>SMJT01000029.1:1389602-2058865 GCA_004349715.1 Crucihimalaya himalaica
GAGAGAGAGAGAGAGAGAGAGAGAGAGAGAGAACGAGAGAGAACGAGAGTTATTGTGGTTGTGGTACTGGTAAAAATATCAAAGTTGACAATAGTGGAAATTCACACAAAGTTGGTATTTGATGTCAAGTACATGGACATGAATCCAAGTACAATCCGACCATAGCTTTTTTTTCTATTTAAAAGAAGATTTGGGCCTAAAGCGTTAGTACTTTAAAAAGCGCCAAAAGTTTGGAGCCCAAAGATACAGCTTAGTTAAGTTTTTATCATCACACTAAAAAGCCCAACACTATGCAACGCAAAACATTGAAAATGCTACTGGTTCTAAATGGGTTTAAATTTTTAAAAAATTAAAATAACAGTCAAAGTTTCTACCGGTTTTATTACCAATCAAACTTTTATAAACTTTTAAAATCATACCTCCTACAATATTTGTTATCAACCATATTTTTATAAATATTTTAAAGTTATAGCTAAAATCTGTACAACCAATTTTTCGTAACCAAAAATTTATAGTAAAAATTTATAGTAAAATTCCTTACCAATCAGTCCGTAAATCTTTATTAATACTTCATGTCTCGAAATTAGTAAAACACCACCGAAACTCTGACGGTATGATACTTAAAAATCAAATATTTATATAGGTAAAATAATAATGTCAAAAATAATAATTATTACTAATATTATAAAGGTGAAAATACTTGTGTTTTATAAAAATGTTGTCTTCAATATAAAAATAATACTATTTTAATAGGCGTGAAAAAATTTAAAATTACTTTTAATCTTATATATTAAAAGAAAAGTACAGAATGCTCACATTCATCCTCAGAACGGTTGATTACTAATCTGTCCTTAATGAATCCATTTATTTAAACTTTTTGCCATTTAACTTTTTTTAAAAAATAATATAAAAACGAATTAAAGATAAAACAAATAAAATCTAATATATTAACAGACAATATTTACTATTATTTTTAAAATTTTACTCACTATAATAAAGAATCTAAACAATTAAAATACTCTAAACAAAAAATATCTAAAAAACGAAAATATTACCAATTAAATTAATATAAATTTAGAAAACTTACACTACTCTAATATAAATATTTTGCAATTTATCTATATATTTTTAAATTAAAAAAACGAATTAAAGTTAAACTATTGTAAAAAAATATTTTAAATAAAAATCTAATATAATAATAGAACTTAGTTACTATAATTATTTCAAAGTTTAATATAAAAATTCGATACAAGTAAATTACTTTAAACAGGAAATTAATGGACATGTCGATATTATTAAGGAATATCACAATCAGAATTCGCAATATATGTTATTGCGTTTAAAAAAAAATTATTGTTAAAAAATTAAATGACTTTAGATAATTGTCAACAAGATACATAATCATCTTGGAATAATTTGAGAAAAAACTGTCAAAGAGAGATTACGGAACAAAATTATCAACAAAATAAAATCTCATACTTTTGTAAATTCATACTTATCGGATATATATTTTAGTGGAACAAAATACACTTTTAACAGAATCAATAATATTTTATATACGGTTGTTATTATCTTCTATTAATAATTAATTTTTAAATGTCAAGATAATGACATATAATGACATATTTAATAAAGATAAGGAAATTTAATTTGTAAAGACCTATATGTGTATATAAATAGATACATATTGTATCTCCATTATTATACAACATTCTAAAAACAAAATTGTTTTCCTCTAAACTACGTAACTGTTCTCTCAAATTGAAGTTATGTCATCTTTTGCTAAAAAGACTAATTCGTTTGTTCTTATTAGGCAGATGAATCCTGCTCATGATAAGTATAAAATCAAAGTGCTTATCTTACGAATGTGGAAAGCACCCAAGTCCATTGAGATGGTTTTATCAGATGAGGAGGTTCGTGTACCCTTCTTTCCTGTTATTTTCTTTATGCTAAAATTTTTTTTTCCGTTTTATAGTTCAAAAACGTATAAATATGTGTCTTTACTTACAAAAATCCAAACATATTTTAGGTTATCAACACTATAATCTTCATATATATGTTACCTTTACGGTTGATTATTCTTTAAAAAATTTAGAACTAATATCCAACAATTTATGTTTATAGGGCACGAGAATACACGCATCCATCGAAGATGTCCTTACAAAGAAATTTCAAAATCAGTTAGCAGTTGGTGAATCACGGATAATAAACACTTTCAAACTAGCTGACTATGATGGTGATTATAGGACTAATCCACTGCCCTTCAAGATTGTGTTTTACCGAACCACTACTGTGAAGCCTTATAATGATTTCCCGAAACAAGTACCGGAGAATTATTTCGAAGAATTCACTGATATATTATCTGGAAAGAAGGACATAAGCGTTTTGATTGGTAAGCTCCCCCTTTATTGTGAGTTGTTTTATTTGTTGTTTGGTTTATCAAAAATTAAATTTCTAATTGCTTGATCTTTTTTATGATGTTTTCAACAGACGTGATTGGTCAAATTGTCAATGTGGGTAGTTTGGATACTGTCAAGGCGAGGGGAAAAGATACTGTTAAGATTAGTTTTGAAATGCGTGATCGCATGTAAGCTGAGATTTGTTTTTTTTTGTTTTGGAGTTTTAAGATGGATCTGATTTAATTTGTAAAGCAATTGACATTTACACTAATTATGTTCTGACTTGGTATAATTTGTGTTTAGGGATATGCAATTGCAGTGTACACTATGGGGAGATTTGGCTAAAGTGGTCTCACACTATACAATACAAAATGGATCATCACCAGTTGTATGCGTTATTAGATTTGCATGTATTAAAGAGTGGAGAGGTTAGATTTAGGTTGATTGTTCGTGATATATTAATAATTATTATTTTTATTTTTTAGGATTACAATCTCTTGATCTGATGTGTTATTAAACGCATGTAATTTGAGTATTTCAAGTGCATTTAATTCTACTCACATTTTGTTTAATCCCGAGATTCCTGAGGTGGAGAGTTTACTAAAGATGTATGTGATATTTTGGCAATTTACTTCCACTTTTTATATTCCACATAATTTGGACCAATTTAATTTTCTTAACATCTATTACGAAATGTCAGGTTACCCGATGAAGATGTCAATCTCAGTGGGAATGTCGAAAATCAAAAATCTACTCCGCCTTCAGTTACTTTGTATGATGAATTCTTCGTTTTGAGTACTAAGCGCACCATTGGCGATATTCGTTATTCAGATGAGGTTTTCGGGAAACATATATTTAGTAATGTGTTCTATTTCTAACTGTATTACCTGAAAACTAAGTTTACCTGTATTATTTTCAAGGTGGGCGCTTACGTAACGATTGGGAAGGTGAACTCAATACAAACAGTTCCTAAGTGGTATTACATAGCTTGCAAAGTATGCAACAGGATCGTTCAGCCATATCCTGAAAATTCTGATGATGATAGTGGACCACCGCTGTACAGTTGTGCTCAGTGCAATAAAGATGTTTCAGATGTCCTTCACAAGTAAGTTTTAAGAAAATAAAATACACGTCTCATAAATTTTAAATATATTTATTATTCTTACGATGATGCAACCATTGTTATAAATCATAGATATAAGCTAATTCTGCGTGTCTCATATTCCTCTACGGATGAGATCAAATTATTATTTTTTTGATGGACTTGCTCAGCATCTTCTTGGGAAATCAGCTTCTGAGTTATTTAACGAGGTTGCTGAGGTATGACTATCATGTATCTATTACATTATTTTGATTTCAGTTGCTTTAATTTTTCCTCATTCGTTGTGAGATTGTACTATAGGAAGACCCTTCTGTTCTGCCTGTATCAATTGTCGATTTGGTCGGGAAAACTTTGTTATTTAAAATTACGTTCACACCTGATAATCTTAAGAGTGAGAAGGCGGCGTACGTTGTTGATAAGTTCTGGGACAAAGAGGACATGGTTCAGAAATTTGCAAAGGTGTTAAAATCTATTTGCTTGCTTATTTGTTAACTTATTCGCAAGAAAATTCTCTGGAATTCATATATGTTCTGTTTTGTAGGAGATCCTAAATCCAGAATTTGAGGAAGATATCAAATCTCCTGCTCGCAAAGAAGTGGATGACGATTCACCAGTATTAACAACTGTTCACACGTCAAAGAAAACAACCGCAACAAGTTACCAGACTTGGTCAAGAAAGAAGATCAAGACTGAGCCTAATGATTAGAATTAGATTCTGCTACTGTATTTTATTGGGATTATTTTGGATTTGTTTTTCATTTATTTATTTGTTAGATTAATGGTTTGAAAATTAGACTAAATATCAAATAGACCAATCTTTTTCCATCGTTTATATTTCTTGAATTCCCCCTTAATTTGAGCATTATATCTTAGCTGTAGATTATGTGAACAAAAAAAAAATCAAAAAGTAAGCCGAAGACATAAATTTACGTGTTTGATACCAAAAAAAAGTGTCATAGTTTCATGATGTTAATGTCATGAGTAGGGCGTCTTCACATAAATGATGAGTGATCTTATTGGGTATGGTTTATTATTAAATATCTTTAACGAATTCGTTCAACATAATGGATGAATAAAAATTGTAACGTAAACACGAAAGAAATATAACTCAATCGCGTTAATACTTTTTCAGCAAAAGACTTCACCGTAAATCATATTGGATGGAGACAGATCCTAGATTCTTTCGAAAGCGAGCAATATTGACTCCTATGAACGACGATGTGGACAAAATAAACGAACTAATGCTCTCGAAGTTAGAAGGTAAATTTCTCAAATATGTTGCAACTATATAAATGTGATATTTCACTTCATGTTTAATACAATTTTGTTTTTGTTGCCCAATAGGAGAAGCAACAACATACCTCAGTTCTGATAGTATTGAAACTTCAGATACTGGACTCCTTGACGATATGGTTTACTCTCAAGAATTTCTAAACAGTATGAAAGTTTCCAGATTGCCGAACCATGAGTTAAAGTTGAAAATTGGAGTGCCTATCATGCTACTTAGGAGCGTTGACCCTAAAGGTGGTTTGTGTAATGGTACAAGGCTAATTGTAACTCAAATGGCTAAACATGTCATTGAGGCTCGAATTATAACAGGTGATAAAGTTGGAGATAAAGTGCTACTTCCTAGAATGTTTGTGACTCCACCAGAAGCAAAATTCCCATTTCGTATGAGACGTCGACAATTTCCTATTGTTGTAGCTTTTGTAATGACGATTAATAAAAGTCAAGGGCAAACTTTAGAGAAAGTTGGTATATTTTTACCGAGACCGGTTTTTACTCATGGTCAGTTATATGTTGCTATTTCCAGAGTGACGTCTAGAAGCGGATTGAAGATACTGATAACTGACACACACGGAAATCCACAGAAAAAACTATGAATGTGGTCTACAAGGAAATCTTTCAAAACATTTAGATTTGACTTTATTTTTATTTATTCTTAGTGTTCGAATTATTTTAATGTACTTTTATTCTATTATCTTTTAGTCTAATTTATTTTTATTGTATACTCTTAAATAGAATAAAGATAGTCTAATGATATTGACATAGTCAAAAATATTTTTTACATTAAGTCAAAAATATTTGACGAATTAAAGCGATAAGATTACGGATGGATATTAGATGATGCTTTGATACCATCCAGTGAGCATTGTTTGGTAAATTTAAAACACTATGTACAACTGTTAGAAGATGAAATATCACAATAACATCAATAACAAAATATCATTATGATGTACATATTTTTTTTTCCTCGCACAAGGTGCGGGTAGCTACCTAATATGATAAATAAAAGCACATTTGTAATGAAGTACATGTAAAATTAGTGTTATTTTTTGTCGCATAGTATATCGAATCTACGTGTTATTAACCAAAAGTTTATGAAAAATTAACGTTATTTTTTTGCGTGTACATTCAAAAATTTTCTAGCGTTACTTATTGTCGTGTACTATATATTAAATCTATGTACAAACAACCAAAAGTTTATGTAAAATAAGCGTTATTTTTTTTAGCGTGTACTATATCAAATATATGTGTATTCGATTCAAAACTTATCTAGCGTTACTTTTTGTCGTGTACTATATTGAATCTATGTGCAATCAATTAAAAATTTGTGTAATACTAATAATACCTTTTATTAAAAACAATTATTCAAAATGAGAAACTATCATCATATGGAGTAGATATAGACACAGAAAACCAAAAAAAGATTTTATAACTTATAGATAGCAAATTATGGTTGTATAGAAAAAGAAAAAGAAAAGAGCAGAGGGGAGGTAACTGAAAAACTGAAGATCCTCTCGATATTTGCGATCTTTACGTTACCAAAACGAGACTCTCGTTCTCCACTTAATTACGACTCTGCCACTTACTCAACTCTGCAAATAAAAGACTTCTCTTTTTGCCTTTCTCTCTCTTTCTCAACTTCTCTATCACTAACAACGCCGTTCGTTCGTCTCCTTCTCTGGTTTCAAATCAATAACTCCGAGGGATTCCACCGGAATTTCTCATCCAAAATTGAGAGAATTTTTGGGTTTCTTGAGAATGTCGGAGAACGAGATTGTACCGGACGAGTTTCGTTGCAACCGCTCCGATGGTAAGCAATGGCGGTGCAAGAGACGAGCTTTAGAGGGTAAAAAGATGTGCGAGACTCATTGCTCGCAGCAAAACCTAAAGCGGAGTAAGCAGAAAGTTTCAGAGTCAATGAAGCTCGTTAGATCAAGAAGAGGAGGAGGAGGAGGAGACGAAGCGGCGTGTTCAGAGATCGAGCCTAACGAAAGCAGAATTAGGGCTAAGAGATTGGGGAAATCGAAGAGGAAGCGAGTTATGGGTGAAGCAGAGGCTTTGGATGAAGCAGTGAAGAAGATGAAGTTGAAGAGAGGGGATTTGCAGTTGGATTTGATAAGGATGGTGTTGAAGAGAGAAGTTGAGAAGAGGAAGAGATTACCAACTAAGAAGAAGAAGAAGAAGAAGGCACATAGTAATGGAGGGTTTGGTGAATTTGTTGGTGAAGAGTTAAGGAGGGTTCTTCCTAATGGTATTATGGCTATTTCACCACCTTCTCCGACTACAAGTGATGTGTTTTCTCCTTGTGATGTTAAAGTCGGGGAAGAGCCAATTTCGGTTACTAAAAGAAGATTTAGGTCTAAGAATATTGAACCTTTGCCTGTTGGCAAAATGCAGGTAACAGAAAGCTTGATTTTTTACACTTTGTGTGTATCCATTTAGTTTCTTTATTTACTCTATTTATTTGGTTTTGTGTGATTGTTGACAAGGTGGTTCCTTTCATGGGGAATTTGGTTAATGGAAAGAAGGAGAAGAAGAAGAGGTGTCATTGGTGTGGAACCAGAGGATTTGGGGATTTAATTAGTTGTTTGAGTTGTGAAAGAGAGTTCTTTTGCATAGATTGTATCGAAAAAAGGTATCTTCGGTTATGTTTTCTTTGTTACTTATCTTGTTTTGAGAAAGTTCTGTCCTTTTTGCTGATGGATGTTCACATTAGAATCTAATCCTATGTATCTAGTTTAATAATTACATGAAGAGGATAGTTATAATTAGGAATCTCCTTGAAAATTCAATAGTTTTGTGTACCTAGACATCTTGAGGCTTATTCATTCACCTTGATAACTAGTAACAACTTAATTGCAATATTTCTTCTGTTTTATGTGCATTCAGAGTTTTTTTTTTCCGCTTGAGCTTGCTTGAATTTCTTTTTTACGTCCTTGACAATAAGTGGCGTAAATGTTAAGATGTAACATGAGATGCCCTTTCCTGCAATTTTCAGCTTCAATAACTTCACTTGGGATTGCTTCTGGAATTTCATTGTTTCTAATTTTGCCATTAAGTTATCTGGTTTTGATCTACTAATTGGTTAGAAGCAGACATCATACTGATTTTTGGCTTGGAATAAATTAGGAACAAGGGATCGAGAAAAGAAGTTGAGGTAAAATGTCCTGTATGCCGTGGATCATGTAGGTGCAAGGTTTGCTCAGTCACTATGTCTGGAGTCACTGAATGTAAGGTCTGAATATCTGATAGTTCTTTAGCATAAAGATTTTACATGTTTTTTTTTTTCTTTCTTCAGATAATTTTTGACACAAAGTTGTTTACTTCTATGGTCCAGGATTCTCAGAGTGTCAGGAGTGATATTGACAGGGTGTTGCATCTGCATTATGCGGTGTGCATGCTACTTCCAGTACTAAAAGAAATTAATGCACAACACAAAGTAGAGGTGGAGAATGACGCAGAAAAGAAAGGTGTTTAGTAGTTTGATAAATCCTTTATTTTTCTTCAATTAATAATCTTAAGATAGCTTGCTTGTTTTAGGACAGAAACATCCATGATTAGACTCTTTCTTTTCTGGATCCTACGGTTCTATTGAGTTAAACTCACTCATATATTGTATTCGTTTTTTTCTCACATTTGTGATAGGGGGAAATCCAGCTGAACCTCAAATACATAGCTCTGAATTAACCTCTGATGATCGACAGCTCTGGTGCTTACTCTGCTACCTTATTCCCTTCTACTGTCAAGTGTTGACATATTATGTAAATCTGCTTTGAGTTTTTCTATGAATAATTTTTTGAATATTTTTCTGAGTAGCAGCAGTCGCAACTCTGCTGTTGTGGATTTGCAAAAAAGGTGCACACGCAGTTCCACTGTTCTCAGGCTAAGTTCTGACCAAGATCAGAGTCAAGGAAGCTTATCTAGAAAGGTTGGATCAGTTAAATGCTTGAATGGTATAAAATCTCTATTAGATTGTAAGCGAAAAGAAGTCACAGGATGCAGAAATAACCTTTCTCCGAGTCTATTTCCTCTAGAGTTGACAAGGAAGTTAGAGATCAGTGCAGAGGAAGTAGTCAGTTGCTATGAGTTGCCTGAAGTCTTGGATAAATTCTCGGGATGTCCATTTTGTCTTGGATCGGAAACACAATCTAGTAGTAGTGACAGTCACTTGAAAGAAGCAGCCAAGAGAAGAGAAGACGGAACTGGTAACTTTTTATACTACCCCACAGTGATGGATTTTCAACAAAACAATCTCGAACACTTTCAGACACACTGGAGTAAAGGCCATCCTGTAGTAGTTCGTAGTGTGTTAAAGGGTGGTTCAAGACTGAACTGGGATCCAGTAGCCATGTTCTGTTGCTATCTTATGACCATGAACAGCAAAACCAGCAACACTACCGATTGTATGGATTGGTTTGAGGTTAGTCCTTGTGTTCCGTGATGTTACTGGTGCTCTCTCGTTCTAGATTCTAATACCCTTTAATCTCTTAATTGGTCTGTTTCTTATTTGATGACAGGTAGAAATTGGCGTTAAACAATTTTTTTTGGGGTCTTTGCGAGGAAAGCCTGACACTAATACTTGTCAAGAAAGGCTGAAGCTGGAAGGATGGCTTTCGTCTTCATTGTTTAAAGAACAGTTCCCAAATCATTATGCTGAAATATTGAATATTTTACCAATTTCCCATTACATGGATCCAAAGTGCGGTCTACTAAACATCACAGCCAACCTACCTGACACTGTACAAACACCTGATTTTGGTCCATGCCTCAATATTTCATACAGGAGTGGTGAAGAATATGCACTGCCTGATTCTGTGAAGAAGTTAGGTTTCGAAACTTGTGACATGGTAAGTTTTCTTAATCCTTCTATTTTTTGGAAGAGGCATCCCTTATTTCATACTTTCCTAGCTTTACAAATTGAAGATTTACACTGATTGTTAGCTAAAGAAGTAAAACTGTGGTCAGCTAAGAAAACTGACCACAGTTAATGGTTTGCTTATATTTCTCAACGTTTTGATTTGCTCTGCAGGTTGATATCTTGTTATATGTCACAGAAACACATGTATCCACTAAACAGATTTGTAGGATAAGAAAGCTAATGAAAAATATCGGAAGAGTAAGATCTAAAACCCCAGAAAAAGGGAGGGAGAGTAGCTTTGATAAGGGAAAGAAACGAGATAGGTCTGAGGCATATGCTCAGAGAGATTGGTTGGATGACTATCCCAGTTCTGATTCAGAATCTTCACAACACTGTTTAGGCGCTAAATGCAGGGGCAGTGAGTTAGAGGGAGAGGAAAGAGAAAGTTGCAATGACTCTTGTGAAGAAGAAAGCCTAAGCAACTCTTATGGTGCCCAGTGGGATGTATTCCAGAAACAAGATGTTTCTAAACTTCTTGAGTATGTTAAGAACCACTCTCTCGAGCTAGAATCCATGAATTCCAGCAAAAAAAATGTAAGTTTTGGGTTAATGGTTCGTTCGCTTCTACAAAAGATCAGTTGTTAATGTGCCCATGTTTATTAATTATTATGTATCATTTCGGCAGGTGAGTCATCCATTACTTGAGCAAAGTTACTATCTTGATGAGTATCACAAAGCAAGGCTTAAGGAAGAATTTAGTAAGTATCATATCCTCATTTCGTCTAGTTTTATCTTACCATTTCATTGTCTGTAAAGCATACTCAGTTTCATGCTGCTTATTATGTTTGTTCAGACGTTGAACCATGGAGTTTTGATCAATGTGTTGGGGAAGCAGTCATCGTCCCTGCTGGATGTCCATACCAAAGTAGAAAGAATAAGGTATTTATTTTAGCATCCAACACACTCTTTCCTTCTTTTGTAATCATAAAGTATTATTTTTTTAACATAACTCTTGCTTATTTTTGCTAGTCTTGCGCAAATGTGGTTGTGAAGTTTCTGTCACCTGAGCACGTTACGGAATCTATTAAGCGAGTGGAGGAGCTCAATCAACTTCCTCAGAGTGTCAAAACGAAAGCAAATAAGATTGAGGTAAGTTTCCTTTATTTATAAGTTAAAACAAGGTTGAGTAAGAAAGGAGTGGTGTTTATGTAAAAATATATTACTGCAATATCCAGGTTAAGAAAATGGCGATTCATAAAATCAGCGAAGCAGTAAAGGAAATCCGGGAACTCACATCTTCGGATTCAACTGGTGCATCGAGATTATATAACTAGTGCTAGAGGTACCAATCTTGATTCTTGACCATTGATAATTATCCTGTTCTTCTGGGAAAGATTAAGCTGTTGAGTTACAGTTTCAAGGAGTAGTAGAATGTAAACATATATAGAAATAAACAAACAAGATTAAAGAGAAGCAAAAGGGAATTCAGTTGCCATTCAGATTGTTGTTGGGTGATGAATAATAAAGTGGAATATATCTTGATGTTACAAAAGTAATTTTTCTTTTTACATATGTTGGCTTGTTATTGACAAAATCTAATGATCTATACACAGTTTAATTACAAATACTTGGGCTCATTTTGTTCTAAGAACAATTTTACCTTTTGCATCGTCATGCATAATTGGTAGGACTATGTCTGGAGGCTGAAGCCTCCAGACTTGAGGATCCTGAAACTGATGTCCTAACTTAGCCAATTTATCAGCGACTCGATTTCCTTCTCTGTAAACATGGCTTAAGACGCAGTTGCTCAGCTCAGGCATAACCACATTGATGTAATTCACATGCTTTATTGTCTCTTCACATCTCAGTCTCCCTCTCTTGGAGATGATATCCATTATGATCTTGGCATCTCCTTCGAGCCATAGATCCGTCCACCCGTTCTCTAGAACCAGCTCGAGCCCTCTTTTGAGGGCTGCGAATTCCGCCATGGTGCTGGTGGCTTCCCCAATGGATTCTGAGTATCCAAGAAGGAACTCAGCTTTGTGGTTTCTGAATATCCCTCCAATGCTGGCTAGTCCTTCTCTTCCTCTCGATCCGTCAAAGTTTAGCTTTATGCATCCATTTTCAGGTCTCTTCCATACAACTTTAACGGGCTGTTTATGGTAGTTTCTGTTTAACAGTATGGTGGCAGCCCGGGTTTGCAGAAACCCCTGATATCTAGCCATCTTTGTGAAAGCTAACATTGAGTTAAAACTTTATCTGATAAGCTGAGTTTTATTTGAAGTATGGTGGACTCGGATTTTCTTTTCGATCTAGTAGTCACGTATCATCATCTCGATTAAGAATAGACAATATTAATGGATGGGTAAATGGGTTTGTTAGGGAAATGAACCTTGCAAGGAAAGCAAAGAATGATCCTTAATTGAAATGAAAGGGAATGAATATTTGCAGAATTTAATAAGCATTGTTTTCAATGGAGATTTTAAGTTTATATGAAGACAATTGAAAAACCTGAAACTACTTTTGTCTAATCCCTAAAATACTGAGTGTCTCTCCTCAACCTCAGGAGGATCTCTCTCTCTCTAGAAACTTGCAAGCAAAGATTAATAACATATCAAACCACAAAGAAATGATTAAATATAACAAAAGAAAAATGGAGAACACTTGTCACATTTTGAGTCTGATAATCAAAGAAAAATGGAGAACACTTGTCACATAGTGTCCAAAGAAACAGAGCGATGCCATTCCAATTTCCAAGAACAATAATAATGCGATAACATGAAATTGAATCTGAAGATCTTTTCTTTGTCTTGTAAATTCTATCTGGGCTTGTGGATGAAAGATGGTAAATTCCCCTTGGGAGATTCTTGTATTTACTAGGCTATATAAAGCCAAAGAGGTTACATAAAATTAGGGATGCTTAACAGAATACAAGTAAGGTATTAACAGGATATACTAAACATTAGTAATAGAATATGACTATATTCTATCACCCTCCTTCAGTTGAAGCGTCGGTTTGCCGCACGGTTAAGTTGGACCGGAATTCTTGAAACAGAGATGTCGGGAGGCCTTTGGTGAAGATATCAACATATTGTAAGGATGATGGGACGTGTATAACCTTGACTTCACCAATGGCAACTTTCTCACGGACAAAGTGAATATCGAGCTCAATATGTTTTGTTCATTGATGCTTTACCGGATTGGTAGGTAGGTAGACTGCACTTATATTATCACAGTAGACAACTGAAGCTTTGGTAATCTTGTAGTGAAGTTCCAGCATTAGATTTCGCAGCCAACAAAGTTCAGCCACTGCATTTGCAACTCCTTTATACTCTGCTTCAGAACTTGATTTCGAGACGGTTGGTTGGCGTTTAGCTGACCATGAGACTAGATTGTGGCCGAGAAAAACACAGTATCCTGAGGTTGAACGTCTCGTGTCCGGACATCCTGCCCAATCGGCATCTGAGTACGCAGTGAGAGTGTCAATCGAACATTTAGTCAGCTGTAGACCATGAGACATAGTGCCTTTGATGTAGCGGATGATTCTCTTCAGTGGGTTGAGGTGTGGCTGGCGAGGAACATGCATATACAAGCAAATTTGATGTACATCGTATGATATATCCGACCTTGTAAATGTCAGGTACTGAAGTGCTCCAGCTAGACGACGATATGATGTCGGGTCTGGTACAAGGTTGCCTTCATCTGCAGAAAGTTTTGACTTTAAATTAACAAGTGTAGCACACGGTTTACACTCTGTCATCCCTGCTCGTTCAAGTATTTCCTGTGCATATGAGCCTTGACTTAAGAATAAGCCCTTGTCGTTGTAATCAGCCTTGATCCCAAGGAAATGACTGATTTTGCCCATGTCTGTCATTGGAAATTCTGCTTTGAGTGACTTTGTTATCTGCTGCAGTAGGCTTGTGGAGGAGGCTGTCAAGATGATGTCGTCGACATAGAGCAGAATGTAAGCCAACTCATTCCCTTTCCTGAAAACAAACAAAGAAACATCGGCTTTGCTTGTGTGAAAGCCAAGCTTAGTGATAAATGTTGCAAATCTGGAGTTCCAAGCCCTGGGCGCTTGTTTTAAGCCATAGATGGCTTTTCGCAGTTTGCAAACATGATTGGGATACTTTGGATCTTTGAATCTTGTTGGCTGATGCATATATACGTACTGTTTCTTCAAGATCGCCTTGTAGGAAAGCGTTCTTGACATCTAATTGATGTATTGGCCAATCGCAAGAGACTCTAATGTTAAGAACTGTACGTATTATCGCAGGTTTAACCACCGGAGAGAATGTCTCTGTAAAGTCAATACCAGCTTCTTGTGATTTGCTATTTGCCACCAATCTGGCCTTATGTCTTGTTAAAGCCCCATCTGCATCATATTTATGCTTAAACAGCCACATCGAGTTAACAATATTGACATTTTTAGGCCGTGGAACAAGATCCCAAGTTCTAGTCTCAATTATAGCACCATGTTCATCATTCATCGCAGGTGACCAATTTGGATCAGAAAGAGCATGAAGGTGACTTTTTGGAATTGGAGATTTTGTGGTGGCGAGGAGAGAAAAAATCTGCTTGGGTTTTCGAATTCCAGATTTGGCCCGAGTCGTCATTTTGTGACGAGTGGGAGCTGGGGCAGCATTGTGTGGCTGAACAAGAGGAATTGGAGCTGGCAAAGGAGGTGAAGGAGGAGGTTTGGCTGAGGAATTGGTGTTTGAAGAATTGTACAAAATTAAGGTGAAGGATTTGTATCATCGAGAAAGTGATAAGCTTGTTCTCGATTAACATTCTTCTGTGCTGCTGGAAATTTATCCTCATCAAAGTGAACATGGCGAGATATGATGATCTTATTTGTTTTTAGATCAAGACATCTATAGCCGCGATGTTGTGAAGGATAACCAAGAAACAAACAGGGTGTAGATCTCGGTGAAAAAAAAAAAAAAAAAAAATGATTCAATTTGGGAAAACATAAGCAGCCAAACACTCTTAAATGTTCATAGCTGGGATTTCGTTTATAAAGCATTGTGAAGGAGATTTGATTTTGAATGGCAGCGGAAGGAATGATATTCAAGAGGTGGACTGCGACATGGAGTGCTTCAACCCAGTAACACGGAGAGAGTTGAGCTCGAAAGAGAAGAGCTCGCACTGTGTTATTGATGGTTCGAATCATGCGCTCAGACTTTCCATTTTGTTGAGAGGTGTGAGGGCAAGAAAATCGAACTTGAATCCCATTTGTATTAAAATACTCATGAAATTCTCTATTGTTGAATTCTCCGCCATTGTCGCTTTGGAAAGATTGAATATGTGTTTTGAATTGATTTTTAACATATGCAGTGAAGTTTAAGAATTTGGAGAAAACGTCACTTTTTCGTCTTAAAGGATAAACCCAAAGGAATTGAGAAAAGTGATCTAGATACAGCACATAATATCGAATCCCACTAATGCTTGGAACCGGGGAGGACCAAACATCAGAATGAACAATTTGAAAAAGTTTTGAAATTGCATGTGTCGAAGGCTGAAATGGAATTTTTATTTGTTTTCCCAATTGACAAGGTTCACAAGAGTTTGGTAACTTGTCGTTATTACATTGAATCAGATTATTAAAAAGAATTGAACTAAAAGCAGCTTTATTTGTGTGGCCAAGTCTCTTGTGCCAAAGCGTTGGAGAGTGGAGGCCAAAAGAGCTGTTGAAGGTGAAGAGGAAATATTATTGAGAGAGGCTGGAAGTTAATAAAGATCTCCGGCGCTTTCACATCGGAGCAGAATTTGCTGTGTTTGAAGGTCCTTCACAGAAAAACCAAATGGATCAAAATCAACATTGCACCAATTGTCTTTTGTGAATTTACGAACATAGATTAAGTTTTTCACAATTTGAGGAGCAACAAGGACATTACGAAGAGATAAAGGACGAGAGATTGTGTTTAAGGAAGTGGAGCCAAAGGGAGTGACAGGGATTGTTGATCCGTTTCCAACGATGAATGAATGATTAATGTTATGATTAAGACTAGAATCGAGAATACCTGGCGAGGATGAAAGATGAGCTGAGGCGCCAGAATCCATGTACCAATCTGAAGTTCCTAGATCGGGTAGCGTTTCACCAGTGTATGCTTCGCTAAAGTCAGTTGTGGGTTGAGCTTGCATCAGGTGAGCTTGTTGAGTTGCTTGAATCGGTGGACGGTAGGGAAATGATGCAGATGGCGGTGGGCTTGGGTTGCTCATATGATTGTATGGAGTCCAATGTGGGAACTGAGTCGACCACGATGGAAATGGGCCAGGCCAACCGTTGGGTGAGGCCCAATTTGGGTAGTTAGGTCTGAATGAGAAATTGCCCCTTCCTCGAGATCGAGAATTGTTCCGCCCCCTTCCTCTGTTGGTGAATTTCTGAGTTTGCTGAGGTCGAATGACATTGGTTGGGTCGCTCTTCGTCGATTGGTTGGTGATGACAAGTGTTGTAGAGGAGGAAGAGTTGTCGTTGTGTGCAGATGAGGGTCTGCGTATCTTCTTGAGGCGAGATTCTTCCATTTCCAGCATGTTTTTGGCACTGTCAAAACTCAAAAATGGGTCCTTGTGTTTGATAACGTTGATTATGCTATCGTATTTTTCGTTAAGACCATTGAGGAGATACATGACGAGAGTTCTCCCATTGACAGGAGCATCCACATTGGAGAGTAGGTCTGACAGAGATTTGAGTTTTTGAGAGTACTCCTTAATCGGTTGATCTCCAATCTCTGAGTTACAGAGTTCATCGTCGAGTTGAATGGCACGAGCTTCCTTGTTGTTGCGGAACTGGTTCTCGATACGGAGCCAAACATCTCTCGCGGTGCCTCCTGTTTTGAAAGAAGATCGGAACAGAGGTGGAGCAAGAGTGCCATAGATCCAGTTTTACGAGCCCGTCACGCTTGATCCATGCCGGATCGTTGTCATTTGCCGGGATTAAGGTGACGTCTAGATGTCCTAGGACATCAAAAGTCAAGCAATGGGTGAGGAAAAGTTCTCTCCACGCATCGTAGTTATGATCATCGAAATCGAGAATGATTGGGATGTGGGATTTGATGTTAGTCACCCCAAAAGCTCGTTCAATTGCTGCAGGTTGGGCAGCCATTGAAAAAGAAAATAAAAGAAACGAGAAGGAAGAGGAGAGAAAGAAAGAAAGAGATAAGAGATTAGAGGATAGGTTCAGGAGCGATAGTGCTCTGATACTATGAAAGATGGTAAATTTCCTTTGGGAGATTCTTGTATTTACTAGGCTATATAAAACCAAAGAGGTTACACAAAATTAGGGATGCTTAACAGAATACAAGTGAGATATTAACACTTTAACAGGATATTCTAACATTAGTAACAGACTATATTCTATCAGTGGATCCATTGGTTCTTCTTGAAATCGTTTCGTTTAACCCAAACCGGAAATCCCAGAGTTCGGTTAATAACTCAAAAACCTTAATTAACAAGTAAATCAGCGAACCGAACCGTTTACCCTGAGGTTGATAACAGCAAGCAATACGTTAGTTCGTCATTTAATACCAGTTATTACATTTATGACCCGGTCCGAGATTAACTTTAGTTCAGAAACTGAACCGTTCAAACGACGGTCGTTCGTAATGATCTTCGCTGATTGGATCTTTGACAACCCTACAAATTCCCGGAGATCTTGGGCTCTCATTTTCCATGAATTAATGGAGCTATCCCACACAGCTGCTCTGGAAACATGGGGACAAGCAAAGGTGTCGAATTGGCTCACCACGGGAACTTCATTACATCAACGTCCAAGGGGATGATCATTGTAGTACATTTGGGTATATGTTCCTGTGCCGAAAAATATAACATCTTTTCGTGGTTTCTGGTTTGCAAATTGCAGGTGAAGCTAATGAAGTTTCAATTGCATTTCTTGTCCTGATAAGTTTGAAGCATCCAGCCTTCAGGTTTGAGTTTGACAACGCTTTTGTCCTAACCGGACAAATCTTGAGAAGAGATCTGATTCAGCAAGTAAGATCCAAGACATAAAGATCAACGACAACCGCATCATAGGTATAAATTCAAATACAGCAGGAGGGAGGGAATAAAAAGGTAATGGAGTCTATGGGATATCCTTAAGTAGTTTATCTCATTAATGGAAGATTAGTTTTAGTTCCTAGTTGGCTAGTTGGTTGAAGTTTCAGACTTCCAGTTCATATATTATTGGTACTTGAGTGGAAAGAAGTGAGCAATAAACACTTTTTATTCAAATAAACATTTTCACACTGTTGACCTGATTCGCTGCACCAACTCGTAAATTTATATTTAAATTTTGTGATTGCAGGACCCAAAAACCTTTCAAAGACAGTCCACTTGTGTCTGCCACTGAATTTTATAATTGTTTTTGATCAGCAAGTTGTGTTCTTTCGCTGCCATATTTTGAAATAGTTTCAAGAACACACGGCTTTTTTTAATGATCTTAAGATCAAACTAGATCGACCTTCACCATATCTAGACTCATTACTCACTGGGGTTTTCGTCAAGCTTCCATGGAACATGTCAGAGTTATCTTCTTCTTCCTTGCTTGTGTCCTAACGCTTGTTCCATTTCATGCCTTTGCTCAGGTAGATTCTTATGAGTTTGATCCAGAATTCAACTGTGTTAATCGTGGCAACTTCACAGCTAACAGCACTTTTGCTGGAAATCTCAACCGCCTTGTCTCCTCTCTCTCCTCACTCAAATCCAAAGATTATGGCTTTTACAACCTGTCTTCCGGAGACTCATCTGGAGAAAGAGCTTATGCAATTGGTCTGTGTAGAAGAGAAGTCAAAAGAGATGATTGTCTCAGCTGTATTCAGACAGCTGCAAGAAACCTCACAAAGCAGTGTCCGAAGACAAAACAAGCTGTTATATGGTACACACACTGTATGTTTCGTTACTCAAACAGGACAATCTATGGAAGAAAAGAGACGTTCCCGACTAAGGCTTTTATTGCCGGTGAAGAGATATCAGCAAACAGAGATGAGTTTGAGCGTCTGCAGAGAGGACTATTGGACAGACTCAAAAATATTGCGGCGGCTGGTGGGCCGAATAGGAAATACGCTCAAGGGAACGGTTCGGCTTCGGCGGGTTACCGGAGATTCTATGGAACTGTGCAATGTTCGCCGGATTTGTCTGAACAGGATTGTAATGATTGTCTAGTTTTTGGGTTTGAGAATATCCCACGTTGTTGTGATGCTGAGATTGGTCTTCGTTGGTTTTGTCCTAGTTGTAACTTCCGGTTTGAGACGTGGCGTTTCTATGAGTTTGATGCCGACCTAGAGCCTGATCCACCTACAATTCAGCCTGCTGATTCACCAACGTCGCCTGCAAGAACTGAGAGAAAAGGTACATAGAAATGCTTGAATGTATTTATGTGCTCTGCTGCAGCCATTGCCCCTAGCTGCATATGTTCTTGTCTCTAAGATTAAGGCAGTGAATGTTTATCGCAGGAAAGGGCAAAGGTGGAACTACAGTCATTATCGCGATAGTCATCCCTATAATTCTTGTTGCATTATTTGCAATTTGCATATGCTTGGTCTTGAAGCGGAAGAAGAACAAGTCTGGCGATAGAGTCAAAGGTAACAAACTGTTCTTCTTCTTGTCATCGTTATCTTGTTAAAAAGAGATTAACTATAATTCTGATAACTACTATCTGCGTATTCAGTTCTTGGGAAATCGCCTTTATCGGGATCAATTGCCGAGGACGAGTTCTCGAACACCGATTCGCTGTTAGTTCACTTTGAAACTCTAAAGGCTGCAACAAATAACTTTTCTTCTGAAAACGAACTTGGACGTGGTGGGTTTGGTTTAGTTTATAAGGTAAGCTTCTTCGACCAAAGGACTTCTTACTGGTAACTTAGGTTTGTTTATTTGTGAAATTTACAAATCTGGAATATGTATGTCTCAGGGTGTGTTCTCTCATGGGCAAGAAATCGCGGTGAAGAGATTATCGGGTACTTCTGGACAAGGAGACATCGAGTTCAAGAACGAAATTTTACTACTTGCAAAGCTTCAACATAGGAACTTGGTTAGGCTTATAGGTTTCTGCATACAAGGAGAAGAAAGACTCCTTGTCTATGAGTTCATCAAGAACGCTAGTCTTGACCATTTCATCTTTGGTAAAAACTTTCCGCCCTATACTCCTTATGATCCTACCATTCATTTTTTCCCCTCTGTGGTTGATCTTTGTGCCATGGCAGATATTGAGAAGCGTCAACTTTTGGATTGGGGAGTGCGATACAAAATGATTGGAGGAGTAGCTAGAGGACTTCTTTATCTTCATGAAGACTCTCGTTTCCGAATAATTCACCGTGATCTTAAAGCTAGCAACATTCTTTTGGACCAAGAAATGAATCCGAAAATCGCAGATTTTGGATTAGCTAAACTCTTTGACACAGGCCAAACCATGACACATCGATTCACAAACAGAATTGCAGGAACTTAGTAAGTAAATTCATCTTACTAACTTGTTACATCCAAGAAACACCGGTATAAACCAGTTATCATTTCAATTTGTAGCGGGTATATGGCTCCGGAATATGCAATGCATGGACAATTCTCTGTAAAAACAGATGTCTTCAGCTTCGGTGTATTAGTCATTGAGATCATTACTGGTAAGAGAAACAACAATGGTGGATCTAATGATGATGAAGATGCAGAAGATCTTCTTAGTTGGGTAAGTACAATATCCAAAACCAAACAAGTAATTTGGGTTTCCAGTATTGTTATCTTGTTGATAAAATTTGTGATTCTGTTTTCTTTTTTCAGGTATGGAGATGCTGGAGAGAAGACAGTATTCTAAGCGTGATTGATCCGAGTTTAACCACGGGATCAAGAAACGAGATCTTGAGATGCATACACATTGGTCTTTTATGCGTTCAAGAGAGTGCAGCAAC
This sequence comes from Crucihimalaya himalaica, assembly GCA_004349715.1. Lineage (NCBI taxonomy): Eukaryota > Viridiplantae > Streptophyta > Magnoliopsida > Brassicales > Brassicaceae > Crucihimalaya > Crucihimalaya himalaica. The sequence goes on from SMJT01000029.1 coordinate 1,410,144, forward strand.
TAGACCAACAATGGCTACCGTTGTTCTCATGCTCAATAGCTATTCTTTTACTCTCCCGACGCCTTCGAGGCCAGCGTTTGTGTTAGAGAGTGTCATGCCTACGAATGTTTCTTCTTCAATGGAAGGGTTACAAATGTCGTCGAATGATGTCACTGTTTCTGAGTTCTCTCCTCGTTAATCCGTAAATGTTTTTGATTCTTCTCTGAAAGCCTTTGAAATGGATTTTGTTTGTGTGAATTTTCAGGTAGCTTGGCTTGATCTTATTGTGAGAATAAACACGCTTTCAGAAAATTGAAAAAGGGAAAACTTTCAATTGCGTCCCATACATATAAATATGAGACTTGAAAGAAAATCCAGTATTATTTATAGAAGTGTTATTGTAAAATAAACTGGCTTATACGAAAATAGATAGTACCTAGTTGGTTTGAAAAACTATCAAACTGTCAGTTTCTTCCTGGTACGTGAGAGGAAAGAACTGAGCAATGAACACTTCTTATTTAAATATTAACGTTTTCACACTGTTGACCTGATTCTTTGCACCAAGTCGTTGGTTTCATATTGTGATTCTTTGAATCTGTTATCATCCTGGACCACCACAACCTCAAAAGACTACCAACTTGTCTTTGATTAGCAAGTTGTGTTCTTTCTGCTGTCCGATTTATGCATCTTGAGCAAATCGTTTGCCCACTCTTGCCTCTGACCTGCAAAATTTCTAAAGATATTATGCTACCGGTAGATGTGAATATATACCGCAATATTATTTATTTGCATGCTATGTTTTATTTTATCGTCTTGTTACTTAACTAATTATTGCCTAACCTTGAACTCTCCGCGTGAGAAGAATAGTTTGTCTCCCTAGTGGTCGTCTTGTGCGTGGTGGATACACAATGACATAGAGACAATCTCAACGACCAGTTGGCATATTGAACTTATTGCTTTGAATGATTTCCAAGGTCAAGTTAGATTGACCTGTACAGTATTTAGGCTCATTACGTTCTGGGGATTTCTCATAAGATTACAGAAGAAGAAAAAAGCTTCAAGCTTACATGGAACATGTCAGCTTTTTCTTCTTTGCTTGTGTCCTAACGTTTGTACCATTTATCGCCTTAGCTCAGAAGGATACCTATGAATTTCCTCCAAGTTTCAACTGTGTAGCTCGTGGAGGAAACTTCACGGCCAACAGCACTTTCGCCAGCAATCTCTACGGCCTTGTCTCCTCTCTCTCTTCACTCACATCCAAAGCTTATGGCTTCTACAACCTTTCTTCTGGAGACTCATCTGGAGAAAGAGCTTATGCAATTGGTCTGTGTAGAAGAGAAGTCAAAAGAGATGATTGTCTCAGCTGTATTCAGACAGCTGCAAGAAACCTCACAAAGCAGTGTCCGAAGACAAAACAAGCTGTTATATGGTACACACACTGTATGTTTCGTTACTCGAACAGGACAATCTATGGAAGAAAAGAGACATTCCCGACTAAGGCTTTTATTGCCGGTGAAGAGATATCCGCAAACAGAGATGAGTTTGAGCGTCTGCAGAGAGGACTATTAGACAGACTCAAAGGAATTGCGGCGGCTGGTGGGCCGAATAGGAAATACGCTCAAGGGAACGGTTCGGCTTCGGCGGGTTACCAGAGATTCTATGGAACTGTGCAATGTTCGCCGGATTTGTCTGAACAGGATTGTAATGATTGTCTAGTTTTTGGGTTTGAGAATATCCCACGTTGTTGTGATGCTGTGATTGGTCTTCGTTGGTTTTGTCCTAGTTGTAACTTCCGGTTTGAGACGTGGCGATTCTATGAGTTTGATGCCGACCTAGAGCCTGATCCACCTACAATTCAGCCTGCTGATTCACCAACGTCGCCTGCAAGAACTGAGAGAACAGGTACATAGAAATGCTGAATAATGTGTTCTGCTGTTATCTGCATATGTTTGTCTCTAAGATTTAAGGCAGTGAATGATTGATTGCAGGAAAGGGTAAAGGTGAGTCTAAAGTCATTATTGCGATAGTCATCCCGATGATTCTTGTTGCGTTATTTGCAATTTGCCTATGCTTGGTCTTGAAGTGGAAGAAGAACAACGCTGTAGGTAGAGTCAAAGGTAACATAATGTTGTTCTTCTTGCTATCGTTATCTACTTATCTTGGTACGAAGGATAAACTATTAATACTAAGATCAAATGCAGAGGATGAGTTCTCAGAGTCGCTGCTAGTTGACTTCGAAACTCTAAAGGCAGCAACAGATAACTTTTCACCAGAAAACGAACTTGGACGTGGTGGATTTGGTTCAGTTTATAAGGTAGGTTTGGTTTGATCAAACTTCGTAACGGTAAGTTTGGTTTGTCTTGAGAGATTTATAATTTAAGATTATGCATATATCTCAGGGTGTGTTCTCGAATAGGGAAGAAATCGCGGTGAAAAGATTATCGGCTACTTCAGGACAAGGAGACATTGAATTCAAGAACGAAATCTTACTACTAGCAAAGCTTCAACATAGGAACTTGGTTAGGCTTTTAGGTTTCTGCATACAAGGACAAGAAAAAATCCTTGTGTATGAGTTCATCAAGAACGCTAGTCTTGACAATTTCATCTTCGGTAATCTTTTTCCGCCGTTTGCTCCATAAGTTCCTACCGTTCTGTTTTCTACTCTGGTTGATCTTCACATCGTTACAGATCTTGAGAAGCGTCAACTTTTGGATTGGGGATTGCGATACAAATTGATAGGAGGAGTAGCTAGAGGACTTCTTTATCTTCATGAAGACTCTCGTTATCGGATTATTCACCGTGATCTTAAAGCTAGCAACATTCTTTTGGACCAAGAAATGAATCCGAAAATCGCAGATTTTGGATTAGCTAAACTCTTTGACTCAGACCAAACTTCGACAAATCGATTCACAAGCAGAATTGCTGGAACTTAGTAAGTAAATTCATCTTACTAACTTATTACATCCAAGAAACACCTGTATAAACCAGTTATCATTTCAATTTGTAGTGGGTATATGGCTCCGGAATACGCAATGCATGGACAATTTTCTGTAAAAACAGATGTTTTCAGCTTTGGTGTATTAGTCATTGAGATCATTACGGGTAAGAGAAACAATAATGGTCGATCTAATGATGATGAAGATGCAGTAAATCTCCTTAGTTGGGTAAGTACACAACCAAACCAGTATTATATTGAGGATTCAGTTTGATTCATCGTGTTAAATGTATATGTGATTCTGTTTGTTTCTCAGGTATGGAGAGGCTGGAAAGAAGACACTATACTAGGAGTGATCGATCCGACTTTAACCACAGGTTCAAGAAGCGAGATCTTGAGATGCATACACATTGGTCTTTTATGTGTTCAAGAAAGTTCAGCGACTAGACCGACAATGGACTCGGTTGCTCTTATGCTCAATAGCTATTCTTATACTCTCCTTACGCCTTCAAGGCCTGCGTTTGTGTTAGAAAGTGACATGCCCTCGAATGTTCCTTCTTCGACAGAAGGGTTACTAATGTCGTCGAATGATGTCACTGTTTCTGAATTATCTCCTCGTTAGGGAGCTTTATCTTAATCTGTATGTGTTTTTGTCTCTTCTCTTAAAGCCTTTTAACGGGTTTTGTTTGTGTATCTTTCAGATAGCCTGGCTTCATCTAGTTTGCGAAACCAGTAGATGTTATAGCTTTTTCATTTAGTACTACACTACACGTCATTAAGGTATATATGCTTTGCAAATTCGAGTATACTATGTTTAAAATCATATAACATGACACATCTAACTTAAGAAAATGGAAAGAGTAGTTACCAATCAAAAATAAAATAAAATGTTTACAACATACAGTAATTGTTTCACGTGTGAATTACTAAAGAATGCTTTGCTTAGTAGAAGTAATATATATATATTATTGGTAAATATTGTTTCAATTGTCTTTATCTTAGCTCCTAATAATTTTTCGATAGAATTCATGACTAAGCATTGTGGACCCTTGGAATATTTTTAAATGGAGATTGATATTTCTTTATTAGTAAATTGTAGCCTAGTAGCCACATTCTCCACTTAAACTAATATTTTTGTTTTGTAAATTTTCACTTGTAATCAACTAATCCACTAAATAAATCAATAATGTAAACTCCAAAATCGATCTGGCATTGTGTGAGTATGAGAGTATCATTATATGCGATGGTGCCACTAGCTAGTGCATCCACTTGAGGTTTGGTCGCATCGATACATAATTTAACGTCATGCAAAATGGATTTACTAATAATGTTGGGTTATTATTGGATTTTAGGTGAGCAAACAACATTTAGAACACAATTTTAAACATCAAGATATGTAAAATATGTCACGTGCAATAAAATAAAGAGAAGATTGAAGACCCATCCAAATCAAATATGCGATACTTTGACCACAAGAGTCAATGTGGCGGCCAAAGGCAACAAGCATTTAAGCAATATTCCAAATAAACTTTAGTATACAAAGCCACCTGCTCCACTTGCTTGACATTATTTTTTTTTCTTTTTCAATTTTGTTAATGCTTAGTTAATGTATAAGCTTATAGATTTTCTTGGACGGCCTTATACAATAGGAATATAGTATTACCTTCTAATTATTCTTATTTTGATCAACAGTTTGATATATACTCATCATTCTTTAAACTATTGACTATGGACTAAGGACGTCAGAAGTAGTCCATACTCCATACTAGATATGAATGAGATCTTGTACGTAAGTTAAACCATGCAAAGGAGTAAAGATCTTATTCTGGTATATGATTAAGAAGATTACTAAAATAAACTAACCGGCGTTCATACTTAACTAATTAAGAAGGAGAGCTTCTTAAGCACACATAAAAATATGTGAAATCGATTTATTGGAAAATATGTACATATTTATCATGTAAACTGATACCGTCCAAAATATTTAGATGTAAAGAAAAAGTTTCAAAACAATTAGGTCATCTCCCAATCATATATTTCTGCAGGTTGTATAATCTTGAAAAGAACAAAAAAAAGTAGATGAAGAAAAAGAATTGAAAGGCAATAATAATACCTTATAAAGGTGATAATAATTCAAAAATTTTGACCTTTTGTTACACCAAAGACTATACAAATTTCTAGTTTTAATTCTCTGGTCCAACTTTCCAACCTGACAATACAACATAAAAAAACTTATCAACAGTCACAAAACCGCAGCAACCTTTACTTTTTGTATCCTTCTACTTTGGCACCTCGCCTCTAATTTGTATCAATAAGGAAGCTTCCACCATTGTTACAGTTCCTCTGTTTCTCTTCTTTCATCTTTAAGCAAACCTCAAAACCAATCCTTTATTACCAATATTCTCTCACTTGGGTCTTCTTCTCCAACAGCAAACAAAAACCCATAAAATGAGAAACTTTCACAAAACCTTCTTTTTCTTCTTCTTCCTCTACGAATCTTCCATGGCTGCAGACACAATTAGAAGGGGCGAATCTTTAAGAGACGGTCTCAATCATAAACCTCTAGTCTCTCCACAAAAGACATTCGAACTCGGATTCTTCAGTCCCGGAGCTTCCACGTCTCGTTATCTAGGGATCTGGTATGGGAACATCGAGGACAAAGCTGTGGTATGGGTAGCAAACAGAGCAAGTCCAATTTCAGACCAGTCTGGAGTTCTTACGATAAGCGACGACGGGAATCTTGTGTTATTAGATGGCAAAAACATTACAGTCTGGTCGTCAAACATCGAATCAAGCAACAACAATAACAACAACAGAATCGTTTCTATACATGACACTGGGAACTTTGTTTTGTCTGAAACCGACACAGATAGTGTTATTTGGGAGAGTTTCAATCACCCAACGGATACGTTTTTGCCTGAGATGAGAGTTCGTGTGAATCCACAATCCGGAGATAATCAGGCTTTTGTCTCATGGAGATCTGAGACTGATCCTTCTCCTGGTAATTACTCATTAGGGGTTGATCCTTCTGGAGCACCAGAGATTGTGCTTTGGGAAGGGAACAAGACGAGGAAATGGCGAAGCGGGCAATGGAACTCTGCGATTTTTACCGGGATTCCAAATATGTCTCTGTTGACGAATTATCTTTATGGGTTTAAGCTTTCGTCTCCACCAGATGAAACAGGTAGCGTGTACTTCACGTATGTTCCTTCAAATCCATCTGTGTTGCTTAGGTTTAAGGTTCTTTATAATGGTACTGAAGAGGAATTGAGATGGAATGAAACTTTGAAGAAGTGGACTAAGTTTCAGTCTGAGCCAGATAGTGAGTGTGATCAGTATAATCGTTGTGGGAAGTTTGGAATTTGTGATTTGAAAGGCTCTAATGGAATCTGTAGCTGTGTTCATGGTTATGAGCCAGTTTCTGTAGGGAATTGGAGTAGAGGTTGTAGAAGAAGAACACCGTTGAAGTGTGAGAGGAACATTAGTGTTGGAGAGGATGAGTTCTTGACTCTGAAATCTGTGAAGTTGCCTGATTTTGAGATTCCTGAACATGATCTTGTCGATCCTGAGGATTGCAGAGAGAGATGTCTAAAGAATTGTTCTTGCAATGCTTATACTGTTATTGGTGGTATTGGATGCATGATTTGGAACCAAGATTTAGTCGACTTACAACAGTTCGAAGCTGGTGGATCCTCGCTTCATATCCGAGTTGCTGATTCTGAAATAGGGGAGAAAAAGAAATCCAAGAATGTGGTGATTATCACGGTTCTTGTTGGTGTGGTTTTGTTAGGAATCTTTGCTCTACTTCTATGGAGATTCAAGAGAAAGAGAGGTACTAACTTTCATTTTTTTGCTTAATTTCTTAGTTTTGTTACCAAAAGATAGGATCTTCTTGATTCACTTCTCTTTATTATCTGCAGATGTTTCAGGAGCATATTGTGGTAAGAACACCGATACATCGGTTGTTGTTGCTGATATGACCAAGAGCAAAGAAACCACTTCGGCGTTTTCAGGATCTGTTGACATAATGATTGAAGGAAAAGCTGTTAACACATCCGAGTTACCTGTCTTTTGTCTGAATGCTATAGCGATAGCTACTAATGATTTCTGCAAAGAGAATGAGCTCGGAAGAGGCGGATTCGGACCAGTCTACAAGGTTGATTGACTAAATCGGTTTCTAGACGGAGTCTTTTGTGTTTCATATTTGTGATGTTTTTGTTGATGATTGAGGTGTTTTTGTTTCTTCAGGGTGTTCTTGAAGATGGGCGCGAGATAGCTGTGAAGAGATTATCCGGTAAATCTGGACAAGGAGTTGATGAATTCAAGAATGAGATTATTCTCATAGCGAAGCTTCAACATCGGAATCTTGTGAGGTTACTTGGATGTTGCTTCGAGGGCGAAGAGAAAATGCTTGTTTATGAGTATATGCCTAACAAGAGCTTAGATTTTTTCCTCTTCGGTATGTTTCCTTCTAAAGATCGAGGAAAAAGAATAAGTCTTACCTATCATTCTTCTTACTTTTGTTCTTTTGAATGTACAGATGAAACAAAACAAGCGTTGATAGACTGGAAACTGCGGTTTTCGATAATTGAAGGGATTGCGAGAGGGTTGCTTTATCTTCACAGAGACTCAAGATTGAGAATTATTCATAGAGATTTGAAGGTTAGCAATGTGTTGTTAGATGCAGAGATGAATCCAAAGATCTCAGATTTTGGTATGGCAAGGATCTTTGGTGGTAACCAAAATGAAGCTAACACGGTTCGCGTCGTTGGAACTTAGTAAGTAAAAACAGAGAAAATGTTTCATTTGAATGACAAAAATAAAATGTGGATAAAAATCATGTTCTTAACAATTTTATTTTTGGTATTTGTAAATTTAGCGGATACATGTCTCCAGAATACGCGATGGAAGGACTTTTCTCGGTGAAGTCCGATGTTTACAGCTTCGGTGTCTTGTTGCTTGAGATAGTAAGTGGGAAGAGGAACACAAGTCTTCGGTCTTCTGAACATGGAAGCCTCATTGGTTATGTAAGTCTCCCAAAAACTATGAGTAAAGACAGTTGTTCTCACTTCAAATCAATGATAAATCCTCTAAATGAGCATTTCAAGTTTTAGTTCAATCGGAGTTTTATAACTTATTTTTTACAAACTTTGGTTTGGCTTATATGGTCTTACTTTATGGTGAAAACGGAAATGGTTGCAGGCTTGGTATTTGTATACTCATGGGAGATCAGAGGAGCTTGTGGATCCAAAGATCAGGGTCACTTGCAATAAGCGTGAGGTCTTGAGATGCATACACGTAGCGATGCTTTGTGTTCAAGATTCGGCTGCGGAGAGACCGAACATGGCTGCAGTTTTGCTGATGTTAGAGAGTGACACAGCGACGCTCGCTGTGCCAAGACAGCCAACGTTTACGTCCACCAGAAGAAACTCCATTGATGTCAACTTTGCTCTTGATTCGAGCCAACAATACATTGTTTCTTCTAATGAGATCACTTCCACGGTTGTTCTTGGACGATAAGATTCTTTTTCTTCGTTTTTTGTAAAGTTTCTTATTATTATTGTGAAAACGTCTAATGTGTTTTTGGTTCATTAGGATTTAGGATAATGGAGAATTGTTTATTGAAATTATGTTGATAAAGTGGAATTTATGAACGGGTTTTTATTCTGATGCTGGAATTATGTTCACATATATCGAATTAATCAAGGGGAATAGCAAAAATAATCTACTAATTGTCCATGGGGTGATTGGCAAGGTTTATTTTTTACCAATAAGACTTTTATAATTTTCTTTGTTAAAGCTACTAGAGCCATTTGATTTCTTATCGCAATAGTAATTAAAATTTTTGTATAAATCTATATGTATTTTATTACATAATATTTTTGATAAATTTATTTTATTTCTTTTTTTTTAGATCCATTTCTTATCACTTTTTTAAATTCATTTTTGAAGAACTCATATTTTATATGAATAAAATTGATAAAAATCTAAAAATTGACAATTTAATAACATATTAAAACACAATATGTAAAAAAAGGTAAATAAAAACTCAAAATTTCAAATTTAAATTCAGTATAATTTTTATTATTTAAAACCACAATTTTTTTACCAATTAGTATTAGAAATTTTAAAGTAAAAGTTTTTACATCAAAAATCTTTGCAACCAAAATTTCTACAGTTAAATTGTTAACAATTGGAAGTAACAGCCGTTACCAATCGGCGCCCATATTTTGCAAAGATACCACAATTCTTAGTTTTTTTTCTTTCCAAAAATACTATTTATTTATATACTAAATTACTAATTGACCAATTTAGCATTATAATTAGCAGATAATAATCAACTACAAAAAGATTGATAATAAAATAAATACTAATCTGAAAAACAAAATCCTAAGATAAATAACTACATAAGTATTTTCTATAACAAAAATGGTAGTTTTGAAAAGTATTTTAATTAATTAATGCATGGTATATTGGTATTGTTGGAAAAGAGGTCCATCATAATAGGTTAATTCGACAAGACATATATATTCTTCAAACATTGGAGGGTTATGTATTTAAGTAAATATGTGATTTGATTATATGTAAACTTTCACCAACTAAATATGTTATAGATAAGTTAAGAGTGATCTCTATGTACAATCAAACTAGGAGAAAAGAATTATGAGGATGTTCAAAACGACGACCTCAGGAGCGTTGACTTTGATCATCGGTCTTGGAAACATTTTATAAAACATATTTTAGTCCTCGTATGTATATTGATGAATTCAAAACCGTGTTAACATAAAGTTTCCGCTCCTCCAAGCTTCAACCCAACTATTCTATTTTTTTTGAACTTGTTAATCGTCAAACGAAATGATAGAATGTTTAAGTCTTCGTATGTAAATGAATTTATTGAAATATTATTTTTGGTGATGAATAATTCAGAGGTGGATTTATAACTATGTTTTTGACCAATTATTAAAGGGCAAATTGATCAATTTAGTGTTAGAGAAAAGAAAAGTCGGGAAAACGTGGAACGACCCCCTTCCTTTTTTAGTCCTCGGAGAATGCGAAAATAAGTTAAAGTAGGGTTTGCTTAGTGAATTGTAGCTATTGTTGGAGGAAACAAAAACAACTAAAAAGAGTTACAGTTTTTATTACAAAAAAAAAATGAAGAACACTGATTTTCATATAACTCCCGAACATGCATTACAAACGGTTGACTAATAATTGTGTAATGGGAAAGTACGAAAAATCTGAAACCATAATCTCTCCTCTCTAACTGGTGCAATGCGCCGTAGTCTCTTTAATCCTCAATCTCATCGATGAGATGAGTTGGTCAATGGTTAGTATATAGGTCTTACTCACCACCGACCAACTGATTTTTCTGGTTCAGATGCAACGGTTTGGTTCAATTGTTTGGTTCTGGGCCTTCTGGCCTTTCGGGCTACATGTAATTTTTTGCTTCTCAAGATTTTCCGTAGAATATTTATTAACAATAAACAAATACAAAAAAGTAATTCAAGAAAATTACAAAAAAGACGGTGACCACATCGTTGTAAATTTATAATGTAAAATTCTAAAGTTTGGTGAATTTCAACTCAAATCGTTGACAATACGTAAAATGGTACATGTATGTTATATATTACTTAAATATTCGTTTACATTTCTAAATTTTTCTCTAACACGTTTCGATTTTTTTTTTAGTTACTGATTTCGACAGAATTCATCACGCTATTTCGATGTAATTAAGCTTTTTTTTAGTCATCAATTAATGAGGATGACGGGACCTTATTAACGAGACAACGTGTGTTCGGATCTGATACCATTATAAGTTTTATAGGCTTCAATTCAAAAACAATTGATAATAAGTAGAGTAATACATATTCATTATATATTATTTAAGTTCTTTTATCATTGTTCCGACGTGGGATATACCTCAACTATAAACTACTTGTTTAAGCTGAATGGAAACTTGACACAAAAAAAGAAAAAGTCATATTAAGAAAATAAATCACAAAAAAAAACGCTCATAGATAAAGAAAAACGAATTGTACAAAAGGAAAAGAACCCTAACAACAGAAAAGAAAAGAAAAATAAAATAAAAACGACTCGTTATTTGCTAGGTCAACTCTGAATTGAACTGTACATTTCAAATGCGAACAAAAAGACCAAGAAAAAAAAGCAGACAAGGATATATATATATATATATATATTATATTTGACAGAAAATAAAATCGGTTACGTAAGGTAAGGTTCACACATTTAACACAAAACATGTCCGATATCTCCAAGGAAGAAAATCTCATAATTTCCTCAAGAAAGAGAGAAAAAAATAAAAATAAAGTGGTGTAGAGACATGAGAGGTGAAGTACCAAACTTCCACCATTCTTACTCCTTCCTCTTCTTCTTGATTCTGTTCCCTGCTTTCTCTATCTCTGCCAACACTTTGTCTGCTACAGAATCTTTAACAATCTCAAGCAACCAAACCATTGTATCTCCTAGTAATGTCTTCGAGCTTGGTTTCTTTAAACCCGGTTTAAATTCTCGTTGGTATCTAGGGATTTGGTACAAGACAATCTCTAAGAGAACCTATGTATGGGTTGCCAACAGAGACACTCCTCTCTCTGGTTCAGTAGGAACTCTCAAACTCTCCGACAATAATCTAGTCGTTTTGGATCAGTCGGAAACACCAGTTTGGTCGACGAATCTCACCGGAGGAGATGTGAGATCTCCGGTGGTGGCAGAGCTTCTTGATAATGGTAATCTTGTGCTCAAAGACTCTAACAATAACAATCCAGATGGGTACTTGTGGCAGAGTTTTGATTTTCCTACAGATACTTTACTTCCGGAGATGAAACTCGGTTGGGATTTCAAAACCGGATTCAACCGATTCATTCGATCATGGAAAAGTCCAGATGATCCGTCAAGTGGAGATTTTTCGTTCAAACTCGAAACCAGAGGATTCCCTGAAATTTTCTTATGGAACAAAGAGTCACAAGTGTACCGGAGCGGTCCATGGAACGGAATCCGGTTTAGTGGCGTACCGGAGATGCAACCATTTGATTACATGGTTTTCAATTTCACAGCGAGTAAAGAAGAGGTGACTTACTCATTCCGAGTCACTAAAAGTGACATTTACTCTAGACTAAGCCTGAGCTCCACGGGATTGTTACAAAGATTCACATGGATTGAGACAGCACAGACTTGGAACCAATTCTGGTACGCACCAAAAGACCAATGCGATGAGTACAAAGAGTGTGGGGTTTATGGTTATTGCGACTCGAACACATCACCGGTTTGTAATTGTATTAAAGGGTTTAAGCCGAGGAATCCGCAAGTGTGGGGGTTGAGAGACGGGTCAGATGGATGTGTAAGGAAGACGGAGTTGACCTGTGGTGGTGGGGATGGGTTTGCACGGTTGAAGAAGATGAAATTGCCGGATACTACGGCTACGAGTGTGGACAGAGGAATTGGTCTGAAAGAATGTGAAGACAAGTGTTTAAAGGATTGTAATTGTACAGCGTTTGCGAATACGGATATCCATTGTGGCGGATCGGGTTGTGTGATTTGGACCGGAGAGCTTTTAGATATTCGGAATTATGCTAAGGGAGGTCAGGATCTTTACGTTAGATTGGCTGCTACTGATCTCGGTTAGTTCCATATTTTTTACTAATTATGACATATGCTTTTTTTCCATATTCTACATTTACTTTTGCTAAGCAACGGTTGATATGGTAGACTAAAAAAACAAAAACAAAAAGTAACGGTTGATCTTTGCTAGTGTCTAATAATTTATCGTTTTCTCACCTCATTTTTGGTTATAACGCCACAAACTTTTCAACACTTTTAGTAATCTTCAAGACTTTTCAACACTACATAGTACTAAAAGCTGAAAAGATATCATAAAAAACAAAATGCTAAAAATTACCAAATCAAGTAAATTAAATGAGTAATCTCGTCATAATATTGTACTTTTAGATTTTCTAATTTCCTGTTTTTAATTGAAATTAAGATTAATATAATTTATTTTCATTAAGATAAAAGTAATTGACATATTGTAAGGGTTTTTAGAATAGTAATCAAACTGGTTGTTAGATAGTGCCCTTTTCTTTTTTGGTAGAACGTTAGACTAGTGTTGAATATTGCAGGTCAAAGATACTTTGTTATTGTTTAACAGACTTTGAATTTAACAAGTTTTTCAGTTTTATTTTTCCTGTCTTAGACTTCTTAAACTTGATTGCGATGTTGACGCTTCGGTCATTGCATATACTGTATGTGAAAACTATTGTGATAATTAAAAAGTTAAGGTCCAATGGAATTTATTAGTGAAACATGCAATACATTAGTGAAACTGTGGATATTCACAAAAACCTATCTATTTCAAGAATATTATGGTTAAGGTAGATCCAGTGCCAAAAGAAATTTTGTTTAGGTAGACCACCATTTATGTTTTTTTTTTTTTTGGATATAAAGTACGAAACAATTACTTTCTTTTGTTTGTCATTTGTTTTTTAATCAAAAGTACGACAAAGTTTACTAAGGAGATTTTTGATTTTGTAACACTACCTAATAGAGATATATCAATATATGCCTTCTATTTTGTTTTGTTAAATAATAATCATAAAACTAATTTTAATTATCTTTTTTTCATCTCTTATTTTAATTGCTTTTTTAAATGCAAAATAATCATTTCTTTGAAGGATGATATTGTATTGTGATCTATCACTCATCAAGCCACGTCAGCCGGTAAGATATACTAACCATTGGTATCTCTTTTCACTATTTCAGAGGAGAAGAGAAACAGAAGTGCAAAAATCATAGGTTCGAGTATTGGAGTCAGCGTTTTGCTTCTTTTGAGTTTCATCATCTTCTGCTTTTGGAAAAGGAAGCAGAAGCGATCAGTAGCAATTGAAACACCTATAGGTGAATCAGAGTATCTTTAATTCCTTAATGTTTGTCTTTACATTTTGATAATCATATATATAAATATCTTGACTGTTTTTGGTATCTGAATGAACAGTTGATCAAGTGAGAAGCCGAGATTTGCTAGCGAACGAAGTTGTAATATCAAGTAGGAGACACATATCTAGAGAAAACAATACAGATGATCTTGAACTGCCATTGATGGAGTTTCAAGAAGTTGCCATTGCCACAAACAATTTTTCTAATGACAACAAGCTTGGACAAGGTGGTTTTGGCATAGTTTATAAGGTAAAAATGATTGAAAACCTAACTGAGAATCTATCATTGGATAATTTCGTTGTGTAATGAAATGTCGGGTTACAGGGAAGGTTACTTGATGGTCAAGAAATCGCGGTGAAGAGACTATCAAAGACATCAGTTCAGGGGAATGATGAGTTCAAGAATGAGGTGAAATTGATTGCAAGGCTTCAACATATAAATCTTGTTCGGCTTCTTGCATGTTGCGTTGATGTGGGCGAGAAGATGTTGATTTACGAGTACTTGGAGAATCGAAGCCTTGACTCTCATCTCTTTGGTTAGTGCCTCAGCTTCTTACTTACAACTCTGTTCTAACAATTGAAATTTTGGAAATAATGTACTCAACTCGGTCATGATTCATTTGCAGACAAAAAACAAAGCTCTAAGCTAAATTGGCAAATGAGATTAGATATTATCAATGGTATTGCTCGAGGGCTTCTATATCTTCACCAAGACTCGCGGTTTAGGATCATCCATAGAGACTTGAAAGCAAGCAACGTCTTGCTTGATAAATATATGACTCCAAAGATCTCGGACTTCGGGATGGCTAGGATCTTTGGAAGGGATGACACAGAAGCTATCACGAGGAAGGTGGTCGGAACTTAGTAAGCAATCATTCTCCAAAATATCAAGTATCTTTGTTTTAAATCTGAATTAAATATATAAAAAAAAACTCATAACTTTTTGAGTTTAAATTTTGTTATGCAGCGGCTACATGTCTCCTGAATATGCAATGGACGGGATATTCTCAATGAAGTCGGATGTTTTCAGCTTTGGGGTCTTGCTTCTTGAGATTATAAGTGGCAAGAGGAACAAGGGATTCTACAATTCAGACCGTGACCTTAATCTTCTCGGTTGTGTAAGCTAGCTAAATACCTCTTAAACTCGTTCTTGAATTCAACTCAAAATCTAATGATTACACTAAAAAAAGATGATCATTATACACAGGTGTGGAGGAATTGGAAAGAAGGAAAAGGGTTAGAGATCGTAGATCCGATCATCATAGGTTCCTCATCAACGTTCAGGCAACATGAAATCTTAAGATGCATACAAATTGGTCTCTTATGTGTTCAGGAACGAGCAGAGGACAGACCAACGATGTCCTTGGTAGTTTTGATGCTCGGAAGCGAATCAACGACTATTCATCAGCCTAAACCACCCGGTTATTGTCTGGGGAGAGGCCCTCTTGAGACTGATTCTTCGTCAAGTAAACAGCGTGACGATGAATCTTGGACAGTGAACCAAATTACTGTCTCAGTCCTTGACGCTCGGTAATGTGAGTATCAACAAGCCAAACTGTATCACATTATTATAAATTTATAATCAAACTGGATCACATTTTATTCCAATACATAAAAATAATTACACTATAAAAGCACATAAGCTCTAACGATGATTTTTTGCGACCATCGCTAATTTGAGGACAACCTGACAATTAATATTATTAAAAATGTATCCTATTCAAAAAAACTATTTGAGAATGAATACAAGTTGAAAGGGGAAAAACAACATTACATTTAATAGTTAGACTACTTAATACAAACATGAAATTATAAATTTAGCATGGGACATATGTAAACCTTAAGTTCGCCCTGCTTGAATCAATTGCAGAGGTATGTCGTATGTGGAAGGGAGGTGGGTCAACTGACCCCATAACATTTACAAAATTTCTTTCGAAGCTTATACAATTACTATAAAATGAATTATCTAGCTAGAAACATATGGTATGATCCCTATGTCCATATCTCAAATCCTCTCTTTGACCCCCACATCAAACTTCTCTTTAGTTAATCATTAACTGCTTTTACTTTTTTAATACATAATATTTAACCCTTGATTTTATTTTTCATATCAGTTTTCATGTCTCCCTTACTTAAATCATTAATATATACATATATCTTCTCTCTCTCTGTATCTCTCTCTCTCTCTCTCTCCCTATATATATATATATATAAACCAAAATTAAATTTGTATTACTAGTATACTTTATATAATAAATAAGATAGGTATATCATATTCAGAAACAACTAGAATTTATAGCAACAATAACGTTATTCTTATTTTTCTGTATTTTAAAAAGAATCAGCAATAAAACCTAAACTCCAACTAAAATAAAATAAAATTATATTATATAGTTATATCAATGAAGTACCCCCGGAAAAAGTAATTATGGCTCTGCAACTGACTTAGATTGTAAAATATCATAAGCACTTGGATTATGTATAACAAAAATCTTAAAAGTATTGTATATCTGAAAATCTACCAAATTGGTTTAACAGAAATAAAAATGCTGCCCAACCTAGTTTGAAAAACAAAAAAGTCTCTGCTTTTTATTAAGAGACGTGAATCATGTGATGTGCCTAAATTCTTGACGAAAGAGAAAAATAAAAGGGAAAGGTCCTTACAAATCTTCAGTGATAAACCTAAAGTTTCTAGAAACAGTTGATATCCTCTGTACCTAAAATACCCTTGCCCGGACATCCACGACACAGAAGAGGGCAATTTCGTCATCTCAGACATAAGCCATTGCTGCAAAAAGCTCCATCGTCCACGAGCCTCTCTCTCTCTCTCTCTCTCTCTCTCTCTCTCTTTCACTCTCTCTCTCAAGTCTCAAAGACGGAGAAAAGGAAGCGTCTTTTTTGGGGTTCTTTACTCTGTTCCTGCAAGAATCTTATAAACCCTTCCCTCCCTCTCTGTCTCTCAGTCTCAATCTTTATCTCTTTCTCATATCGAAACCTTGAAAGAGCTACAAAAGTGTTGATGGCCTTTGAGTTACCAAACGATTTCAGGTGTCCTATCTCTCTTGAGATTATGTCCGACCCGGTTATCATCCAATCGGGTCATACTTTCGATCGGGTCTCTATCCAACGATGGATTGACTCCGGCAATCGAACTTGTCCAATCACTAAGCTCCCGTTATCTGAAAACCCTTCTCTGATTCCCAATCACGCACTTCGGAGCTTAATTTCTAATTTTGCTCATGTGAGTCCTAAGGAATCATCACGTCCTCGGACTCAGCAAGAACACTCTCAGTCTCAATCCCAAGCTTTAATCTCCACTCTCGTCTCTCCATCGTCGTCTAATGCATCAAAGCTCGAGTCTTTGAGCCGCCTTGTTCGTCTCACAAAGCGAGACTCGTTAATCCGGAGGAAAGTTACTGAATCAGGCGCGGTTCGTGCGGCTTTGGATTGTGTTGACTCGGGTAATCAAGTTTTACAGGAAAAGTCCCTATCTTTGCTATTGAATCTTAGTTTAGAAGATGATAACAAAGTGGGTTTAGTCGCTGATGGAGTGATAAGACGGATCGTTGCTGTTTTACGGGTCGGGTCACCTGATTGCAAAGCAATTGCTGCTACTCTGTTAACGAGTTTAGCTGTTGTGGAAGTGAACAAAGCCACAATTGGATCGTATCCTGATGCAATCTCTGCTCTTGTTTCTCTTCTCCGGGTAGGGAATGACCGGGAGAGAAAGGAATCGGCAACGGCTCTTTACGCTCTCTGCTCGTTTCCAGATAATCGAAAACGGGTTGTTGATTGTGGGTCGGTGCCTATTTTGGTTGAAGCAGCTGATTCAGGGCTAGAGAGAGCAGTGGAAGTGTTGGGACTTTTGGTTAAGTGTAGAGGAGGAAGAGAAGAAATGAGCAAAGTAAGTGGCGTTGTTGAGGTTTTGGTTAACGTTTTGAGAAATGGAAGTTTGAAAGGGATTCAGTATTCTCTGTTTATCCTCAATTGCTTGTGTTGTTGTAGTCGAGAAATCGTCGATAAGGTTAAGAGAGAAGGAGTTATAGAGATATGCTTTGGTTTGGAGATTAATGAGAGTGAGAAAATCAGGAGGAATGCTACTAACTTACTTCATACTTTATTTGGGAATCCAATGAGTTCATGATGTTGGGAGTGTGATTTGGTGCTGAAAATGGAAGTTAAAAGGATCGTTTTTTGTTATTCGGTTTTGGTTATCTGGTCTGGATATGGAGGTAAGTTTGGGGTTCTCTGTGTTGGATTCTCCACTTGTAATTCATGTACAAAAGAAAGGAAGAACAAAACAAAGGCTTATGTTATCAACAAAGCAAAATGCAAAGGCTTTTCGTTTTATTTTTGTCTGTACATTATTAAAAAAACATAAAAGAATCATACATAGTAGTTTACTTCAAAAATGTTCATCATCAATAGAATTGTAATATTTTTCTTTGTTTTGATCATCGAGCATTTCATTTTCATGTCGATTAATCTAAACATTTTCTGCATGATTTCACATGAAAAGCATTAGTAGTAGCACTTTGGTTGGTTATAAATTCACTCAATTTATACATATACTGTTTGCTAGTTGAAACACTGTGTTGGTAGATGCAGAAACAGTAAGAATCATTGTCTCTTCAAGTCGATGTAGAAACAGTAAGAATTTGATTGATCTTGTTGGTTTAAGCATTCATGGATCCAAGAAAATAAATTCCCGGATCTTTTTTTTTTTTTGCTATATTCTCCTCACTGTGATGATTCCATAAGACAAACCTGTCTTTTTACTACAACAGTCACTGGGACAAACCAGTCACTGTACTTGACGATTCCATGTCTATTTGATTTAGGTTTTTTTTTTTCTCAATTAAATTGTGGCGTGCTCGTAACAAAAGCATATGGTCTCTGTTTAGTTCGCCACAATGATTTAATTTTCCTTAAAAAGAAGATGGGTTATGTTATATTTCAGACTCGTGTTTTTTTATTTTCGAAAACAGTGCTGAGATTCAATCATATGCCTTGATTTGAGGACACACAAACAAAAACTAAACAGAGTCGTGTCCTTTGAGGGACATGAAAAGGAGCTGCTTTATTAAAGTGATTATTTTTCTAATGAAAGATCTCCTTAGTTAAGCAAGATATTAATAACCTACTGAAATTTCTATAAATTAATAATGTCAAACTAAAATATTTTATTAATTTAAAATAATGATATTTTATTGATAAATTAATAATTATATATATATAATTTTTTTAATTTAATAATTTCTAAAATATATTTAAAAATATAAAAAAACATTATAATATTTTTTTAGAACCACTTAAAAACAATCAATTACCATTTTTAGAATCCTTCACACTTTTATGTATATAGAGTAGATAACATCAAAAGTTTTTTTCGATGCAGTTTAAATATATTCTAACGAATTTTTTTAAAAAAACAAACAACACTATAATCATATTAATAAATTTTCTTAAATAATTATTAATTTACAATATTGATGAGATCATATATTTACATAAAATTTTTCAAAAAAAAATATTATAGTTGGAAAAAAAAATATTGATTTATAATGATTAATAATTTATTAAATATAAATATATAGAGGTTTACCGTAATTTATAGTTGGAAAAAAATATCATCTAATTTGTCTTCCGAATCTCTTTTAAAAATCCACAAAATTATATACTTTTATAGTGTTCTGTGACTGGTATTATTACAGAGTGTGAAAAGAAATGATGTGGAATCACACAATTGTGAGGAAAAAAAAAATTGTAATTTAAGACCACGATATTTTGTTTGGAATCATAAATATGACCAAATAAGAACATACATTACTATCCATAAAATTGTATGATTAGTAAAAGCAGCAAAAAAATCACAAATTCATTTAATCTTTCTACCGGGTAGCTTTAAATTGGTAGGAAGTAACCAAACGAGACGACATCACATTTTATAAACAAATTAACATCGGACTTTACAGTTCTTATAAATTAGAACAAAGCTTATCTATGTGTTCATGTATATTGTTATATTTTTGTTTCATTTGTAACAATCTAAATCCAGAAACTAGATGTGTCCAAATGCCGAGGAGAGGTGGAGAAAGTACTTGAGATCGGCATCAGACAAAGACCGCGGCTTCGAAGGTCTTGTCTTGGATTACAATCTTGATCATCATGAGTATTATTGCTTGTTTTTTCTGACCACTAGAATTGGAAGAATCTTATTATGATCGTAAGCAAAGGAACAAAAATCAAACTACTTATTTGATTTTGGATTATAGAGTTGTTTAACCGTAAACTAACTTGAGTACCTGCTTCTGTTCACCAGATCCTCTAGAGTTCAGGTGAGGACTAGTCGAGACCGTTTCCTATATTAAATAATTATAATATAAGAATTATTTTATATAACAGTTAATTAAACTCAACAGTTAGTAATATTTTATATATGTGAGATTCTCAACTTACGGTGATTTGTTCTTGTAGAAACTTGATGTACTCTATAGCATCATAGAGGACGGAAGCAGTGTCTGTCTGCAGAAATCATCAGAAAATAATTAGAAAATATATAATTTTGTAAACGGAACTAACTAAACTTTCTTCTTTATACAAAAAAAAAGTAACTAAACTTTCGTCTTCATTACGTATGGCTAGCTAATTAGTTGAGATATTATTATAGCACAAACCTTGCCAAAGGGTGAAACTAACTGCTGAAGAGCGGTGATTCGATCTCCGAGTTTCTCTTTACGAACCTTATCAATCAAAATAGTTTTCGGAAGAAAATTAGAAACAGTTTTTAGTGAAAATTTCTGAAAAGTGTAGTAAGATATATTTATGTTTTGTTACTAACTTTGAAGCTCGGAAAATGAGATGGTGTCTCAAGTCTTGGCCTTTTTAATGGCTGTGATGACTCAATATCTTCGCATTCTTCAGTTTTCTCACTTACTCTCTAAAAATATTAGGTCACCACATCAAAATCTACGTAAAGGTTTAAAAGCCTCTATAATAAAAGAAACTCCATAGATTTACGCACCTTGCAAGTAATCAGACTCTTGCAGGCTTGCATGTCGTCCTTGGGTTTTTCTTTGATCTCGTGATCAAAGACTGATACCATTCTTGATTCGTTCAAGAAAACGTCATCAAAGAAGTGAAAGCTTTCGAATAGTTCTGATTTCGGGTAGTTAGGAACCAATGATTGCTCATTAAAATCAAACAATTCTTCTAGAAAACTATTTATCGGATTTAATCTTTCTTCTTCATGCCTGGAAACGATAAAATTAAAAAAGGTCAGTAATCAAGATCATGATTTACGTACGTCACATAAGATATGCATGGACTTACAGGTTAGATTGACTCGAAACGTAGATTGGTGAGGTGGAATCGATATTTACATTTCCTAAGAATGTGGAAGTATTAAGATAGTTCTCGTTGTATGTTTTGGCATCGAGTGTATCGATGACAATCTCCGTGGCACGTGGTAGAGAATAGCCGGAGAACATGGTGTTGGAGTTGGAGGAGCTCCACCATGTTCCCGTACAAACTCCCGCGGTGTCAAATTCTTCCGTCATGTCTTGTTAGCTATGTAAGGTGTTTGGTTTTTGTTTGTATTTTATGTTTATAATTTCTTCGGAAATGTTGGAGTTTGCATGAGACAATTAATGAAGTTGATGATGGTTATTTATATGCTGCGATGAGGTATAAGTCAACAACAAAGTTGTGATATCTGTCTTCAAAAGAAGTTGCAAGAGTTTCTATTTCATCGGTCCCTAATTAATATATTAATTATTTGATTATTATGGGACAAAGATAATTTATGTCATCAGAGTAGTCGATAGGAAGTTAGGTCATAAGCTAATTAAAATAAAAGATGTCATTTAAATTTTACCAACGCACGTAAAAATTCCAATTTTAGTTTTGGTTTAGAGATTAAGAAAAGCATAATACTACATGAGATTTTGTGACCCTATTTTCTCAAACATTATAAAATATAAACCAAAGTAACTTTCAACTACTTATCCTCACTGAGATGGTAATACTAAGATGGGGTTATTCAATTGAAGAGTTTAATAGAATTTTAAAAAAAAAGATAATGCTAGACTTGTGACTAAAAAAAAAAAAAAAAAGATAATGCTAGACAATTTCACTGTTATTCAATTACAGTTTTATAAATTTTATTAAATTTCAGTGTTTTTCAATCAATGGATTTTTGAATTATATTAAATTTTAATGTTATTCAATCTAACGATGGTTTTTATATGATGTCATTTGAATGAAATTTAATAGAATTCACGTGAAAAATGTTAATGATAAATTCTAAAGTTTTTAGCTGTCATTTTGATGAAATTCATTGGAATCTCTTAAAATACTTTAAAATCTATACATTTAAATTCAGTTTATTTCTTTTATCCAATACCCTAAATTACAAATAACTACTAAGTTGGAGGTATTTGAAAATATGTTTGATACGTTAAAGTTTATGTTTAAGGTAAAATAAAAGGTTTTCAAATTTGATTCAAAGAAAATATGTTTATATATTTTTTGTAGTGACTCATCTTACGGATATGGTATTTAATTATTTCAAACTTTAAAGGCATCCTATATAACTATTTAACTACTGTTTTGGGTGTTTGTTGATTATTATATATAATTAAAAGGGTCCTTTCAATTATTTGTACATGAATATTAACAAAATTGACGTCACCTTTATGCATATGATATATATTTCGGTCATCCACTTTATATTCATTGTTGTGAAGTTCGATAAATACGTACAAGAAAAAGAAAGTCAACGTTACCAAATCCATAGCAAAAGGGTGGTTGGGGCTGGCCTCGTTTTGTCTATACGACCAGTCGACCACTCTTACGGACATCTTTTGTATACACGTACGTTCGTGCGCATACGTGTCGACTTTTTCCCCTTTTTGCTTAAATAAGATATAGCTTCAAACATATATATGGATTTATTTTAGATTAATATAGCTCCATGACTCCAACTGATTTTATAACTTACGAGTTTCAATATGTTTTATTCGATATAAAGCTGTCAGATAAAATGAACCAGACAACCAAAAGAGAAAACACAAAGAAGTTAACTATCAAAATTGTTGGTCTAATTGACCACAAAACATAAATTAATATCTTATTTTGATTAACATCTATTTAAAATACAACTATTTGCAAATAAGTAGTTAAGACGTAACCACATTATCTGGTTCTTGCTAACCCAAACAATAAGAATGGAGTTTATATTATTTTTTTCTTTTTAAATAAGGGAGCATGATTAAAATAAATCGTTGATATTCCAATACGATCGCTAACAAACAATTATGTATATAATATGGATTAAGTCATACCGTCCCCTCCAATCCACTTGAGTTATTTTAGGTTTGATATTATTTTAATTTTAGAAGGATTTCCAAAATATGTGCTCATGCCATATAGTTTGACTCAACAAATGATTTTAATATGTTTAGTCAATACATATATATATTAACATTTGTAGAATTCTAGTGACTTAGGTTACACACCAACTTCAATATAAATAATTTTGACCAACTAAATTATTATTTTAATCAACCTTTACTGGATTTTGTATTTATACTAATCAATTAAACTTCGTTTTCATACGATTTGAGTTCAAAATAATTTTAAGACCAACATTCTCAAGATCAATATAGAGATTGTTGATTTGATTCCTTTGACTTATATATTTATTTTTATGTCAACAATTTGATTCATTTGACTTGAGGTAACGGTCCATCGTGTAAATTTTATCCCATGAAGAAACCTATGAATTATTTTATACCAAAAATCATATTGTTTATTAATATTTGGGATGACGTCCTATTTCCCCACCAGAACTTTTACATCGTATCAATTAGAGTCCATTTTATGATTGTGTCCTAAATGTCCCCGAAAACAAAGTTCTAAACCTTAATCTCCATCAAATCAAACTTCGAATCTAATTCCTTATAAATCTGGGTTCATTCGGTTTTTGAACTTAACCCGATAGCAAACCAATGAAACACAAAACCAAACCAATTTTAAAACCCGAATCCTTGTAATTTTGACCCGAAATCCTCTTCCAAATCGATCATTCTATGAATCCTCACTCAAATCGATCATCCGAATCCGAATCCTTGTAATTTCCCCCAAATCGATCATTATATGAACCCTAAAAATCATCATCTTGTAAAATCAAACTCTGAATCATGAGTAATTTGTCTGGAACGTCGACTGGATCTTCAAATGTTCGAGAAAGAGTGAGAGTTAGGGGCGTGCCTAAGAGATGCTGGTGTGGGGAAGAAATCGTGGCTAAGATTTCTAAATCCGACCCAAATCCATGTCGCCGATACTTTCGTTGTGGATATGCTGCGTCAAAGAAGGTAATCGGAATGCATGAATAAGATATCTGTCGTTGATTTTGATTCTAACTATTTTATATTTGTTATTGGAAGCTTATGAATGACAACCACACTTTTAAGTGGGTTGATGAGGCATTGTTGGATGAGATATCAACATTGAATGCACAAGCTGAGAGAGCAATAGAAGACATGAAAGAGATGATGAAGCAACATAAGATAGTTATTGAAAAGATGCACAATGATCTTGAGAAAGAGATATTTGAGAAGGTGGATGATGGTTTGTTTGAAGCAAGGGCTGAATTCAAATCCAAGATGAATAAAATGATGATTCTTGTTGTATTTGTGTGTCTGATCATGCTTGGTCTCGTTAGGAGTTTGTAGGATGAGTTCTTATGTCTTTGTAATGGTTTGAATATTATGAATTATTGTCTTTAAAATCGTTTGTCTTTGGATGTTTGTTTTGGTAATGGACGAGAAGAAGAACATTGTTGACATTTAGATATCAAGAAAACTAAACCATCAAAATACACACTTACAAGGTTTCAATGACCAAACGTGGTACATGGTTCTAAACACCAACCATGGTACATGTTTCTAAACACCTAAACGTGTTACAAGTTTGTTATGACCAAAACATACACCTAAACGTGTTACAAGGTTCTGACCAAAACATAACCGATTTAGAAGGTTCCAAAAACACATTAAGTGACCATGACACCAAAAAAAAGACCAGTCACAATGCATTTTCCTTCATTCCTACTTCAGTTTCTGCTTCAGTTATAATGCCTTGAGATGGATCACCTACATTAGCCTACAGAGAAAAACAATCATGATGAGAATCATTTTTAACACCAAACAAGTATTAAATTTCACAATCAATAACCTGTGTTTGACTCTCCTTCAAGTGGAACCTACAATTATGATTAGCTGCACCAAAAATCCCACAATGCATAATCCTTTTCTTCTGTTTTCCTTGCTTCTTAGTTGGAGACTCATTAACACCTCTTTTCCTCTTCTTATTTGCCTTAGTGACCTTCTTCCTCCCCGGTTGTGGTGGCACAGGTGCTGGATGCACATTCTGACCATCAGTTGAAGGCCAAAAGCGTGCACCTCTCTGTGGGACTAGGCCGTCTGTGTAATTGAGCTTCCACATGGCTGTTCTGAACCATTGACACACAAAGTTTTCAGGTACAAGTTTCTTCTCCAGGATCACTCCATACACATGCTCGCTGGGGATTCCACAGGTACATGTCATCTTCTTTAAACACACTCTGTGAGTGTCTCCATCTAGAAGAACCTCATACATACCATTAGTGCTACTACTGATCTTACATTCAGAGGCTTTCTTATGTTCAGCTGCAAGAAAACTTGCCACATAAGGTGTACATAAACCTGACAACAAACACAAAACATGTGAGATCAAACAAAAAAAACCAAATAGAGAGCATACACTAAACATGTTACCTTTGTGATCATGAGATAGAGCAGATCTTCCATCGTTTCTTGATAATCTCTTCCATCTTTGCAGGCATGAAATACTCCGAATCCTCTCTAATCTTATCAAGAAACAACCTAGCTATAACCTGTACCTTGAACATCTCACACTCACCATTCCTGATACAATTATGCTTATTCTTATAAACCCTAATCCTCCACATTGCATCATTTGGAAGAGACGATGCATACACTTGCCACTCACACTGACCATCCACACCACCAACACATTTAAACCCAATTTTATCTCTATCTTACATGTATTGCTTCAGATTGTAACCATGATGTAAGACATAATCAATGACACACTCCTTGAATGTGATCCCATTGTAGAACTTTTGCCCTCGATACATGCTTCCATCACCACGGCTGATCTCTGTAAACACTCTCTTTGCACCAGCTTCTCTCGTCGCACCAGCTCCTCTCGTTGCACCAGCTGCTTCTGCCTCGCCGTCGCTTTCTGGGTAGACATCGTGACGGATTGATTCTTCAGCTTTGGTAAAACTTCGTGCAAGAAGATCGATATGATATTCATCTCGATCCTCTCCTTCTTCATCGTAATTTGACTCCTCGTTCCGGAGGATTAAAGCCATCGTTCCGGATTTGATTGATTTCTCGATTTTGATTTCTAGGGTTCGTCGGGATGAAGAAAGGGGAAAAAATCTTGGTTGTGTTTTAATCAGGTGGGGTTTGTATTTAGAAGGTAATCGGGTTCTAATCGGGTCCTAATCTGGTTAAAATCAGGTTTACACCGGTTAATAGTTTGCGTTTAGTGGTTTAAGCAAATAGTAAACCGATGAAAGCATAAATTTGGGAAATTAGATGATAACTTTATTTTCGGGTAGAATTAAGATTCGAACTTTGATTTGATGGGGATTAAGGTTTAGAACTTTGTTTTCGGGGACATTTAGGACGCAGTCATAGAATGAGCTCTAATTGATACGATGTGAAAGTTCTGGTGGGGAAATAGAACGTCATCCCTTAATATTTCGTGAAGCGGGGGAAAGTGAAAGTTAAAAGTGTTAACGGTATATTTTAATTTATATTTATAAAGAGTTAGTTAAGGGGTGATAACATTTATATTTGTCTTCCTGATCTTGGCTCTATTGAATATTTTTCAGGTTTCATACGATAACTTAGGTTCCTATTTTCAACCTTACACAAAGGATGAAATGAACTTCACTGGGATAGTAGAAATTAAATGGGTCAACTTCAAAGAATTGGCCCATTTAAGAACTAATTCATTCTAAGCCCATTTATATAACACCTATTGTAGGTTCTGGATTCGGGTCGGACCCTATAGAAATTATCTAGTGCTTTTTTTCTGTCACCTCAACAATGGCAGAATTTGCCTTTTTCCTCATCTTTTGTAATTCACCCTCCAATCAAATTTCAGACTCTCTTAGTTGAATTCTAAATTTAGATCCATAAAACCTAAATCACATTCTTGTAGAATCATTACAAAATTCTAAGAAATTAAACCAATCCCTGATTTCTCACAATATCACATAAAAGACTGAACCCTCTAATATCAACCAGAAGGTTCAAATAATACTCTTAACAACACAAAGTATCTTGAACATTTTGCAGAAACGTATATGAAGTCAAGAAGATGCTCACTAAACCAAAATCATATTAAAACTGGAACAACGATGCAAACAAATCAAATGAAAATCATATTGGATCCAGAAATTTCCAAAGATGTATACTTATGGATTGCATCTCATAACTTCCAACAGAAAATCTTTAGTCTGTTCAACATCACAGAGTTCCTCATGTATCTGAACTGAGGAACAAATAAGAATGGCTCCACTTGATGTTGTTAGACTAATGTCGATTATCTCGAATCCGAGAAATCTCATAACCTCCATGAATTTAGTAAAGATACCATCTTTCTTCTCTGTTATGATCTTTAACCAAAACTTCCTCTCCCCAATCTTACACAACTGCACATTCTCCTGTTCAAGTAAACAAATTATTTAGAAAAGATTAATAACAAAACCAACCAAGGAGGTTAACTTTTTAAAACCTCGATTCCAAGCTTCTTCATCTCTTCTTTTAGATGAATTGTTTCAAGTTTAGGTTTAATCATCTGGTCCGTTTGTTCTTTATCAAACTCAGGAGGAGCTTCTTCCATTTCAAATAGCTTCTCTGAAAGATTCTGAACATTCTTCTGAAGCTCTCCTATGTAAGTAATCGCATCTTCAACAATACTTGCTTTAGTCATCTGAAAACAAGAAATACAAAAAATCATCACTAATTTACACAAACACATAAAGATAAAAAAAAAAAAAATCTGAGATTTCAGAATTACGTTGGTGACAATTGGGACATGAGATCGCAGAGCCATAAGCCGACCATGTAGCTTCTCTCTTCTACGCCTCTCTGCTTCAAGATTTGGAGATTTGAAGCTCTCATCTTCTTCCTTCTCTTTCGTTACTTGTCTCCTACGGTTCATCCTGACTGGTTCTTGAAATATGCTTCCTCCACCCATTTATTCTTCTTCTTCTTCTCTGGTAATTTTTCAGACAAATGTGTTTCTTATTTTCTTGTTTATGTAATGGTAAAAGACATGAGTTATATAGTTGTTTCTCATGTAGAGAGAAGTCTGTTAGTGGAGAGAGAGAGAATCTCAGTCTCAGTTTGTTATATTATTGATGTGATTTCAGTTAGAGTCAAACATAGAGAATAAACTTACAATTTTATATTATATGTTTGTTTTTCATTATATAGAAAAAGAGAAAAAAAAAACAATTTATGACGATTTGAGGAATCTTGTTAAAGGTTCAAAACACGAGTTCTCACAGACAAAGGAATGGTAACATTTCGAGTCCCATCGGTCCAAGTGAAACTACCAAAGATAAAACCAGTGTTACTCTTATGACTCGACGAAACCCTAACTTTAAACTCAAGTTTCTTCGTTTTCGAACAGAACACCAGAGTCTCCGGTTCAACAACAATCTTTACACCTTGTGGAGGCTCGACCACGGCTCTATAAACCGAATCCACAGGTCCAACGTTAGTTACCATTCTCGTGATGGTCACTTCTTCTTCAAGGTCGGGAATCGTGATGGCCGGGTAGTTAAGATCGAGAATAGACGGTAACGGAGACGAGCATTTCGTGGGTTTTCCGATTAGTACAGTGATTGCTGTATCGTTGTAACCAGAGGCGCAGAAATAGTTAATGTAATCGTCGAGATTCATGTCATAAACTAGTCCCGGATCTTTGGCTCTTTCCATGTTCACGAGTCCTGCACCGTAGTCAAATGGATCAGCCAGTTTCCGTGGTTCTCCCTCCGCAAAAATTGGTTCCCCGGATGGATCGGTCTTCCATGCTATAATAACAACATAACAACCTCTGTAAGATTAGATTAACGAATGGTGGTTTTCTTTTCTGGTGAGGAGAAACAACATTTCATGAACCTGTAGTCATAATAGCGGATTTAAGCGCGGCAGGAGACCAGTCAGGGTGTAAAGCTTTGAGTAGTACGACGAGCCCCGCAACAACGGGAGCGGAATAGGATGTCCCTGTGCCTAGGGTATATCCGCCGAAAGAATCGGGGTAGGCTTCGGAGGTAGCTGCTAAAATCGTCACACCGGGGGCTGCTATATCAGGCTGCATCATTTTTTTCCGCCATTAACAGAAATCCTTGGAAATGACAGACAATATTTCGAAACATTGTTTAGAGAAAGAACCTTGAGAATGGCTGGAGAGAGTGAACTAGGCCCTCTAGAAGAGAATCCGCAAACTTTAGTCGCAATAGGACGTCCCACGAGCGTTTTACCAGTACTAATTTTAACTGTGGGAGAACTGAAGCGACCGCAAGCAATAAGAAAATGATCAACTTTACATACTATGTGACTCGAAAGGATCAATCACTAAAGATACAAAATAAAGGATATATACCTTGACGCGCGGATGTATCGTAAAATTTTAGCTCCGACTTCGTAGTCTACATAGATGAATGGTGCATTATAGACAATATCACTTTGGTGATCACCACTTCGTGCCACAATCAGCCCCGCGGCATCATGGGTAGTTGCAGCCAACAATGCGCTTGTCATTTCCCAATCTTCTTTCACAAACGTTAGGACAACTTTTCCCGGCATGCTAGAGGTGTCGTTATTATAGTCTTCGACATAAACTAAACCAGCAGATACTTCCTTACGTGTATATTGAGCTTGACCCTGAAACAGTTTTACGGGAAAAGAGTAAGTTTCCAAGACTACTGAAACACGGTGAGTAGACCTGAAAATACATTTTACATACCATTATGGTAATGTTATTTCCAAAAGTCATGTCTACATAAAAGGTACGGTCTATGTTAGTTGCAGCGACTGTGAGCAACCACGGAGCTACATTAGCCACAGTGTAAGCATTAGGGCCTGAATTAGAAGCACCAGCTACAACCGGAATGCCCTTCATCACCGCATGGAACGATCCAAGGTCCATATCTTCCGTAATAGCGTCAATTGGGCGAAAAGGAGGCTCAGAGGCGAGAGAAATCGACAATACATCAACGCCATCTTTTATGGCCTCATCAAATGCCTTGACCATATTCGCAGTGGCTGAACCAAAAAGTTCTCTATCCCAAACAACTTTGTACATAGCTATACGAGCCTTTGGAGCACCGCCTCTCATGACTCCAGGTGCAAGACCACCATATGACACATTAGGCACGAATGAAGATGCTGCAATTGAAGAGACTATCGTTCCATGTCCAATAAGACCTCTAGGGGACATAAAGTCGTCCTGGCTGATTGGTTTCCCAGGATGTAAGTCATCCCAGCCATCAGTGAAGTACTTTGCTCCTACTAACTTCTTGTTGCAATGCTTTGGTGGGTCAAAACCCTCTCCGGCTACACACTTGCCCTTCCAATGTTTCGGTATCGGTCCAAGCCCTTCGTCGTTATAAGCCGGAGACTCTGGCCATACTCCAGAGTCAAGAAAACCAATGACAAGATCACTTCCCATGTTGCTCTCATGGAGAATTCCTTTGGGCAAACTCGGCGAAAGACCCAAATAATCATAAACCCTAGTGCTTTGCAACTGAACTTTTCGATTTGGTGCGACACTGAAAACATCAGGACGGTCTGGATATGACATGAAACAAAACCCATGGAAAAACCAGAAAATGTGTCAGAAGATGTGTATAACAAGCTATTCTTCACAAGACCTCTTTAAGTAATTTTACTTGTTTCATATACTCAAAAACAAACCTGAAAGTTGTTTAGCTTGTGAGTCTGTAAGCCTAGCTGCAAACCCGGAAAATCCATGGTGATAGTTGTAGACGATGGACTCTCGAGCAGCTTCCGCGCTTCATCATCAGTACAAGATAAAACAACAAAATCATTAGCTGGAAAACCATGAGACATCATCAGGAAAGCAAAATCAAGAACGCTGTTTCTATCATATACCTTTCGAACACTGATTCCAACATCATCTGGTGTGATTCAGAGACCAACTCAGGATCATCGTGTCGCCTCGCACCTAAATGAACTATATATATCTACCTCAATCAGAAACAAAAAAAAAAAACAAAAAACAAAGGTTTCATCCATCAGTCACAATTTGACCAAACATAATAGAACAAGGACGAAACATAAGAACAAACCCAGAGACAATTTATACAGACCTTTCTCTCCTCATTGCTGCTTTCTTGAGCAAACACGCAAAACCCACAATATAAAATGAACAAGAATCCAATAAAGAGACAAGCTTGGGACCTTCCCTTTACAATTCCCATGTTCTTGGGGAAGAATTGCTTTTTTTTTATTGGTTTCACCTTAAAGTCTACATTTTTTTAATTCTTTAAAAGTCTTCAAAGACTTACAGAACAACAAACAGATATGAATAGCTAGCAGGTAGTTTCTCACAATAAACAATCACCAAAAACTAACAAACCAATGTGGGTAATGTCCAAACAGATTAATACGAGACAAAGCCAATTTCGACATAGACAGTTTTATATGTCGTTCCTGATAATTTGGGGCTGTTACTGAAACCAGTTCTCGAACAAATCTCATCTCTCTTATTTTATTTATTTGCATTTCTAAGATCTATTTATGGGATAAGATGATAATGACACACGATAGATTAAAAAGGTAAAAAAAAAAATTGATAGAAGATTTAGAAATCAAATTGGAATGAGTAGGAACTAGCAATTACGTAATTAGGGTTTACAACGAACTATGAACACGATCTCGTATTAGATACCACAAGAAACTATTAGGTTAGGTTCGGCAATTATTTCAATCAAAAAAGGGAAAGTAAAATTAAGAAGAGAGGATATAGAGAAGCTTAGGGTTAATGATGATCCACGACGAAGACAATTAGCAGCAGCATTTGTAGTATCTCTTTCGTGTCGATGCTTCTTCATCAATTCGCAGTAAGCTTCTTCAATTTTACCTTTTTCAGGCCAATCACACCTCGAAATTATAAATAAACCCCAAAATATTAATATTAAAGCTAATTAAATCTCAATATAGTCAATAATCAAAATAGAGTTGATAGCTAACAAAATGAGTAGAAAGATGAAAATTGAGAAAGTGACAGCTGAAAAAATGTTATTATTTTTTTCATCACAAAAATTATACTCATACTCTTTAAATCTTTAAGCCATTTTTCTACTTTTTCACTTTCTGCTAAGTTTGGACTCTATTTACAAATCACGTTTTGAATTGACAATATTATTTTTAGAGCATTAATCATGTGCTTCTGTTACATAATCAATACATTAAATATGTACATTTTTTCATTAGAGTTTCTATTACTTTAACACGTTATAAATAAATATATTTCTTTTGATATATGTGGTCCTAACAATAATAGAACACAACAATTACTATTATAAAACGATATATACAAAATGTTAAATTACATATTTTGTGAGGTTTGGTTTACAGAGGTTGTAGACGGGAATGGCAGTCCCTTTAGGATGTGTTCTCTGCTCCTCATGTGAAGAATCTCACGAGCATCTCTTCTTTGCTTGTGACTTGTGAGTTTAGCAGATCATTGTGTGTTTTCTTCGTCTTCAAGACTATAGCGTAATCCACCTACCTCTATATCCACCTAGATTGCTCAGGTTATGACACCTTCTAAAGCTTCATTTATTTCTATTAAAAGGTTATTTTTCCAAGTTATATATGGCCAGCATGATATGGAAGGAGAGAAATGCTAGGTTTTTCAAAATGACCTCCTCTTCTACCGAATCTATCAACGCCTCCATTGACTGCACTATGCATGGTCGACTTCTCTCTTTCCTTCCAACACTCCGCTTACTTCCCCATCTTCACTTAAATTTTATTTTGGTTGTTTTTCGCATCCGTTGTAATCCTTTAAAAAATGTTCCTCTTTTGGATCTTTCCAATAAGGAGCTAATGGATTGTTAGTTCTAGCTTTAGTTTGGATCTTTCAAATAAGGAGCTAATGAATTGTTAGTTCTAGCTTTAGTATGTATCAGTTCATTTTTTGGTATAAAATTTAACATTAAAACCAAGAGCTGGCTGCATAAACCCCCTATACTTATAGCACTAAAACGATATCCTCCCAAACTATTAAG
The DNA here is from genome assembly GCA_004349715.1 of Crucihimalaya himalaica. Taxonomy (NCBI): domain Eukaryota; kingdom Viridiplantae; phylum Streptophyta; class Magnoliopsida; order Brassicales; family Brassicaceae; genus Crucihimalaya; species Crucihimalaya himalaica. Next base: position 1,443,415 of record SMJT01000029.1, read on the forward strand.
CTCATCACTGTACATCCTTAAATCTTAAAAGCTTTGCCAACCACCCTAATCTATTAATTTCTAAATAATTAACCCTATCCAATTAAACCGAAAACGTGATTAGTTAACCGGTAATCGCGTTTTAGTGTTTAAGCAGACTTTCTTTCCGAAAAAGAAGGTTTCACATTAAACCTTTACAAAACCTTCTTGTTGACAAAGAGGGTTTCAATTCTAAAGAAACCAGAGGAAACCAAATCGATTTGGGGAAGAAAGAAATTAGGGTTCGTGAGAGAAGAAGGAGAAGTGAGGGAGGAGAGATCGGGATCGGGATTTGGCTTAGGGGAGATCCAACCATAAGAGATTTTTATCTCCCTCACCCCACCACAAGAATCGAATCTCTCAAGTTGGTCGATTTTTCTTTTACGGCGGCGGCGGCCATAGCTGCTTTCTTCTCCTCCTCCAGGTGCGATTGTAGTTTCTTCCATCATTCACGGTTTTGTATGAGCGTGTTGTGTGTACGTTTTTATAAACTTTGATTTCGATTCTTCTCTTTTCGTTTGCTTGATGATAAAACAATAAGAGGATTTTTTTTGGAAAAAATAATAACGTACGAGTTGATATGATCAAGGATCATTGTTTTATTAATTAGACATTATCATACGTGTTGCGATTGGAGATGGAATCAAACTTGTTATGCTTCGGATTGTGCGTTCGATATGATATACAATTTGTATAGTTGAGATTAGAAACTCAGGTTTTCTTTGGAGAAATTAAGCTTGGCTTTGATTTTATTTGCTATTAGATTTGGCTTAGGGGAGAAGAGATCGGGATCGGGATTTGGCTTAGGGGATTTGGTTGAGGAGAATCCGAGAAGAAATGAGGTAAGTCTATTTCATTTCTTACAAATTGAAGTTCTTAGATTTGAATTTGTTGTTGTGGTTGTGGTTGGCTATTTCAATTACAAATTTGCTATTAGATTTATAAGTCTTTTCTTTGTTGTTAGTGACTTGCACTTTCTGATTCGTAGTGACGAAGTAGACAGAGATCCAAAGGATATGAGTGATGAAAATCATGACAGAAGGAGTGATGAGGATAATAACAGAGAGAGTGATAAGGAAAGTGATAATGAGAGTGAAAATGAAGGAGATGATGAGGGTTTCAAGTCTAGAAATGGTAAAAACAGGGAAGAGGAGAGTGAAGAAGATATAATGGAACGTTATGAGTTTGAAGTCCAGGAGTCAGTTGCAAAATTTGTTGATGAGAATAGAATTGGCCGGAATACAATCCCTGAAAGCTCAGATGAAGATGAGGATCCGATTGTGGTTAGAGATAGAGGAATCAAAAGGGGAAAGGGAAGTGATAGATTAGCGATTGGGAATGCTTTCTTAACCAGTGTTGAGTTCAAAGAAGCTGTTTTGGACTACGCATTGAGAACAGGGCATAATGTAGTTCAAGAAAAGTGGGAGAAGCACAAAATTTCATTCAAGTGTAGGATGAATGGAAAATGCAAGTGGAGGGTTTATTGCTCTTACGATGAGCCGAGGCAAATGTTTTTGGTGAAGACAGCTTATACATGGCATAGTTGTACTCCTAATGGGAAGTGTAAAATTCTAAAGAGCCCTACAATTGGAAGGTTATTTTTGGATAAGCTGAGGGTAAATGACAAGTTTATGCATGCTGATATTCAGGAGCATATCAAAGATAAATGGAAAATCGTGTCTTCTATACATCAGTGCCAAATAGGAAGACTTCTTGCTCTGAAATGGATTAACCAAGAGTATGCAGAACAATATGCTCACCTCCGAGGATATGTCCAGGAGATTCTCGATCGAAATGAGGGGTCAGTAGCCTTCATTGAAACATATCTAAATGCAGCAAATGAAGATGTGTTCAACAGATTTTGTCTGTTTTGACATACTCAGGAAGTCATGGGCTGGTACTTGTAGGCCTATTCTTGGGCTTGATGGCACATTTTTGAAGGTTGATGTGAAAGGAGTCCTCATAACTGCTAAGGGACATGATGCAAATAACCAAATCTATCCAGTTGCATGGGCTGTGGTACAGTCAGAAAATTCAAAGAATTGGTTGTGGTTTTTGAAACAAATTAAGAAAGATCTAGGTTTAGAAGATGGTAGTCGATTTGTTAAAATATCAGATCGATCAAAGGTATGTTATGCTCCTTTGATTTGTATTGTTTTTTTACGTTTTACTCATCTAAGTAACATTTTCCTTCATGTTTTGCAGGGTCTCATTAGTGCAGTGAAGACAAAATTGACACAAACAGAACACAAAATGTGTGTTAAGCATATCGTTAAAAACCTGAAGAAGAACAATGCCAAGAAGGATGAGCTAAAGACATTAGTGTGGAAGCTAGCTTGGAGATATAATCCAAAGGAGTTTCAGGTCAATCTTGAAAATTTGAGAAGGTATGATTTGGAATTGTACAATGATGTGATGAAGGAACAGCCACAAACTTGGTCAAGGGCGTTTTACAGACTTGGTAGTTGTTGTGAGGATGTTGATAACAACGCTACTGAGTCATTTAACTCAACCATTACCAGAGCTAGGGCAAAGACATTGGTTCCAATGTTGGAAACTATAAGGAGGCAAGGAATGGAGCGCATAACTAAGAGAAAAAAGAAAGCAAATAAGCATCAAGGCAGATTTTCAGAGTATGAAGTTGATATTTTAGCAAAGAAGAAGCCAGTTGATGAAAGGTGTAAAACATGGCGTTGCACCCATGGGGTCTTTGAGGTGTTTGTAGATGGAAATTCTCATACTGTGGATATGAAGACTACAACATGTACATGTGGTAAGTGGCAAATAACTGGGATTCCTTGTGAGCACGCATATGGTGCGATGATTGATGCTGGTATAGATCCTGAAAACCATATCTCTGGCTTCTTCTTGACTGAGATGTGGAGAGACCTTTATGAGACAGCTACCAATCCTTTAAGAGGTCCAAAATACTGGATGAATTCAAGTTACAAGTTAGTTGTTGCACCTAAAGAACCTATACTTCCTAGAAGAAAGAAAAACTCAAAGAAAAAGAGTTTCCAAAGAATAAAAAGGAAGTATGAGTCGCCAAAGAAGAAGAAAAATAAGAAGGAAGTGGAAAAACTTGGGAGAGAAGGGCGCATCATCCATTGTAAAAGTTGCGGTGAAGGTGGACATAATGCAGCTGGTTGTATGAAGTTTCCAAAGGAGAAGGTGAAGAGGACAAGGAAGAGGAAGGCAAAGAACATTCCACATGATGAGGTAATTTATGTGAGTTTTGATTGGTATTGGTCTTATTTGTTGGTTTGCTGATGGAATGATTGGTATTGGTCTCAGTTTTCAAACAAAAAAGCTAAGAAGGATAAGATGGCTAAGAAGGATAAGATGGCTAAGAAGGATAAAATGGCTAAGAAGAAAGCACATGGATTTCATGAGGTATTTGATCTCATTTTGTATGTGTATTTGATCGAATTTTGTATGTGAATTGATCTCAGTTTTGACATTAATTTCTTTAAGGTTGGTGCTTCATCTAGTCAAGTTTCGAATACAATCTCACTCACCCAACCAACAGAGCTCACGCAAGAAACACAAAAAAGCAACGATGTGGTGTAGGAATTGGCTTCTCCATTAGTCTTCTACTGTTTTGAATGTTCTATGTACTAAAGACATGTCTAACTTTATGTAATCTTCGGCTTTATGTTGGTTTTGAATGTTCTGTTCTGTTTTTGAATGTATTCTAAAGGCTTTATGTTGGCTTCTCCATCGATTTGTCTTCCTCTGGTTTCTTTAGAATTGAAACCCTCTTTGTCAACAAGAAGGTCTTTGGATAAAGACTTCATGTGAAACCTTCTTTTTCGGAAAGGTCTACTTAAACACCCAAAACGCGGTTTAACCTAAAACGCGATTACCGGTTAACTAATCACGTTTTCAATTTAATTGGATAAGACTAATTATTTCCAAATTAATAGATTAGGATGCTTGGCAAAGCTTTTAAAATTTAAGGGTGTACAGTGATGAGCTTAATAGTTTGGGAGGATATCGCTTTAGTGCTATAAGTATAGGAGTTTATACAGCTAGCCCTAAAACCAAATAAAGAAAAAATAATGATGTTAATACATTGTTTAGGGAAAATTTTATAGCCTGGATCCCATCACCGAACAGTTAATTTTCAATGTTGTAAATACACAGATAAGTCTTCTAATTATGGGGTTTAAATAGTTTACAGGAATAGATTATCGATGAAACGTGTCCTTAGAGAGATTGGGATTGTGACATCGTGAAGTCCATCACTCCAAGTCAAACTCCCAAAGTAAAACGCAGTGTTCACTCTGTGTGACCCCGGAGACGCACTCACCGTAAACGCAGCCTTGTTGGTTCCTTCGTTAAACACTAACTTCTTCGGTGAAACCACGACGCTGAATCCGGATGGAGCCTCGATCACAGGCGTATAAACTGAATCAACAGGTCCAACGTTGGTCACGGTTCTGGTCACTGTGACGTTTCCCCTGAGGTCTGGGATTGTAATGGACGGTACGTTGAGGTCAAGAATCGATGAACATGAGCTCGGGCACTTATTAGTGACGTTTCCTGTTAGAGCAGAAACCCTCTTGTCTGTGTAAAGAGCCTGGGAACACAAGTAATATATGTAATCATTGATGTCCATATCGTATACAAGACCGGGATCTGTGGCTTTCTCCAGATTCACAAGACCTCCTCCGTAATCGAATGCATCGGCTACCTTATAGTTACCTCCATCTACAGTCAGACGCTCCCCGTATGGATCGGTTTTCATGGCTGAAACATATAGAGTTTTGTGTTTAAATGCAGAGTTCTTAATGAGAAAAGATTTTTGAAGAGACATAAACTAAACCTGTTGTGACAAGAGCTGATTTGATTGCAGCAGGAGACCAATTCGGATGTGAAATCTTGAGGAGTGCTACGATTCCTGCAATAACCGGAGTTGCCATCGATGTTCCAGCATATGCGAATTCGCTAGTGTCTTCATCTGTTGGTATTCTAGGTGTTAGTAAGGTCACACCCGGGGCTGCTATATCCGGCTGCATTACACAGAAAAATAAGCTGACAATAAAACCTACATTTAGTGATCAAGAATAAGAGATGAAGGAGACAAAACCTTAAGAATGGCAGGTGAAAATGAACTAGGCCCTCTGGCCGATGACTTTGCGACTTTACTTGCTACACTTTCACCAATCATTGTCTTGTATGGGCTTATCTTAATTTTTGGTGAGCTGCAAAAAAACCAAGTATTCAGATTCTCATATGTAAGAAGATATGACCGATCAATTGTGAAAATAAATAACCTCGTAGTTTGGATGTAGGAATATAACTCGGATCCAACTTCCAAATCAAAGTAGATACAGGGAAAGTTTACGGGACATTCAATTCTACTATCACTTGGATTTCTCACATCAATTAGACCGAGACCACCATTTTTCTGAACAACGTCCGGCGTCAGCAGAGGCTTGGGACCCATAGAGAAGTGCATTATAACTTTACCCTTTGTAATTTGATCAAGATTACTATGATCACTAGTATCAATCACATCAGTGAAGCCAATTACTGGTCCTGTGTACAGACTCTGACCCTGAAAGACAGGTCATGAAAAGGCAACTTTACTTTCAATCACAAGCTTTGCATTCTTAGAGATTCAGAAGTTAAAAATGTACCAGAAACGTTTTATTGTTCTCGAGTGTGATCAATGTGGGGAAAGACCGGTCGAGAGTAGTTGCAGCCACGGTTAAAATCCATGGAGAAACGTTAATAACCGATGAAAAGCGGGATCCTCCGTTACCAGCTGGAGAAACAACAGGAATACCTTTATTCACGGCATGTAGTGCTGGAATTGCGATGTCGATTTCAACATCAAGAGATTTCAGGGCTGAGCCACCAATAGAAACTGACAAAACATCAACACCATCGTGGATGGCTTCATCAAAAGCTTTCCAAACATCAGCAACTGAACACATCCCTCCTTCCACATCCCAACATGCTTTATACATAGCTATATGCGCCTTTGGAGCGCCACCTCTCATGATTGACCCAGATGAGAGACCGGGCAAAGTCACGTTAGAAATGGAAGAACCAGCTACCGTTGAGGATACTTGAGTCCCGTGGCCATTACGATCTCTAGGTGATAGATATTCTGTAGTACTGTTGATACTTGTTTCGAGATCTGCATTAAGACCATCAATGTAGTATTTAGCTCCAATAAGCTTTTTGTTGCAATCTGCAGGACTGAACTGGTCTGCAGATACGCATTTTCCTTTCCAATGTTTTGGTATTGGCTCATATCCATCATCGTCAAAGGCGCCTGATTCTGACCATATCCCTGCTCATATAATGTCGGGATTTGTTAACGTTCTGCTTAGAAAAGTTGAGATCGAAACAAATTAACAGAGAGATTGATATAATACCAGAGTCGATAATGCCAATAATAGCACCACTGCCCATGTTGGTTTCATGTAGAAGACCTTTAGAACAAGTTGGCGCTGAAAATTGGCCTAAGTAATCCCATGTCCTTGTCGTTTGCATCACAAGTTTTCGGTTCTCCATAAGAATAATAACTTCAGGATGATCTAGACGGTTTGGTAAAAACACATTCTGAGTTTTAGAATTTTAAGAACTCATGAACAAGCAAGAAATATGTGATAAAGAACGATACTTTTCAGTTTTTCTGCCTCAGCTGGTTTGAGCTTGGCTGCAAAGCCAGAAAATCCGTGGTGATAACTGTAGACCATTGACTTATTGGCTGCTTCTTCGCTGTAACACAAGATTCAAACCAAAAGATTAGTCCAATATAACTACCTCAGAAGCTAATTATACACCCAAAATCATAAATGCAAACACTCTTTTACCTTCCAAGAACCGATCTCAGAATTTCAAGATGTGATTGGGTCACCAACTTAGGATCATCGTGTTTCCTTTCCCCCAAGTAAAATATATAAACCTATTATTATCAGATAAATAATGAGCACATGAGCAATGCCAACAAAAAAAGGTTCCTCACATATCTAAAACAATTAGACTACATACCGGGAACTCAGGGACATATGGTGGCACAGGTTCATAATCTATAAGAAAGTCATCGCCCATAGCAGACATATCTGGAGGAGCAGCCTCTGGAGCCAAGGCCAAATTTGATGCCTGAGGAGGATCGGCCACGTGGGGTGTTGTTCCAGAGCTAAGCTTTCCATTTATTATAAACACAAACCCAAATGCTATAGCAGCAAAACACAATCTAAAAGAACTATCCATTTTCAGAGTTTTTTTCATTTTTCAACGTAAGTATTCATTCTCCAAGCTCTCCCTTGTGTTTATAGATAGATCTCTATTGTTTTAAGCTAATCTGATAAACAAACTTTCGCTCCATAAACTGACAGAATAATAACCAACCAAACACACATACTGATTGCATCTTGCAGTAAATAAACGTTGTAACTACTAACAGGCACAAAAATCAAATCATGAAAATGGGTGTTATTGTCATATGACAGTTAGGCACAAGCTACATTTAGAATATAACTATAATAACTACAGTTACAATAATTACAAAAAATAGTATATTGAAATGTAATCATGACATATGTGTTGAATTGGCAGAGAGAGAGAGAGAACATCAGAACACAATTTTCTATTTTGGTGAAATGAAAATTAAATGTTGATAGATAAGAATGGTACCTAGTTAAATTAGACAACTGATTATGGTTGGTAGAATTTTATGATTCAATATTTATCAAAAGATATTACAGAGAAATTTCAACCAAAATAGTAAAACGCATGGTTACAAAATTGATGTCTTGGTTCACAGGTTAAAGGATACTGAACTGCTTATTTTATTACTCAAGACAAACAAGAACAAAAAAGCATTGTGCATTACTAGGTTGTATACATTATGAGAGAGTTAATCTACGAAATAAACCAAGATATTATGAGATCATCAAACGATCACAGATCACATTATTCTCATAATACTTTCTTACAGCATTAAAGAAGCACAAAACATCAGACACATACGACATAATGCATAAGAAATTCACACAGCTTTAGACATAGTGAAAGAGCTACTGCTTTAAAACAAGAAGTAGGAGGAACTGAGAACGGATAGGTGATCTTTACCCAGATGACGACCACGGAGGCACTCGAGATCCATAATCTGAGAATGATCCACATAGAGATTCACCTGAAAAACCAAGACGAAGAGACAGGAATCCTGTGAGGGTAACCATTCAAACAGAAGGTAAAAATAATAGAGAGGAGTATCAGCAAATACATTTGGACCATAACGTTTGATGAACCACTCAGCCAACTTCGCATCAGATGCTTCAAACATAGTCTTCTCTATTCCCAAACGTCCTATGACTTTAGCAATTATGTCTGCCCGAAGAGAATCTGCGTATTTGCAGACATCATCTGCATCAATCATAATCGTGTCTGCCCCGGCTTCTAAACACCTTTCAGCCTTTCTGATCAAGAGATCTATGTCCTCAACCAACTCTGAGAAACAAAGTAAACTCTCAGTAAGCATGTAAATCTAAAACTCTCAGTCTCTCACTGCTCATCCAACGAAGAACTCCGAGTTTCTTACCGCTTGATCGAGGTTCTGGAACAACATAAGAGCCAAATGCTCTATTCCTACCAGGAATATCAGACTTGTTGAATTTCACAGCAAACATTGGTTTGGCTCTGAGACCACCATTCTTAATCAGACGTACATATCGTAGAAGAGTTTCCTCTGGAATCTCAAGCAAATTTGCATTCAGCTCAATAGTATCAAACCCCAACTGCTTACACTCCTGCTCCAAAAACATAAGACAATTAACCTCACAAAAAACTAAATCGTCCCCAATACCAAAGATGTCATCTTCCAAAAACATAATTTACCTCCACATAGTCTTTGAAAGCTGAAGGACCACTGCGAAGCATATGTTCAGCCCAATCACCAGTGCTAACGTACACACCATGTTCATGAGCCATTTCAATAGCTTGTTTGATGAATGATTTCGGAATCAAACTGTTGGATCCTTCCGAGAACTTTAAACCATCAACAAATTGTCCCATCGATTCAAAAATTTCCTAACAACACGATTAACCAACCGTAAGAGCCTAATCCACTAAATGTTTGGTTTAATCTCAAGCAAAATCGTGAATCATGACCGGAAAAATTACCGGTAAGGTACCTGAAGAATGTTCTGGCTAAGAACGGAGTAACGAGGACCTCGCATCTCCGTAACACCGTAACGGCGAGGCTTCTCCGGACGATCTTCATTCTCTTCGAAACTCTTCCATCTGTAGTACGCCGCCATTTTCTCTGTTTCACCTTTTCTTCTTCTTCTTCTTCTTCCTGAGAATTCGATTTCGAACTCTCGAACAATCAAACATTTCTCGAAATTTTAAAAAAGACAAAATAAGCAAGTCGAAGAATGGAGCTGCTTCTAGAATGTGCCACGTCATCACCGCCTCTCCTCGTCGTCTTCTAGCTTTTTGCCAAATCCGTTACTCTTTTGTATGTTGCCACGTCATTAACGACAACGATACGTAATTGATTAAGGATAGATATGTCGCTCCTTGGGTTCGGCCCATCTTAATTTATTGGGCCACAGCGAATGGAAAACGCAGAGATTGGAAATTGACACTTTTGTCTGTTACAGCGTTTCAAACCGCAAACGTTCTCCTCTTCTTTGCTTGGCTGCTCTGTCAAGAATACGAATATTAGAAAGGTCTTATAGCATGGAATGGGAGGAATAAAGAAGACATACTACAAATTAAGCAATTAGCCAGAAAATATAGAAAAATCTTTACGAAGAAGTGCCCGTTAATATTATTCTTTACTTCCTCTGAAAATACAGTATGATTTTGTTTATGAATAATAAGTTTGATTAATACATTATTTGTCCTTCAAAATCTCGTAAAAGTTAAATATCTCTGATGAAAAAGAGAGCGTTGCCTGAAGGATCACACAGCTATACTTTTATTCCCTTAACATGAACATTAGTAAAAATGCAAGAAATGAGACTTATGTTCAACTTTATTCTTATTCCATCCAACCAAGAGAGTCTCTTAAAGCTTACAATTCTAATTGCCTATAAATACAAGAACAAGTTCTTACTTCAACAATAATCATCGCTAATTCTTTGTTTGTTGGTAAGAACTTGTTTCATTGACAATGGCAAGGAATGTAGGGTTCTTCGTCTGCATCTTGATCCTAGCCATGGATGTTTCAGCTGGAATTCTCGGCATTGAAGCCGAAATAGCTCAGAACAAGGTACATTACACCCACCCACCCCCAAGTCTGATCAGAGTTGCAGATTTCACTAATTTGTTTGCTTTTGAGGTGCAGGTGAAGCATTTGAAGATGTGGATTTTCGAGTGTAGAGACCCGAGTTACACAGCCTTCAAGTATGGTTTAGCTGCGTGCATCCTTTTGGCGTTAGCCCATGTAACGGCTAATTTGCTTGGTGGGTGTCTATGTGTTGTCTCAAGACAGGACCTTGAAAAGTCCTCTGCCAATAAACAGCTCGCCGTGGCTTCTTTGATATTCTCCTGGTAAGTCAAAATACCACATAAACAGAACAAATGTGTAAATTTCTTGTGAAGAAGAGGACTTGCAGAGAGATTTGTTTGAAGATCCTTTTTTGTCTGTTTCTCAGGATTATATTAGCAATTGCGTTCTCGATGTTAATCGTAGGGACAATGGCAAACTCAAGATCGAGAAAAAATTGTGGGATATCGCACCATCGAGTTTTGTCCATAGGAGGGATCCTCTGTTTCATTCACGGTCTCTTCGCTGTTGCTTATTACATCTCTGCAACTGCTTCAACAAGAGAGCAGACAAGCGCAAGCCATGCCTGAAAATTTTTCTACCTGCCTTTTTCTTTCTTCAAATTTAACCCAATGTTTAAATTTGATTATAAGATATATACCTGGTTTTCTAATACCTTGTCTGGATCTCTCATTCCTTTCTCAATGAATCTTCAAGCCGGATTTAGTTTTCTTGTTGACTCTGAGTGCAATGGAAGATAAGGCTGCGGAATATATCCTTCTAGCCTCAGCTCTTCGAGAAGCAAATTTAGCAAAGAATAGATATGTGAAGACTCTGAATGATTTACATCGCCAGAAACAAACAAATGAGTTATTTTGTTGATTTCGATCCAACTATAACCAGGAATTTTCTGAACTCCTCTCTCTTTCATTACGCTCCGTACTTTAGTCACTCCACCCCATTCTTCTGCATTAGCATGTGCATTCGAAATCAACACATAGTAACCAGAATTCCGAGGATCCAAATCCATCAACCTGCTTGAAGCAACTTTAGCAAGGTCGACATTCTTGTGAAGCCGACAGGCTCCAAGTAACGTTCCCCAAACTCCTGCATCTGGAGAAAACGGCATGCTCTTAACAGTTTCATAAGCTTCGTTTAACCGACCAGCTCGTCCAAACAGATCCACAACGCATGCGTAATGCTCCTGCTGTGGTTGGATTCCATAATCCTCAGTCATGGATCTGAAGAAGTGGACTCCTTCATCAACATCTCCAACGTGACAACACGAAGATATTATCTCAAGAAATGTGATTTGATCAGGACGAATTCCACCTTTTTCAACCATTTCACGAAATAAACAGAGGGAACTTTTTAGCTTCCCGTGGTTTCCATATGCAGCAATGATGCTATTCCAGGAAACAATGTTCCTTTCTTTCATCGTCTCAAAAACATTCATGGCAGATTTCAGGTTTCCACACTTGGCATACATATCTATCAATGTACTTTCGCTATATACATCAGAAGCAATTGAATGCTTTATCATGAAACCGTGAATAGCTTTCCCATAACATTCGGAAGGTAAGTTTGCACAAGCAGAAAGAGCAGCTGAAATACTAACACAATCAAAACCGAGTCCCGAAACTCCCATTTGACGGAAAATATCAATAGCCGCACTCGGATTATCGCTCTGGGAACAACGTGTGATCATGGAATTCCACGAAACAATATCCTTCTTAGAGAGTCTCCCAAAGATTTCATAAGCAAGATCCATTCTTCCACACTTAGCATACATGTCGATAACAGCGCATTCAATATTGCACCTGTTATCGAAACCTTTCTTGATAATAAAACCATGGAGTTCCCTCCCAATTTTCAATGCCAACAAACCACTAATTACCGGTAAAATAGACACCAAAGTTATCTCATTTGGACTCATTTTTACCTTAACCAGCCACCTAAACATCTCTAAACCATCAATATTTAAACCATTATGCAAATACCCAGAGATCATTGCTGTGAACACTACAACATCAACTGAGTTACACTGACTAAAAATCTTTTGTGCCATCGAAATACCCCTACACTTAAAATAGGCATCAATAAGAGCACTCGTTAAGAAGATATCCAGCGGTATGCTATGTCTTATAATATAACAATGTATTTGCCTACAATACTCAAGGTTTTCAAACCTTGAAACTGATGGAAGCAAACTAGAAAATGTGATAGCATCAGGTAAGACACCGGAAGATATCATCTCACAAAAAAACATTAAGCTTTCTTCCATTAGTCCACTCTGAACATATCCAGATATCATGCAATTCCAAGTCACCGTATCAGCACGAGACATCATCCAAAACAACTTAGACGCATCAGCAAAACGACCACATTTCGAATACATAGATAGAAGCGAGTTTTTGATAGTACCTTCAAAATCCAATCCAGAAACAACCACTAGACCATGAAGCTGAACTCCAAGATCACTCAATGACTTAGAGGCACACACTGATAAAACGCAATCAAACGTGACAGCATTAGGACTAATCTGATCCATTCTCATTGCACTAAACCCTTTTATAACATTACCCGAAGCTCCACATTTTGCATACCCATTAAGCATCACATTCCAAATAACACAATCTTTCTGGCGAACTCTATCAAACATTTTACCCGCCACATCGATTTTTCCGTACTCAAGATAAGCTTTGATCAAAGAACTCGCCACAAACTCATTACAATCCATCCCAAGAGAAGAAACCGTATAACGAAGAAACTCAATCCCTCTAAAATTCTTCAAAGCAACACAAGCCTTGACTAGACAAGGAAACGTAGATACATCAGGGCTAACTCCAAAACACAGCATCTTGAAGTAAAAAGACAAAGCTTGATTTAATAAACCCATTCGAACAAAACTGCTGATAATCGAATTCCATGGTCTGATGCTACTACGCCTTAACTCAAGTCTGTAAAACATTTTACCACAATCTGAAAAGCTACCACACATTGCATACATCCCTAAGATCCTCTCATCGGTATAGCTATCACCGGAAACTTTGTTTACTATTAGAAAGGCGTGAACTTGCTTACCTTGCCGGAGCAGAGTTGGGTTAGAGCAGGCTTGTAAAAGTATATTAAGTCGAAGAGGGAGAGCTTCTCCGAGAAATTGAGACGAACATCTCATTGAAATGGATTTATACGGAACCATTGCTGGCACGAAGCGCTTAGCGACTGTGGAAATACTCATAGTCTTATTCTAAGATAGAGACAAAAAGAAATAAAAAGAAAACATTTAAAGACTAGTCGAATTCGTCATCGGGGACTCACTGAGTCAGCGAGTTGCCGACGACGACGACGACGGTGAAGTAGCCGGTGATAGTGGCGGGGAATTAGGGCAGACGAAGAACTACAAACACACTAGCTAATAAAACTTTAATATGGGCCTCTTGAGTCATCATTCAGGCCCAAATAAAGTGAAATCGCTGCCACGTCGAATCAAGCTTTTTTTTTTGGCATCAAATTAAGCTTGGTTTAAATATCGAATTGGTTAATTTCGGTTAGCATAATTTCTTTCCGATTCGGTATATAATCGATATTTTACGAATATGTACTGTACAATCATGTAAATGTTAAATTGAACTAAAGCTTGATTCGATTTTGGACCTTGTTTACCATGTGGATCTCCATTAATGTTTTTTGATCAATCTGCATAATTCGTACTTTATGAGAATCGACTTCAAATATAGTGTAGAAGCATTTAAAGTAAACAATGTATAGCTTAAAGCCTAAAATAAATGGAAAATTTTGTTGTAGAGGCAAAAATATGAATATATATAGAGAATTTACTCAATGGAAGATTTGGTTTTTTTTTTTTTTTAATGAACATGTAAAATACACTAAATTGAAAGTGTACGATGTTGATTGCGATCTTTTTCTATATAGAGAAATAATGAATTCCAATATTGTTTTTTTTTTATCGAAAAATGTGTAGTGAAATCAAAACTTGAAATGTTATTTGATTAGTTCTTTTGTAGTTTCAATGAAAAATATGATCCATTTTAATTTAACCTTATACTATGGTGTTTTCATTTATAGCACTAAGTTATAATTTTGAGAATATCGATCATGTCATTTGATATATATAAAAAAGTTCATTCGTGCGTATTGAAGCTAAACATATTATAGATGTTGAAACTGATGGGAAATGAGATAAGAATTATGTACGAATTGAATTTAAGTATGATATTGTTAGGTAAATGAATCACCATGCATGCAAGCAAAGTTAGTGCGTACTCAAGAAATTGCCATATTTTTTGTAACATAAATTCAGATTCACGAATTTGAGTCTAAAGTACTCAGGAACAAAAATCATGAGAGAAAAATTTACAAGAAAAATGCAAAATTAAAATGCTTAACCAAGCTTGGCAAGAACTTCGTTCAAAGCAGAGACTGTCTCAGCGTAGTACTTCTCAGCCTGCGGTGAACTCTTTTTCTTCGCCGCATAATCCAGCTGCCGGATAGTCAATCATAAACAAACTTTTTGATCAGACAAATAAGAAACATTACAGAATCTTGATTCTTGCTCTCAGTGAGCTTAGTAGACTGGTCCTAAACCAAGAAACCATGCGACGAAACCCTAATGTTTACAAGTGATCAATTTTAATAGGCTTAAAACTCATATAAGAAACCCAATAAACCAATCTTGCTATAGATATATTTATATAATATAAGAAATTCAAATCATTTTTCACATATAAATGCAACAAAAATAAAATAGATAAGAGTCTGAAATAATGGAGGCCATAATAGAAGTTGGATGGAGAAACTTACATTGTCGATGGTATCGAAGAGCCTGGTAGTAAGATCCTTGAGGGACTTCTTCTCATCCTTGGGTTTGGAGGAGATGATTGTGTTAAGGTCATAGCGAAGATAAGAAGCCTTGGAACGGAGATCGTTCTGAACATATGGCCAAGCTTTCTTGTCGATCAATGACTTCACATTTATGATATCCTTCGCAGATTCTTTGGCTCTAGCTGCAGCTTCTGTTGGTGGCAATGGCTGTAGATAAAATCTGTTTTTCAATGCCAATGAAAAGTCTCTTGCTTCGTCTGAGTTTTCTGTCCCAGCTGCTCAACAAACAATACACAATGTTGTCACCATCGAAAATAAAAGAGTCTTAAGCTGCAGCTATACTCTCTACGACTCTATGTCATACGATGCCTATTCCAGTTAACCTAAGCTATAAGTAACAAAAAAAGAAAAACTAGAAATCCGAACACCAAAACCAAACCAATCTCAAATCCAGATTCTTCTTCAGCCCCACTCAGTATACAGCCATATTTTAAGCTTACAACAATGTACCATTTAATTAAACTAAGCATAGTTTTTAATCTACATAACTAAACCTAAATTACGTTTAAATTCTTAATCTCATAATAAAATGAGAATGATAATCTTATTGAAAGATTAATTAGTTAACTTACGAAGACCACCGGAAGGAGGCGGGGGAGGACCAACTTTGATCGGAATAGCATCGGCGAGGACAGCCTGAACAAACGATCCTCCGGCTAAACCAGCAGCCACAAGCCCAATAACAGATCGGCGAGAAGTCTCCTCACTCTGCTGAGCTCTGACCACAAGTCTAGACCTTTGAGCCACCAACACTCTTCCGGGGACGTTCAGACGGCTCGAGCCGTTGATCTTGCTTCCTTCAAGAACAGCCGGAGATGCGCCACGTAATCCACCCATCGAAGCCATTTTTTTTATCTTTCTCAACGAAAATTGAAGCAATGATGATTGGTTACGCTTATATGGTTGGTTGGTTTCAGTCTCCGACACAGAGCGCCTTATCTGTACTTTAGATAACCCGGATATGGTTTTAACCACTCATATGAAGCCACGTGTCCTATTGATTCTTTTGAGTTTTGTTCGCCTAAAGCCACGCGGCAAGAAGAAATTTTTTTTAAATATTGGGTCGAATATTTAGTTTATAGGCCCATAGTTAGCCCATACATCTGAAATTTTCTTTTATTGATAATAATAATTAATTGTTTTAAATAACGTTATTCCAAAAGTCCGCCACACCTAATTTCAAAATCGTTCGAAATTCGAAACTACAGGCTCCTGCTTCAGTCTCACACTCACACACACACACAAAACAAAAAATCCCCAAATTAGGAAAAGCACGAACCCTAGAATCTCGTCTTCGATTGAGAATTCACGGTCTCATTCTCTGAGAATTAATCGGAGACTACTTCTAGAGGACCTTGTGTCAGTAACCCGAATTTTGGGAGAATACTTCGATTTGGAATTTGTATGCAATTAACGAGTGTAAGGAGACGAGATCTGTAAGAAAATTTTGATCTTCGGAGATGGCTTCTCGCAACCAGAATCGTCCTCCTCGTAGTCCTAACGCTGTAAGCTCATTTTTTCCGTTCTTTGCCTCTAAGTTTCGTTGTCACTTTTGTGTGTTCTGGAGGATGGGTTGGTGATTAAAAAACCTAGAAATTGGGTGATTGGTCTTTTGAATTACTAATTTCGCATGTGGGGTTTTGTTCAGTTGCTTACCAGATGAAATTATTAAGGTCTTATTATCATCAGCTTTGACATTTCTTACTGATGCTTATCGAGAAATTTAGGGTAATTGTGGATTCTGGGATTCTACTTTTCTATTAGCTGGATATGGGTCTCCTTGCAAAATTGGTGAAAAATCTATGGCTTTACTTGATTTGTATATGATTTATGTTTGATGATTTGATCCCATTTCAGAAAAAGGAGGGCCTCGGTAGCATTCCATTTGACAAGCGAAGGAAAGTGGAAACGCAAGGGACTGGAAGACGACAAGCGTTTTCTGCTGTGAACAAACAAGATATCACGACGAACAGTGATGTGGGAAGCACAGAAGAGTGTGGGAAAGTAGAATTTACAAAAGATGAAGTATTGGCATTGCTTAGTGAGAGAGCAAAAGCTGGGAAATTTGATACAAAGGTTTATTAACTGAGTTAAAACATGCTCTATGCTCTTAAACATTGTAGATGTTTTCTTCGGTGGTTTCACTAAGAAGTTTTTCTGCCCCTGCAGGCTAAGATTGAGCAAATGACGGATATTATCAAGAGACTGAAAGTTTGTGTTAAATGGTTCCAACAAGTTGATGAAACCCATGTCCAAGATAAGGAAAATTTGAAGGTTTCTCTGGAATCTGCGGAACAAAAATACAACCACAAAGGTTATTTCCTTTCTTGTGATTCCTTTTTTTGAAACAAGTTGTTTGCGCATTTGGTTGTAGTCCCTAAATTTTAAACTTTCATAGAGTTGGAGGCTAAGACAAAAGAGGAAGAGCTACAGGCCATTATATCAAATTTGAAAGAGAATGTTGTGTCACTACATGATAAGCTTGCAAAGGAGGAGTCTAGTAAACAGGCAAGGCATTTTGTGCCTGATTTTTCTCCTTGCGAATATTTTCATCGTAATACAAATCTTTAATTGAATTTGCTTTCCTCTTACTTGTTGGATACCAGGATGCCATTGAATGTCACAGAAGAGAAAAAGAATCTAGAGTTGCAGCTGAGAAAATGCAGGCTTCTCTCGGAGAAGAACTTGATAAAGTTAAAGAAGAGAAAATGACCGCCAAGCAGAAGGTATATAACATATGCATTCTGTTATCTTCTTTAGGTGTTTCATTTCTATTTCTTGGGTTAGTTCCACATGATCTGTTAGTTACTAAGGAAAATGAATTGTTTTACATTTATAGGTGACGTCACTTGAGGATATGTACAAAAGGCTGCAAGAGTATAACACAAGTTTGCAACAATATAACAGCAAACTCCAGACTGATCTTGAAACAGTTCGAGCTGCACTCACACGTGCTGAAAAAGAGAAGTCAAGCATCCTGGAGAATCTTAGTACACTAAGGGCTCACAGCAAGTCGCTGCAGGATCAATTAGCTTCAAGCAGAGTAAGTTTCTCTTCTTTACCACTGGCCTTATAGTCGTGTGCCTACTTAATTGGTCTCCTTTCTTCTTAATTTGTTCGTCTTCCTTTTTTGCATTCAAGGTTTTGCAAGATGACGCTATAAAACAGAAGGATTCATTGCTTTCGGAAGTTACTACTCTCCGGAATGAGCTCCAACAAGTAAGGGATGATCGTGATCGCCAAGTTGAACAGTCACGGAAGCTAACTGAGGAGATCAGGAAGTACCAGGAGAATGTCGGGAAGTCATCACAAGAGCTAGACATCTTGATAGCAAAATCAGGATCGTTGGAGGTTAGTACTTTTTTGGAAATATTGGATGTCACTTCAAAGTTGCTATTTCCGCATTCCTGGCTCATATTGGGTTAGCTGACATTGCAAGTTTTATCCTGCAGGAAACATGTTCGTTGCAAAAGGAGCGTATAAGCATGTTAGAGCAGCAATTAGCAATCGCCAATGAAAAGCAAAAGGTACAGGGAATCAAGTTTATTTTGGAAGTTAATGAAGTGCATTACCATCATATGCTCTTGATTTCGAATAGCTTCTTTGATAGATATTTGTAACTGTGAATACAGATGGCAGATGCATCAGTATCTCTTACTAGGACTGAGTTTGAGGAGCAGAAGCATCTACTGTGTGAACTACAAGACCGCCTTGCAGACATGGAGCATCAACTGTGTGAGGGAGAGTTATTGCGGAAGAAGCTTCATAATACTATTCTTGTAAGAAATTTTGTTTTGTTTTGTATGATTATATATGTGGCTGTCTTGATATGAGCTAAGAGAAGCTGTAAATTCAGGAACTAAAAGGAAATATACGGGTTTTCTGCCGAGTGCGTCCCTTGTTACCAGATGATGGAGGACGACATGAAGCAACTGTGATAGCCTATCCTACTTCAACAGAAGCTCAAGGAAGAAGTGTTGATTTGGTTCAGAGTGGTATGACTATTGCCTGACTTGAATTACTTTTTGCTACGGATGACTATTCCCAAATTAAATCCGTTTTTCCTGCCTCGTGTTATCCTACATGTCATCAGGAAACAAACATCCTTTCACCTTTGACAAAGTTTTCAATCACGAAGCATCCCAGGAGGAAGTATTCTTTGAAATATCTCAACTTGTACAGAGTGCATTGGATGGCTATAAGGTCTATTCTCTTCATTAATTTATGCATTCTGAATATACCTGCTATGTTAATAATTTATAGTTAGAGGAACTCGTTTGAAGTAATGTTGGAGTACTTTGTATGTGTAGCACAGAGTGCCTTTGTAGATGTAACTTCTTTTTTCAGTGTCAAATTTGAAGACAGGTTCTATTACTGATGCCTCTATCTTAAATATTTTGTGGATACAGGTTTGTATCTTTGCCTATGGTCAGACAGGTTCTGGAAAGACCTACACCATGATGGGCAGGCCTGAGACGCCAGAACAGAAAGGACTGATCCCTCGATCACTTGAACAGATATTCCAAGCCAGTCAATCACTCGGTGCACAAGGCTGGAAGTACAAAATGCAGGTGTACATTTCAGCCCATATGGCTGATTAATTTCATTTGGCATCACCTTTTTTCTAACTTTATTTGTTGGATTTCAAAATTTTCTTTAAAATGTAGGTATCGATGTTAGAGATATATAATGAGACCATCAGAGATTTGCTCTCTTCAAATCGAACAACTTCTATGGAGTTGGTGCGAGCAGACAGCGGCACCTCAGGAAAGCAATATACAATCACTCATGACGTAAATGGTCACACCCATGTCAGCGACTTGACCATATTTGATGTATGCAGCGTTGGAAAGATATCCTCACTCTTGCAGCAGGCTGCTCAGAGCAGGTATTGCCTTGGAACTTTTATAATGATTTCTGCCCTGCTTTGCTAGCCACAGAGTATGAGAATCTAGTAACATTCTTGTTCTTGTACTCATACATGGTAATTGAAATTGGATTTTCTTGAATGCATAACATAATAAATAATTAAATCTCTGTCAATTAACCAAACACTGAATAAATATTCTTTTTGCAGGTCAGTAGGTAAGACTCAAATGAATGAGCAATCATCTAGAAGTCACTTTGTGTTTACTATGCGGATTTCAGGTGTTAATGAGGTAATAATGTCTTTGCCATCTGGAGTTAGTTCTTGCATTGTAGACTTTCTTTCCTGCTTTGAAATCCTCTATTTATCAACACATCTCTCCTCTTTCAGAGCACTGAACAGCAGGTACAAGGCATTCTCAACCTAATCGATCTTGCTGGAAGTGAGAGGTTATCAAAGAGTGGGGCAACTGGAGATCGATTAAAGGAGACACAGGTTTTTTGCTGCTTCAGACATAGTCTTTCTAAGCTATTAGCCTCAGCATATCCTTAATGATCTTTGTTCTGCACTACCACAGGCTATAAACAAAAGTTTATCAGCTTTGAGTGATGTTATCTTTGCACTGGCTAAGAAAGAAGATCATGTTCCTTTCAGAAACTCGAAGCTAACATATCTGCTCCAGGTTTGTTTTCGTTGTGTCCACATGAATTTTTAAAATGCTGTTGTAGATTAAGTAACAATGGTTTATCTTTGAACAGCCTTGCTTAGGGGGAGATTCAAAGACCTTGATGTTCGTAAACATTTCCCCTGACCCATCTTCTGCTGGAGAGTCTCTATGTTCTCTTCGGTTTGCTGCAAGGGTGAACGCATGTGAAATTGGTATACCTAGGAGACAAACTTCAACAAAGCTCCTTGACTCTCGCTTAAGCTACGGCTAAAAATGTTCAAAAAAATCTGCCAATTAGTAATTCACAGCTCTTCTCTTGTGGGTTTTTGACTCATCTATCTCTTCTCTTTGTAACCTCTCAAACCCATTACTACTAACATTTGATTCGGGATCTTTATGATGGTGGAGCAGCTTGCTGTCTTAGCAATGTGGCTCTCCATGTTGTATGAGAAACATGATCGTCTGTTATTGAATGATTAATGTATTGTTTTCAGATAGCAAGTATCTTATCCAATTGTTCTCCTAGAAGAAATGAGCCATTCTTGTTCATTTGCTTACAAAACATTAGACTTAACACATAACATTAGCAGCTACTTAACTGCGACACAAACTGTTGTTTCCAGTGTAGGTCTTAGCTATAGTTACATCCCCAAATTATTAGCGTTTACAAAACATATAAACATTATGATGCCATTTTGCTCCAAATTTCCCTCTTAGATAGAAGTGTCAGTTCAGAGCTCTGTTGTGAAAACAAGAAAAAGAAGACGAAAAAAGAAACCGGTGATCTTGTTTAGATCTCTGTTGTTGATGATCTACATGTCTTAACATGGCAACTTGAAACCCATGTCTTTGCCTGCCACATAATCAGTCCAGACATCAAGAGCTCCAAAACTTGTCATAAGGACTGTGCTCAGAGACATCACTGTCCCAACCGAGAATACTATAATGGAAGCTCTTCCAAACTGAGCTACAGCTTTCTGAACCAAAACAAGTCCAAGAAGCGAAGCAAAGAAGCAAATCAAGGAAAACACATAAGCTGTGTCTGTGTTTTGCATTCCTAGCAGCAAGTATTGAACTGCAGACATTGTTGCTGAGAAGAAGACCATGAAAGAAGTTGTCGCTGCTGTTATCTGCATCAATCATATATTTGACTGAAACACTTTCAAAATAACCAGAAAAAAATGTGAGAAAAATTAGATTTTCTTTTTATATACCTGTGGTGGTATCCCAGCTTGAAGAAGAAGAGGGCTTATAAGCATTCCACCTCCAATACCGAATATACCGCCCAATAAACCGGCTAAAAATGACATTACCGGGAACATTAACCGCGTGGACTGGTCCAGTCTTGTATCTTCTTGATTTTTCTGCTCATGTAAGAAGATAGTGTTTAGTATCTGATATTTTTTTTTTTGTTTGAACTCAATCTGGTTTGTAAATTGTAACTAAGTGTTGCATTCACCTGATTACTTGGGGAACATTCTTGGCGACTTTCTGTTCTCGAGAGAGCCAGCTTTGTGAAAATCAAAGCAAGAGGTATCTGAAGTGAAAGCAGAATCCAATACTCCACACCACAAGGCTTTATCGTTATGATTCCCTGCACACAAACATATTCAGAATCAGTCGATTATTTTAGTTATAGCAAAATCGATAAAGCCTATTATATATCATTACCTTGCCATCTTTATTCCCACGGAGAAGATAAATAACAAAGAATGACGCCCAAACAATAACCAAGACACCAAGTTTCGTCCATGGAAGCTTTGATTTGTTTTTATTCACTTGAGCTTCAAGCAAAGGTGCTTTAAGGTTCTTAGTATCCTCCTCTATTTCGCCTTGTCCTTTCTCGGGCCTCTCATGTCCTTTTCCTCTCGCAATCTCAGACTCAATTTTCCAAAACTTGACTCCATTTCTACAAGTCTTCAAGCTAGACCAAGCCAGAAACACCGCGAAAAGAATAGTGATGAGCCACTCAGGCAAAACTCTGTTGCAGATAACACCAATACTTACTCCTAGAAGCATGCATGGCTCAAGAAGCAAGGCTAAGTCATAATCAAGCAAGGCTTTTCCACCAAAGAGATTGCTGATTACATTTGCAATGGATCCACCGGTTACCATAAAAGCAGAGAAGCTTGAAGCTGTTTTCAGGTCTAGCCCTGCAACAATAGTCATTATTGGAATGAATAAACCTCCACCACCGATTCCACCTGCGCTCGAGATTAAGGCAGCAAGGAAGCATAACACTCCTGCCACAATGATTGCTGAAGATAGCTTGAGTTCTGCAGCACTTGATTCTCTCACAGATGTTCTCCATTGTTGGACCTTGTATAGTAGCTTTTGATGATATATTGTTGGTGGATTCTCTTGATTGACCTCTTCTTGTTGATTCGCATTGATTGCGAAAACAGAGAGAAGGAGAAGAAAAAGGACAAAAAGGGTCTTCATTGTTATGTCTGAAAGCTTGAAACTTTTCCTTGTTTGCTTATGATATAGCACCATTGTTGCTCTTTATATTCAAAGGTTTCAAAGAGTGGTATGCACATTTCATTTGCAAGTTGCTTTCGGATGAGTAGAGTGCAAGTAATCTCATTGACTTACGTACTAAACAATGATATATAAGATAGATTCATTGATTTACCTCTAATCTGTGGCATTATTCAGACAAAGAACAGTTCTAAGAAGAGGTGAAGAAACAGTTATTGTCCGAAACTGTGGAATGTGTCGTAAGGACAATAAATAGTTATTAAATGATTTTGGATTTGACATGGTGAATAATTGTGTAATGTATTTGATCCTTAAGTATGACAAGTCTCTCTTTGCACTTGTTTATTCATTAAAACACAGCTTTCAATCTGTTTTTAAGAAGGGGACAAGTAAGGAGCGTCTCTTCTAAACTTTATGGAACATATTACATATGAAAGATCCAGGTTAGTCAAATATTATTTTATAAAAAAATCAATAGCATATGTTCCACTAATAAAATATAGAGTAAATTAAGTAATTGACAACAAACCAGAATTTTATATCAAGTATATAAAAAATGTTAAGATTGCTTTGAGAAAATAGCAATAGTTTACCGGTAAAAAGATTAGTTGAAAATGTAGCATGCTATTTATTTTATCAAATGTACCATTCATAATACATTTGTTTGAAATTTTCATAAATATATATACTACTTAACGCATAAAATAATAAAATATATTTTCAAGATGATAGATTATGCGTTTGTGCGGTGTAAATAGATATCAGTTTGATAAGCTAGATGTTTACATATAAATATCATTTTGGTCGGTTAAAACTAATTCGAATGCCGGTTCTTGGATCTGGAGAAAACTAATTAAATATAGAGATGAAGCTAACGAATTCCATAAAGTCGAGGTACAGAATGACGCAACTACTTCATTTTGGTTTGATGACTGGTCGCCGCTTGGCCGTCTCAACGGTTTACTAGGGGGAAGAGGTTGTATCGGTTTGGGAATTCCTAGTTCATCATCTCTGGCCGAAGTTTTTAACTATTCATAGGGTAAGGCGTCGTCGTATGAGCATGTTGAATAGAGTTGAGGAGGAGATAGTCAAGATTCGTGAAAGTGGTAATATAGACCCCCGACGTTGCCCTGTGGCGAAGTAATTAAGGACAACATATTCAAAACAATATTCTCGTCAAATGACACTTGGCATCATTTACGGACCAAAACACCTCCGAAGGAATGACACAAGAGTTTGTGGTTCTCTTTTGCTACCCGAAGTTCTCTTTTATTGTATGGCTTGCTGTTCAAAACCATCTATCCACGGGAGATAAAATGTTAGCATGGAACAGAGGAGGAGATGCTACATGTGTGTTCTGCAATAATAACTTGGAAACTCGAAACCATTTATTTTTCTCATGTGATTTTACATCCCAAACATGGAGTAAGCTGTCTCAGGGTCTCTCTCAACACAGGCACACTACTCAGTTTGGTGCCAAAATACCGTTGCTCTGGGATGCAAGCCTCACTCAAACCCACTGTTTCATCCTGCGATATACGTTTCACGTAGCTGTTTATACACTTTGGAGGGAACGCAACCGAAGAAAGCATGGTGAAGTTCCAATAGCTCAGGATATACTTACTCATGGCATTGATCAAATTATACGTAAAAGGTTATCGACGCTGCAACGACAAGGAAAGCTCTGTGACGGACTGCGAGAGTGGTTCCAGACAAGGATGTAACCTCATTCGCTGCTTTGTTGCTGCTCTTCTTCCGTTCAAACATTATGCTCCACTTCCCCTGTTTTATCTATTTACTCAGTTATTTTGTCTTAAAAGTTTTTTCTTAAGCTTTTTCACTCAATCACCAACTCAAACTAAGGTTGCATATATTGTAAACAAGGTTTTTGTTGAATATAATTTTACATTCATAAAAAAAAAATTATTTGATAAATTAGCTATCTACAAAATAAAAACATATTTCTTAAGAAATAAAAAATTACATATCTCATAACAGTTAAATAAAAATTGGTTGACAAAAAAAAACAGTTAAATAAAATAGATATATTCGAAATTACTTTTGTCACTTAGGAAAAAAAATTTGGCGAGTGATGGGCTTCATGTAATGGGCCTTAAGAATATCCTGGGCCTTTATTAGTGCGCTCGCTACTCACAGAAAAGTACGTAAAGAACAAGCATCTGATTAAGTTTCCTTCTTTTTAATGCAAGACTTGTTCAGACACACTAACATATCCTTTAGTCCTAATCATTCATTAACATATTACTTTAAAAAATAAATTTGGTCAAAGGTTTCAAGAATCGTCGAATGAAACGAGAAGTAAAAGAAACATGTCATTGTCAGATTCTTGATTTAGTGCTCTGCTTCTCATTTTAGTTTTCATAGTCTTTCATGGCTTCAATAATGCTTTCCTCTTTCGTCTACTTCTTCTTCTTGACTTTTCTTTTCACTTATGCCCAGCAAAACGTCACCGTTCACACCATTTGCGACTACGAAAGAGGCAACTTCACATCCAACACTTCATATTCCCGCAATCTCAATCGTCTGATCTTTTCTTTACCTGATCTAACGCCTACCATCAACGGCTTCTACAACATCTCCACTAATGGAGAAGTCAACGCCATAGCCTTATGCAGAGGAGATGTCAAACCAAATCAAGATTGCATCAGTTGCATCACAACCGCCGCGAAACAGCTCCTAAACAACTGTCCAAATATTATTGAAGCCTATATATGGCTCGAAAAATGCATGTTTCGTTACACGGTTCGAACGATTTTAGGTCAAATGGAGCCGGTTCCTTTTGATCACACATCAAGCAATGTTAGCGTGACCGACAAGGAAGGTTTTAGTAAGGATTTGGGTGAGCTATTGGATTTATTAGGAGCTAAAATCGAGGCTGAGTATGAGACCCAAGAGATTAAGTTTGCAGCAGGAGTGAAAGGGTCGATCTATGCATTGGCTCAGTGTACACCAGATTTGTCTGAACCAGATTGTAGAATCTGTCTTGCTCAGATCTTTGCTGGAGTTCCTACTTGTTGTGATGGAAAGACAGGTGGATGGTGGATGAATCCAAGTTGCTATTTCAGGTTTGAAGATTATCCGTTTTTCGATCTCTCTGTTATTTCAGAACAAAACCAACCTCTATCTCCTCACAACAATAGCACTAAAAGAAGTGATCAAGGTATTACAAGTTAAGGTTAACTAAAGTCATCAAAAAGATAAAAAGTTTCAGAATTTACCTGTTGAATCCGTGTTGTTGCTTGCAGGAAACGGTAAAAAAGGGTCTAAAGCTCTCGTCTTTGCGGTGATTCCCATTGTGACAATTGTCTTAGGTCTTATCTTTCTCTATATCTACTTAATGAGGAGGAAAAACAAGAAGAAAACCCTGAAGGGAAAAGCAGAAAGTAAGTTTTTGAAGGTGATTTAGTGATTAATAATGATTCAGTTATGCTAAAACCCTATTTTCGTCTCCTTCATTAATCCGCTTGCAAATTCCGAGCTGCAGATGAACTTGAGAGTGCAGAGTCATTGCATTTTGACTTTGATATCATAAGAGTAGCAACAGATGAGTTCTCTTTATCAAATAAGATCGGTGAAGGTGGTTTCGGGGTTGTCTACAAGGTAAATTCATTTTATTGTACTCTTCATTGCTCTATTTCTACTCTCCGGAATAACTTCACTGATTCTGTTATCAAAATCCATTAGGGTCGTCTTCCAGATGGGAAAGAGATAGCTGTGAAAAGGTTATCGATATATTCAGGACAAGGCAATGCTGAGTTTAAGACAGAAGTACTTTTAATGACTAAGCTGCAACACAAGAATCTTGTGAAACTCTTTGGTTTCTCCATCAAAGAATCTGAAAGACTTCTTGTCTATGAGTTTATCCCAAAGACAAGTCTTGATCGGTTCTTGTTCGGTATATTTAGTCTCTCATTCGACCTATTCTCCTTATCGATGAGTAGGTGTTCTCTGTTTCAGTTTCTTTCCTCTACTAATGAATGTAGATCCTATCAAGCGGGAGCAGTTAGACTGGGAGAAACGGTACAATATCATCATAGGAGTTTCCCAGGGATTGCTCTACCTACACGAAGGCTCAGAGTTTCCGATAATCCACCGTGATCTCAAATCCTCCAATGTGCTTTTAGATGAACAAATGCACCCAAAGATCTCAGATTTTGGAATGGCAAGACAATTCGATTTCGACAGAACTCAAGCAATAACAAGAAGAGTTGTTGGAACTTAGTAAGTCTAGCAACTCAAACCAAAAAACAACAAAAGAGACAGAACACAAGAATCAATCTCAATCTCTCAGCTTTTTTGTTTCTGTAGTGGATATATGGCTCCAGAGTATGCAATGCACGGAAGATTCTCTGTGAAAACAGATGTGTACAGCTTCGGAGTTCTTGTTCTTGAGATCACTACAGGTAAAAGAAACAGTGGATTAGAGCTTTCTGAAGGCACAGATCTCCCAACTTTTGTAAGTAACAACAAGAACACACAAAACCACAGATTAACAAATTCCAAAGAGTAATGTTTTGCCTGATTTTCTTTTTGTTGCAGGCTTGGCAAAATTGGATTGAAGGAACATCAATGGATCTAATAGATCCTGTTCTTCTGAAATCTTACTCCAAAACACAATTAATGCAATGCCTAGAGATTGCTCTGTCTTGTGTTCAAGAGAATCCTACGAAAAGACCAACAATGGATTCAGTTGTTTCGATGCTTCGCTCTGATTCTGAGTCTCTCCAGCTCCCAAAGCCTTCACAGCCTGGTTTCTTCAGAAGATCAACATCGTTCTCGATTTCTGTAAATGATGTTTCTCTCACAGATATGTCTGCACGATAAGTGTTGCAGTCACAGAATGTTTCTAATCCAATAAAGGAGGAAGAAGAGACAATTCAATATCAAAACCCTAAATTGACATTTATAGGAATATATGTTTATGTTATATCCTGCAAAAGTTTTAAGCTTTTTCAGTTGGGGAAGAAAAATAAAGTTTCGGGCTTTCAAATACGAACCCTGTTCCTCACATTCTTCTTCTTCATTTCTGTGACTATGGCAGCTACTCTTCGGAGATATTCCTCCAACTCTATGCGTAATTCTCTTCAAGGAATCTTTTTGAACAAAACCTTTATCCCGAAACAGCTTCTTCTTCCTTCGATTTCTCAAAGTTTATATTTTTCCTCATATCATCAGGTTGACTCTGCGTCTGCTGAGGTTTCTTCAAATGCAGGTGAGTTTAGTTTCGGATTTCCCGCTTATTTTGATTTCTGGTGCCACTCATTTCAATAAATTTATTGGGGTCACCAAGTGTTTGTGGAAATGCGTCTGAGAACATGTGTTTTTCTCAGTATCAGTTAAAGTCTTCTCTGTTCCCTCTATGGACTATAGAAATAGCCCAGAAGCCGTATATTGCACTTGATGTATGAGAATATAGCGCTGCTTCATATGTTAAAAGTTAAAAGATTTACAGAACCTTGATGAGACAAAGCTAGCTAAAACTTAGAAGCATAAAGATACAGAAGTTAGACCTTCCATGATTTTTGATGAAATTGTAGCTTTTACTAAGATCGAATGTGTATAAACGGATGCATCTTACTCTCTGAGATGCTATAATGTTAGACATTTTGGGATCCTTGTATTGAGATGTTGAAACTGAATTCTTGCGAATGATTGTTATCAAGGATCAGCGACCAATGGTGGTATTATCAGTGAAGGGTTTCTAAGATGGAGAAATGGAGGAGGAACATGTCACAGGTCGGCTGTAATTGATTCCTCGGCTTTGGTTGAGGTTGGTGCTGTAGTTCGCGAAAAAGTGGTCTTAGGTGCAGAGGTTCATGTAGGATCTGGTACTGTACTTGGACCATCAGTTGAAATCGGTCCTTCCACAAGAATCGGGTAACATTTCTTGTACATTTTTCGAATAGAGGGTTGTTGTATTCAGCATCTTTAAAAGATTCTGTTTGCTGAGTTTCTTTTGTTCAATCCAGATATAATGTTTCAATTAGCAACTGTAGTATTGGTGATTCATGTGTGATCCACAATGGAGTCTGCATAGGTCAAGATGGTATGAACCAAACTGACATAGATTATCCGACATCATAGGATTGAAGAGGTTTTGGTTTGAGATTATGTCTTTTGATTGCTCGTTTATCTTTCTTTCAGGCTTTGGTTTTTATGTTGATGAACATGGAAAGATGGTGAAGAAGCCTCAAGTAATAATCCCGAGTTGCAGTTTTCTTTAATCCGAATCAATCAACAATTCGCGGTTCATAACTCATTCTCTTTTCTTTCGTTCTTTGTCATCTTTAGACTTTAAACGTAAAGATAGGGAATCGTGTAGAAATCGGAGCAAATACTTGCATTGATCGAGGCAGGTAAATGATCTGCATCTATTGACTAACTTCCATCTGTGCACTATGCGTGGTTTCATTAGCTCTGTATAACAAATTATGCAGCTGGAGAGATACAGTAATCGAAGATGACACGAAGATAGACAACTTGGTGCAGGTTTGGTCTCTTTTTTGTTTTTGACCTTTATAATTGAGAAAACACTATCATGCTTGTTTTATTTTTCTTGTTTTTGGACAGATAGGTCATAATGTGATCATAGGAAAATGTTGTTTGCTCTGTGGTCAAGTAGGCATCGCTGGTTCAGTAACGTACAAATCTAAACCCTTTTTGGTTCCATTGAAAGAAACAAGTTTTTGAAGTTTTTCAAGACTCAAAAAGTCAAAAAACAAATCTGCAGAATTGGTGACTATGTGGCTTTAGGAGGGCGAGCTGCTGTTCGAGATCATGTCTCCATTGTATCCAAGGTATAGTAGGCTCTAACCGGTTTCAAAAAAGCGGTTTTCTTGATGCGGTTTTGGTTCACAAAAACTTCTTTTTTTGTGTGTTTTAGGTTCGACTTGCGGCTAATAGTTGTGTTACTAGAAACATCAATGAGCCAGGGGATTTTGGAGGCTTTCCTGCTGTAAGCAACCTCTTAAGTTAAATCTGTTTATCTTTTTCAAGATCTTCAATTTTGTTTCGACATTTCATCAAGAATCAGTATATAACAATAACCCGAATTTATCGATATCCAACTAAAACAGAGCTGAAAAAATGTTTCATATGAAACTTTGTTTTGACTTCAGGTCCCAATTCACGAATGGAGAAAGCAGATTGTTCGAGCTCAGATTTCGAACAAGAGAAGACCCTAAATCGACGTATTCAAATGTATTTGTATCATGTCATTTGCTTTGAATTTTTAACTAATTTTGCTTCATGTTTTTCTTGTGGTAAAAGATACATTTAACAGAAACCTAATTGAACAAAACAAAACAAAATCAATCAGGCCGACACTAATGTAAGAACACAAACCAGTAACTTAGATAAGAACACAAACCAGTAACTTAAGAGTTAGATGTACTGCTCAACTAAACAATAAAGTTTTCCTTTGACCGGACTAAACAATGATTTAGAACACAAACTAAAAAACAATAATATCTATTATAAAATGTATAAAGTATTCTAGTTTCCTTTCTCGTGCCAATTTTAGAGTACTTTGTGGCGAAAATCCAAAAAAAAAATTCCCGAGATGTGAAGACAATCCAACGGTCACTATTCTGAATTGGTTTTGCCATATTAACAAAAACAAAGTAGAAAAGAAAAAAGGACAGTGAAAAGAGAAGACAGAGATTAGTTTTGTTTAAAATCTCTTCGACGATGGACTTGTTTTGTATTTTACGTCAAGACCAAGTAGCTGGTTTAAAACTTCAAAGTTAATAGTACAACAAAGTGTGAATTATTAAGACTATACGATATAATTGTCTCTCTCTATATGTATATTATAGGAAGTTTGATATTTATATTATTTGGTAGTATTATTAGTATGGGACTATGTGTGGGTTGCATTATTCAAAAATTCCAAATGTATTTTTGTAAGACAGCTCCTGTGGCTACAATTCATTAGTGTGAGTCACTCCCTTAATCAATCTAATGATTTTTTCTTATATATTCTCTAATCTCTTTCATATATTGAGGTCCACCATGTTTATGTTTTCCTTTTATTGCAAGGTTTTATGGTAGCCATTAGTATTATGCTTTCTGATAATCACTCCAAATGTTAATAGTCTAGTACACTATAAATATGTTTAATATATACAAATCGAACATATCAAATAACAAAACCGAAAGAAATGGTTATAAAAATAAACACCAATTTTGCTTTGGTTAAACTAATGTTGTTATATATCTAATTAAATAGCCGAGTGCGAAGGAAACAAAATAAAACACATTGTTTCTAATGTTTATAAATACGTTTGACTAAAACTAGAAGTTGAATTATAATCGTATCAAAGTGATTCATATTATATTCAGTTTACACATGAGTTATTCAGGTATAAGGATTCGATAAATACGATGTTATAACTGGATGAATAATCTTACTGAAAGTAACTAAACCAACTCTTCGGTGTATGTCACATCTTATTCGTTATAAGAATATCGGGACTTAATTATATATTTTTGTATTTTTAGCTTGACAAAAAAAATGATATATTTTCGTATTTACGGTGTAAGGTTACTGTCAGGTCTATCTTAACTTTGATAAAAGCTTGGAACGTACAAGCTTGATGACTGGATCAGGATGCATCATATCCTAGATTTTCTTTTGACATAGTAAGACGAAACCATAACATTCAATTTTATTACTATTATAGTCTATAAAACTGTAAATAAACAAAACAGAGTAGACTCTTTGCATGTAAAATATGAGGAGATAATGTTTTATTTTTTTTCACTGAATTTTATTAAGAAATCAAGATGAACTTACAAATTGCCGGCAGACTTACGAAATATCCCCAGAAACAAAGCTAAAAAAAGGGAAGCAAAGGCCAACGAAAACGGTGAAGTTGATTAAAAAAACTAACCATAAAAACTTAACGGTAAGATAATGATCTAAAGAAGTGCAGCTATGGAAGAAACACAATCTAAACACTTAAATTGAGCAAAAGAATCTGATACTCCAACCAAACTTCCCCAAAGATGATGTTAACGACGGACACAATAAGAGGAGCTAATGTTCTAGCAGCACAATTCCTTTTGAAAATATCTAACGTACACAAACACCTTCTAGATAATAGATATTAATTGTTTTATATTATTCTTCTTCAATATAATTCTCATCAACACTCGATAACATATTTCATTATTTGTGATTTATTTTTAACTTTTTTGTCATATAGCTCGAGACCTCTCCCTGTCGCTTATGTCTTTCATTTTTGTTTTTCGGCCCATAAGACCCCAAAATTAACGAAGACAAAAAATATCTTAAAGAGGTAAATTCTAAATAATGAAATATGTTATCGAGTGTTAGCGAAGATAACATTTTACAGACTTCGGTGATTCTTTTTCTCAGTTGCTTTTTGTAAATGTGATCATAAGTTCATAATTCTTAGGCGTGGTGGAAAACTGTAAAAATCAGATTGACAAAATATATAACAGACTTAATCGTTTTGGAATTTCCTGTTCTGGAAACAAAATTATGTCCTTTTTTGGAAAAATAACCAACTTAAAATGATTTTTTTTTTCAATTATTGTTGATGTGCTGGTTCCTAGCTATAGTTTAAAGGGCAATTAGGTATATAGTCTATTTTGATCATTCCAAAAAAAAATCTTTTTTTTTTTCATTTTCCATTTAATAACTAGCCCTTTCAAAAATTGCAGATAGTTTCGTTCTTAAACTAATGGAAATTTAAGTGGGGTTTTTGACATAAATTTATATGTTACCTCAATTTTACATCATGAATTGACGCAACTTAAATTTGTTAGCGTTGACCACAATCATTTTTCTTTTTTCTTAAAGCCATTGACTACAATCTTGTCAATAACTAAATTGTTATTAATTGCCAACTTAAGTTATTTATATCTTAAATTATGAAATCTAAATGATTATTCTCAACATCATCAACTCTAGTCACTAGTTTAAAACTTTGTCGATGCTAATAAAGTTTCGATGTTTCATAATCGATGGGAGTCATAAGCCAGATCCCAACCTTTTGAAAGAGTAAAAGAATAAAACATAACTATAAAAGAGAATGAAATTAATGGGTAAAGAGTTTTTTTTTTTTTTAAACGGTTAGTTGCTAAAGAGAAAAATGAAAAGATAAGTTATCTCCAAATTTCTCTATTGTCTACATTTGAAATAAAATATTTGTGATTGACTTAGTATTAATTTTAGTTTTGCATAATTAAACACATATGAAACTCATCAATGATTTGACAATTTTGAAATTACAACATAGAAATATTAAAAATGGGAAGAAAGAGTCAAATGAAAAAAAAAAGTGCCTTCAGAAGCAAGCAGATCATAAAATAGGGAAGTTAGTTGCTCACCTTAATGATTATTCATCGCATATTCCTCAAATGTAACCAACCTTTTTTTTTGGAATAAAACCATAAAATTCGGATGTCATATTACTATATTAAGATTCATTTGATAATCCTAACACTGATTAGTTTCTAAATAATAATCTTGTTCGTAGAAAACAAACAAAATTCTATCTATACGTGGATAATTCAATCCACAGCATATATGAGAACTATGATGGAGTTTTCTAATAAAATGATATATATGTAATATAGATTTACATTTCGAGAACAAAACACATACTATAATTTTTCTTCTCTAAACAAATAATCAAACCATTTTTTAAACTATCGTAGAGAGCAAGACAACACCAAAATCAAATAAAAAACTCAAAAATAAAACGATCGGACTCATCAAATTAAAGGGGTGTTTAAATGATAACAATAAATAAAAAATTCATCCATCTTCCATTCCACTAAGATCAACTAATCTTAAACTACACATTGGAATCATGATTATGAATAAGTAATCACTCATTAGTCTATCTCTTCTCTTCTCTCTCTCTCTCGTGCGTGTGAGTTGTGATTATCTTTGTGAAATATATTAAAAAAAAAAAAAAGGCACCAACCCATTTAGAAAAATTCGTCACATTAATAAATAATAGTGAAAAAAGAAGAAGGCTCTCTTCCTTTATTTCAGTTTCGACATTCCCCAGGATCTCTCTTCCCTTTTTGTCTCCAACCAAAAAATAAAAACTTTCTTTTTCTTCTTCAAACAGAGCATAACAGAGCATAAGTTCCCACTCTGTCTTATTCTCCTCTGTTTCAATTACAAAGTAAGTTTCTTTATGTTTCAAATCATTTATACGTTTTGTTGAATCAACACATATATTTCAGTTTCCTTCATGAACGTAATGATGATGATCATCTCTCTGTTTCTCTCTCCCCTAGTTTTGTTCCAATCTTAAGATCGATGGAAATTGGTGGAGCAGTTCTGGGTAAAGAAACCGGATCCGGGTTTCAAAAACCCGTAAACCCAGATGGGTTTGTCACGATCGATGTCGAGAGTTTCTCTCATGTCATACACAAAGACTTATCTTCTTCAAGTCCCAGAATTACTGTAAGTTTTTTAAATCCATATTTTGTTTAATTATCAGATAATTCAGCAATACCTTTTATGTTTTATCATTATTTGTTTCTGTTTTTTTTTTTTTTTTTTTTTTTATTAATGTTGGTGAGAATTATGGAAGAATCGCCCATAACTCTGCCCAGTTTTTTTGTTTTCGTCTCATTTAATTTTTTTTTTTAAGTAAAGAAAATAATGTAAACCCTAACTAAAAGTTGACTTTTATGTGTCAGTTTTATTTTTTAAAAAATGTTTTCACTGCTTTCAAACTATTACTATCAAATCATCTCACGGATTTCTCTGTTTCCCTTTTGATATTTGGCATTTGGCATGAAGCTTCTTTAGATATTTCAATCCCTCGTATGGAGTGTTTCTAGTGAAACTCAATTATTGAATTTTTATTATTATTATTATGATATTGAATTAGAAAACTGAAAAGAAAAAAATTGAATAATAAGTTAAAATAAAAGTTGCAGAGAAATGTTTCGAGGAAAGGGTCTCCGAGAAGCAACAACGAGAGAAAACTCCAATTTGACGCAAATGGTAATGACAAGGAGACCTCATTTCCTCAGTCCCCACTTAGAGGTAAAAATTTATGCTATCGTTATAACAATATATATAATTTGATACAATGTCATATTCTTGGTTATATCATCTCCTTTAATACAGTAGTCTATCAAATTACGATATATGGATACATTAAAGTAACGTTTTTTTTAATTTCACGTATATGGACAATTGTATTTTTCTAGAGCCCATGAGTGTACATTTTGTTTCTTTGCTGATTTTTCTGGTACCATATAATAGTATCTAATGGCCCTAGCAGATTCTTGGAATAAATTCGGTTTGGGCTTATCTGCAACTCTGATTTAATAAAAAATCTTAACTTAACAAAAAATAAGGTGAGTGTTTACGATGGAAACAAATATCTTTAAGATTTTTTATAAAGCAATTCTATTATTCTTTTATTGAGGTTAGATATTCTCTTGATGATTTTTTTTGGGTATTTTTATCTCTAATGCAAGAAGGTTTGGTTTGCCTAAAGTTGAATATTTTTATAATTTTAATTTTACTGATTATTTTCTTCTTTGAAAGGTGTACATTAGAAAGTGTTAGGTAGGATTTGGTTAATGTGACCAACCCATGAGTTTTTAGCTGTAAACCTAATTACCTTTAGGTTGATACATAGGTTTATATATTTTGAATCGAAACTTCACAGTTCTCCTTTTTTTAAAAATAAATTTTTTATTCATCTTACTAACTAACTTTTCACGTCATGCTTGCAATCTATGCACGACACTTTATATATATATTAGTAGTTATTTTGTGTTAGCTACTAAGAAAAACTCCAGTGTTATCTCTTTCTTGACTATTATTTATATAAATATATATTAGTAGTTATTTGTGTTAGCTACATAGCTTTATGCATACCAAAAACAAACTAATATACCAACTTTTTATTCTCTGCACCAGTGCAACGCATGCACTCATCCTATTATTAAATTTGGCAACCAAAGACTAATGACTACGTTATGATTCAATTTATTTGTTTTGTCAAATAAAGAAAAGGAATCATTACTCATTGTTTTAAATTAAAGCTTGTGATATGGCATTTGATGAGTTGTAGGTGCAAGCACGCCGGAAAAGCCGAACATCGTGGGGCCCACAGATCATGCAGGCACGGCCATAACCGCAGCCACCGCTGTTTCAGCCTCGCCGCTTCATCAGATCACAATTACTACGGCTGCCACGGCCGCCGGAAATATGATCACCGACCAAAATAGAGAAAGAAGGTTCGGTTTTTCGAGGAAATCGAGTTTTAAACGCTCTCACACTTCTTGGATGCTTGATCCGAAGAAAATCGTCCTCTTCTTTGCAACTTTGTAAGTAATTAGTACTCCTTTTATTGTCATCATAATTTATCTATTGCATTAACCTCAAAAGATATATTAAGTTATGTAAATAAAGAGGGTTCATAAATCTATAACTAATTACTTCAAAACCCCATCTTTTATATATAGTAATTGTTAATTTCTATTTTTAGGATTGCATATAGATCAATTATTTAGTTTCTTTGAGTCATTATTGGTGTTTTTATATCATTTATTAGATCTTATCATATGAAAAATAATAATTTTATTATTAAATTAAAATTTCTGAATTAGTTTAATACGTATCAATATATTAAATTATCATACGTCGTGTACGACAGGCTACTAGAAATCAGAATTATCTATCACAATTTAATACGTAAAACTGTTTTTGACGTAATCTATTGATGTAATGACAGGTCAAGCATGGGATCAATCTTGTTAATCATATTCACACTCTCGATCAGCAAGTCTAATCCTGGAGATATGCCTCTAGACTAATAAGTAAATACAAGAAGAGCATATATATACGCATGTATATATATTATCGACCGACCTAAGTTTGTGGCTGTAGAACATGCGACAATCTGACCGACCTACATTTGAGGAGATATATCAGAACTCAGAACATTACAAAACAAAATGAAGAGGGTAAGGTTGTGTGATAATAGTTTTATTTTGTATGATTTTTTTAAGAAAAAAATATGACAAAAAAAATAAATAGTAATTAAGAGAGAGAGTGGGAAGTGGGCACGCACAGGATCATATGGGAGATTGGAAAAGAGAGCTTAAGACAAGAGTTTATGACTATTGTGACAAAGACAGAGAATCGTTTCTTCTGTTCTTTTAAATTCTTTTTTTTTCTCCATTTCTAAAATATTATTTCCTAGTATGTGTTTTGATTTCCCTTGTATTTCTTTGTGTACATATCAATTGTCGTGCACGATTTTAATTTATGGTTTATCTTTTCCAATATATAGAGAATGAACAATTTGAGTCGTGTTAGACTTGAATTATGTTGAGTTTACTCCGTTCGTGTCATATAGGAGTATGACCTTTTCTAATAAATTTCTTGCAATTTTTATTGTTCAGTTTACTTATGTTTTGATTCATTTTGATACAAGTAAATTAGATCAATATTCTCAGTTTGCATTTCTTGAGTTTTTTTCCTTATCCCATCTCTTCAATTTTTTCGGATATTTCAAAACAGTTTTTTTTTTCCCACAAAAACTTCCTCCCATTTATGAATCGGATTTATAATAATATTATAGAGAAATGCACTCAAATAGCTCTTAAAAGTATGTTAATTACTATAATAGCTCTTCTAAAATGAGGCTTACTAGAATAGCTCTTTCAACTTGGAAAATGACATATAACCTTTCTAGAATTTCATATATTACAAGAATGCCATTTTGATTTTTTTTTAAAAAAAAAAATAAAATAAAGAAAAACAAAGAAGGTATGTTAAGTAAATCTATTTCCTAAACCTAATTTGTCTTTCATCGTTTTCTCTCTCGGTGCGTCTTTCCGTCTTCTCTCTCGGCGTCTTCGGGTGTTCTCTCTCGGCGTCTATTCGGCGTCGTTCGTTGTCTTCTCTCTCGGCGTCTTTCGGCGTCTTCTCTCTCGGCGTCTTTCGGTCTTCCCTGTCGGCGTCTTTCGGTGTTCCCTGTCGGCGTCTTTCGG
This sequence comes from Crucihimalaya himalaica, assembly GCA_004349715.1. Lineage (NCBI taxonomy): Eukaryota > Viridiplantae > Streptophyta > Magnoliopsida > Brassicales > Brassicaceae > Crucihimalaya > Crucihimalaya himalaica. Next base: position 1,481,623 of record SMJT01000029.1, read on the forward strand.
TGTTTCCTCTTGGCGAGTCTTCCGATTCTGGTCTGTTCTTAGATTTCCTTTGTAGTTAGAAGTAAGTGTTGTTTGACAGTGACAATAACTCTATCGATTGTTTGTAAGGTGAAGTTGGATGGATTCGGGCAACGATTCAGGGGAAGAAACCATGTCGGACCAGGAGTCAACAGGCGGTGTGAGGAGGTAATGTTATTCGGAAGACTTCATTTCTGTTCAATTTTTGATTTTTAACAAATATAAACCCTAAATTTATTCGGTTTATGCGCATAAACGATTTTCTTTTAACAAATGTAAACCCTAACTCATACTAAATGTAGGATATCCTGAGCAGAAAGAGTAGATAGAGGTTTGAAAATTAAAGAAATTTAAGTTAAAATTGGCGCGTTATGATGGTTGAGTAAAATGTTAGATTTAGTTGATACATGACTGAGTTATCTGAAAGAGTAAATATGGGAAGAATAGAGTAATCTGACAGAGTTTTGATTGTTGATATATATGGGTGACTTACAGAGTTTTGATTAATCTGACAGAGTTTTAATTACAGAATTATAGAGTAATCTGACAGAGTTTTGATTGGTGATATATATGTGTTTCATGTTACAAAGTGCAGGAACAAGATGGCAAGTGATAAGCCAAAGAGGAATTATCCTCCAAGACTTTATCCTGAAGGGAAATCTCCATTACAGAAGAGGAGTATGCACCATAACTGCAATCTGAGTAGTTTTGGGTTGTTGAAAGAGAGCATTGGTGAAGATGTTTATGAAGATATTCGTGATAATTCTCAAGTGGGAGTCATCTTGAAGCTTGCTGACAGTGGGTATGTGTGGTGGGCTAAGGTTGTGCATCATTTATTAACACATCAATTGGCGATAGAGAGGAGATATGAGATGTGGTCTTTGATTGAAGGGAGTCCAATTAGGTTTTCTCTGTATGAATATGAAGACATCACTGGCCTTATCTGTGATACAATTGATTTAGAGGACAAAGTGGAAGTTGATCACAGAGACTTTTGGGGAGACTTAAAGGTAGATGCATTAGTAGGACCTAGTTGGAATGAGTTGAATGAAGCTTTGCGGTTATGCAGGACTTGGACTCCCGAGAAGAGGAAGATGCTTGGACTCTTGTTTGTGGTGCATGTTGGCATATTGGGAATTTCTCGGTCAAGTAGGATACCACTAAAGTATGCCAAAAGGGTATTCGACGCTGATGCATTTGAGAGATTTCCATGGGGACGTGTTGGATTTAAGAGTCTCATTGACTCAATTAAGGTTGTTTCTTTTGAGAACAACTCATATGTAATCCATGGATGTGTCCATGTGCTGTTGATTTGGGCGTTTGAGAGTTTGACTCACCTTGGAAAAACTCATGGTAATAAAATTGAAGGAGATGATGTCCCTTTGCTAAGCTGGAGTGGAGGCCGTCCAAGAATTTCTATTGCTGATTTTCTAGCAACAGAGAAAATAAAAAACAAGAAGGTAAGCTTCAGGTTGATTACTTTAATATGTTAAAAACATAAGTTTAAACTTTGAGTTTCNAGACCTGAGGAAGTGCTATATCCAGTGTGGCCTGGGGAGCATGATGTCTATGGTGAAGGAGAAGGTGCTCATGAATTGTTGGACAACTTGATCCATGATATAATTCATGGATGTGAGATGAGAAAGTATGGGATGGTGGTCCAGCCCATGTTGCTGTGAAGAAGAAAGAAAAGAGAAAGAAGAAAGTGGAGGAGAGTGAAGAAAAGAGAAAGAAGAAAAGAGAAAGAAGAGAGTGAAGATGATTTCGTTGACCCCCCCCCCCCCCTTGAAGAAGAAGGCAGTTGAAGGTAAAAGTGAAGCTAGCTTGAAGTTGAATGATGGGAGTGACGCAAGTGGGGATGGTAATGCACGTACTAAGAGGGACAACATGTCATTAGATGGAGTTGTTAATCTGCTTGCTGCTTTGTCAAGAAAATTAGATACAATGGAGAACAATTTGGGAGGTAAACTAAAAATTATTGACAACAAAGTAGAAAGGATGGAGAAGAAGATGACGCATCTTGACAATGAAGTCCAGTTTTTGAAGAGAGAGCAAATTGACAAGGGTGATGCAGAGTCAACCACTGGTGAAGGGGATGGTGAAGGAGATGGTAACGAGGAGGTATGATTAGATATTTTGATTCTTGATTAAGTCTAATAAGATTGGTTACAAAGCCAACTAAATTTGGTTTTCTATGCAGCTGAGTGGTTAGTTGGTGGCCAATGACTATCAATCTTGGGGAATTTGTTTATTGCTTATCCGAAATTTCATTCTTTATCCTTTAATTTGAATTTGTAAACATACTTGGGTTGTTAGTTGAAACTATTACATGTGCTTAATAGAGAATATTGCATGTGTTCTATCTCCTTTTCTATCTCATTTTGTTTAAGTTTATTTTTTTGTGATTTTAAATCAATCTTCTTTAGTCATGGTTATTACAGATGAAGGCAACGTCTCAGGAAGGATTACCAATATCATGTGTGGTTAGGAATCCAAAAGCAAAAGGAAAAGCCAAATCAGATTTTAAAAAAAAGATCAAAAAGGAACCCGCTCCATCAACATTCAAAACCAAACTGAATCAAGAGGTCAAAGCATCGGGTTTAGGCTGCACAATCCAAAAGAGTTTAGATGTAAAGAAGACCTTAGGAAGAAACATCAAGAAGGAATTTACTGATCCAGTTGAGCCTTACACACCATTACCTCAAAAGAAACCTTCTGATGTGGTTCATTTAACAGAGTTAGGGATAACTAGATCCAACTCCACTGAGTTTTATGATCCTTTAGAGGCAGCACAGAATAAGGCCTTTGGTGCAGCTCTAGACAAGTTGGTTAACTTGTGTCAGAAGGATGATATTATTCCCAGGAAAGCTCGGCCAAAGAATCTTGCTCCTACACAACTTCATCCCTTCATAGGCAGCTCTATTGTTAAGAGGATGTTGCGTGGTGCTAAACTCTCACCAGCAGCGTATGACCCTTTTGAGAAGGCAAGTCCAGATTTGGTGGACAAGTTAATGGAATATATCAACTGTGATCTGTAAGTACCCCTACTTAAAAGCTTGTTTTGAACATTTTTTCAACAGTTTATTTATAAGTTACTTGTTTTGTAGGTCAAACCAATTAGATACCAGTAATGAAGCATCCAAATTCTATCTGAAGGTAATGACTCCTAAGGAGATGTGGCCAGCGAATGATGATACATATGGTTGGTTGAATGATGTTGTAAGTATCCTTCTTTGATTACAGTATCTTTGAATGTTCATACTAATGACAGTCTAATGTGTGGTTTTATTTCTTATTACAGCATGTATGTGCAACAATGAATATGCTACGTAAAAGGTCTCAAAAAAGTCCATCACCCTTTGTGAATGATAGGATTGCATTTCTTGATCCTTGGTTTGTGGGGCAGTGGTGTATCGACTACAAGAAATTTGACAGTGACAACAAATGGTTCTTTACACCTGGATACTACAAGGTCTACAATGGTGAAGCTCCTGCATACGGCCAGACCTTTAAAAAATGGGTAGATGATGTTGATATTCTGTACATTATACACAACATGCAAAACAACCACTGAATTTCTCTTGAAGTTGATTTGATGAAGCGAAGGATTAAAGTTTTTAATTGCATATGCGGGTGCAACAAAGATGAGGTAATTTTTGAGGCATGCAAACCTTACACAAGGATGATTCCACTCCTAATACAGGCTATGGCTCTAGAGGCTGAGAAAAGGAAATTAGGAGCCGCTGCTTTCTCCATCTAAAGGGAGAAAACAGCACCACAAAACATCCAACAAGGGAACTGTGGTGTCTACTCTATAAAATACATTGAATGTTTGGCATTAGGTATTACTTTCGAAGGCCTATGTGATGCTGCAATATCTGCCATTCGCTTGAAGCTTGCAGCAGAGTTGCTTGATGAGGTGCCAGAAGGAGATACTTTCATCCAAATGTCTGATCCTAATCCGCGTGGTTCTGAAACCGGAGGCGTTGAGTTCATATCCGAAACCAGAGACATGGAGTTCATATCTGATTTGAAGAGGTAAAAAGATGGTACTGCCTTATTTTTGTATATGATTAACAACCTATTTTTTGGGAATTGGCAAACAACCTATTTTTTTGGAGGCCCTGGCCTTTGCTAATTTTGTACATGTTACAAGTATGAATGTTCTAAAAATATAACATTTGAACATGCAAACTTGTTATATCGTTGATGGTTATGTATTATTTTGTATGGTACCATAACTACTAAACTAATGGCAATGTTAATCATATTCAGATTCACTCATTTTAACATAGTTTGTTTGATAGAGTTATCAGAATACTTAATACAATAGACAATTGAGGAAGAGTTTTTAGTTATATTTTTAGAGTTATGCAACCATATCCTTATAGAGTTATGCAACCATATCCTTACAGAGTTTTAAAAAAATTATTCAGAGTAACATAGGCCTATTACAAGTTATGAAACCAATTTGAAAGACATTCCTATCAGCACAAGAGGCAAAAAGTAGATGCGTAAGTATACGCAAAGCAATGCTTGCAAATGTCTAATGCCGATGTGTGGTTAAAACAACAACTCGGAATATGGTTAAAATGAAAGTAACCTTTGAAATGACGAGAACCTGAAGTCCCCATGTCTAAAATCTGTCTCTTAACTGTTTCGCCTATCATGATAGCTTCTTCTAACTCTGTCACTTTGCTTAAAAAGGAATACATCACTTTGATGCCATCTTAAACAGACCAACAACAGATAAGAAAAATACAAAAAGCAAAGAGAGCATATAAGGAGTGTGGAGCGGCTTCTCCAAGCATATCAAGGGCAGCTTGAGCTGGATCTCCCTGGACTAATAGCCGGACAGATTCAACGTATTGGGCCGTGTCATTTTGTTTGTCGACGCAGGCGAGTAGGAATGGCCTATAGATGGACCCTTCGACTGCTAGACAACTATTGAAAATAAATTCATCCAAATCAACATCAAATAAGACTTCACGGGAATAGACAATAGCTTTGAGTGTTGGTGATGCCGCTATGAATGACCCAATGAAATCGAAAACCTTGACTACCTACACGCCGAATTATGTCTTCAACTATAATCAACGGAAGGACAACCATAGGTTATAGTTTTATGGTCGGTCTACTGAACTCGAAATCAGAATTTTATAGAGGATGCATTAGGGTACAATAATATGTTGGACATGAAAAATCATTGCCACAAGGGGCCTAAAACAGCCCACAACTCGGGAAGCCCAACGTGAGGCCCAAAAAACAAACCAAACTTAATAGGGGCATGTCTTACGATTGTGACCAGCATTTTTACATTGTGAACAAGTATACAGTTGTTTTGCCTTCCTCTTACCCATTGCAACTTCCATTGGAGCTTTCATTCTGGATAACCGTGGTCTTCCAGATTGCATCCGAACACATGGTGGATTGCAAATTTTATCTACAACAGCATTTGGTAGAAGTCAAGCTGCATCCTTTGGCATTATGGACTTCGCATACGCATTGCATAGGTACTCCTTACGGTAGTATGGATGACATAGCGAAACTCTACAAACTCCAGCCTTCTCTGCAGCTGCGATCGCATGTATGTAGGGTATCTTGTTCAGGTCAAACATACGACAAGTACACTTCTTTTGTGAAAGGTTAACGACGTTCATTGAAGACCCACTTCTAACTTCATATTTATTTGGATCTATCTCTTGTACAGTTAGAAGACTTGCTCTACCAACCCGGGCCTGTCAAGAAAAATGACTTGTTAGAGGCTTCATATATAAGTTAGTGCCCCAAAAGTGAAAACATTATTCATACCTTTAGTACTCTCTCCACTCCTGTTGTTAAGATGGTGGTCATATTAGCAGCTTGTTTGCGCCTTGCAGCAAACCACCGAGTCAACATCACCCTAACAGCATCTAGTAGCTGAACAATGGGATACTTCCTCGATGGACTTAGCACCTTATTTATTGATTCCGCAATGTTGCTGGTTGTAAAGTTGTATCTATCTCCTGGAAAATAAACCCGACTCCATGTACTTACATCAGCAGTTTCCAAATAATTGTGTAGCTCCGGATTCAGCTCTTGAATTTGCTGAAATAGTACATCAAAATCTGCTTGACGATAAGCGGTAGCCGCCCTCTTCACTAGTCCAAATGTTTCCTGACCTTTGAACCTAACTAAGATATTCTTGTGAAGATGGTACGTACAAATCCCACGGCTAGCAAGTGGATATACAGTTCCTATTGCTTTACCTATAGATTTATGCCTATCCGATATGATGGCAAGTCCATCATCATCTGAAATAACACGTCTTAGTTGTCTAAAAAACAACTCCCAAGACTCATCATTTTCTGTATCAACAACACCAAACGCTAAAGGGAATATGTTATAATTTCCATCTTGTGTTGTCGCTAAGAGTAGTGTACCTTTATATTTACCTTTCAAGAATGTACCGTCTACGACTATAACTTTCCTCATAAATGGAAATCCATCAATGCATGCACCGAATGCTAAGAAAACATACTTGAATTTATTTACTTCATCTACTTCTAGCCTAGTTAGGGTCCCTGGATTTGCTTTTCTTATCCTGTACAAGTAAGACGGTAGTTCAAGATACCCATTTTCATCTGTTCCATTTACTAATTGACGGGCAAACTTAAGAGTACGATGTGCCTTCCAATAATCAACCTATACAAATACGAATGGATATAAATATTTGCTAGCAAACTAGATTCATACAAATTATAACCCTAGTTTATTACCTTGATGCCAAATCGTAGCTTCAACGCATCTGATACATGATTTGGTAGAACGTCTGGTCCAACACCTCCCACGAAATCCTTGTAGAGTTCCCCAAGTATCTCTGGAGATGCTTGACGAGTACGTACAAAACGTTGGGTCACAGTACAAGTATGATGACTTACATAAACCTTTATAACAAACATTGATGAATCTCCAATACGTGTGCCCCGCAGTCTCCATTGGCAACCACCAACCCAACACTTTACAACATACAAGTGAGGGTTAGATCGATCGACGTTGAAGTCAAATTTTTGAACAACAGAAATCATCTTCAATCTATTCTCCAATGCATTTTTGGAATCAAAACATTGCCCCACTGCTAAGTCAAACTCTTTTGGCTTACCATAACCCTTTTTCTGCACTTCTTTCTCTTCTTCTTCTTCCTCTATAACGTTTTCCTCTTCAAAACACATAGAATAGAAACCGTAGTCTTCATCGCAACAATCAAATCTGGAATCCTCTTCCTCCTCTGCGTTTGTTTCCTCTCCATATGTTTCTTCGTGAAACGCTTCAGTTTTCATAGGAAGTTTCTCTTCTTCCTTCATTTGATAGTACCCATCATCTTTCTTTTGCTTTTTATGTGCTGATTTTTTAAGTTCGGCATTACTTTTGGGATTCAAATCTTCAATCTGTACACATAGACGAACCGATTGAGATTTGCACTGTAGAATAAATCCTTCAAACTGTCTTCTATTACATACAACCACAGGAGGTGTATCTTCTGGAATTTTATCCAACTTCTTTCTTGATAATTTGTAACTTAGCTGAATCTGACATATTCTCCTATCAAAACCGAAATCGTCGTACACCATTCCCACAATACTTTCAAACGAGCTTTTAAGTGAAGGAGACAACCTGGATCCTCTTTTCTCGTCGACATCAAAGACCCATCGCTTGTACAAGAATTTCCATCTTCCACATACTATAGGTATCGGTTTCATTTCTGAGGATAACAAAGAATCGCCAAGGAGATAGAACCGATTTTGATTTCTATAGACCAAGTCGGCGAGATCCCTTGAAAAGAGAGGCAAAAAATCCAACTCCTTTCGCTGTCCAGGTAATTGACCTAAAATCTGGAATAGTTAAGTGAGATTACCATATTACCGTTAATCTATCACCGCCATTAGTATTCTAAATGATAAGTCTGCCGCTACATGATAGAGTTTTCCATCGCAAAGATTAACTCTACCATCAACCGTTGTAATTAGAAGGGCAATTTTGTCATCTCGCAAGGGTGCACAACTTGTTGACCTAAAATCAGGAATAGTCAAGTCTGCCAGATTTACGTTAATCTATCACCACCTATACGACAACTCTACCAACATTTTGCTATTTTAGTAAATGTTAAGTCTGCCACTAAATGGTAGATTTAACAATTAACTCTACCATTTACTAATAATCTACTGTCACTAAAGATAACTCTACGGCATCACTCTGTCAATATACAATAACTCTACCGTCACTATAAACAATTGTACCATAAAACTCTATTATTTCTATTAAGTCTATATCTTGCCTTAAAACTCTACCATCAATAGCTAATACTCTATCACGCAACTCTACCGTTGCAATAAGTCTTTCACCACTACCATTAACTATGTCGAATAAATCAGTTGGTTTTACAAATCTAACGATTTACTCTATTTGCTTAATAACTCTACCACCACTATAAATAACTCTGTCATTTAAATATGTGTCTGTAATTAAATCTATTCATTATGTCTGTCGTAATGATAAACTCTGCCGTCACATAAGCGACATACTTGTTCAATGGCGGGAATTTTTCCCCCTCAAACTCCCGCTTTCTCTCTCCGACGTGGCCTAACTTTTTAATGGCAATCTCGTAAATACATTTTTCCTAACACATGAATCTGATGACGAAATTGGTATTAAAAACCCTTAAAAAAAACACAAAAGTTGAAACCATTCTTGTAATAAAAAAAAGTTTGAGAGTTGTTTTAGTAACTCCCCCTAATATTATATCACATTTTCCATATGCAGGTACTTAAAGATTTGCTGTTAGGTATTACTACTTTTTTGAAAGACTAAAAAAAATCAAACTTGGGTAACATATGGACCATCTTAACAAATAGAACCTATTAATTCAAGCGTGGAGGAATAAAATGTAACCACATGCTATTCACCTAAGCTATTACCATATTTAGGTCTCTTCAAGTATTTGGATCATAAAGTACATCACCCCACTATTATCGGCTAAATTGCACATTATATAACTCGTTTTGAATTTTGCCGCTATCAACCGAAGTTGACACATGGTTTTAAAAGTTTGATGTTGAACCCATAAAAGCTGTGGTGTAGATTCTAGAGTGTGAAATGGGGTATGCGTTTGGGGAATATAGATAACTGCAGTTGTTGATCACAATATAGGAGGTACAAAGATCAGAGTTGTTTAGGAAGAAAAAATATTTATATAGTATGTTTTAGTCGCTTTGTTGTTGTCTCTTGAATTTTTGTTTCAGTTGAGTTAAGTTTTAACTTTGAAGTCTATGATCGTATCATTGGTCAAACCACACCTACATTTTCTAGACTAACCAGACTGCTCAAACTAAGCCGTTGCAATTGCTACTAGTATTCACATCACTGAGGCATAATTTTTAAGCTTGTACGGGTCCTATCCAAAGGTAAGCATTGGATAGTTCGGAACAAATCATGCCTCTCGAAGTTAAGGGTGGGCTAGACTTTGGCTCGTTTGAGGATTTTAATCAAACATTCGTAGTGAAACAAATCCTGACGTCTTGGGTAGGACCTAAAAACTTTTTACTAACAAGAGTTTTCAAAGGACAATGTTTGCTTTACAGAATTCGCATATCTTCCAAGTCTCTCAAGCTGCTTTTCGCTTTTCGTATATTACACTCATATTTTTTTTTGGCAACAACTTTATATTAAAAAAGAAGACTCAAATGAGCCTATCCGAAAGAACATAATTGTTAAAAGTTTATAAATATAGCTATTAATTTGAATTTATAAAGATTAAAATTTTCATTTATCACATAAAAAGATTAAAATTTTCATTTATCACATAATTGGATTACTTTAATACATCATGTGGAAAAGAAAAAAAACACTCACTCAATTCTCTCCAACTTGGGCTAGCATATAAATCCAATATTTGTATGGATTTTAGTTTTGACCCAATAATATGGTCATGTAAAAACTAAAAAGGGGCTAATGGGCTTAACAAAAGAGTTTTGATCAATTTATATTTGCTCTATAAATTCTTCCACATTAATTTAAATCCTCTTCCAGTAATAATAATTATTTAGTAGCTTTTAGAGATGCGAGGCATTGCTCGATTGCTTTGCCTCTCGTCGTAAAGCCTCAAAACCACTGCCGCAGTTTCCTCAATCGCACTCTCTGTCACTTCTGCAAAACAAAACAACTCATACATATTTTTATTAAAATGAATGAAACCTTTCATCATATATAATAGTCTTACCAATCACTGGCCATGTAGGATTCTCTGCAAAGATTCTCTTGGCAAGCTCAAGCTCTTCTTTAACAGAACCCAACTCAGAATACTTAGTCTTAAAACTCGAGCCAAGACCAAGACTCTTGGCTCTAGCCTCTCTTATCCCTTGCAACACGACCGGATTAATCATTAGCCCAAAAACCTTTCTAGGGTCGATCTCAAACAGAGTCTTGGGAAGCTCTACACCGTTCACGATCGGTACATTAGAGACTTTGTAACCCTTTTGAGCTAAGTAAGTAGAGAGTGGTGTCTTCCCTGTTCTAGAGACACCTACAAGAACAATGTCTGCTTTTTCAAGATTCTCAGGCAAGGCACCGTCGTCGTGTTTGATCGTGAATTCGATTGCTTCAATTCGTTTGAAGTAGTCTTCGTTGAGAGATGAGTTTGTGACTCCACGTGGGATACCGGAAGGATTAGTGCCTAAGTGAGAAGAGATTGAGTCTGTGATTGGTCCGAGGATGTCTAGTGATGGGATACTCCATAGCTTACAAGCTCTCATGGCTGCTTCTGCCATTGATGGATCAGCTAAAGTGTATATTACCATTGCTCCTTCTCTTGCTGCTTGCTTTATGATCTCCATCAACTTCTCTCCATCTTCAATCTTCACAAAGTGACAAAACCAAATAGATTCAATTTCGGTTAATAGAAAACCGAATCGATTCATGTAAGTAACATTAAAATACCAACACCTTCAGCTAGAACTAGGAGATAGTATCATTTGATTCGATCGGTTTAAAGTTCGGTTTTTTAAACTGAGGGAATTAGAAAAAAACTATTAACCGGATGGAATTTGGTTCGGTTTAGATGAAAATTATAATATTGAGACAAGGGAGAGGTGAAAGGTCGGGTATACCCCAGAGAAGAGATGTGTATTAACGGGACAGCCACGGTCGACCAAGCAATAATCGAATTGACCCAAAGCAGCGTTAACGGCGTGTTCCGCCGTCCATCCAGTTCCGTCAGATACTATGTAAATCGACTTCGCCGCCGTCATATCCGTCTCGTTATCTCCGTTACTTGATGATGACACGTCACTGTCTAGTGTCGAAACATCAGAGCGATTCGAACTTTCGACTAGACGCATCGGACCGGTCGTGCTGTTCGAACCATTATTAATCGTACGGTCCAGCTTCGCGCCGGACCTTAAGGTTCGTGCTCTGTTCCAGCGATTCAGCTGGGAGCTGAATTTTCGAGGCTTCCGTTCGGAGCCAGGTTCGGAGGTGTTTAAGGAAACGGAATCCGGACCTGCAGGTTTGGAGTTTGAGTTGAGATTGGACCAGATCGGTGGTGCACGTCCCTGCAACTTCATCGCCGAGAGCAAAGCCATTTCTTTATTTTTTTTATTTTTTATTTTCTAAATATTTATCGTGACCTTTCGCTTAATATCTTCTCTGAAATCTGGTGATAAATAGTTTTTCTTTATAAGAGTTTAGTTTATATTTTCGCCGAGACTCAAATTGGTTAAACCACCCACTTTAAACAAATTATCGGTTTAGTTTTGAAATTATAGATTTGGTATATATTTTTCTTTATTGGATTGAGTTTTGTATAGTAATGTACGATACTACTTGGATTTCAAAATTTTCGAGTGATGAAAGTTTCATCATTCAGATTTCGGATTTCAGTTTTTCGCATATAATAACTAACTTAACCGAATTAAGCTCCGGTTTAGCTGTAAAATCTGATTTTCTAATCGATATTGATTGAATTGATAAGGAACAACGTATTTTTTAAAAAGAAAAAAAGAACAAGAAAAAACAATTTAAATAAATCATAAAACCTAAAATAAATTATAGAAGAAGATAAAAAATTAATTTGGGTATATATTAATAGAGATGATTAAGGAACCTAGGGAGACCAACTTTAAACCCAAGCTTCTTAACATCATCTTGAACTTGTTGTTTGAATTCTCTGAAGCTGAAGTTTCTGTAAGCAGGGTAATCACTTGAACACTCTATAACGGCGTCGTACGATGGACATAGAAAATACGCCGTTGAGAATCTCTCCACTGTCGGATTCGTCATCACACGGTGTTCCACACTTTTGTACATGCCATTGCTCCATGCCTAACAAAACATATATACAATCATTAGAGACAAAACTCTAAAACATATTTTTAATACAATACCTTAGTCAACGTTACGAGCAAAAGTTTGGTTTTAACCCTCCCACACTAAACCAAAACCATAGGAAAAAGTCGACTAAATTAAGAAAACAAATGAAAACTAAGTTGTAAGCTCAGGGTAACTCTTAGTTTACCTGAAATAAGTCACCAATATTGATAATGAGAGCTCTAGGGTTCGGTTTAACGGCGATCCATCTATTGTCTTTAATGAGTTGGAGGCCACCGACTTGATCTTGATACAAGATTGTGAGGAAATCACTGTCCGTGTGTGGTATTAATCCGTACACCTCCAATGGTTTTGGACAAGGTGGATAACGGTTCATCCTTAGATAACACGTATTCCTCACACAGTTTTCTCTGAAGTAATTTGATTTTCGTCCTAATTTCTCTGCAAGAACCTCTGCCAACATATATGCTAGAGCCTCCGATTCCGAAGCAAATTTCTCCATTGTTGAGCTGTGATACCAAAGGTAATATATTATGACATGATCCAAATGATAATTAAGGTAAAATGTATAATAGATCCATAGCCAAGTCACATTAATTTGTTGTGTTGGTATTATGAAATAGCAAAATCGTAAATAAATAGAAATATTCTCTTATTAGAATAGTAATATTGTTATACGAAAAAAATACATCATTAAAAACTAATTTAAGTTATAGTAATTTTTTTAAATAAAAATGGCGGAATGGCAGAATTTAAAGTTATGTTACATGATTATGTGATTTAATTTGGTAGAAAACAGTTGATTTCACAACTAATATTTGCTAGCTATCGTTCAAAAACCTTCGAGTAAAGGATGTACGTTCAGGTGCATGTTACATGACACAAACGGAGACCATATATGAAATCCTCAACTCATAGAATAGAAAATTCCACTGGTGGAAGAGAAAAAACGGGGTGCAGTTCATATGTAAGGAGGTAAAAAGGCAGCATGAAGTTAGTGAGACATGTGAGTTATAATGGAGAAGGGTCCCAAGAGACTAAAACAAGACAGAAGAGAAGGAAAAGTTGGTTTGCACCAGGTTGGGAGTAGAGGTACGTGTACGTGTCCGAATCCATTGCTTTTCTATGATAGAGATATCTCCTACCTGATAGGAACAGGGGATCCTTTTCCAATTTTGAGTCTTTCTCTTTTTGGATACATTGTGTAAGTGCATGTATCTATGTTTAATTATATTGATCATTTGAAATTTGTATGATGAACTCTATTCATTTATCTGGTGGGATTAGCTCGGTCGTGAAAGCATTGGATGACTAGACGACAATCCGGTCAATCTAATATATAAATACCGGACGGTATTGATATATGTTCTGTTTTGTTTTGTTTAAGAGATTATGGATCATAAGTTCATATTCTTTTAATAAAATAAATAAAAATCCATATATTGAGGTTCCAAAGTATATTAGGATCTCTAAAAGAAGAAAACTAAAGTTTATTTCTAGATTTTTAAATGGACTCTTATTTTGTGAAATTTTAGCAAAAATGGTCATATGTGTGTACTTTTAGCTTTATAATTAGCAAGCAAATGTCTCTAAAGGTTCTATAATTGATTGATCACTGCAAAATACCGATACATACCAACGATTAGTCGATACTATTTAACTTCTGAATCTTGAAAACGTAGGGATATAAGAGGTTACGGCTTCGATTCACGTTGGGAGAGGTCTGTTCTCCAAATGAGAATTAATTTAACATGGTTTGAGTCTCGCCCTAGAAAAATTATGGGTTTCGGCCCGAAATTTCCTAATCATTCCAAAATAAAATATAGGTGTTATAATTAATAATTTTTTAGATTTTGTTGTCAAATTACAACTAATAGTGACTTGAGACGGCAACTACGAAAAGTAGCAACGGTATGTGATCACACATACATAAACTCACACACACACGAGCTGATGAAACAATGCATAAGATGTGTAAGACAACCACATGCATGCAAATACATCCTGTGTACATATGTAAGAATGTGTACAGCTTCCAGCACACAGACTAACTGATCACAAGATCATTTATATACGTGTATATATCTATATAGCTAGCTAGCTGGCATGATTGAGTACTTCTTCTTCCCTTCCATTATCCCTCTTTGCTAAACAAACAGTTTTCTCGTGACTCTTCCTTTATTTTCTCACCATATAGTACTGTTATATGTATTATACACTACACAAGTGTGTACTATGTGTTTCTAGATCGTACCTAACGTTCATAGAGGTTTTGAGTAAATTATATTTTATGAAAAAGTTCAAAAAAAATCTTAATTGAAAACACTCTTACGAAAAAAGTTAAGAATATTAATTAATCAACATTGTCGGTAGAACTGGACGTTCGGGTATCCGTTTGGGTTCGGTGAACGGTTCAAGTTATTTTTAGTTTTCGGATTTAGGTCTTTAAAACCCGTTCGAGTATTTTAAATTTTCGGATTGGGTTCAATTCAGATTCAGATTGAATTTGAGTTTACCCTAATTAATACCTAAAAATCGGAAATTTTGTAATTGAATATATCAAACCGCTCGAAAATACCTTAAAAACCAAACATTTTTACCAAAATCTATTCAAGAATAACTAAAATACTGAAAATCCAAATATTTTGAGTAATTGGGTTATTACAAGTATAAACTGGTACATTATAAGTATATACTTATATTTCAGGCATGTTTGGGTATTCGACATAACTATAACTAAGATAATGTAAAAAGTGGGTAGTTGATTTCAGTTATATAGACGTGTTAAAAGTTTGAAAAATTTCGAAGTGTAATATCTGTATAGTATTATTTTAAAAGCAACTTATGTCTTCTAATGAGTTAGTCGATGGCTCTATTCATTTCTGGAACCATGAGTTGGTTAATGGTTTTCGATTATTTCTCCCGACAAAAACCGACCAAAATCAGTTATTTTGAATCCCATTTTTTATTGACAATGATCTGACAACAATTTGTAAATAAAAATATATCCTTTTTCATATAAAAATAAAAGAAAAAGGGTTTAGTGTCTTAAAAAATACTCTTCCCGCCGAATATTCTTAAAAGTCCATTTTCTAGCATGCTAAAGAATTTGAAGTTGACGAATTCCTACGAATACGAACCAAAGAATAAATATTCACATTTGAGCTAGCTAGAGTTTAGTTAATCAACTATGTTAAGATCATTCTTTAACAAATTTAACAAAAAAAATTGAATTATATGTTTATGTTATTTCTTATATATAATTGTTCAAAGACATAATATAATTATTTTATTTTTGTTTGGAAGTCTTGATAGTATTTATTTATTCATTGCATTTCACATGCCAACTTGCTATCAAGAAATTATTAGACTTATTCATAAATAGTATAAAAATGGAAAACATAGAAAGTTAGAAACGCATGAGAGATGGAGAATAAATCTTTGACCCAATGGCCAACAACTTTATTTTTATGTTTAAATTTTATTTATTTAAAAGTATCCAAAACTATTAACTAAAAATAGATGACAACACTCTATTATATGCTTCAAAACCACCAAATTATAAATTAAAAACTGCATTTGTCTCCCATGTTCCTAATCTTTGACTATGTAATGAATTTTCTTGTGTTACTTATAGTCAAACACTTGACAATAAGTAAGATTATCAATACTATCTTTCATCATTAATCCTCGAAACACTAGTTATTATAAGCAAACTGAAATAGAACTTCGAACAAAAAGGTTAAGTTGTACTACTATTTTAATTTCCATCTTGTTATTGGGATTATTCTCCACATATATCTCAAATTATTACATATTAATTTATACTTAATAAGTAAATTAATTCCAAGTAAAAGTTTAATTGATAACAATATTTGTGTACCTGAGAACAGTGAGGTCATTGTTGTCAGAAATATCTGTCATGGGAACATGAAAAGCTTCTGACCACGAAAGCTGCCGGAGACAAGTGGCTGACGGCGTTCCCCATCGGTAACTCCCGGCGGAGAATTTCTCCGACTTACTTTTCTTTCCAAAAGGCTCTCTAAAAACCCTAATTTGCTCTTGTCTCATCTTCTCCAACACATCCATTGATATTCCATGGTTTATCACTTGAAAAAATCCCCACTCCCTCGAAGCTCTCGCAATATCTTCCTTACATTTCTCTCTCTCCTTCTCGGCTCCATCGATCAGACGGCTGACGTCAATCACCGGAAGCTCCACCTCTTCGACGACGGCCGTGACGGAGAAGCTAATGGGTATATCGGGAATATTTTGTTCTGTGTTTGTGATCTGATTATACAAAAGGGTATTGTATATTTCGTTGAATGGTGGATCCATGAGAATCACTAAGAGAGATCGATGAAGAAGTGTGGGAGTTAGAGAGAATTATGGGAAGTGAAGGTTATCAAAATACGTGTTGTGATGAGAGACACAATTCTTACATTTATGTACACGTCCACCGATATGCATATGCATATGTACTGTACATTCGAGTGCAATTTGTTTACATTTTTTTTTTTTTTGTGTACCATGTTGATGATTAAAAAACAAATATTTGAAAGAAACTAGTATATTGTATGCCGCCCATCGTCGACATTGTTAATTACTCACCATTAATTGGTATTATTTAATGAGTACTATTCATCATTTGTATATTCACCACCTTCTTTTTTAACGTCCAAATGAGTAAGATTTTGGGTTAAAAAATAGCAACTAATAATAGTTGGAAAGTGGATTGTTTGCTAATCAAAATAATAAATATACACTTTTAAGATTTTAATTTTAATTTTATTTTTAAATTATAAGATTAAAATTTATCTGTCAAATATTTCTAACAGATGTGGAATTTAAATACAAAAATCTAAGAAATATACGATATGACCATATGGGTAATGTGTATGTATGTATATGGTGGACAAGATACGATAATGGGGATTAATGAATTTGGTATTATTAGAATAAACTAAGTTGGGGCTGTCTTGGAGAACATGATGTTGTTTCACTTTCAAAGGGTTGAATATTTGCTTGTCTGGACACCGTCCTTTGATCTCATGTTTTTCACTTTCTTCTATGTTGTACTGTTTTTTATTTTATTTTATTTTTTAATTATTTCTTAATTACCTAATCAGTTACTATTAATCAGAAAACTAATCAGCACTTTCTGCTTCGCTGGATAAGAACCAGTTATATAAAGACATTATGTTGTGTTATTTACTATACATCTAGGTTACATAAAACTGAAATCAAATATGCAGAAACGAAGCGTTTGAAACCGGGAAAAATGACTTGAATAAAAATTTTGAAAAACATATAGGTGTAGAAAACGAGTGTAAACGGAATAGTAAAGCTCCAACGAATTTCTAAAAAATTTTAGAAACGTCACGGAAGTGACGTTCCAAAAGCTTGTAATAGTTTCTGATTCCGATTCCGATTCCGATCACGAAATAAGAATCGGACCTCCAAAGTTTATGTACTTTCTAGGTACGTACGTATTAGTTTAAACGCGGTAATAAAATAAGTGAACTTATGGAGGCAATAGAAGCTTGGGGCCCAAGGAAAAGAAACTCGACGACTTTTACTTTTCTTTCTCATCTATACGCACTGTCGATTGCATTTACAGATTTACAGTACATAATTATTTATTTATATGTGTATTGTTTCACTGAGATAATAGTTATTTAATACTGTATGAAATAGTTATTTCCCCAACGAAAGGATGACATCTTTATCCTACTAGTAAGTAGTAACCCATCTATTTTCCATATATTATGCTATACAAACCCGAAACCAAACAACATATATACACTAAAGTTGTAAACAGTTTACTTATTTTTTTGCGTCTGTGTCCGTGGCAAACACGGTAAATGCATGCATGTGTAATTACAAATATCAATTTTTAAATTCAATAAACCTTTTTCCCGATTTTGATACCTTTAACAAAAGTTACATCGGCTTTTTAAACCCTTTAATAAGAAAATTGGAAAACTCATCGGCTTTTGGATAAAGATAGGATGCACCGACCAAATGGTATATACTAAAGAAGTGTAAATCTACTAATGGTAATGAATAACTCAAAGCGTTACAGATCATTTTTTTTTTTTCTTTCATATTTTCGTAAATATTACTTTGACAACATTTATTGATTATTTTTTTCCAACACACATGAAATGAATTTTTTCTTGAAGCCAAATTATTTAATTGAACTCTTATAATTAATCAACTTAAAAAGTTTATTATTGTAATCAATATTTATTCCACTGCCTCGATTTTTATTTATTTAGCACCAACAACATGATCTCATTTTTTTTATTTTATGCAACTTGTGGCTAACATAGACATTTAAACGGTACTAATAATATTAGAATTTTATAGACTTCAAAAATTATTAATTTGAGTTCTTATCCAAAATCTTCTGGTCATAAAAAGAGTTTTGAACAATTCACTACTGCTTGGTGTTTGCATCAATTCGCAGCCAAAACGGCATGTGTCTGGAAACATATCCAATCCTCTTTCATATTCACCTCTAAACTCTATTTTAAAGTAAAATTTCTCAAATCCACTTTTATTTTCAACTCCAAAAAATTTTCTCCAGATTTAGAACTCTCCATTTCATTACTCCATTTTTGGAGTTGAATTTTTTATTTGCAAATCAATCATTTGAATTCATACTCAAATATAGTTATTTGTTATTATTTTATACTTAAAACAAATTTATAAATAGGGAAATTAGTTGAAGTTTTATTTCATTAAAAATTAATTTAAATAATGGCTTAATCTTTTTACACTATTTTTCAATATAAATTAAGTAGGTAATATATGTAAATACGAAAAATAAGATGGTTTTTAGAAATTTATATAAAAAATGGAAAGAGAATATTTTTATAATATGGAGTAAAACTAGAGTAATGGGTTAGAAAAAAATAGAAAAAATGAAATTATTCTAAAATGAAATAAAATATGGAAGAATTGGTTGGAATGGTTTAAGGGGGATTTACCGACGCTTTCTTCCTCGCCGCTTTGTTTATTATCCAAGTTAAAAACGTGAATAATTCAAGAAGTAATGATTTAACTAAGCTTAGGAAGGCACTTTTGCTAATAAGTCCACATATCATATTCAGTATAATTACTTTATGACTTTAGTTTTTGTGGGTTCTTTTCTCTCGCCTTATCCTAATCCTAATCCTACCATATATTTTTTTTTTCTTGTGAACTTTATATTATACGTATATAGTATGACGTATAGAACTATGTCACAACACTATTGGGTGTAAAGTATACAATGCTACATGAGCTAATACTATATATTAATACATGAGCTATGTCACCTAAACTCAATCTTATCATGAGTTAGTGTATCTTATGAAGTACTAGCTTATCTGAGTTAATTTATTTATCATATATACTTATGTTTATTAACTTAAACTCATATCATCTAAATCATGAGCTAATACTATATATTAATATTAGTTTGCGAGTTAATATAAATCAAATAATAAACATAATCCAAAAAATTAACTTTAAGAGTTAGATAAGTAATAAGGACCTTTAAATTCACCTGCTTTTAAGTTTTAGTATTAGTTAGATATCAAGTTTGATAATTAAGCAAGACAAAGCAACTTAATATTTTTTATCACAAATTACAAAAAAAAAAAAAAAAATCAAATGTGCGGATATTTTTTTTATTTTTATACCACGAATGCTTTTGATTTTTCTCCTCTGAATTTTTCTGTAAGAACATCCGACCAACAAACTATATCAACAAACGTATTGAGGTTGTTTGATCAACTTCGCTTAGAACAAGTGATGTGTGTATCACTTACTTACTTTCTCTACGATCATGAATAACTTACTTATTTTTTTATAACGAATAAACTTGTTTGAATGAAAAAAGCTATATACTTACTTATAAATTCCAAAATTTTCAAAGTTTGATATAAAAAATTATAATTCTAATTGCCACATCTTTCAAATGATATATAAATTTTTTATCACAGTGATATCAAACAGTTACCCAAATCTTAAAAAGGACCACTTGATATTATTTTTAATTGACAACTCTAGAGAGTCAACAGTTGGCCATTCGAATCGATCTCGCGACTTCTCAACTGGGCCTCCAATTAATAATGTGATGTTTTTTTCCTCTATTTAATTTAATGTTTTAAATTTATCGATATGCTTTTTTCTCCCAACTATATGTATGTTCTTAGTATAGTGGTCATAGATGAAACATTATCGCAATGATCAAATTTTCAATCACAGCTATATTAATTAGTATCAACTTATATAATAAAACTAGCAGATAAAAATTTTAATATATTTAGCTTACTTTTGTTGTTTGGGATAATATTTTCTTGCTGACCTAACCGTGATTTACCTAATAAGAGAGAAAACCATTTAATATGTAGCAACCTATCCTGGTTTAAAATATTATTTGAAATGAAAATAAATGTAGCGTCTACAAAAATAATATTTACATTAAAATTTTAAAAAAACAAAAATATGTACTAAAATAAGAAACATCTAAAATTTGCCTTCAAGAGATGCAAGAACGGAGATATCAAATTTGAAAACAAAACAAATACTACATACTTTTGACAAAAACAACTTCACAATTATATTATTATTTATACGTATATATATTATTAATGTTTTGTGAGATTGAAATTTGGATGGTAATACGTCAACAGTATTAACATAATTTATTATGCTAAGCATCAGTATATATAGTATATCGTAACCACTAGCGGACCCATGTTAAACAAAGGGGATCAATTGACCTACCCAAATTTTCAAATTTTCAACTAATGTCATAAATTTTATATAATTAATTAAATTTGTTCCAATTTGGTTTAGTGTTATGTTTTGACTTAGATAAAATAAAATTTTGGATCCGCTAATGGTCCTAACACGTAATAATCAATCAACCGTTAGACCGTAAACCTACATGACAAAAACATGATATAAAAATGAAAAATATGATATATATCGTAACAAGTAATAATATTAACAAAACTATTCTTTAACAAAAAAAATTAACAAAACCATTTATATATTTGGAAGTAACGAACACTGACCGTTGTATTGTAAAACATGCATGGCAAAAAATGGCCCAAATGACGTTGCGAAATTAAATTCGTTGACCTGTTGACAAAAAAAAGTAAAAAGAATACAGTAATAAAATTCGTTGACCAACGCGTAACCAAATTATAAATGACCCTTCCACCTCGTAACTATCACAACTTTGGACCATAAAACCCTTTTTCATATTAGATGAAAATTTACATTGAATTTTACACGTGTATAATTCATTTGCCTAGCATTTAGTTTTTTGCTGTGAGTATGTTTATTTTTAACATAAGACTATACAATATCAAGAAATACGTACGTATATACCACTTAGTTAAGAAAATTATATGCAAATTTGACTAACTGTCACTACGATTTTGATATGTTTAGATTTTGTGGATACCTTCAATAATAAAATACTTATTTATCATATATCTTGGAAAATAGTTTGAATTTTGTCCAAGATTAAATTATCAAACAAATCCTCTTGGTAAAAATGGTTATTTTATTTTTTGATAATATAATGAAAAATGATTGTTGTATTTTTGAAAATGTTCGGCATTAAAAGGCTTTGAAAGACATGTTAGGCTTGCTCAGTGGCGGAGGTATTGTGGTTCACCGGGTCTGGTATTCAGGTCCGGTTTTTATGTTCAAGATGAGTTGACCCCATAAATTTTTAGAATTTTTGTTAGGAGGCTTATAATTTGGTGTTTTTGAGAACTTTGGTTGAAATATTAATGTTGACCACTTACCTTATGTTCAAATCCTATTTTTACACTTCTTCTATTATTATTTTTTCCATTTATGCATAGTTTCTAATTCTTTCCATTTTCTTATATATTAATTTAGGTTTTGAATGGTTGTAAATTTTGAAAGTTTTTTTGGTTTTAGTTTTTCCATAAATCAATTTTATAGCCAATCAATATTATGAGAAAAATGGTTTTCCTAAAATTTAGGGAATCTAGATTTTGATAGATTTTTTTCAAGTTTCAAAGAAAAACTAAAATCTATGTTTCATTGGTTTTTCACTTTATAACTTAACTTGATTTTTTTTCCATTTTTAATTTCTATTTATTTTTAATACAAAATCTAAAAACCATAAACCAAAATCCAACCAAAAACTATATTCCAATTTCCAAAAACCATTTTAAAACATACATTCATAGCCTTAGTTATATTTTTCCTTTTTAATCTTACATTAAATAATTTCCTAATATATAAAGTTTTTGCACCTGCTTTTGATTGTTTTCCTATTATTGTTTTATATGTCTTTCATCTAAAATGATGAATAGATAAACACAACTATCAACTAATGTGCATAAGCATAATAATCATTACATTTAGATAATAAATATATTGAGGAAGAAAACGAAATATATCATACCTATTTCACCAGTATTACTAAAAAAGGAAATAAAAATGATAAATAACATATAACTCATGTATTTTACACAAATATGAAGCATTTCCAAAACTACACATATATCAAAAATGTAATTTATATAATTTGTGAGGATTACAACAGCCATGACATTATTTTTGTTCTATTTTATTAAAAATAAGTAATAGTGATATCTAAAAAATAATAGTGATAAAATTGTATTCCAAATAAATTATGTAATATTATTATTTATAAACACATTAATATTGTTCCCGTAAAAATATTTTCTGCCTCGTCACTGGATTTGATGGTAAGATAACATCATAACATGGTAAATTGAGCCAAATAAATCTATGTTATATTTTTCACATCTAAAGACGCAAGAAAATTAGCATGACCTTTATCTAGTAGAAATCAAACTTTAATTTTAAAATACCAAAAAACTGTTGACTTTGCAACTACCTTCTTTGAATATATATTTGGCCTGTTAAATTCATATAAATGTGGTTGAAGGAAAATGAGTTGTCGAAAATCTAATAAACCAGTCCAATCGGTGGCAATGATAATGTTGATGTAACCCAAAGAATCTCGCATGTAGGCTCTACCACTTTTAATATTTAAGTGTATTTGCAGGGTAGCTCAACTATTCGTCACTCATCTCAACAAAAATATCATCTATTCCGTAATTGAATTCTTTTCTGATTCAATGCATACCCTCCGGCGCAATATATGTATATTCGTTTGAAACCTTAACAAGATTATGGAATTGACTGGATTTTGATGACTGTGACACTAAAATTATGGGAAAAAACTATTGCATGACCAGTTTTGTAAAATTCCATTATGATATATGATATTTTAAAATATTATTTCTTTTAATAAATATATTGGTTAAGCTTTTTTATACGTAATTTCTCAAGAATATGTGATTTTATATCATAATATCATTATAGAAAATTATTTTGATGTCTGATCATGTCAAATATATAACTCACACATAAAACTCGGATTGACACAACGGTAATACTAGTATATAATTCATTAGTCTATTCGTCTATATTTGGTGACATCCGATGTTAAAAATATATAATATACAATTTCTTGAACTTTACGATAAATTGAAAAATGGACTTGTTCCTTTAAGACTACCCATTCTCATTTTTTTTTTTAAAAAGTATTCATCAGAGATGGTATGACTTGTGAGCATATTGAGGACTAGAATGAAGAGACTTGGAAGAACGAGAACCAAATGAACAATTCAAAGCATTTTCAACATAAATTTCTGATAAAAAAGTTTAGTGGTTTCAACTATCTTTTTCTCTAATTAATAACCCATGATTTCACTGTCAAGTACATTTTTTTCTTTTGTCGGCTTAACCCACGATTTGATTTGAGTTTGAAGGAAAAATCCAACGATTTTGATATAATCAATCTAATCAATTTTAATATCCATTAATAAGACATTTGAAGCTGGTCAAGATATCATTACCATGTCGTTTAGAAATGGAAAATAGCACTAGTAATTATATATGTTCAAGTAAAAATGGAATATCCCAATAGTGTTTTTCTTGTCACATCGTTCAATGACCAGATACTTAATCAGATCACCACCAAGAGAACATGCATCGTACAAGGTGATTGTTAGTAAAATTTAAAATGTTATTTTTTTCAAAAAAATAGGTTAGTACGAATAAAATTGTGTCACCGTGTAAGTGACAAGTAAGGTTGCATTTAGATTGAACAAATCTTCGTCCGAATTGAATATTTTTGAAACTAAAAAATATATATATAGCTTGATGACAAATTTTAGTTATGATATTACATATCGAGATTTCCAAATTAATTGACATGTAGAGTGGGAGAATGAGCAAAACCAATATGAAAACATTACGTCATTACCAACTTTATTTAACGAAGAAAAAAGTTACAGGAAACGGTGGATGCTTGATAAAAAACGAAGAATCAAGTTTCATGTACATCTTTTTAAAACTATTGTTTACGTTCATCTTTTCTTCCCAGTACAATAAAGTATCTGATATATTATAGAATGGGAACATATGATACACGATTTTTTGCAAGTCAAATAGATTTTAGACCGTAATTAGTCTTCAATCGAATTGGCAAATCCGGTGTGAACTTAAAAATTGAAAAGAAATAAGAATTGACCGACAAACATCGGAAACGTGCCTTGGGCATAGGGAGTATACTTGGTTCATTAATCTACACAAATTGAAAAGGTCACATGCTCTATATAATCTTATATGTATATATATAATATGTGAATCATTAATAAACAATAAGAAAAATTTAATATCTTGGCCGCACACGTAGTTTACACGAAATATCCATTTAAAACACATGAATGTGAGATGTACTCGTTCTTGAGGCTCTTCTCACAATAAATTCACTTTGTTTTTATTAATTTCATTTTTGTTTGTTTTCCCTTATGAATAAAAATAACTGATTATGATCATAGAAATATTAGTCGCAAGTGTGGTCTATGAGATCAATAAATTAGGTTGACCCTAAATATAATAACACCATGACATTTAGAAACATAAAAAACTTGATATCAGGAGATCCGCAAGATAGCATTTGGATGGTTAGATTGTAAACTCTTGGTATTTTCAAGATTCAATTATCCACACCACTATGCTGGTACGACATGACGAGTGAGCGTCTAATGATTATCATTCTACGAAAAAACGTTTCTCATTAAAGTTCTAGCTAGCATGAAGAGTCAAAAAACAAAAAAAAAAAATTCCATATAAATTACGATATTTGCAGGTAAGCTAACTGAACCCGCAAGAACCAACAAAATATCTTTTCTTTGTATATACAAAATATATGCATTAAAAATATGACTCATAACTTAAATCATTTGAACTAGACGTGTCAAAACAGGTTGGTCCATCCGTTATAAATATAATTATTTTCTTAATCCAAAACGAATCGGTCTGTTATATATGGTAAATAGACTATGAAAGTGTTTCCACTAGCCGGGACCATACTTTGTATATTTTACTAATCATACAAATATATTTATAAAACACAGCAGTATTTTTGAAGTGGTTCTGGTCTTGCCAATCCGAAAGCAAAGTAGTTACCAAAATCCACTTTTCGTAAGTTGGATTCAACCTGCGGATTTTGGCTCGTTTTAACACCTCTAATAAAAAAATAAAAACCCACTTAATTCTTTTTTTATTTTGTACCCAACTAAACTTTTTAACTCATTGGTTCAATTTAATTTTGTGAATACATTGAGGCAAGTGAGAATGAGAATATGGTCTTGAATTGGTGCAAAAAGTTATAGACAATAAATAGAGAAAAGAAAAACAAAGCATGTGATGATTAGAATAAAGATCCAGCAGAATAACCGTTACCCTGAAACCTTGTCGGCTCATACGTGGTGACTTCCTCAATCACATGCAATTTTATTCCCCAGAGTTTTCTCGATGCATACATATATTTGCATCAAACATTGCTCCATTCTTGTTTTTTTTCCTATTTTAAAAACAATTTTTCTTGGCACTGGTGAAATAATTTGATCAGTCAAATGGTTTGGCTCCTTCTTCTGATGACTTCTGGAAGAAAATTATCTGAAATGTTCGAGACCACGTGCCTTCAAACAGAGTGGAACAGAGAATTAACAAATCCCATAAAAAGTGAACCCCTAATGTTCTCTATTAATTAAATATTAATATGACCTTCCCTCTCTACGTTCTCTGTTTCTATGGTTAGAGAATCATTGTAGAACACAATTTTGAGTACTCTAAACCTTATCGTCTGTAAAATTTTAGGAACGATCTTTGTCTTTCTATAATTTGCCTGATAAACTAAAGAAAGCAAAACTTCCGAGGTTATTTTATTTCTTGTATAGCAAGTAAGTAGAAGGTGTAAGTTTGAGTCTCAGGAGACATTTTTCCAGTTTAGAGATGTGTTATACTACCAGACTCAACAGTCCCTGAGCAGACATGGAGATCAAACAGAAGATTGAAAAGTACCACTTCTAAAACAAACCCAATGTTGGGGAACTTTAGAAGTCGAATGCAGAACTACTTTGCAGACAAAATAGAATGAAATTATGTAGCTACTTGTAATCCATAAATAATAGTAAACTGTACGAACATGTTTGTTGCAGATCAAGCTAATAAGAGCCTTATACACTCATAACACCGCCTCATTTGAATCGCTAAACTCTAAACAATAGATGTATAATACCATGTTATTCACTCATCTACGAGAAAAAAGTGTATCAAACTCTTCTTCATGGATTGATTTAGAGACGTATTCTTTTGAAATAGACAAGCACTTTATCGGATGAATATCCAACAATGCTCAAGTCTCTGCAGTTTCTTCTTTCCTTATAGCTTTCAGTCTTTCTTGAAGTTTCTTGCTTTGTTCAAAATTTACCTTCCGCTTCACAGCTTTCTGCAAAAATATTGCAAAGATATCTCTTTAAGACAATGTAATCCAACCAAAAAAAGGAACTTTGAGCTGAAACGTTCTTGTTGTTGGCTATTAGAAACTTACCTCTTGGCGAAAACATCGATCAAGCTTTACTTTAAGCTCTGTACATTCTCCGAAGAACTTTCTAATCGGATGATCTATATGACACTTCTGAAACTCCTCAATTATCTGGCAAACATGTGACATAAAGAAGAATTAGTAAGAACAAACAACAAAAGAGATCAAATTTATTCATTTTGAAAGGTTTGATCTTGCCAAATGCAGTTATGTAGCTTGACTCCACTCAAATTTGCAAAAATTTACTAAAGCTAGAGATTGCTAGAGATATGAGTTTATCAACAACATTGTATCTATTTACAAAATCTCTCATTTCTTTTGCATTCTAATACAGTTTTATAACATAAATACATAAACTAGAAATCACATAGAGGTAAAAGCCAACACAGGAGTGAAATCATAACGAACACGATTCAGAAATCTAGTAAATGTACAAAGTATATAGAAATTGAAACCATATCAGAAGAAATGCTGTAAACTCACATCCAAACACATTGGATGTCTATGTGGTGTAAGCGGAGGATGCATCTTCTTTTACTTCTGTAATAGAAAGAAGAAATTAAAACTCTGAATCGCTTGTAAAAATGATATCTTTCACCTATATGCTAAAAACCCAGAAGGAAATAACAGCAGAAACGAGCAAAATCCTCAATTTATAAACCCTTATGTTGAAGGACCAAGAGAATGGAAGAACAAGTCACAAGTCAGTGTAATCTGAAACTACGGATCTCAATTAGCGTCAGGAGTTAGAAGATGATTAATTTCCCCAATTTAACAAGACAGGAGGAGAACCCTTTGATATCGACAGCAGAAAGGGATTACAAAACATCAACTCGACATAAAACAAAACCCTAATCGAAGAACAAAAAGAGTAAAATTACCTTGATTTGATTTGAGCAATCACCTGGGAGAGAGATAGACCTCAGAATCACGAAAATGGGAAAGAGAGAGAGAGGAGTCAATGATGTTAGGAGAATAGAGCCGGGTCAATTAATGGGCCTAATTCGAATTAACGGGCCTTATTTATTCGTTGAACGCAGCGTTTCGTGTGTTTTGGATGAGAGAGTGAGAGGAACGACAGAGAGAAGCGCAAATATCAGAGAGTGAGAAGAAGAAGGAATAAAAATCCTACCTTTTTGCCTAACTGTGAAGAATAGAGAGGTAAGCTGAACTCTACGTGTTTCGATTCTCTAGAAAACTTACTTAATTGGAATTTCATTTCACAACATATCCCTTGTGTGGTTGAACTTTCTGGTGTAAATGCAGAGTTTATGAATTTTACGCTGAAAAGGACGAAGCTTTAAGAATTGATTCCTCAGGATGCTTTGCTTGAGATATTCATTACCTTATCTTCTTCAAACAAGGGAATCAACTAAGCTCTTCTCCAAAACGCCTAACAATGTTGTGGTTCGTACTTCTTTTCAAGAGTTATCTTCCTAAAGCTTCTTTATCATACATTTTCTCAGTTCCCTTATTGTTGAAAGTAAATAATCTTCAGGTTTGTGCGGCGAGAGGTCCAAGACCTCGGTCTCCTCGAGTATGGAAAACAAGGAAGAGGATTGGAAGTATCTCCAAGGCTGCTAAAATGATTGCTTGTGTAATGCTCTCTTTTGGACCCTTTCATTATTCTCATCATATCTTTTTTGTCAATGGTTAAAGATCCTTACACGAATTGTTAATGGCTATGTAGTTAATTTGTTATCCTTCTCTCATAGCTGTTACTGAGATGATGTATCTTATTATCTGTAGATAAAAGGATTGTCGAATGTTAAAGAAGAAGTTTATGGCGCTCTTGATTCCTTCATTGCTTGGGAGTTAGAGTTCCCTCTTGTTATAGTTAAGAAGGCATTAGTGATACTTGAAGATGAAAAAGAGTGGAAGAAGATTATTCAGGTATTTTATTAAGCAAGATGAGCTGATTTTTTCTTTCTTTGTGAGATGAATCTGGAAATAAGTTTTTGGATTTTGTTAGGTGACGAAATGGATGCTGAGTAAAGGCCAAGGAAGAACAATGGGAACTTACTTCTCATTACTAAATGCATTAGCAGAAGATAATCGGCTTGACGAAGCTGAGGAGTTGTGGAACAAATTGTTTATGGAAAATTTAGAAGGAACTCCAAGAAAGTTCTTCAACAAAATGATCTCTATATATTATAAGAGAGGTATGCACCAAAAGCTCTTCGAGGTAAAGTAACAATCTTTCTTACTTAGTATTTGCAGCCAGTAGGGATATTCTTTCATACATGTTGATGTCTGAAATTATTGAGTGCTTCTTAGGTCTTTGCTGACATGGAGGAACTTGGAGTGAAACCAAACGTTGCGATTGTGTCTATGGTTGGAAAAGTGTTTGTGAAGTTAGGGATGAATGATAAGTACGAGAAACTGATTAAGAAATATCCTCCACAACAGTGGGAGTTCAGATACATCAAAGGAAGACGCGTTAAGGTCAAGGCAAAACAGCTAAATGAGCTAAGTGAAGGTGAAGGCGGCTTAAGCAGCGACGAAGATAATGTTGATAATGAGGTTGAGAGTAAATTTAAAATGTTGTCAGGTAAGGAAGCAAACGAAGATGGTGAGGATCTCAGTGAAGAGGAGGAAGAAGAAGAAGAAGAACTTTTGGGTACGAATCAAAAGCGGATTGGAACTTCTAGGGAACCTTCTCTAGATCATTTGGACTCTTCTTGACTTAACTGTTTGCTTCATGAGCTTTTGAGATGATGGTATCTACTGTTGGATCATGTAAGGAAAAGAGATCAACGGTCAAAGTTCTTCAAGAAAGCATTCTGGGACTGAGCTTGAGTTTCTGACGAAAACAGGACCAGAAAAGTTTTGAACTTTTGAGGTTAAGGAGCTTTGAAGAATCAAAACAAGATATAAATTTAAGAGTCAACTCAAAAGAGTATAAAACTCAGCAAAAACAAATACTGTAAAAGTCTTTTGAGTATGACTGTGTAAGCTTTGAAGAAAAAACTATTGTATTCCAGATCATAGTAACTCCATAATTGTATTTTCACTCTTCATCTGATCCTGACTCTTCAGAACTCGATTCCTTCTTGTTTACTTTCTTCTTTGACCCTCTCTTCTTATCTTCCTCATCCTCACTGTATTCGCTTTCGTAATCCTCATCTTCGAAATCATTGTCCTCATCGTCGTCCTCCTCCATGCCTTCTGCATTCTCACCCTCCAAATTACGGGTTCTTTTCAAAACCTCGACTTTCAGTGATGTCTTTTGGTCACAACCGATCCAAGTATCGCTTAGGCAGAAGCAAGTCAAGTTATAAGTACCTTCTGCGGGTGCTAAGAGTCTCCCCATTACCAATCTTGACCCATTTTTAACCTTCTCAACAGCTTCTATAACTGCATCATTTGTTTCCTTGACGCTTGCTCCTAACGGTTCCATTGTCTCAGTAATAGCATTCGATGCAGCGGCTATAGCTCCAGCTTCATCCATGAAATTAACCTTCTGAAAGAACCAGACATTGTTTGAATCCGCAAGAAGAACCCAAAAGTTTTCCTCTTTGTGGAAAGGAAAGTAAGGCGAGTGAGGAATAGTTCCTATGAGTTCATTGGGACGTTTTAGAGTGATCCAAGCTTGAACTGTCATAATGTCGCCCTCTTGAATACCTTCTTCGCCTGCGGTTTTGCAAGTGACGTCGATTTTAAGAGACGGTATCATTTCTAACACTTTCTCGATGTCTTGAACATCAGTTTCTGACAAACCCGCAACCTCTCTGAGCAGTTTAGAACGTTCTTCCAAGCTGAGTTCTTGAAACTCTAGGAATGATTTAACCTGCAACGCTATTGATTTAGCGATAGAGTCATTGAAATGAGGGAGTTGCAAGAAAGGAGCAATGCCTTCTGAAGATGACTTCCTCGCACTAAAAGGAACAGCCTGCAGTTAAACAACATTAATTGAGCTGAAAATTCCTAAATATATTGGGTAAGAAAAAAGTTGGAAAATATTAAAACCTGGACTATGCATTGAGATAGCTCCATTACTCCGAGTGCAGGACTTAACCATCCACGCCCTTGTTCATTGCGGGGTATAACTGCCATCTGCAAGAAACTCACAATATCATAAAGTTCTGCGTGTTAAAATTTCCTATGTTTAAGAACAACAAAACGTAACCTTTTTAGCTCCTTATGTATAAGGATTGATATAGGAGTTTCAAGTCGTCATCAACTTGGTAGTAAGCTTTCAGTTACAATGTGCTAAGCAAAAAATAGGGAATATAAACAAGACCTTCATTAAATCTTCAAGTAGGCGAGGCGCAAACTCTAGCACACGCCTGAAATCACGTTGCAGAGTCAGAGACAGAACTGTTGATTCACGAGTTAACTGTTTCTGTATCAGAAGCTCAGTCTGTTGCAGAGAACAAAACAATGGAAAAAAAAGTTAGCATTTTTCAAACTGAATTCAATACTTAGTTTATATTGTGTTAAAAGAACCAACCTTGACAATTGCAGGATTCTGTTTCCAAAACTTTGCTTCATCTTGCTTCATCTTCTTAGGATCCAGATTTAGCTCGTTCTTGACAGACGTAAAGAGTTTATGCAAAGATTCATCATCCGTTTTACGAACTGGAATCTCTGCAAATTCAGCTGCTTTGATGAAAACTTCCATAACTTTTCTTGGAGTTAAAGAAGATTGCATTAACTCGAAATATGCTTGACGAGTTTGAAGCTTAACGTGATTCCCAGTATACTTTGATGATCTCCAGAGATAGATCGAGGCGATCACCAGTGGCAAGAGAATGCATAAACCAACTGTACACAGCAACAATACCCCACCAGATCCTCCATTCATGTTTAAAATAAATTGAGGAAGAGCAATTCCAATTGTATAACCCTGCAACATTCACATTTACATGGGATTATGGCATCGAATGTTTCAAACACAAATTAGTGCATTTGTTGTTTTTACATGTGTTCATAAACTATTTTTGCAAATTGTAAATTCAAAAGCCATCTTTCAATTTGCATTTGAATTTTGCGAGTGTAAATGTCAAGTTTTTATTCAAATATTGAAAGTTGTGGTTTCATTTGATTAAAACAAACTATTTTAACATCTAAATGTGAAAACAAAGAATGGAATATCGTGATTACCTGTCTCCCATCCGGATGACCGTACTTCTCAAAGTTTTCACGGGATAACGGATCAGTTAATGCTTGGTAAGCTTTAGCTATGGACTCCACAAAATATTTATTGGCCTCTGTACAATTACAATACACATATAAGCAATAAGAACACATAACAATGAATCAAACGGGAAGAAGCAAAGGAAGAGGACCAGTAAGCATTTGCAACCTGGATCTGGATTTTTATCAGGATGGTATTGAATAGAGAGTCTTCTATATGCTTTCTTGATTTCTGAATCTGAAGCACCAGGTTCCAAGCCGAGTATACTGAATGGTTCAAAGAGTTGACTCTGTAATATTTACCCAAGATGAAAATGAAATTCTCAACCATAAGCAATATAGGATTAAGCTTGAAGAGAGAATTATTACCTCACGGCTCATGTTCTTAGTGTAATAGATCAAGAAGATCATTACAAACCAGAGTAGCACAACTGTCAAGTTGCTACATGAAGTGAAGCTAGAAATCTGCAGAAGTCAAAACAAACAAGTTAAAGAGGACAGAACACATATTGTTTAAATCACTATTCAAAAAAAAAAGTTAGTGGGGAAAAAGAAAAAACTAACTCTTTGAGAAATGGATCTCTTGTACTTCCCTGAACGGTCACACTCAAGGCATTGACAATGTATGCTCCTTTGTTTCTTCGAAAAAGCGCGGCTTAGCTTCACAAATGTATAAGGCACCAATGGAATTGCCATCATTGTCAAAATGAAAATAGGAAACAAAACGCTATTCTCTTCTGATTCCGCCATCTTTGGACCCTTGTTGTTGATAAAGAGCCCTTTAAATCAGAGATTCTGCAGAAACAAAAAGTTCTGTTATGTTTGCATATGTCATTGAGAATAATAAGGTTTCTCGATCACTACCTCTCTTCTGTTTGGTTCACATTTTGTTTATACTTTAAAATTTCCGGACCAAACAGAACTAAAATTAGATAAAAATTTGATCTTGAAACCGTATCCAAAAAATACGAAGGAGATCAAGAGGAGACGTGTGCATAAATCCAAAAAATTTGTCTAATTTACACAGAACAACAACGAGAAGACGTACGAATGAAAGGAACACTGGATTTGAATTGCATGCCAATCAAAACGAGAAAGGAATCAAGAAAAAATTTACCTTGATAAAGCTTCGGTTGACAGTAAACAAAACAGCTGACTTTAGAATCGAATTGCGAAACTGAAGAGGAAGAAGAAGTGAGTTTTATGAAGGGAGTGATGAATCATTAGAGCCAATGCAAGGAAGACACGTGACATGGTAGGGAGACTCATACGCAGCGTTTTGGCCACTGTTTAGGAAATTGAGTTATGACGACGTTGACTGATTTAGGAAGAAGATCGAAGAACAAAGAAGAGCAATGCGCACCTGAGTCCCTGTGCACTTACCAGCAGAGGATGACTCACACCCTCAGCCCTCAGGCAAGTGTTTATCTTTTTACCCTAACTGATCTTCATCTGTGTTCGGTAACGGTGTAATAATCGCCTAAAGCCTTGCCCTTTTGTTGTTCTTAACTAACTTCCTTAAACCCTTTGAGCTATGAGCTTGAAACTTTGGGTTTAAAGAATAGATTTTGGGGTTTGTTAAGAAAAAAAAAGACGGAGTTTTTATTTGGTACAAACGAAAGTGAAGCACCTAAATGGTTCTTCTTCACACAAGTTTTGGATTAATCAAACGATTCTCGACTTCGGCGACTCCATCAACATCCTCTGCTTCAGATTGGAAAACCCAACTGACTCTGTCCCGATTAGCCACCGAGATCTCTTCAATTCTCTTACAACGTCGCAACTGGATCACTCATCTCCAGTATGTTAAATCCAAGCTCCCAAGGTCAACACTGACACCGCCGATATTCCTACAGATCCTTCGTGAAACTCGAAAATGCCCTAAAACCACTCTTGATTTCTTCGATTTTGCCAAAACCCATCTCCGTTTTGAACCGGATCTTAGGTCACAATGTCGAGTAATTGAAGTTGCTGCCGAATCAGATCTCTTAGAACGAGCAGAAACACTCTTGCGTCCTCTGCTTGAAACACATTCGGTGTCTTTAGTTCTTGGATCGATGCATCGGTGGTTTGAAGGTGAAGTTTCACTTTCTATCTCGCTTAGTTTAGTTCTTGAGTGTTATGTGTTAAGGGGTTGTAACGAAAACGGCTTGGAAGTGTTTGATTTTATGAGAAGATTGAGACTTTCACCTTCTCTTTGTGCTTATAACTCTCTTCTTGATTCTCTGGTTAAAGAAGGCCAGTTCAGAGCGGCTTTGTGTTTGTATGGTGCCATGGTTCGTAATCGGGTTGTCTCAGATGGGTTAACTTGGGATTTAGTTACTCAGATTTTCTGTGAACAAGGGAGATCCAAGAGTGTTGTTAAATTGATGGAAACAGGTGTTGAAAGCTGCAAGATTTACACCAATCTTGTGGAATGTTACAGCAGAAATGGAGAGTTTGATGCAGTGTTTAGTGTAATTCATGAGATGGATGACAAGAAACTGGAGTTGAGTTTCTCTTCTTACGGTTGCGTTTTGGATGATGCATGTAGATTGGGAGATGCTGAGTTGATCGATAAGATTCTTGGCTCAATGGTGGAGAAAAAGTTTCTTACTTTAGTTGAGTCGGCCGTGACTGATCAAATTATCGAAAGACTTTGCGATATGGGGAAAACGTTTGCTTCTGAGATGCTTTTCCGTAAAGCCTGCAATGCTGAAACAGTGAGATTACGAGATGGGACTTACGGTTGTATGTTAAAAGCGCTGTCTAGAAAAGGGAGAACAAAAGAAGCGGTTGACGTATATCGACTGATTTGTCGAAAAGGTATTACGGTACTTGATGAAAGTTGTTATAATGAATTCGCAAATGCACTTTGCAGAAATGATAATAGCTCAGAGGAAGAAGAAAATTTGCTTGTAGATGTTATAAAGCGTGGTTTCATCCCTTGTACACACAAGTTATCAGAAGTTTTAGCATCTCTGTGTCAAAAAAGAAGATGGAGGCGCGCAGAGAAGCTTCTTGATTCGGTTATGGAAATGGAAGTTTATTTCGATTCTTTTTCGTGTGGGCTATTGATGGAACGTTACTGCAGAAGCGGGAACTTGGAAAAAGCGATGGAACTTCATGAAAAGATAAAGAAAATGAAAGGAAGTTTAGATGTAAATACGTATAACGCGGTTCTTGATCGGCTTATGATGAGGCAAAGAGAAATGGTGGAAGAAGCGGTTCGAGTGTTCGAGTACATGAAAGAGATGAAATCAGTGAACAGCAAGAGTTTTACAATTATGATTCAGGGGTTGTGTCGTGTGAAGGAGATGAAGAAAGCTATGAGATCTCATGATGAAAT
Source organism: Crucihimalaya himalaica (assembly GCA_004349715.1). Classification (NCBI taxonomy): domain Eukaryota; kingdom Viridiplantae; phylum Streptophyta; class Magnoliopsida; order Brassicales; family Brassicaceae; genus Crucihimalaya; species Crucihimalaya himalaica. The sequence continues at coordinate 1,517,442 of SMJT01000029.1, forward strand.
GTTGAAATTGGGTATGAAACCTGATTTGGTATCCTATAAGCGTCTTATCTTAAATTTCAAATGAAAACTTTTGGTTCAGTCTGAAAATTTGAAGAAGATGAATCAAAACATATTGTCATTTGAGTTATACAAAAGTCTAATCTGTAAAAAGAACATTACAACAAAATACCAAAGAGAGTTTTCAAAATCGAAGTTTTAAAAATTTCAAACAAGAACAAAGGGGGAAAATGTTATAATGAATGAATACAATAATAAGGTTTGTTTAATATATATAAGGACCCTATTATATAGTTCATGATTATTTATTGGTCAAGAGGTAGCCATTCCATTTCTAGCTCTAATTCACCAGATTCAACATTCTGAAGCTTGATTTGAACCTCTTGTTTCACTTTCCCATCTGCAATGTTGATGATGCTATCTTCTATAAGAGCATTGTCGTGCGATTTCAGCCATTTTCCAATCTGCATATCTCCAAACATTTCAGGGTCTCCGAAAGCCATTGCAGAAGTAATCAGTGGTTGGATATCAATCTCAGCTTCTCCCATTATGTCATCAGCAGAAAATGTGTCATAATCAAACACTTGCTGCAAATGTCAGAAAACAAGACCAAAGGACCTTCTGTTTTTAGCAGTATCATCAAAAGTAGAAACTGATTTTAGAAATTTTAGACCAAGCTTTTACCAATTTCACTGAGCCATAGTTATGAGGAACGGAGAGCATGAGTTCCTCATTCCAGACCGGGTTTAAGTTGCTCTTCACTACAGTAGATTGAGCCTTCTGGTGATATGATGATAAAGATCAGAAATGAGATGACAATAATGATCATATAAACAACGGTAAGAACATATAAATATGAAACCTTTTAAGATTTCAAAGTACATAATTACCTGTTGTCCTAGAGTCAACACAACATATGGATCACTTGACATCATATCTCGGATGGCTAAATTGGTACCCTTTTTTATAGTCACCTTCAACAATCCAATAAACTCAACCATGCCTTCAAGTTGCTGTCATTGTTTAAATTTACAAAAAAAGAGACGAAATGTGTTAAATGCCATGAATCAGAAGACTTAGCAATATCCACCACTCGATTCTAACAGTGAGATGGGGAAAAAGATGAAAAATAAAGAGGCTTTACCGGCTGTTGCGATGATGGATTTGAGCGAAAGCTATCAACAATCTTTTTAGATAGACTTGATGAAAGATATGGCGAACTCTTTGTACTAGAGCCCTTCACGGATGTGATCCGCAAGCTTGGTTTCAGAAACTCTTGGTGCTCATATTTCGATCTGAAATAAAGATATGAAAATGAATATTTCACTAAATATTTATGAAGGTATATACACTATTTATCGGGTTTTCGCAACCTACCTGATGAACCTCATACGCTGGTCATGACTAGCATCAGGTCCAGGCTTAGAGCTTCCTTCGGGTATAAACGCCTCGTAAATGGAATTTGCAGAGGCATTTCCTCCAATTTCAATCATAGAATCGACTTCTTCATCTGACCATTCATCCAATGTCACGGATAAAACCTGGAAAAGCAATCCACAACGAGACACGATTATTTATAAGCCATCATAATGCAATCCAATGGCAATTTTTCACCAAAGATACCAAAAGTAGAAGGAGAAGCAAAGAGTCATAACCTTTGAGATATGAGTGCCAAGGCTTCTGTGCACACCACAACATTTTAAGCATATAAACACTCCGATATTAGCTGACCTGTAATAAGCCACCAATGCCTGATTAAACAACCAAAAGTTTTTGGGTATACGAAAAAGGGAACAAACACAAAATGCACAAGTAGGGAAACAAGAAAACCTATGGCAGGAAAACAAACGATAACAGTAATCAAACTGCAAGAGAAGCATACAACGTAAACCTGAATAAAACATAAAAATCGCAGAACTTACGCCCACTTAGGATCTGGAGCGCCACAATCAGCGCATACTCGGTTATCAGATTGAGTTAAGAGATCCCTTATTCTCCTTTTACCTGTGAACCAGCAACAAGGTGGAATATAAATCAGATACAACCTATATATCTCACACCACAAAATCATATTTGAATTTTTAGCCAGAAGTAGAAACATCATATGACTATATGAACACACAAAGACTAAATAGTTACCTGAGCCAGGCTTTCCGAGTCCGGCTCCAGAATAACTCATTGCTGTTCTAAAAAGTTAAAAATCATCAAACAGAATCCTACACATACAAAAAGAAAACACACACGCACAATAATGTTAGGAAAAATCAAAACTTTCATTATTAAAATGAGAAAGCCTACAGAGATCAAACTCTGCTTTGCAAATTTCAAACCAAACATTTTGGGGAAACCACGACCGCAGAAACACCAAAAACATATCGTATTCAATATCCATTGTAGATCAGCATCGATTCATGACACCAAAATCTAAAATTCAATATTAAGAAGAGAAAAATCCAAAAAAACAGTTTGATCTTTATCCATTCCTGATACCATTTCAACGACGAAAACATGACCGACAGGGGAAAAAAGTCGACTTACAAAGAATGAAATTCAAACTCGATGGAGCGATGAAGAAAGGATCAGAAACGAAAAAAAAATATATGTATGGAATTTGGAACAAGAAGATAGATTAGATTTGGATTGGACGTTCTTACCAAGGAGGAGGAGAGAGAGAGACACACAGATATGTTCTTACACAAAATTTCAGATGAACAAAAATTTATTTATCTACAAATGACCACTACGTGCTTTTCTTTTCTTTTATTTTATTTTTTTCTCAATTTAATTTTCTCATTAAACTGTAAAGTTGTGTAAGTTGTAACGATGCCATGGTAAAGGTCACAATACCAAATACATTTCCTTGTCGTTGACTCCTTTTTATCATTCAATTAAAAAAAGAAAACTAATTAAAATTATTATCAGCATTTATTCTTATTTTGACTAAAATGAATTTCGGTTTAGTTTCATATTTATTCTTGGTAAGACTTTTAACTTTGTAACTAGCACGTAAGTGTTAATAGTTACGAAACTCATTTTGATCTAATAATGATCTCATTTAATTTGGTTCAACGAAAAAACTAAGGAAAGAGACTCTTGATCACTTTTAAGCCTAAACTTAAAGAGTATGTAAACTCTGAAATCCTTTTCAATTTGTCTACCACCATAATCTTAAGCAAATACTACAAAACTGAAAACGCAGAGACCAAAAAAAAGGATCCGTCATAGTGAATTCTTCTTCAAGCAGATTTCAACTTGTTCGATGCTGATGCAAGCTGAGAGAGTGTTCTGTGACCCACGAACAACAGAAACACTCCCAACAAAGATACTCCCTTGAGAGTCGTGAACAGATCCAACTGTAGAGTGCAATTAAACAAAATAAATTGTGATGAGTACTTTGATGCAATGGTTCTTTATAGTCTAAACAAGAATCGGTTATGAAAACTTGCCTTCAACCAGAAAAGCACGTAGAGAAGCAGAACAGCTGCAATTCCGCCATGGAAAAGTAAAGCGGATATTGCAGAACCAGTCGACGATGGGAAGCTTTTTATGTTCACTCCCAACCGCGTAAGCTGAAACAGAAAAAAATTTATCTGAGATGTGAAACAAATGTGATGATGTTTTTCCAATACTATCTACAAGCAAAGGGAGACTGACCCCAATCAGGAAACCAATGAACGGGAGAACGATAAGACCCAAGAAAACTAGTGAGAGCTGCTTTGCTGGAAGCTTTTCAGGAATCCTGAAGATGTGTGAGATTTCAGCTTTTGGCCCATATCTTGAGTAAGGCTCAGTGGATTGTAGAGGAGGACGAGGTGCCTTCTCTGGACGCTCTGGTAGGTCTAGTTCGATGTGGCCAATATTACTCAATAAAGAGTTCTCCTGGAGAAAGAGAAAGGAAAATATCATTGTTCAAACTTCTGAGACATAAATCAACCGCATTGGACCTGAAAGAACAGTACTTACCATGGAAGCATCTCCAATGGTTAGCTGGATCTCATATTTACCAGATAGGTAGTAGAGCTTCTCAACCAATCCAAGAAAATCCTGAAGGGAAAAAATAACATAAATCATTAATATTATATTTAGGACGTCACAAATGAAGATAGGTCAAAGAATTTATTTTGCAAAAGAAATTCAAACTGTAGATTAAGAAACTTAACTAGAACTAATTCAGACTTCTTTCCAGAAGTTTTTACGAGAAAGATATGCTCGACCTGTGACTCGTGTTTCAGCTTGAAAAATGCCTGCATGGAAGTAAGCAAGTCAAGAAAGGGAACAAAGCAAAACCAGTAATAAAGTAGAATCGGGAATGAACATACCTGGTGTGGCTTAAACACACGGCCAAGTGGAGTAGTTAACTGGAATGACAGGCGTAGCTTTTGGAGATGGTTTGCTGATAATGATACCGCTCCATCTTTAGTTAAATCTAGCCTACAAATGTTGCAAAGTGAACCAAGAAACAAAATGATGACAATTAGCACAAGAAAACTTGAAAGATAAATATTTTGTAAAAAACAAATGGTACAAATTTCCTAAGAAACTGGTTAAGTGAGTAATCACAGTGGGTAAAAAGGAAATTGTTTAACAATGATACAAAGATAACATACTTTTTCTGAGATTCAACGCTCCCAATGTCACTGTCAAGAACAGCAATTTCTGCATTCTCAATGTTAATAACTCCTGTGGCGGCTATAGGCACTTTTGTTTGAGCTTCTGTTATGTATACTTTTTCATGTGCAGAATCATCCAGCACAATCTGCTGAAAACGATGCTTATCATGTTATTTGCATACATTTATATGAAGTCTCTGGTTGTAATAAAAACAAAAATGAGCAATACCTCAAATACAAATGTATACTTCCCAACATCAAAGTTCTTGGGAAAGGAGTCCAGGAAGTACGTTGCACTGTCAGCGTCAAACTTAAGCTCCTGTACCCCAGAATATCATGGAAACATGAAAACCAGCCCAATGAAGAGAATAAGGAACATCTACTAATGCGAGCTCAACAGTCAGAGAGGCTACATTATTTACCTGGTTGTTAATTACAGAAGAATCCTTTGATCCAGAACTTAGAGCTTCTGCGACCTTCACACTAAGTACTGGTGCCTTAGAACCGAGTACAGTGCTAACTTTAACCTAGTTCCAGATAAAGAGAAGATAAAATATTATACTAACATACAAAAGACGTAATGGATGAAGGGTCAACTAGACACTGTCAAATAGATGAGAGATCTCTACAAAGAATATACAATGCTATGAGACTGAGCAATCTCTAAACCATATACCATATTTAAAGAATAGGCAGTGCTACAAAGAATATGCAATGCTATGAGACTAAGCAATGCTAAAAGTACAAACACCCAAAACTCTGAAGAGAGTCGTATGGAACCGAAAGAGGAAAAGCAAAAGAGCAGATCAAATTATGGCAGTCACATCTTGATGCAAGTTCATGATGGGTTACCTTCAGTGGCTCTTTCTTTGTCAATGAAATGACAGTAGATGGAAGAGACAAGATGAGTGGAACAGAAAACCTGAAATGATAGAGAATAACCATAGAATATATTATTGTTCCCATAGTATGATAAGGTTTCAGCAAGAGCATAATAAATGAGCAAGTGGGTGAAGTTTCTGATATCATTCAAATTTCCATCAAGATGAGTGTTCGTATTTTTAATCTTCTACTCTTCTCTACAGATATCATTTCTGCAGTAATCAGTTTGTTCAAAATTCTAGAAGGGAGTACTACAAGACCTTCAGACCATTTTGACAATGTAAATGAAAACATTTTTTCTCTCTCTAAAGCAACTGTTAACACAGAAGAACGGAAGTAACAGAAAGTCCTCATAAGTCAATGTCTATCACTTAACTCAATTTAAGATTACTAAAATCTCGTCTAAGTTGTGTACTGAAATAAACTTATAAGAAAATGCATAAAGGGGCATGAAAGTAGCATTACCTGTTGTCTTCCAAAGAAGCTAGTGCATCTATTTGGTTGTAGAAGTCCTTGGCATCACCAGGAATTCCAACACCAAGAAGGAATTTGGCAAGACCAACTATCTTATCACCTGGAAGCTGCATGAGAGAATGGGAAAGCGAAGGTGAGTTATCAACACATCTGGCAAAATATGATACAGAGAAATATGGTTATTACATACGTTCAATTCTGTGGATTCTGAAGCCGCAAATGACGTGAGCCCTCTTATTACTGATGCAGTTGTTGAGATCGGGCCTTGACTTGCATCGACAGACTTCTCATCAAAATAAAATGTCCCGTCGTCTAAAAGACCAAAAAAAATTTGATTAAACCCCACAAAAGCAACACCAACTGGAAAAAAACTATTAAGTGACCAAAGAGAATTCCCTATGCATATACATAAGATAGCAAGTAGTTTACTGCATACCATATTTTTGGATACTGTCAAAAAGCTTCAGGATACCCGTCTTCAATGTCTGGATCTACAAGATGACAAACATGAATGACGATAGCATCACATGGTAAGTTGGCAAAAAAAAAGATTAATCAACCAAACTACCAGATAAAATGGCAAAAAAGAATAGAAAGAAACCATCAGCATAACCAAATTAAAAGTCAGGTAGACATGCGTAATTGTCAAAAAACAATTCTTTATAATTATCAAAACCCAATTGTAGAACACAATTCCCTGTAGCTACGACTTGGAATTTATAATTATCGAGACACAATTCGTTATTTTAGTTACTAAGAGATTCCAGAACCAAAAGTAGATCAACACGAAACCAATTTATTGTAGTGATGTCTCGGGACAGTAGTATAGTAAATCAAAGATCTCACTTACCAATGATTGGTCAATCTCGGAAGGTGCTAATGAAATCACTCCAGCAAGCGTTTCGAAGGCTAAGCCTGAGGAGAATGAAAAAAAATAACAAAGGAGCAAAAGAAGTGAACAAGCTGAAGCAAGAAATGAAGGGATACATAATCTAAAAGGTTCATCATTAATGTTTAGCATTTGTGAAGTAGGAAGGGTTAATCCAATATGTACTACTTACCAGCAGCAAAGGTGCTTGATTCCGGATTGTTGGAGCTGTAGCGCCATCTTCCATCAGTCTGGCTAAGAGTCTGATACAAATGCACTATATCAGCCTAATCTTACTCGAAAAACAATCTAAGTAGTATAATATAGTAACTGAATTTTGGTTACATGTCAATAAAATATATACACTTCTACCAGAGTCTATAATTGATAATTCAAAAGGACAATGTACAATCTAACATCTAATTGTTCAACAGCAACAACAAAATAGAAGGTGGGCTAAAAATGTTCAAACCTTGATGGAACGGAAAATGGCTTCGGCATCTCCAAGACTTACATCAGTTCCAGAAAATTGCTCCTGTATTTATGGAAAGGCGAAGCAAACCTGAAGTCACTAAAGAGGAAAAGCAGAAAGCCAAAGCTATGGAGTTGAACAAAAAAAAAAGTATCACGATCACAGGTACCTCTGCAAAACTATTTTCATACTTTCAAGTAAATGAGCCAAAAACTAACAAAACTCTCCTAGAAATACTCTATAGAATAGGTACTCAATCCCACTCAAGACGTGCATCAAAAGTCTAATTTGTATTTACCTTTACAAGCACCAAGCCTCTGACAGAATAGTAGAAGTCAAGCAATAACTTTGCATCCTTAACACCAGCTTGAAGTTGAGAAACAATATCCTTCAAAAGAGGAAAAGAGAAAATAAATGAACTTACTTTAACCACTTAAAGGTAAAAGACTTTTGTGGAACTGAGAGGGAGACAATAGTTTACCTTAAGAACAGCTTCATTAGTTTTACATTTTAGAATCCCATTAACGCTTAAAGCATAAAATGCATCCTTGAGAGTAGAAGAAGACGATCCTAGAACTTTAACCACATTCTCACAAGTCACTGAGCTAAGATCAGGCTTTTTATCAATTCCAAGAATCTCCAAAGTCTTTAGTGCTTCATATGCCTCTTCCAAGCTGATATAAAAAAAAAGCTCAAATTTTTAGATAGGTCCGTACAAATACCATATACTATACACAGAACAATTCATCAGTTATCAGTAAAATGTAGTAACAACCAAAATCGAAACAATGCCAACTAAGGATAGAGAAACCAACCTTTGGTAGGATCCATCGACTGGTACGAAGACATCCACAGCTGCAGATCGGTGAGAGTCTGAGATCGGCTGGAAAACCGAAGCAGCACCGCAAATTGCTACGGCGAGTATGAAAAACAGAATTCGTATGCCACTTCCAGCCATCATCACTGCATAAGAAAATCAAAAAACATATTAACTCATGAATTCAAACAATTACGCATCTACGACGGATGGATCCAAAAAACAACCCAAGATCAAGCTTCTTACAGATCGGATTTAGATCCGTACAAGGCAAAGAAGCGGATCAGAGGTGGACGAGTCTCAGTAGTCAACGGAGACTGAGGTTTGAGGAAAGCGTAGGATCGATCTATAGCTTTTGAACCTGAAGAAGAAACCAGAGAAAAGGCTAAAAAATGAGTGTGAGTTTGATGACAGTAACTGAAATGACTAACTTACCCTCCATTAGTCACATTGAGACTTAAATCTGAACGACGACATATCAGAAAACCCTAAAACCTTTACAGTTGAACCACCATTTTCGTTCAAACGGAGAGCTCTGAGGAAATCAGAATCACAGAATGATCCGATTCGCGAGACCAAAACCTAAAATCGAGTTAGTGAGTTACGATCTACTTCAGAAATGCTACGCTAGTGGAACCCCTAAAGGAAAAGCTAAGCTGAAGACAGGCCAACCACTGAAGCGCAACAAACTCACAATCAAGAAAGGCGGCGGAGGAGGAGGAAGTGGTGAGGAAGCGGTTAAGGGAAAAGGAAGAATCTCAGATGAGAAGCAGAAGCTATACGATCAATGCCTAAACGCTCCTTGCCCTGTTCGTTACCTGAGACCCAAGGATATAGAACGAGAGTCGAAACGAGAGAAGCTAGGGTTGATCAGTAAGGAGAGGCAACGAGAGATTGAGATTCAGAAGAAAGGTGGACCTTTTACTATGGGAGTTACCGATGAGCCGATGAGGATTGGGACTCCAGGATTGGATTACATTTCGTTAGGGATTTTTACGGAAGATGAGTTGCCCAAGTATAAGGTTACGGTGGAGGATGGGAAGAGACTTGCTAAGGAGTATAGTAGAGTGCTCATGAGAGAGCATAGGGTGAGACGTGTGGCGGAGACTAATTTGTTGCAGTTGAGGAAGGCTGCGATTGAGGCATTGCCGGAAATTTTGAAGAAGGCTGCTTTAGAGCGTGATTTGACTCCGTTTCCGGCGAATCGAGGTATGGCTACGCTTACTCCGCCTATTGAAGGGTATCTGGAGAAGGTTATGGATGCAGCTAAGAAGAGCTCAAGTAAAGAGAAGCTGAGATGATCTTCAAAGGTTAGAGGAATTTGTCTTTCCGCCATTAGTTTTCACTCTCGTTTTTTTGTGTGTTGGAGATGAGTTGTGTTGATTGGATTTAGATCACAGGAAACGACTTGAGACATTGTCTTTAGTTTGTGATCTACCTGAAATAAAATTGGCCATATGGCAATTACCATAGCACACTTGTTGAAACTTGATTACCTTATACCTTTCTACTTTCTTCTGTTTGAGATTAAGTTATATCATATCGGCTCTTTTGAATGGTGAAGTTTTCTAGGATGTAAATGGAATCATCCTCTTGTTTGAGGCTTTAAACTGTGTACATACACAGAATACCGAAAAATGTGGCTTTAGAATAGTAAAATGTGTGTATCTAGAAATATATTGTACTAGATTTTAACTTTCAAAAGAGCTTTTCTTTATCCCAACAAAACATAAGCTCACTTAAGCATATCAATTTGTAAACATTTGCTAGTTTGTATTGTTATCCTTTGTGTATACTTCACTTTTGACTGAAAAAAACTAGCACGTCGCCAGAGTAAGACAAAATATTGATTAAAAAACAAGAACTAAAAGAACATATTGAAGAGGAAAACATAGTAGTTGAGATCGATCATGTAGGCGTGAAACTTGGTAAGAACCATCGACCTCTAAAGAGTTCAACTGATGAACAATCAAATTTTTGCTGCAGCGACTCCATCTTTCGTGTCTCGAGATTGAATATATTGATATGATCAGTTTTCTTCTTTCCGTGGCTACCACTGAAATAGATAGAATTTCTATTGAGTCCCTCAATTTCATTGACGAGCACAGTGACACCTAGATCCAAAAGCATTGCCTCGTCGCCCAAAGAATCAACTTTTTCATATTTTGGGAAGACCTTGCAGACCCGGAATGACTGGATTCTAGAGCTAGGTCTTGACATTCTTTGCACCCTAAGGACATGTCCTGTTACTGTGACTCTTATCAACACACCACGAATTACATAGCTGACTACTACAATAATCTATCTTTAATCTACTTACCAAATCCATAATACATTGAAATGTTTGTTGAGGAATATATCCAGAAAAATTTAAGATTGGTAGCAAAAGAAGATTTACATTTTCAACTAATGGATGTGAAAATAGCATTTCTTCACGGTGATTTGGATGAAGAAATTTACATGAAGCAACTCGAAGACTTTGAGGTCAAAGGGAAGGAAAAACTAGTCTTTAAGCTTCAAAGGAGCTTATATGGCTTGAAACAAGTTCCAAGACAGTTGTATAAGAGGTTTGACAGCTTTATGAAAAATTATGGGCTCTTGAGGTGTGAGGCTGACCACTGTTGTTATTTCAAGATGCTTGAAGAATCCTACTTGATCTTGCTCCTGTACGTTGATGACATGCTGATAGTGGGAGCAGACTTGCAAGAGATCAATAACTTGACGAAACTCTCAGAATAATTTTCGATGAAAGACTTGGGAGAAGCAAGACAAATTCTCGGGATGAGAATTAATAGCAATGAAGGTCTCTAGTTATCACAAGAGGAGTATGTGAAGAAAGACCTCAAGAAGTTTAACATGGATGAAGTCCACTACTCCATAGCTGTTAATTTCTCTTTACTTTCCTCCAATTCAATAAATTATTTATGTTTTAATGGCTCTGTACTTCAGTTTGGAGGGTTTTAGACTGTGATTTTCTGCAGAGGACATTGTCCAAGGAATTCCAACACATGGAGTCTAGGTATTTTTTCTTTACATTTTAACTTTTTAATGCTAAAATTTTTCTTATCAGTGCTAAATAATGGAGCACAGTATTAGTAAACTTTTGGAAGGGGCTTTAGTCAGGGTTTTAGCCTTTTAGGGTACACACAGAATCCAGATTTAACAAGTGAGAGAATTGTAACAAACAGTCAGGGATTGTGCATAAAGCAGTAGAATTTAATCACCACTCGCGCACCCTTGACAACCGCAGTGAACGCATTCGACCACTTTCTCTTCACGCAAGTGTTTGGGAACACGGCATACACATGTTGTTCCATAGTTGTGGTCTCTTGGCTGTATACAGCGCAAGCAGCATAAACGTTCGTATCCCGACTGCAATTTACAAAACAGAGAGTTTAAAAGAGTCAGTAACAAACAGAGAAACATAACGAGACAAAATCTTTGTTCACTGAAAGAATACAAAAGTTAATCTAGATCAAACGCCAGATAAGAGAACCTACAAACAGGATATGCATCTGAATTCTAAACAAAAAGCATAGGGGCTTTGTTGACAAAGATTCAAGAGAAACCATTATCAAGAAGCAATACTTGTTCTGACTTCAGATGATGTTCAAGAGACAATGTTATTAGAGCTATTCAAGATTCGGCAAAGCTTGGAGGAAAAAGCTTGGAGGAAATTGGTCTATCTAAGTGACAGTTTCAACAAACAGAGAAAACATATCTTCAGAAGCAATACTTGTTCAGAATAATTTTATCCGAAACTTTGGACCCTACCAAACAAAACAACAATCTCAAGTCTAGAACCTATTGTTTTGTTCACTAGGGCGATATTAGGTCCCCTAAACGAATTCAACCATATTTTACAACATCCTCGTTTAAATGTACTATGCAAAGCAACTACAGAAACTTTAATCCAAGCAAAGGGATTAAATTTGGCCTCAAGACAACTAACTAAAAGAGGTGCACAGACAAAAGTTTAACCAAAAATGACATTAGAACGCACCTTTTTCCACTTTGCAATCAGGCTACGATCTGCATAGCCTTGATCCAAGCAAAACTCATACAGCTCTTTAGAAATTTCTTCCCTTCGGTAATAAAGGTCATATACATACCGACTCCTCTGATGAGAAACTTTGAAGATTGGCCATAAAGTTTCACACTTTCTCTTGCCATCATGTGTATCCATCTCAGCTACACAAGGAAAAAAATAGTTAAACTACTAACAGCAGAAGAAAAGAAAAGAAACACATACTTATGCATCTGAGACTGAGATATAGTAAAATCTAGATTGAACACTAACCTTCTCTCATCTTAGCATCTAGCTCTCGAAGAGTAGGCTCGATCAACTCCCATCCTTCTGGGTACTTGACTCGGTTAGTTTTAACCTTCGGCATTTTCTACAGAATGCAATTTCACAAGTGGGTATCCAAACAAAAAGAAAGAAAGCATCTTTAACAAAAAACGAATTCAACTACAAGCGTAAGTTCTTTTACTTACATTACACCTAAGAGAGTCTCAATTAAGCATATGCAACTACGAGCAAGACCGTTACCCAAAATTAGGGTTTCTAATAAAACGGGAACAAATTAGGTTTATCATTCTCAGCAATCTGAGATCGACACAAACCATTTTAAAAAATAGAGGAATTTACTGTAAGAAACGAAACAATCCGATTGAGTGCGAAAATCTAATAAACTTACCGGAGGGGAATTGAGAAATTCTACGGCTCGAATCTTTAGTGAGATGATCGCAGCGCAGATCGATGACGAAGAACAGACAAAACAAAATGGCGTTGTATCGTATTAAGGGGTTTGGGTTTAACAAGTGTTACCGATTGGGCTGGGTTGGGCCCTATTCGACCCGAGAATTAACCTTCTAATTTTAGTTATATACCAAACCAGATCGTACCGTCCTTTTCATCTCAATTTTGTAATTGAAACTGCTGCATTCACGTGAATGCTTGAAAATTATCAATGAGATTGGATCTTACAAACGCTTACACAGATGCTTACAAAGTTTAGTTAAAAGCGGACGAAACAAACGCAAGGGAAAACCCCAAAAGATTGGATCTTTATAACGTCAAATATCTTCAGTTTTCGACATTGTCTGCGACTAAGCAATTATTTGGCAAGACGCAATAAACAGCTTCAAGCAAAAAATACCAGTGTAACCTTAGTCTGCTACTGCATATGGCAGTCACTGATACATTGAGAAACCAAAGGCATATAGCTAAAAAAAAATAGGGAAAAAAAAAAAAGAAGCTGCTTATTCCTTTTTGCCGATTCCATTAGACATGTTGTAGATCCCTGTTCCCTGTATCAGCCACACGAATCCTCCATAGTTAGATAATGAATAGGGTTAAGAAAGCTGAGACAATATCGATAACATCTAAAAATAACCCATTTCACAAGAGCATTCGGGTTTTAGCAAAAATAATTGATTGTAAGTAACACGTAATATACCGTGATTTCACATCAAGCTATCAAAGACAAAGCAGGAGGTGTGGCAAATGCAAGAATGAGTACATAGTTGTGAAAACCATAAAGGAATCGAACATATGTAACTTACAATCATGTAGAGAGAACTTGCAGCCAAGGCAAGAGGAATTGCAACGGAGGTGATCTTGTCCATTGGTCCTTTCAAGTAGGTGTGCCTGTGGATGCTCTGGAACAATCTCTGCTTTTCCAGAAGCTTCTCTCGTGGCCTAAATGGAGTTTCAGTCAACATGATCTGCGATTCCATAACCAGGCAAAACCATTATCGTTCAAGGCATGACCAATATACGAGACATTAACTAGCATTTATATAGAAGAACACTGAACACTGATAATAGCAAATTTATATAGAAAAACATACTGACATTCTAATCAAGACACCAATTCGATTACGAGCATCCGTCTATAACTCTATATTGTGCTCTAGTTACATTATTTTGATCCAAAATGTTTCATGCGCTTCATCAAAGGCCATGACAAAGACTCAAAAATAGGGCTGGATCTAAGTATAAGCAAACTATCGAATTAGGATTGTACAGCGCAGCGATCAAAAATGGACTCAATTAAGAATTTAATGGTTAAATCCCGATAAAACTGGGCAAACTTTCGAAAATCAAACGGGAACAAATTAGGTTTATCATTCTCAGCGATTTGAGATCGACACAAACCATTTTAAAAAATAGAGGAATTTACTGTAAGAAACGAAACAATCCGATTGATGCGAAATCAAAATCGATTTAAGAGGAAAATGAAAAAACCTTACCTGAGAGGAATTAGTCGACGAAGATAAGGGATTTTGAGGGAGAGAGATAATCGCAGCGCAGATCGATGACGAAGAACAAACAAAACAAAATGGTGTTGAATCGTCTGAAAGGGTTGGGCTTAACAAGTTTTACCAACTGGGATGGGCTGGGCCCAATTTGACCCGAGAATCAACTTTCTAATTTCAGAATGAGTGCTTCGAGAAAAAATTGTGAAGACAGAAATTAATATACATATTCAAAGAATGTGAGAAAAACATGACTTGTTAGAAAAAGATTATAGAGATAAAAAATGGTTGAGAGTTGATGGAATAAAACTATGGTTGTGGTTAGATTGGGGAGAATAAGATAAGAGCTAACATGCATGGTTGAAACTCATATATTTTGTAGCATTGAGAGGTAGTTGTTGTAAAATTTAAAGAAAAAAAAAACGAATATAGAATTCATGGCTTTAGATAATCAGAAAGATTTTTTTCTCACTAGAATATTATTTTTAGAAAAGTTATACTAACTAAGATGAAGTGAGAAGAAAAGAATAGTGAATTTGCACATACCAAAATGAACACGTCGTAGATATTTGATGCATCACAACAATTTATCTTGGGAGATTCAATCAAACGTCGTAGGTGAAAAGAGCTGGTGATCCACAAACTCTAAAGACTAAAGTTAAAGAGAGAGCTAATAAACAAAAAAAGATATTGTATTTTGAAAGAACAAAAAAACCTAAAAGTTGTATAAGAGTTTTTTAATCGTGTATCTAAACTGAACTATTTGCCATGGTAATTTTAAAGTTCAAGAAATTTGAGAATAAACAAACAACACTAGATTCATACTTTACAAAATTATCATAAGTATATATAAGAATTATAATTATTAATTTATTTTATTATTAGGATCATATATTTACATGACATTTCAAAAATTAATATTATCTTATTATCTTATCGAATTTTATTATTTTTACACTAGCCTGAATTGAAATTTATTAATTTATAATGATTATTACTTTATACAAAATTAATTTATGGTACTATACCTCAACTCTCTCGAACCACTGTTCTCGAGATTGTTTCTGCACAGATCCGGTCCAAAGAAAGGGACAATAACACAACCACTGTTCTCGAATTGTTTCTGCACAGATCCGGTCCAAAGAAAGGGACAATAGGGGCGTGGGCTATGAATCCATCATCATTTCAAAAAATCATCTTGTGATAAAAGAGATCATATTAAAACAAAAAAAAAAATTACTTGAGAATTTTCAAAAAAAATTGGTTTGGCCTGAGGCTCTGTTTTTTATTGAGACGAGTCTGTTCCTGCATTGGAGTTTTAGCCACAAGCGCATCTATAACACCATCATCTTCCTCGTCATCATCTTCACGCTATGTCCGCTTCGCCTCTCCGATTCTATTCGGAATTTCCTCTGCCAATCTCTTTCGCTTCTCGCCTATGGCCTCATGGGCAAACTCATCCTCCAGTCTCCTCACCAACCTTCCCTTCCTCTTCAGGTTCTGCAGGCTCAATATCGCCATCATCGTAATTAAATTTTCTCCGCTTCTTCGTCTCTTCCTCAAGAAAGGGTCCCGATCCATGGAACTCTTTTTCCCTACTCTCTTCGCTCCTAGGCCCTTCTTCTTCTAGTTCTTGAATTTTACTCCCTCTCTCGATCTCTCTCTCTCACTCAAGCAAGCAACAGGATTTGACCTCAGGCCGGGTTTAGTGGCGATGGAAAAAATAACAGAATGGAGTTTGTTTTTAACTCTGTTCCGTCTGAAACAAGAAACCCACAAATTACCCTAACTTTTCCCTCAAATAATACTAGGTTTACTTCATGATGGTCCCATAAATTAGCAGGTTAACGCCTAAGCATTATATATTCGAAAAATAAATCTATAACGTAACTAATTGGCGACAAGTTTCGGCAGACGGCAGAACATAATCCATGTTATTGTTATCAACTTATTATGTTTAGACCAGACCTTAGTATCATGTTTGATGCAAACGAGAAAATCTATTACCATATTGAAGATCTAAACAAGCCAAAGACTGAGAGAACCGTAAAAACCAAACGAAGAATCTGACAACTAATAAACCCAAAACCAAAGTCAATCTCTTTAATACATAAGATTAAAAGCAACTAGCGATCTGAAGTTGCAGAACCAGAATTCTCAGCAACAACACCACCTTCCTCAGCTTTCTGCAACGTCAGCTTCTCCTTCAACGTCGCCTTAGCTGTATCATACGTTGCGTGCAACCCAAACAAGACGTAATATACAAGCAGAACACCTGTCCAGATTCCAAACCTAATGAACGAATCTTTATCGATCGAACCAAGGAGAAAGATATTAATAGCGATCGAAGCAGAAGGAATCCACGGAACCAATGGAACACCCCAAATTTTCGGAGCCCTAGCTTGTGGTACAAGAAACTTCATCCCAACTGTAGACAAAAACCATATAGGAGCCGAAATACAATACCCAATCCAACCGTCTTCTTCCACGGCCCAATACACTGCAGTCGCGATGGAGGACGCAAGAATCAAACCTAAGAACACTAAAAACTTGTTCCGGTCAGCGGAGGATGTTTCTCCAGAGACGTAATATCTTCTGACGAGAAGAGCCACGGCGACTAACATGAAGATGAAAAGTGTGGAGACGGACAAAAGATCGGCTAAAACTTTCAGTTTTGTGAAAAATGCGATGAGAGCTGTGGCGGCGAGCATTACCACGGTCGCGTTTACTGGTGTTCCGGTCTTTGCGTTGACTTGAGCTAGCCATGGAGGCATCATGTGGGTCCGGGCTATGTGCGTCATGTACCTAGCTTGACCAATGGCTCCAACTAGCAAAACCGTCGTCATACCTGTCGGATTATAAATATTAGTTTGGATTTCACATAAAGGTTTTTGTATAAAATGCTTAAGGTGGTGAGTTTAATAATGAGGCCAAATTGTCATCATACCTTTGAGAGCACCAAAAGCAACGATGTACTTAGCCCAATCCCATCCAACGGCCGAAAACGCGACCGAGAACGGTGCGTCCGGATCAATCTGTCCATACGGTTGCATTAGACACAACGAAACCGCCATGAGACAATAACAAACCGTAGTAACCACCATCGATCCAACAAGACCAATAGGAATATCTCTGCCCGGATTCTTCGTCTCCTCAGCCATCGTAGAAACCGCATCGAATCCGATATAGGCAAAGAAAAGAACCGCCGCGGATTTAAACACTCCTCTAACGCCATACGGAGTGAAATCGCTGTAGTTTTTCACGTCGGCTTTAGTAAATCCGGCGATGACGACAAAGAGAATCACGACCATGTGGATTATAGAAGCAATGTAATTGAATCTTGATGAGCCTTTTGTGCCAAGGACTGCTAAAACGCAAATGATGGCGCAAACGCCGACGGCGATTGGATCTAAGTGGCTATAGTCTTCGCCAAGGCGGTGAGCTATGATGCGGAAGTCGTCAGGTTTATGGTTTAAGAGAGTGGCGAAGTAAGAGGTCCATGATCGAGCCACGGCAGCTCCGCCGACTACGTATTCGAGGATTATGTTTCCGGCGGCGATGAAGGCCATGAAGTCGCCGAGCTCCACTCTTAAGTAGGCGAAAGAACCGCCTACACATACATTTGACGAAAATGGTCATGTAACGCCTGTAGTAAATACGTTAGTGTACTTAAAAAAAAAAAACTGAATTCACAACCTTGATTATATTTACTTAATAAACATCTCGTTTGCATTTGGAGTTAGCATTTCAAAATTGAAACTGTTGTAATAAACGTGGAAATCATATATTTGTCTGTATGTTAAGTCTCCTTATAAGTAGAGCGCAGAAATAAAATTGTGAAATATTTACAAGGTTTAGAACATACGAATTTAAATATTATTGCAAACCAAAAACAAATATTATTTTAAAAAACCTAAAAATCCAAAATCTTTGCCCAATTGAAAAGCAAACTAAGTTGCTAACTTTCAACTCAAAAATAATAATCAATCAACAAATTGTTGGTCAACAAGAGCTAAGTATTGTAGCTACTATCAAATTTAAAATAATAACATAAAGCGATAGATAGATAAGCGTGTGTTTGACATGTGAAGTGTGAACGACCCTATGAAGTCAACTAGTTGACCCGTCACGGCGCCGCGAGAGTTGAAAATTCAATATACTGTTTTTGTTCTAAATTCAAACATGATCGTATCATCGAAAAGTTTGAACCTAAATAGTTACAGTAAGACAAATAACTATTTTCTTATGCGTTTAAAACTATTAAAAGCATAGTGTATGGTTGACTCTATGTATATAAACAGTATATTTTATCGGTCGAGGGTGAATGAAAGTAACTGATATAAAAATTGTATGCAAAAACGTCTCTTTCGTTATAACCACTACACTCTAGGATCCGTCTGCCAATGCGATTGAGATTCTTTCTGTATGGAAGTTATCGTGTTATCGAGTAAAGGCGGTGGTAGCGGTATGTTGATAACGGACATCCTAGAACTTGGGACAAAACTTAATTTACACCGAAAAAAAAAAGAGATTTAACTTGCCGGAAAAAAATGAACCAACATAAATGATTGAATCAAGTAGATTATTAAATTTTTATCGACGAAGTTGTCATAAATGGTACGTCTGCATATTTCTATCCCCTAATTATGATTCGCAAATTTATGACCAACGATACAAAAAATGTAGATATGTTACTATGCGTTTTGGTTCAAACTTCAAAGATGTAAAATGAAAATTTAAAACTTTTTATTTTATGTTCTTATCGTAATTATTTTTCAACTTGTTATATAAAACAAAAATCTTGAACAAGAAAATATAATTTTAAAAAAAAATAGAAACAGAGGAAATATTTAATTACCGGCGACGGGAATCTCAACGGCGAACTCGGTGTAACAAAAGACGGAGAGCATGGCGGAGACACCGGAGACAACGTAAGACAAGACAACGGCGGGACCGGAAGCTTCACGTGCTTCAAGTCCGGTGAGAACGAATATTCCGGAGCCAATCACTGCACCGATACCAAACCACATGAGATCCCACCACGTCAACGTCTTCTTCATCTCGTGACCACTACGAGCTTTTATCTCGTTAATCTCGTCGGAGTCGAGTGACCGAGTCATAACACGATTCATAAACCGACTCGGTGTTTCTTTAAGGGCTTTAAAGTAATTTCCCATGCTTTGGAACGATTCCTCCGGTAAAAAATCGTCTTTTGTGCATGAACAGCCTCGCCGACGTAGCCCGTCGTCGCCACCGTGTTCCGATCCCATTTTTAGAAAATATTACGATCTAGATTCTGATTCGGTTTCAGAATCTGAGATCGGTTTTATAATTTGTTTTTAGTGAATGGAGAGAAGAAACTTGGGAAAATACAAGAGAGAGATATGAAACTGAATTTGAGAATTATTAGTATTTTTTATGTAACAGAATTTGAGAATTTTGGGTTCTTAAAGTCTGCCTTACTTATAGTACCCATCCTTTGACATTTCTGTAAATATTAATAGTTTTGTGTAATTAGCGAAAAATACGTTACGGAGAAATTAAAAATGGAAACCTTGTATAGAATCAATCCATGAGATTTTGTTCTACATGGGTCATGAGTTCGTCAGTAGTTGTATTCTTTGCCCTTTTTTAAAAAACAAAAACAAAAAAGGAGTAAATCGAATTATAACAAAAACGAGAAAAGAAAGCTACATACCGCAATTGTTTCACCAACATTTTAGATTAAACGATGTCCAAGAGTTGTGATAAATACATTTAACAATTGACCAAAGCAAAAAGATCATGCATCATGTGTTATGTGAATTTAAAGAAAGCCTAAAATATTGGAACTGAAACTAGATTTTGGGAGCTGGAACTGAAAAGAATGTATAACTTGTCTTTGCAAAAGTTTACATAAGAAAGCCACAAATTGATTGTGAAAATCATATCATAAAATCAAAATATCTAATTTAGGAAACAAAGGTTTTGTTTTGTGGTGGAAACTTTGGGTTGTCCTGAATTTAACCCTTAATTTTATTTCCCCCAAAATTAAAAGAACGACGATAAAAAGAGTCTTGAAGACAAATCAACAAAGGCTCTATTATTATGGTTCCATTAGAATCTTTTCTGAATTTGCGTCAGATCCTATACACATGTATTAATGACGGTATATTTTTTCGTCAACGCATGCATATGAGTATGTACGATAAGACTTTATAGTATACTAATCCTTATCTTCAAGACGAATCTTGATCCACATATATGGGCAAATATTATTTTTAGGTAAACTACTGTAGCGACCAATAATAGAATTTTGAAGTCAAACTAGTTTCCTTAAGTCTAGGATTTTCGTTTTGTTTTGTTTTGTTTTGGTATGCAATTAAGGATTCAATTTTCGCCTTGGTAATACACGAGCTAATAATAATTTATGAAACTAATTTGTTCAACATTCAAGTTTCATAAATAGTCTCGCTCACGTTGACATCGTGAACTGTATTGCTGCAAATCTCACAAATTTAGCCGTTAAAATATTCACTCATACTGAGACAGGTACATGGACCGGTCATAAATTTGAAAACCCAATTCGAATAGTTAATCATTCCTTCAATTCAGCTAATACCAAACCGGGAACATCCCTTGATAATTATATGGTCAACCAATTATTTGACAAAACGAAATCAGCAATTATTTGGCAAAATGGCAAAACGAAATAAACAGCTTCAAGCAATAATACCAGTGTAACCTTAGTTTGCTACTGCATATGGCAGCCACTGATACATAGAGAAACCAAAAGCATAACATAGAACAGGGAAAAAAGAAGAAGAAGAAGCTGCTTATTCCTTTTTGCCGATTCCATTAGACATGTTGTAGATTCCTGTTCCCTGTATCAGCCAAACCATTCGTCCATAGTTAGGTGATGAATAGGGTTACGAAAGATGAGGCAATATCAATAACATTTGATAGAAAACCATTTAGCCAGAGCATTTGAGCTATCACAAAAACAATCCAGTGGACGTAGCAAGTTCTAATGCCATTATAAACACATTCCAACAGTGATATAAGGGTAGATTCAAAAACAAAACATATGGTAAATGCGAGAACAAATACATAGCTGTGAAAACCATAAAGGAATCGAACATATGTAACTTACAATCATGTAGAGAGAACTTGCAGCCAAGGCAAGAGGAATTGCAACGGAGGTGATCTTGTCCATTGGTCCTTTCAAGTAAGTGTGCCTGTGGATGCTCTGGAACAACCTCTGCTTCTCCAGAAGCTTCTCTCGTGGCCTAAATGGAGTTTCGGTCAACATGATCTGTGATTCCATAACCAGGCAAAAACCATAATATAATAACACATTTATATAGGAGAAACATACTGATAAAACAAACCATTTAATAAAAAGTACTATTCAAATCAAGACACGAAATTGATTACGAGCATACATTCAAAATTATACTTGTGACATCATTTTGATCAAAGGGCCATGTTAAAGCCTACAAATTTAATCTGGATCTGAGTGTGCAAACTTTCGAACTAAGGTTTCTACATCGCATCGGTCAAAATCGACACAATTTTTAAAAAAATTCTGGTTCAATACCGATTAAACTAGATCAACTTTGTAAAATCGGATGGAACAAATTAGGTTTATCATTCTCCGAAATTTCAGATCGATACAAACCTTAGAAAATGAATAAATTTACGATTAGAAACGAAACAACTCGATTGATGCAAAATCAAGATCGATCTAAGAGGAAAATCTCAGAAGCTCACCTGAGAAAAGTTAATCGAGGAGAGAGAGAGTCGCAGCGTAGATCGATCGAAGAACAACAAATGGCGATGAACTTTTCTTTGGGTTGGGTTTATCGAATATTAAAAGTTGGGCCAGGCCCAAATTGACCTTAGAATCAAACTTTGAGTTTCAGTTTTATACCAAACCGGACCGTACCGTCCTAATTTCAAATTTGTGTTGTGAACCGGCCGTTCTTCTTAACCTCTACGTTCTTCGCCTCCTCTCTCCCTTTGCATCGTCTCTCTCTTTCCCTTACCTTTTTCGTTTAAATCTCAAAGAGAGCCCAGAAGCTTCTTACAAAAGAGGCGGGAAATTTCTCACGCGTGTTACATAGAAGCGAAACCCTAGTTTCTGGGCGAAGAAGAAGATGAGCGTATGGAACTACGTCGTTACGGCTCAAAAACCGACATGTGTCACTCACTCTTGCGTGGGAAACTTCACCAGTCCTCAAGAACTCAATCTCATTGTTGCGTATGGAACTTCTCTCTCTCTTCTTTTTCTTTTCTTTCTTTCCTTTGTTGTCTATCTTTTGTGTGCAGATGTTAATTTGGGGTTTAGGGTTTTTAGGGAAGCTAGTTTTATCACGGTTTGATTTATATAGTTTTACTCTCATTGCCTCTACTTTGAGAGCTAAGTATTGGGTTTATTTGATCTCTCTTGGATTCTCGGATCTGGTGGATGGTTGTTTATCTGGATTTGATTTCATGCTAAAGAAGGCACGGTAATGCTTTTGAAGATACAAGTTTCTTAGTTGAGGGGAATTCAAGTTTTGTTTGCATACGTTCTTCTGGAAATGGGTCATTTGCTGTTAGTTGACAACAATGTTAAAC
Source organism: Crucihimalaya himalaica (assembly GCA_004349715.1). NCBI lineage: Eukaryota > Viridiplantae > Streptophyta > Magnoliopsida > Brassicales > Brassicaceae > Crucihimalaya > Crucihimalaya himalaica. The sequence continues at coordinate 1,540,427 of SMJT01000029.1, forward strand.
CCTTTTCAGGAAATCCACTCGAATCGAGATCCATCTGCTTTCTCCACAGGGACTTCAGGTACTTTATAATCTCTTATCCTAATGACCTGTTTTTTTTTTCTTTTTTTCTTCTTGTCTCAGTGCTGTCAAGAATAAGTTCACTTTAACGTTTAAAAATTTCCGTTCCTTGGATTTAGAGTTGAAATGTGAAAAGTTATTGTTACTTTTAGTCTTATTCCGGAAAAATAGAGCTCCCCATATGGATTTTGGATATGTTGAGTGATTTTGACTTTTGCAGACTATACTGGATGTTCCTCTATATGGGAGGATCGCAACTTTGGAATTGTTCCGTCCCCATGTCAGTATAGTTTTCTTATTGCATACTTTTCTCAGTCTGGGGTAATAGGTAAGTGACAATGTTAATTGATAGTACTTCATCTTTTGCAGGGTGAAACACAAGATATTTTGTTTATTGCAACTGAGAGATATAAATTCTGTGTTCTGCAATGGGATTATGAGTCCTCTGAGCTTATTACAAGGTATAGTTTGCCAAAATATCAACTCTTCATGCTATCAGATGACATTAATCAACCGGATGTGTTTTATGGCTTTTGATATGCTCCTGTAATGTTATTTGTTTGAATTTAGTGTTAGAAAGGGATCACAGTTTAGTAGTGGATGGGATCAGGTTGTGTCTTTTAGATAGAAGTTCAGCACATGTCTTATCTGTTCAGAATATATTCTTGGATCCCCGTTACTTTGGGGTCATTTATCCATCTGTACTTTGTTTTATATCCAAATCCTGCAAAAAACTTCTCTGGTGCTAACATAGTTGTTGCTTACTGTTACTTAAATTAGTCAATATACCAACTGACTATTATTCCCTTTACTGCTGATTTTAAATATCGTTTGAACATTTTGTAGGGCAATGGGGGATGTTTCTGATCGTATAGGCCGACCGACAGACAATGGCCAGGTATTGAGTTCAGTAGTACTGCACTGTTTCTTTCATAGTGTCTAGATTTTTATTTTCCTTTTTCAGTTGTATCTGTGCTATAATCTAAGGGTTATGTGACATGTTGGAAGCTGAGTTCTCACTTGACACTGATTTTGCAGATTGGTATAATTGATCCTGATTGCAAATTAATTGGTCTCCATCTGTATGACGGCTTGTTCAAGGTATGGTTTTGTCTTCTAGAAGAAATTTAACTTATGGTATACTAGTTTGCTGTGCATATCATATTACTAAACTTCCAATGATCAATTTTTCAATTGGATTGGACATTATTAAAGGTTTATTATATTTCTTGGGCTCCTCTGTTAGGTTATTCCATTTGACAATAAAGGACAGCTCAAGGAAGCTTTTAACATAAGGTACTATTTTTCAGTTAACATGCTGCAATTTGGAGGCTATCAAGCTTATGTTTTGCTCTGTTTTTTTTTGTTGGTTCGTCGTCTACATCGTGTGTGCTCTAGTGCACCCTTGTTTATGCATCAGCTTCTGTCCCAAACTCTCAATTGACTCAGTCGATAGTGTTCGTTTCTAGCAGTTGTGGTTATTTTGAGGAACACAACACTGAATCTGATATTTACTATGTTGCTTAATTTCAGGCTGGAGGAGTTGCAAGTCCTAGATATCAAGTTTCTGTATGGATGTGTAAAGCCAACAATTGCAGTACTTTATCAGGTTAGCATACATATTTAAATGGATATGCTATGGAACTATTTTTGTTAATCATATATGTTTGTTTGTCCATGTATGAACCTAGCTCTGTAAGCAATATTGTTTAAAGGAATCCTTTTTCTTTCCTAATACCGCTCTGTTGGTAAGCTGGCGGAAATCGAGCAAATTAGCTCTGTTGTATTTTTATAAACGAATTGTATCTTCTCACTTAACTCGGTTTACTTTGCTAATGCAATGTGATGCACTTTAGGATTTTTGCTGGGTGAACTAATTGATGCTTGGGATTACAGGACAATAAAGATGCTCGTCATGTCAAAACGTATGAAATTTCTTTAAAGGATAAGGAATTTGTGGAAGGGCCATGGTCACAGAACAATCTCGATAATGGTGCTGACTTATTGATCCCTGTACCGTCACCTCTGTGTGGCGTCCTTATCATTGGAGAAGAAACAATTGTCTATTGTAGTGCCAATGCATTCAAAGCAATACCAATAAGACCTGTAAGTTTTTTTGACGTTATGTCATATGGTCCTGTAAACATTTGCATGACCTTTCAGTGAGTACCCCTTTTGATTTTCAAGTCTGGCACATGACTTAAATTTGTATGTCCAGTCCATCACAAAAGCCTATGGAAGAGTTGATCTTGATGGTTCTAGGTATCTTCTTGGTGACCATGCTGGACTGATTCACCTGCTTGTTATAACCCACGAGAAAGAAAAGTGAGTTACATTACATAGCTCTTTTGAAATGAATGAAAATGTGGACATTCTGACTTTATTTATCTCAAGGGTCACTGGCCTCAAAATTGAGCTTCTGGGTGAAACCTCTATTGCTTCTTCCATCTCGTATCTTGACAATGCAGTAGTCTTTGTCGGTTCAAGCTATGGAGATTCACAGGTACGTTAGGATTGAATATATTTTATCATTATGCCTTGGAACATATTTTTCTTGAAGAACGTAAACTTATATAGTTCTATGGTTACCACTATCCTAGTTATTTGTGTTTCAATTGTTATTTTCTTTGAGTTCAGCTTTTAAGCATCCAATCGTTTTCATTTTTCATTTTCTTATTGCAGCTAATTAAGCTAAACTTGCAACCGGATGCAAAAGGTTCATATGTAGAAATTTTAGAAAAGTATGTCAACTTGGGGCCTATTGTCGACTTTTGTGTAGTTGACCTTGAGAGACAGGGGCAAGGTCAGGTTGTCACTTGCTCTGGAGCCTATAAGGATGGCTCTCTTCGCATAGTTCGCAATGGGATAGGAATAAATGAACAGGTTTGATGTATATTAGGAATTTCATTTCGTCTCAATGTCATGTAAGCAATATTCTCATCTGATGTAATATAATAAAACTCTGCTGTATTATAGGCGTCCGTGGAACTTCAAGGCATCAAAGGAATGTGGTCTTTGAAATCTTCAATTGATGAAGCATTTGATACATTCCTTGTAGTTAGTTTTATCAGTGAAACTCGTATATTAGCCATGAATATAGAGGATGAACTGGAAGAAACAGAGATTGAGGGTTTCTTGTCTCAAGTGCAGACTTTATACTGCCATGATGCTGTCTACAACCAACTTGTACAGGTATGTTTTGCCAGTGCTCATTCATTATGCCTTTGCTTGTAGTTTGATTTCTCAAGGCAGGAAAATTTCGTTGAATACCATTTTATAGGATAATCTATTCCATATTAACACCACAGAGTTTTGTTTTCTCTGGATTTCCCTGCACTATAGAATTTTATTGATCTAGGGTTAATCAGTTTTCTGTTTAGGTCTTCCAAAGCGAATCATATGTAGGAGTGCTAACGTATTTCATCGTTGTTGTTTTTCAGACATAGTTTCCTGTCTGCTATATTGTTCTATCCTATCTTTACCCCTAGCATGCACTAATTACTATCTTTTTAATCAGGTTACCTCAAATTCTGTTAGATTAGTCAGTTCTACAACCAGAGAATTGCGGAATAAGTGGGAAGCCCCAGCTGGATTCACTGTTAATGTTGCAACTGCAAATGCGAGCCAGGTTTGTCTTTCTTTCTTAAGGGTTTATATAGTAGATTTTTTCTAGCTGCGATATCGAATATTTGACCCAGAGAGAAGAATTCTAGGAGTTTTTGACAATGGAGTGATTTTGTTTCTTTCTCAAACTTGTAACTGCAGTATTTTTTTCGTTTCTAGACATGCAATGTGATTTGGAATGATATACTTGTTAGGTTCTTTTGGCCACTGGAGGTGGGCATTTGGTCTACCTAGAAATTGGGGATGGGACATTGACGGAAGTCAAACATGTCCTGTTGGAGTACGAGGTTTCTTGTCTTGACATAAACCCCATTGGTGATATTCCTAATTACAGTCAGCTAGCTGCAGTCGGGATGTGGACAGATATAAGTGTGAGAATTTTTGTGCTGCCGGACTTGACTCTTATTACGAAGGAGCAACTAGGTGGAGAGATAATTCCTCGATCTGTCCTTCTTTGTGCATTTGAAGGGGTAAGATTTTCTTCAGATTTTTGTGTATGGCCATCTTTCTTGTTAATGCAGCCTTTGGTTGCCATATTATTAACAGTGGTATTTCATTTGCCACAGATATCTTACTTGCTCTGTGCTCTTGGAGATGGTCATCTCTTAAACTTCCAGTTGGATACGAGTAGCGGGAAATTAAGAGATCGAAAAAAAGTGTCATTGGGGACGCAGCCTATAACTCTGCGTACTTTTTCATCTAAAAGTGCAACACATGTCTTTGCTGCATCAGATAGACCAGCTGTTATATATAGCAACAACAAGAAGCTGTTATATAGCAACGTGAATTTGAAAGAAGTTAGTCATATGTGTCCCTTCAACTCTGCTGCTTTTCCAGACAGGTAAACTAATTTCTTCTTCTGTTATATTCCTTTGGGATCGAAGCACATTGTGGTGAAATCTGGTTCTCCTTCTCTTCCATGGGCAGTCTAGCTATTGCCAGGGAAGGCGAACTTACAATTGGCACCATCGATGCCATTCAGAAGCTTCACATACGCACTATTCCTATTGGAGAGCATGCTCGTCGTATCTGCCATCAGGAACAAACACGAACATTTGCTATCTGCTGTTTGAGAAACCAACCAAATGCGGAAGAATCTGAAATGCATTATGTCCGTCTGCTGGATGCCCAAAGTTTTGAGTTCTTGTCAACTTACCCTTTGGATGCCTTTGAATATGGTTGCTCCATATTGAGCTGCTCTTTTACAGACGATAAAAGTGTCTATTATTGTGTTGGAACGGCATATGTTTTGCCCGAGGAAAATGAACCAACTAAGGTATCATTGCAGTAAGACACACTACTGATTATGTTGTTTGTGGTAAAAATTATATTTCTGTATTTATTTTCTTTTGTGGATGTAGGGAAGGATACTTGTGTTTATAGTTGAAGAAGGGAGATTGCAGCTTATCACAGAGAAGGAAACCAAGGGTGCTGTTTATTCTCTCAATGCCTTCAATGGCAAACTTCTTGCTGCTATTAATCAAAAAATTCAGTTGTATAAGTGGATGCTGCGGGATGATGGCACTCGCGAGCTGCAGTCTGAATGTGGACATCACGGTCACATACTAGCTCTCTATGTGCAGACCCGTGGAGACTTCATCGTCGTTGGTGACCTCATGAAATCAATCTCTTTATTGATTTACAAGGTAAAAGGTTTTGACACAAAATTGATTTTCCATCTTCTTGTGTATACATGTCAAATCTTAGATTGTTATGCTCATAAGATCTCTCCGGAACTCTTTTGACTATTTGTGTTTGTTTTAAAAGCACGAGGAAGGTGCTATCGAGGAGAGAGCTCGGGACTATAATGCAAACTGGATGGCGGCAGTTGAGATACTCGATGATGACATCTACCTCGGTGCTGATAATTGCTTCAACCTATTCACAGTAAAGAAGAACAACGAAGGTGGTACAGATGAAGAACTGGCTCGTATGGAGGTGGTTGGTGAGTATCACATTGGGGAATTTGTGAATCGATTCCGCCATGGCTCTCTTGTTATGAGGCTGCCTGATTCAGAGATTGGTCAGATACAGACTGTCATATTTGGCACTGTGAGTGGGATGATTGGAGTGATAGCTTCGCTGCCTCAAGAACAGTATGCGTTTCTGGAGAAACTGCAGACGGGTCTGAGGAAAGTGATAAAAGGAGTTGGTGGTCTAAGCCACGAGCAATGGAGATCATTCAACAACGAGAAAAGAACTGCGGAAGCAAAGAGTTACTTGGATGGAGATCTTATTGAATCGTTCTTGGATCTGAGCAAGAGGAAGATGGAGGAGATCTCGAAAGGTATGGATGTTCAAGTGGAAGAGTTGTGCAAGAGAGTCGAGGAACTCACTAGGCTTCACTGAGCAAATCCGTTATCTTTCTCCCTCCCTCTCTCTCTCTCTATTTGATTTATTTCTCGACACAATATCTTTGGTATGAAAGAGTTGTCTCTGTGGTATTATAGAAGAGATGAGAGTGTCATTTGCATTTTGGTGCTTCATTTTTCACGTTCTTATAAAGGACTTATGGTATGTTGATAAAAGATGATTACTCTTATTAATATGATAATAATAATCAAAACTCCAATGAGTATACAATTCTTTTATCAAAAAGTACGCAACTTATCCGAGATTCCAAGTTTTGTACTTGCAAAATAATACAGATGTACATGGGATTCGATTTAGATTGGTTTGATCCGGTTTGGTACGGTTTTCAGAAATTGTCGGAACGTCAAAGAATAAACAAGAAAGAAATGAGCTGAGAATCTGCGAGGGAGGAGGCTCTTTGTCTTTGTCCTACGTACGAGCCCTAATCCTCTTTTAGCTCTTCCAAAACGCCTTAATTTTCGTCGAATCTTTCAAAAAAGTAATCATCTTCTTCTTCTCTGAGTTCTTTCTACTGTGAATTGTCTCTCGTTCCATTTTTTTTTGGGCACCCAATTAGGTTAAATTTTGAACTGCATCGAGGTTTTAGCTATACCCTTTTAGCGGCGCCAAAATCATGCTCTTCCATAGGCTAACAAGATTAGGTTCTCGCATTGTTAAAGAGCTCCCAAGAGGTAAATTTTACATCAATCTTTTGCAAAATTTTTGATTGAATTTTGTTCTTTGCTTTTGGTGGTGGAAGCTGAGCTCAGGTATTTTCGTTGTAATTATAATTCTATATTTTTTATGTTTTGGGCAGAGAGGCATTTCTCAATGCGTGGAATGAGAATTCTACAAAAGTCATATGGCCAATATCTGCAATCTTCGGTTAGTCTGAGCCTTTGTTCTCAGTTATGAATATTTGTTCCTTTGGTTTTATTTCTTGGTTGCATTTTCATATCAGTCTTATTTACTTCATTTATTGAACTTGGCACTTCCCATTTGCGATCAAGCTTTAAGATATGTTTTCTGATTTCTCAATGGATCCGTTCTGAGTGAAATTTTGGATTAGGTTAAAGCTTGTTGATTCTGAGTTTGGTTTTGTTAGGAATCTGAACACCAACCTTGTCAGTATCGTGAAATGGTTTAGCCAGTTATAGGACATGTGATACTTAATGATTAAATAAGTTCAGCAATCAATAGAGAGAAACATAAGTCACCACATTAGTTTGAGCCAATGCCAAATCTTTGTAAGTGAATTAGCTATGAAGCTTGGGTTTTTGGTGACTGGCATGTCCTCTTACATATTCGATTTTGTTTCAGTATCTTTGCTCTTTTTCTTCTCGACAGCCATTACCGCGAAGGCAAACTAGGAGTTTCCAGGAAGCATTATTCTCGAATAATCATAAGTTTTCTACATCTTTTAGCACGGCCTCTGAAAAAGGTGGAGAAGAAACAGAAAAGTAAGTTTGCATTTATCTCAGAACACATTCAACTCTTGTACAGCAACAAATGTAGACATGATAATTTATACACAAGTATTGTTGCCTGAATGTATGAATATGCATGCATTTCATGTTCTTTTCAGGATAAACGTCATCTTTGTTGATAAAGATGGAGAGGAAATTCATGTTAAGGTCCCAATTGGAATGAACATCCTTGAAGCTGCTCATGAAAATGATATAGAACTCGAAGGCATAATTTTCTTCCATTTCTTCCTCTTTTTTTATTTGTCCGCTGACACTTTTTTGCTTAAACCAAAGTAGTAACTAATGTCTCAGATTAATCCATTCATTGGAAATTTATGGGGTGCTTTTTCTAAATCTTCAGGGGCGTGTGAAGGTTCTCTAGCGTGTTCAACGTGCCATGTGATTGTTATGGTAAAACCAGCTCTTCCTTACAATTACTTATCTACATAGATGATCATTGATTGTGTTTTACCAATTAGTTGAAACTGTAATTGTAATAGGACACTGAATACTACAACAAACTCGAAGAACCAACAGATGAAGAGAATGATATGCTAGATCTTGCTTTCGGGTTAACAGAAACGTGAGTTCTCTCTCTTATGATTTAAATGGTTTCAATTGGCTTTCACTGAAAATTTTGACATTTTTCATTGAAAATGTTTATAGGTCACGATTGGGATGTCAAGTCATCGCAAAGCCAGAGCTAGATGGAGTGCGCTTAGCCATTCCTTCAGCTACTAGAAATTTTGCGGTTGATGGGTTTGTCCCAAAACCTCACTAGTCACTTAAAAGTCTTAGAGCAGAGCATTTTTCGAGTTTACACATGTTTACTATCCAAAATAACCCATTACAAAAAAGTTACCCTTAGGGAGTTATACAAATGTAATTCAGACGGTGAGATTTCAACTCAGGTTGTTTTTGCAGCAGTCTTATTGTGTCTTGAGTTTGATTTAGATTTAATGACAAAGCTAAAGATATAGATGAACAAATCATATACATACTTGGATCTGATCAGAAACATGAAATCGCTTTGATCGTATGACCTTTTAATCTCAATAACATAGTAGCAGTCGTCCAAAGAGCCTGTGTTCTTACACGTTTGAGTTTAGTTAGGCCATTGTATGAACCGTTGAGTTACCTCTACAGCCGGTCTTTGGACAGTAATTATGACATGTGACTATATTTAGTGGCACTAAGACAAAACTTTGCTTGTTCTTTACACTTAATATTTTAATTTAATAGACAATATGTAATTTAACCCTTTCTATTCTCACCAATTATCTCCAATTTAAAATATATAAAATTTCTAAAACAAAACTTTTATAATAAATTTTCAAATTTCTGAAAAAGACTTTATAATAAATTTTCTTATGCACCAATGAAACACATGCGTGAACCCACACGCTCACACTAATATATTTTTTCTCTCAAAAATTAAATCCTTAATAAATTTAATTATTTAGGTTTTTGTCGAATTCGAAAATTAGGTTATTTTCATTTAAGAACTTCTTTTGTTCTTATCATGTGTAATTATTTAACATATTTCTCTTAAAAAAAATTATTTAACGCGTCATGGGAGAGAGCGTGAGCACGCGCTTAGATTTACTCTATATCTCAAAATAAATGTACGCAATCTAGGTTTGTTTTGCCTTAAAGTATCATCACATTGTCCTTAGATTTTATTTCTGTTTATGTGACTGACTCATTTAATCATATCTTCTTGATTCACCATTTTTCATATACAAACAAGAGTTAGGAATAGTTTATTGACTAAGCTTAGCCTAAGGTTTATGGTGTGTAGATAGATAATCAGATCTTATTAATACAAAATCTTTGACAAGTGTCGCTCATAATCTCACTTTCTTAAACTCCGAAATCTATCTCTTGTAATATTTGCACTCCCCCACGAACCTATATAAAGAAGACAACCTCCCAACACCAAAGATCATAGCAACAACAAAATCTTATAATCTAAACTAATCTTTCTAAGAGAAAATCAAGAACTGCTTGAGAGAAATGGAGAACTTGAATGTTTTCGCAAATGAAGACAACCAAGTGAATGGAGAGAGACCCCCACCGCGAGTGTGTCCAAGGTGTAATTCTGATAACACCAAATTCTGTTACTACAACAACTATAGCGTGTCTCAACCACGCTACTCCTGCAAGAATTGTCGTAGATTCTGGACTCATGGTGGTGCTTTAAGGAGCGTACCGGTTGGTGGAAGCTGTCGTAAAGCCAAGCGGGTAAGGGTTGATCAATCTCCGGTTTCTCGTATGGTTTCTGCTGAGATCCAACAAGTGAATCATCAACCTTTCTCATATGTTCAAGAAAACAATGAGTTTGTTGGATCTTTTGGTGCTTCTTCTGCTGCTGCTGTTGGGAACCGTTTCGTTTCTTTGTCTGATATTCATGGTGGTATGGTAACAAATGTGCCTCCATCTCGAAGTTTTCGACCAAATCATCGCCTAGAATACCATGATGGATCATTTGAACAAGATTATTACGATCTTGGACCCAATGATTTGATTGGTAATCCTATGATGAACCAACCAATTGGTGGATACGTTGATAATCACAATGGGTATCGCATGAATCAAGTGGATCAACACAAGTGGAACCACCAGAGCTTCAACAACGCTATGAAAATGAATCATAACGCCAGCACTAGTGGAAACAGAGGATCTGACATGAACATGAACATGAACAGCGGCAACAACAAGTTCAGATACAACTCTTTGATTAAGCATCCTCGTCATTTGGAGAAGCATGGTCCTTGACTCTTAACCCTATTACCTGTTTTCTATTTCGAATAAAGTCAAATGTCTCAGTTTCTCTCTTATGTTTTATTATTATTTAATTTGGTTACTATAGTTTGAATCTTTTGTTTCTCAAAAGATTCACCAATAAGTTGCTTGTCTGATCTTCTATTATGTAAAATATAATTATCTTATTTTATTCTATGTATAATATAATTATCTAGTAATTACCAGTTAGTTGTTTTGAAATCTGCCTCTTGACCATGTGCCAATATATTTTTCTCTATTGTCCTAGTTGAACCATATATCTATATGATTATAATGGTATTCATATTTAGAAAATTTAAATATAAATGTATAATGATTGCAGTCTGAGTGTCTTAAAGTAGTAATCTAATTAATATAATATATGTATATTTGACATAAATAATTATATATATATATATATATATATAATTGTCACAACAATACTAGATTATAAAGAAAAGTATAAATTTGTAATAGTAAAAAAAGCATTGATTATTTAATATCTGAAAGTATCAGAATTACATATTAATAGATATATGAAATATAACTTCATATTTTTTGCAAAACAAATTCCTAAAATGTCAGTCTAGTAGTTGTTAAATAATAAAGTACTGATAAAATGAGTTTATATATGTATGATATGACCAATCAAAAATGAATTTAAAAACTTAGGAATTGATTGAAATATATATTTTTCAAATATAATATTTATAATCTTTTTGGGTAAAAATGAATTGACTTTTTTGTCAACACTTTAATGAATTTCTATAGTTTTTGAAAATAAATGATTTTTGTGAATTAATCCCATTATTTTATATATTGTTAGGTAATTATGAATATATGGGAAGAACAATACAAGTTGTTGGCAAGAAAAAAATGTTTTCTCAGATTTCGTAGAGCCAAAACTGCCACTTTCTTAATTGTTTTTCATTATATTTAAATAATTTGCTGAATTAAGGTTGTTGAGAAATGCTGCATATCTGCAATAGAATCCTTATAAAAATATTAACACAATTCTCCATAATCCTAATAACAAAAACGAAACACTAAACCAAAGATTGTCTCACAATATTATATCAAGTCTAAAATTTGGCAACCTGCAATAGAATCCAAAACCCATGAACTGCTTGCAGCTCTGGCTCTAGCAGATTTAGCCAAGGCTTCAGCATCAGATCTTCTTTGAGTCAGAGTTTTGTTCTTGCTAGGTTCAACACTAAATACTATGATCGTTGATGCATCATTATCATTTCCATTAGAAACAGGACGCCTGCGCAGGATTGTTCCTTCGGCTGCTACTATCAGATCTTGAAGATACCCTTTGTAAGCAAGCTCGAAATCTCCCATAATGTAAAACTTTAGTCCACTAAAAAGTTTTGGTTTCTGCATAATTGAGATTGAAACCATTTAGATGAAATATTCTCAAGTCGGTTGTATCATATCCTAGAGAGCATCACAGAGAGACGAAGCTAACCTTGTTCAAAGCTCTTTGTCTTCCAAGATAAGGTCCTTCTCGTATTCCATGAACATCCATTTTAATTTCATATGGCTCCTCACTTGCATATTTTGTATTTTTCATACAGGCCTTAATCCCTGCAAGAAACAATATACAACACTTAAGACAGTTTGTTGATTGAGAGATTGCAAACATATATATGCTTCATTGCTAATAGATTAAGAAGACTTACAATCAATGCTTAGTATCCATTTCCCCTCCAAAATTGCCATCATGAATTTGAGGGTCCTTTTGCAGGCTCCATTTTCATTGATTGATGCAATGACATGTGTAACAGTTGACTCCCATTGTTTTGAGATCGCAACTCCAGACAGTTCCGCAAATTCTGTAATAACAGTCTGCAATCAAAGCCATCCATCAAATACAAGTTTCAGCTCGAGGGTTGCATATAGTAAAACAGTAGATATATCCATACCTTCTCTTCAACTGTGAGCCCTGAGCAGGATAAGACCAATTTTTTGGATAACCCATGGAAATGCTTACTCTGTAGCTCAGCAATGTTACTTTTTCCAGAAACTTGGTTAGGCTGAGAGTGCAGTGGTCTGAGAAGATAATGATATATTGTCAGCTGTCTAATTTCAAAAATTGAAATCACATCATAATCTCTATCAATAGATAAAATTGGCATACCTTTTAGGAGTACGCTTGCATTTCCTGTCTTTTGAATTAGTCTCTTCACAGGGTAACATAATGGATGCATCCAAAGGGCATAGCATTACAAAGTTTTCCTGTTGATAAGAAAAGGTGTTAAAAGAACTGTGTAATGGACTACACAGAGCTTCTATAATATATGCAACACTTACATTGTCCCATCTGCATTCTGGTATGAGTTTTGCACACGTAACATGAAAACTATTCTTGCAACTCTTATTGTAACAACCAAGTGCCGCGCCTTTAAGCCCACAGCAGCTGCAACATATTCTCCGGCTTCTTGTCAACTCAACCTCAAGATTCACAACGGTAAGATTGTTGAAGTATACATTTGGAGCCCTGAAAAAGCAACACAGTTATTGCGTTCAGTCAGTGGTGTATCAAAAGCACATGTGTCATACTCAAGCAGTTTAATGATTTCAGTGAGTGGACAATTACTACTATCCAGATTTCTTACCATTCAGCACAGTTTTTGTGAACATGTATGACCTTAGACCGACCATTAAAATCTGCAGAGACGGGTTCCCCTCTGTGGTAGTGAGCCATTTCTCCTGAAGCCTGTACATATAACATTCCAATTAACAAAATGGTAAAAATGAACAAAGGGATTTAATGTCTAGGACTCCAATGTGAGATAGTGAATTCAACCTCTGTATTTTCTGAAGACTGACAAAAGGCACATGTGAATTTCTTAGTTGAAGGTCCATCGCATCGTCGTAAATGTGCACTACCTCCAGATGAAGACTTGTTTATCGCTGAGCATTTCTCTAAAACTTGCATGGTGTGATTATCTTTATCCACAGTGGATTTCTTTTTGTTTGTTGAATCTTGTTTATCACCCACTTGATTCAACTCATCAGTTAGGATACCATTTCCGTGCAATTGTGTAGCTTTGCTTGAGATCAAATGGGAATCAAGTTTCAATCTTCTTTCTGAAGTCTTCTTTTGAGTTTTCCCAGATAGATCTTTTAAAATGGAGCTTGCATTGGACTTTCTTCCCCTCTTCTTCAGAGAGGGTTTCTCGGTGGGACTTTGTTTTATAGGATGTGTATCAGATGAGCCATGGACTCGATCCTGATCCCCCTTTCCCACAATTTGTGTTCCAAGTGAGAGCTCATTAGATCCAGTGATCGGGTGAGCTGGAGAGGATTTAATGCTAGACCTTTTCCTCTTTGTCCCCTGCTTCACATCTGCTTCCTTGGATACATTTAGATCAGACTGAACTCGTGAACTCTGACCCTTGCCTCTTGTAGCTCTTTTAGCTTTCACATTTTCATGAGGATTCCCATCATTCCTGATAATTGTGCCAGAAGCCCCACGACTATCTTGTTTCGCACTAATGTTTGCTGTTGCAGATGATTCCATGTTGTCCTCCTGTGAGACCCCAACGCTTCGTCTAACAACTGTATTTCTTGCACTTCCTGCTTTGCGGTTTTTACATTTGGATAATGCTACTTTAGATAGTTTTTTTTGAGTAAGATCAATCTCACCTCTATCTGGGACCTGCAAATCAATTTAGATTTTGAGTTCATTTCAAAACACTTGATGCCATTATCAAAGAAAACAAAGACCTTGCTGTATCAGATTGAAGAGCTGCCTTTACCTTGGCCACAGGACTAGGTAGAATCTCCGGAGAACAAGGCCTCTGAGTCCATTCAAACATTTCGCTGTCAAACATGTCTTTTGGGTTGGGCTTTTCTTGCTCATCGGCCTGAAACACTCACCGAGAAAAAAGGTAAGATCAAAGGATCCTACGCTCTTTTGGGATATTGGACTAGGGGATTCCATATAACTGAGTACAATATTTATGAGTAATATATGTGTCAAAGTCAAAGGCCATTAAACTCGCAGTATTCAATCTTAATCAAAGACAACCTCCACCGCATAACTAAGATTTATCAAACACATTTCTATAGACTCAGAGCAAGTGTAGCATTTACCAATACCACAGAACAATATAATGCAATATGAATACTGAAAGATAACATTAAAAAAAAGCTATTTGAGGTTTTCAAGTACTAACCTTCGATGCACTCTCATGATCTGAGTCCATCAAATCGCTGAAAGAAGGAACATGAACAGGTGTAGTATCTAAAAGTTGATCACTTTCTGTGCGCTGACTTGAGCTCTCTCCGTCAACCTCATCTCTCAACCAAAAGAAGGGTGACAGAACTCCTTCTTTATTCAGACATGGCTCATCCAAACGAATCACAGTTTTCTCAGTGTAATCCTTGACATTTTCAGCTGTTTCAGTAGACTCAGTAGGTTTAGTTAAACTTTCAGAAGAAAGATTCTGCAGCAGCTGCACCCTTTTCTTGGTTTGGGATGAAGGTTTCATAACAATAGGTCCGGGTGCATCTAGATCAGTTTCCTTGGTTTTCCCATACTCTTTCCTCTTGGATGCTCGGCCCTTGCTAGATACCTGACGATTCTTATCATTTGCCTTCTCAATGGAAGCATCTTTCACATGCTTTTCTTTATCTGTAGGCGCACATCACAGAACACAAATCCCACTTTTAGACCACTTAATGGATTCAGAGACAGTATTAGATTTGTTTTAAACATCATCAGCGTAAGAAAACAGAAAATGAAGTGATATGATTACGTCCAGTTACTATAACATGAACTTATAACGAGTCAATCATTGCCTTTGTTTCATTCAAGATAACCAAAATGTTAACGCATTGATCCTATTAGACAACAGTAAGTACCCAATTGTGATGAATTATTCTGGGCCTGGCTTACGAATATGTTGACACCAGAAGCATCTTCCATGTTCTTGTAAATGCTCACCAAGCTATCCATATGAGGAGCACCTCGAATCTCTAAAATATAATAACACAATCATCAAAAAGAAGATACTAGTCTAGTAAAATTGCAAAATTGGTTATAGCAATGGAAAAAGCTGACACTCTGAGATCAATGAAGAGCATGAGAAGTACCTCTACGATGGTATGGGATTTTACAAACTGGGCAAGTAGCATCCATTTTCATAGATTTCATTATACATGCACTGAAATCAAGAGAAGACAAATCAGTCAATACACTAATAAAGTAACAATACGAAGAAATAACAAACTAAGGAAGATACTTACTTGCAAAAGACATGGTTGCACGAAAGTGAAACTGCAGAATCAAATAGACTCAAGCTGCCCAAAATATCAAAATCAAATTGAAATTGTTACGGAGGAAACTAAACGAAGGACTAAAATAAGAAATTAGGGTTTTTTTCTCGCCGTGTTCGTCATATAACTCAGAATACAAATCAGCACAGAGAGAGAGAGAGAGAGAGGCGATTTACCAAATAGGGCACTTGAGTTCTCTTCCCATCCTCTCCAGGTGACTTGTGCCCGCCATTTAGATCTTCACTTCACAGAGAGAAAACGAAACGAATCAATCTGATGAATTAAGGAGTGAAGCAACTCTTTGAGTATATAGATGCAGATGGTGAGTATATAGATGCAGATGGTGAAGCGTGTCCTTCAAAGAGGCTTACCATGTAAGCTTATTAGAGAATAACCCACAAAGCGCGAAATTTCATTTACTTCAAAAAAATTTCGTATCCCGCCATGAAACACGCGGGTTTATTGATTCATTATAGACTCAATTTCCGTTTTGCCCACTTATGTTTATACGTTTCTACGATTTGAACCCATTACTTTAAATTCCTATGGTTTTACCCTTATTTACCTTGAACAATTTTTCATATTTCAATCAAGGATGAGTGTCTCATACAATTTGTGTTGAAAAACAGGACTCTATTTTCTGTATTACCAGTAATCTTGACAAGAACAAGAACCATTTCTAAAATGGTGAAACCGGCTACGGTCTCTGACTACAATCTCTCGATTATAAACCTTTGACAGAAGTTTAATTGCTGAATGACAATCTCCACAGACTCTTAGATTCTTCACGACCCGAATCGGTGATCTTTCTGGTGTGCTAATTAGCATAAAAGCAATAGCAATCTTCTCACTGTGATAGACCAGAGAATTCTCTTTCTCTTCCTCCTCAACATCGACATAAACGTTCGAAATCTGCGGGACGTAACCTTCCAATCTCAATCTATCAGTCATTTCTTTCAGCTTTGCGTATATCTCATTGCTTTGTGGATGAGACTTATCACCCATGAGAAACTCATGTACTCTGTTTCCTACTTCTACTAAGCTGTGACCGGGAACTTTTCTCACACCGTCTCTTACCATTTGTTTCCTTATCTTTTGCACATCGGACCAACGCTGCTCGGATGCATACATATTTGACAAGAGGACATAATCCCCGCTATGGTTTGGTTCTAGTTGTAAGATTTGGAGTCTGGCATATTCTGCTAAATCTGAATCACCATAAACCGTACAAGCTCCTAACAATGTTCTCCAGATCACAACATTTGGCTGCATCGGCATTTTCATAATGTATTCATAGGCTTTCTTCACTTGTCCAGCTCTAGCTAACAAATCGACCATACAACCAAAATGTTCGATCCTTGGTTCAATCTTATACTCCTCTCTCATTCTCCTGAAATACTCAAAACCTTCCTTCACCATCCCACAATGGCTACAAGCGTATAAGATCCCCACAAACGTAATCTCACATGGTAATAACCCCTCCATTGATTCCATATCCCTGAAAAGCTCAATCGCTTCTTTTCCAAAACCATTAACAGCTAAACCGACGATCAATGAAGTCCACGAGACACTGTTCTTGTCCACCATTTCATCGAAAAGTGTTTTGGCTTCTTCGACTCTCCCACATCTCGCATACAAGTCCAATAGTACATTGCTGGAATGTAAGTTTCGTGTCAAACCCACTTTGATCATATATACATGAACTCTCTTACCCAATGTCAAAGCACCAATCTTGGCACAAGCAGACAACAAGCTTACTATTGTGAACCCATCAGGCTTGATACCCATCGAGTCCATTTCAGTATAAAGCGTCAAAGCTTCGTTTGGTTTACCGTTTTCTGCAAACCCATTAATCACAGAGTTCCAAGCTACAAGATCTTTCTCAGGCATTTTATCAAACACTTTGTACGCACTCGATAAGTCTCCACAATTGGCGTACAAATGGAGCAGAGAGTTCTGAGCAAATATCAACGAACCAAACCCACTTCTTATAACAACGGAATGAATCGTCTCTCCCAAACGAACATCCGCCATTTTCGCCACAGCCTTAAGAAGAAACGGGTAAGTATGAGTATCTGGGTCGACTAAACCAGATACTTTCATTTCACGGTAGAGAGAAACAGCAGAGACGGAGAAGTTACAACTACACTCGGCGTAGCCTCTGATTAAGGTGTTCCAAATAAAGATATTGATGGGTTTCTCAATCTTGGAGAAAACCTTGAGAGCGTAAGACATGGGAGGTGGAGAAGGAAGAGATACGAGGTAGAAGATGAGGTGTTTGCCCACCCTGGGGTCGGAGATTGAGACGCCATGGCGGATTGAAAAAGCGTGGATTTGTCTTAGTTTCGTTAGCGATGAAACGCCGTAGGTTTGCAAGAGAGTTATGCATCTCTCGACCATGGGAAGTAGCAAAACAGAGGTTTCTGAGGATGGTGGCATTTTGCTCTGTTCGTGTGGGCATTGTCGTCAATTGCGTTAGAATCGAGGCGAGTTCCCATTAATCATATAAAAAGACTTCGAAAGATGGTAACTTTCCGGAACCCTAAATTTTGGTTTCTCAATTTCTCCAAACAACTTCGACAGCCGCCTTCATTCTCTGTCGGAAGAAAGATGCATCCTTCAAACTTCAAAGACGAACCAAGCAGAGGGTTCGACTTCAAAATGTCAATACCCCAAAAGAGTTGAATCGAGAGCAGTTTCTCCAAACCAAGAGTTATGAACGAGTCAAAGGAGGGGTTTTTGAATGCCAATTCATTGTTCTTCGGATCAAGACTAGCCTTTTAAGGTAAGGTTCTTCTCTGGGTGAGAATGGTTCAGGTTAAGCTCTGATGTTTCTCTATGAATTCAATCCATCTCATTGCTCTAATTTCTGCTTTCCAGACTCAAAAAGTGACATTTGACGCTTTTTACTCTTTCGTTCATCTGCGTATCTTAAACGGTTAATACAAGAGGACAACTTTCTGTACGTCTATTTGCTTTTCTTGATTGTTTCACCGTGTATCAGAACTTCACAGCCTTGAGGTTTTGGCATGAGGATTAAACACGGTGATAAATAAAATAAAATCAATAAGCACATATGGCTGTATCTATCTGATCATGAAGAGATTTATTGGCAGTCTTTGCGCTACAGTTTTTGTTGTTGTAAGCAATCTGAGCTTTGAGTTTTCTTCATTCCAATTTGTCTAGGGACTTTTAGAAAGAGCTTCTGCTAATGACCTGCACACTCGTAGGGTTGATGT
Source organism: Crucihimalaya himalaica (assembly GCA_004349715.1). Classification (NCBI taxonomy): domain Eukaryota; kingdom Viridiplantae; phylum Streptophyta; class Magnoliopsida; order Brassicales; family Brassicaceae; genus Crucihimalaya; species Crucihimalaya himalaica. The sequence continues at coordinate 1,559,238 of SMJT01000029.1, forward strand.
TTAGATGCTCTGTTTATACAATCACACTCATGGATGCTGATCAATTCATGACTCTGTATGCTAACCAAGCTTTTATCTCTATGGACATGTGACATTTACAGGATGAGGATTGTGGCAAAACACTGAGAAAGGAAGCTGACAACTCGACATTACCTGGATCTTATGAATGCCCTCCCTCCATTTCCCTCTTCTGGATGGCAACAGCTGGAGAACTTTTCAGAGAAGCGGCGCAAGTTATGCAGATGATTAAGCGGCACAAGATTGGGGCAAAATCTTGATTCCATTGCTCTAGCTAAAAGTAAAGACCAGCAGAGTAGCATAATGCAGTGACCTTAACTTCTCTTTCTTGGTAGCCCCATAGTGTTATGGCATAGAATTTTTGAAATAATTTGCTTAGATATCAGTATAAATCTCTTTCTGAGATTAAAATCCTACTCAATGGACACCAATGTACAATAAGAGATTGTTATCTTGAATGTGTAAATGTGTAAAACAACTACTGGCACCAAAGTGGAAAATACAAAAAAAGGTTAGGTGGTGCCTAATCTGTAACCGTGTTTATCTCCCTGCTAGTACTTCGTTATGGTCATCTGAAATTGCAACATTCTGCTCGGCCTTTCAACAAATTATCCCACAAGCACATCATCTGACTCGGAGATTGGTAATGTGCAGTGTAGTAGTTCAGTGTGCATCCGTATTGGCAAAATTTCCAGCTGTGTGAGTATTCGACAGGCTGAACTGAGGCGTTGAATTTCTCTACCCACATTCCCATGCTCACATCTTCCATCTTGAACAGCTGTGACAACAATATGGAAGTAGTTTGGCTTAGGATCAGTTCAAAATGAGATTGGTCATAAATCATAACAGTAAGAGATGGAGATACGAGTAAGAAAATGAGAGATGGTCAGACCCTAAGCTTTTGTCTTGAATTCTGAGAAACAATATATTTAGCAATGTTGCTTGAAATTATGTATCCGGGTCCATTGGCGTAAGGAGGATACACAGCTTCTGGCCACTCCTGTTACAGTAACAAGCAAAAACTGTTAGTATCTGAGGCAGCTTCTGATTTCTGAATCATAAAAGTGTGTATGCAGGCAAAGAACACAAGCCATTGTACCTCCCATGTAACTGCCCACTTGCCAGTTCTAAGAGGACGATGTCGAAGATTTAGATTTCCCATATAGAGTGATTTTTCCGGAGAGACTCCATCAATTTGTTTCAAAATTGATTCCACTCTGATGAATGTGTCATCGTCACATTTCATTATATATGGAGCTGTCACATTCTGGACCTGAAAGGTAGATATTTCAGACTATCATAATCAGACGTGTAAAGTAACTACAATGAGGGAAACTGTTAATAATCCATAATTCCTAGAGATTATATACAAAGACTTAAATAGAGATGGAGTCGTGCTGCAGAAATGATCAATACCCCAAATTCACAAATTGCAATTGTCTTAAGGACCACAAGCTCGTAACGGTCCATAAAGGGCAGAATCACAATGTCTCCAAAATATTCAGCCTCTTTCTTCAGCATTGCATTGACTTCCTTTCTTGGGTTCTATCACACAAAAAAAAAATTACATAAATCAACAAAAGAAAAGCATGAATTGCTTAGTATTCCAAGGCAAAAGAACTTTAAAATCAGTAATTCTCCACTTAACTGGTCCAATGAAATCGATCTGCAGTATTAAGTTTATTAAAGATTTTGTGTTTGGATTATGCCTTAACATAAGTAAGGTGGTAAGAACTTACAAGTGCAACAAAGAATCGGGCTACTACATGTGAAGATTTAATAGAAGGATGCTGCATCCATGTCTTTCTCACTGCCATACGCTCTGAAAAATGGTTAGTTGCAGACAGAACACCCATGAAAAGGCCAAAAGGAGTGCCAGGCAATGGAGGAGCTTTCCATTCTGAAGAAAACTCTATTGCTTTCTGAGGTGAGAAACTCGGATGAGATGTTGAAAGAGAAGTAGCATAAACAGAATGAATATCAACATCTCCAGTAATTGCCAGCCCTGTGGCATCTTCTACGGTAAACCCCTGAGAGGCCAGAAATAACAAAATATATTAAAATAAATTTATAGACACAGAGGAGACCAATTAGTAAGGCATATACAAGTAGAATGCTCATCTGATATCACATACCGGTCGATAAGGGAATGAAGACACGTGCCTTCCTCCAACATTTATATGGAAACCGTCAATTCCAGCTCGCAAAGTTAGGACAAAAACCCTGCCTTCCGCGAAAGGGAATGACCAAGTGACTTCTGGTTTCTGTTCACGGCCTATAAACCGTTTGAACCAAGAAGTTGTCTTCGATTCCTTTGAGTCCACCATGTCAATTATGTCATTCTTCGTCCACTTTTCACATTTACTGAATCCATCAACTGGAACAGAACATTTACTTTGTTGAAGAGAAAACAAAAGGAAACATAACTATATAGAAATAAGAAAATCTAAGGTAACTAAAGATAAGACTTATGGGGATGGGCTTGCTACATTTTTTGCAACTATATTCAATACGAACCGTAATTTGATCTTCCACATCTAAACTAATAAGCAGTTTATGATGGATGTTAAAATCTTACTAAGCATGTCTGTGTCCTTCTTGGATGGAGTACCATCACATCTTTGAGCAACCCCCCACTGCATCCTATAACATGTATTGTGTTCAATGACTGGCCGGTGATTCCAATCACCTTTAATTCTAGGGTTCAAATGAAGAATCTTAGGAGGATATTCTCCGTCCCCTGTCTTCAACCCTTGCAACTCAACCATAAATTGTGAAACCATAACCATTCCATCGCCTCTTGTCAATCTCGAACGCTGAGGAACAGATTCTTTATGTGCGTACTGTGGAGTTCCAAGAATTGTAATAGAAGATCCTGCAGTAAGACCACAGGGAAGCAACATGATCCCATTGGCTTTATTCAAGTCATCTCCATTCATTGAGATCTGAGAAGGACATGATTCGACCTTCCCTTTGTACAACGAAGAACTCTCTTCAATGTTTTCTACGTCAAACTTATCAACATCTTGCCAAGCCTTAGATCCAAGCATCCAAGCCTCATCTGCCATTCTTTCAAAGGGTGACATATGAATAGTTCTATTCCTACGTCTCATGACCTCTCCCGATATTCGACCATACCGAAACTGAAGTGGCTGAATCGGTTTAGTAACACTTATCTTCTCTTCTGGTGGCGCATTCTGAGTAGTAGAAGGTCCACTCTGATTCTCTTCATCTTCTAGCTTTCTATTCAACATGTCACTGCGTAACGACCCGCTTAAACTAACATCTAAACCAGTATCCCTTAACGCCCCATCTAAACCAGTATCCCCACTTAACATAGCAACCAACTCGATGAAATGTGGGAACTTAAACGCTAAGAAAACCAAGTAAAACCCTGCTATAACTAGCAAGAAATGTGACAACTTGAACCTCCTAGAACTATAAACCCCTCTAAAAGATTCGCTTTTTACCCTTTTCATTGTTATGGGTCAAGCTATGATAACTACCTCCCCAATCAAAAGCACTAGACTTGCTGATTTCCAAGTCGAATTAGTGCGTCAAAACTGCAAATGGCGTATCGAAAATGTAGCCAATTCATCGAACAACTTCATCCAAAGAAGTATAACCTCAAAATCTGGACCCAAACCCCACAATAACAGCTAAAGCTTGGCACGATTTGAAGATCGATAGACTTCACGAAATCCAATCAAATCAACCCAGATGTCTCGATTTGATACGGGTCTTTACAAATAGACGAAATTTTTACGAAAAAAGAAGAAATAGAGAAAGTTACTAACTCCCAAAAAAACCCGATGAAGCAGAGCAAATCTGCACCTGATATTAGCGGTTTTTTCTCCTTAAATCTAGGGCTAGAAGAGATATAAAACAGGGGAGAAACCACTCAAGGGAGGAGATGATGGAGAAATCACAAGGAACCTTTCTCAATTTTAAATTCAAAAAATTGTCTCTTTTTCTTATCTAACAACATTCAAATGCGTATCTTTAGTAAATCTCAGTTTAAAGGGTTTAAAGTCATTGATTCCGCTGTAGTTTATCTCCTAATTTGTTTGGTAAAATTAAAACTTAAGTTTCTAGTTAATAAATCATAAAAATCAAACAAAATTGAAATTTATGTTATAATGGACTCATTAACCAGCCCATTAGATTTTACTCTTTTCTATTGTACCCTGACATCTATATATATATTGTTCCAGAGATCACTAATAGGAATAAGTTTACAACATGTTATCAGCACGAGGCTCTAACCAACTGAGCCCTAGCCGCCGCTTCTTCTCATCCTCTGAGCCCTAACCGCCGCTTCTTCTCCTCCTCCGAGCCCTAGCCGCCGCTTCTTCTCCTCCTCCGAGCCCTAGCCGCCGCTTCTTCTCCTCCTCCGAGCCCTAGCCGCCGCTTCTTCTCCTACCTTGAGTTGATTTGAAAACCGAGGTCTTTAGCTCCCGGTTCCTTTTTCCAGTCAGAACCAAAAAGGCGTGATCAAAGGTAAAATCATCACCCTAATGATCGAAACCGTCTTCATTTAGAAACTCTAATCTAAACCGTCAAAACCCTAACCGCTTAACCCTAGATCACGATTTTGTTTTGTAAAATCATGCAAAATCACGTTACTGTTCATCTAACTGTTCATCGTAACACATGTCATCATACTGTTCATCATAATGTTCATCGTAACTGTTCATCGTAACTGTTCATCATAACTGTTCATAATAACTGTTCATCGTTTACTGTTCATAATAACTGTTCATCGTTACTGTTCATCGTTACTGTTATGAATCCCATAATCCAAATACCATAGATTCATAATCCCTTAATGAAATTAATTATATATGTTTCAGATGTCGAACATTCAAAATGTTGAATTCGAGGCACTCAATGTCTCAGGAAATAACTATCTCCAGTGGGCCCTTGACACTAAAATTTTCCACAACTCCAAAGGCCTAGGTGAATGCATCATCGATGATAACACCGCATCTCTCAAAGATCGGTTCCAGGCGATATTTCATATCCGCCATCACCTGGCCGAGAGCCTTAAAAATCAATATCTCACGATTGAGAACCACTCGACCTTTGGGTGGCACTGAAAAAGAGGTATGACCATCAGAAAACGGTCCTATTGCCCCAAGCCAAGTTCGATTGGAAGAACCTACGGTTCCAAGATTTCAAATCCGTGGACGCCTACAACTCCGAACTCTTTCGGATTGTTTCACTCATGAAACTCTGTGGCGAAGAAGTGTCTGATCATGATCTTCTTGAGAAGACATTGTCAATCTTCAACACTCTGAATATTGTGCTTCAACAACAATACCGTGGAATGAAACACACGGCATATGAGGATTTGATCTCTTGCTTACTCCTAGCGGAGAAAACAATCAGTTGTTGATGAAGAATAGTGCTCAAAGGCCCCCGGGATCAGCCCCACTCCCAGAAGGAGCCAATAAGAAATCCAACTACGTCCAGCGTGACAGATCCTCTGATCTTGGCCGCGGACGTGACAACGGACGTGGGAAGCGTGGCAATGGATGTGAGAATTCAAACCGAGGCAACCGACCTAACCTTAGTTACAATCACGGTAAGATCGTGGGATCTCCAAACCGACCCATGCAGCCAACTCGACCAATCCATCCCCTTGCCACCGATGCGGGATGTCAAATCATTGGTCCAAGAACTTCTTGCACTCCTAAGTTCCTATGTGAGCTCTATCAGAAGCACGGGAAGGCTAATTCTGAAGCTAATTTGGGTCCACCAAGATTGTGAAGGTGACTTCAAGATGAGAAGGCTGATCCCATGGATTACCAAACCTCCGACCTACTCGATTAATCTCGACATCTGAACCATTTCGATTTATTCCTGATTTATTTTCATTTTGGGATTTGTTTTATTTAGATTTGATTTACATTTCAGAACTTATGTCTTTTATTTCATTTATGAATTATTATGGTTTAGTTAAATTTAAATCATACCTCTTGTTTTATGAAGATATGCATGAGAACATGGATATCATTGTGGTGGATAGTGGATCCAGCCACACCATATTAAAGAGACAGACCTATTTCATAAATCTCATAATAAAAACCGTAAACATTAGCACCATAGCGGGTACCTCGAGCCTAATAGAGGGCCAAGCCTATGTGTTGTTATCAAACGGCACACATCTAGAAATACTAGATGCGTTATACTCACCCATTTCAAAGAAAAATCTTTGAGCTCAAAGACATAAGACTAAATGGTTTCCACATCGAAACCCAGGGTGAAGGAACAAATAATCATTATTGATCACTAAAGTCTACACGGCCATAAACAAGTCCTTGAGACTATACCTGCACTATCTATTGGCTTTTACTATGCTAAGGTCAGTATGATTGAGGCTAATGCTGCTATCAAAGCACGGTTTAAAGATTACACTATTTGGCACGACCGGCTTGGTCATCCCGGTACGAACATGATGCGTAAATTTAATTCAAAGTTCTAAAGGGCACACCCTTAAAGAAAACCGAGTCTTCCCTCAACACCTCATGTGCACAGCTTGCTCACAAGGGAAGTTGATCACTCGGACTTCACCAGTCAAATTGTCCAAAGAGACCTTGAATTTTCTGGAACGAGTACAAGGAGACATATGTGGACCGATCCACCCACCGTGTGGACGTTTCGGTACTTCATGGTTCTAATTGACGCATCGACCCGCTAGTCGCATGTCTGTCTATTGTCTTCTCGGAACCAAGCATTTGGTAGGTTATTAGCCCAAATCATCAGGTTGCGAGCCCATTTTCCAGATTTCCCACTTAAGATTATACGTCTTGATAATGCTGGTGAATTCACTTCCCAAGCGTTTAATGAATACTGTATGGCCATGGGGTAAGTGTAGAACATCCCGTGGCACATGTCTATACACAGAATGGATTAGCTGAATCATTCATTAAACGAATTCAATGGATTGCTCGACCATTACTTATGAGGTCGCAACTCCGGTCTCAGCATGGACATGCAGTCTTACATGCTGCTGAACTAATACGCATCCGGCCATCTAGTGAGCATATATTATTCACGATCCCAACTGCTAACGGGTAATGAGCAGACATCTCCTCCATATTAAGATATATTGGGTGTTCAGTCTATGTACCCATTGCACCACCACAGTAACTAAAATGGGACCTCAAAGGAGGATGGGAATATATGTTAGTTTTGATTCTCCCACCATTATCAAATATCTCTCGAGCCGACCACAGGAGACCTATTAAGGCCAGATATGCGGATTGCCGATTTGATGAATCGGTATATCCTGTCTTAGGTGGAGAGACACACAAGCTGGTAAAGGAACTTTCATGGAATCAAACATCCTCACAATGGCAAGATCCTCGGACTCTAGGATGTGATTCAGAGGTCCAAAAGATTATACACTTACAAAAGCTAGCTAATCAATTGCCAGATTCTCTTGCTGACCCGGACAGAGTAACTAAATCGTACATACCAGCTTGTAATGCACCATACGAATAGATGTCCAAAAGGGACAGACTCAAGTTGCTACAGAATCTGCATCACGTAATAAATGTGGCAACCATTAGGTTCCAAAGATAAGAATCCCCGAAAACCAAAGAAAGGTGCAACGTTGAAACCGGGATTCCTGAAATAACAGACATAGCCGCGGCTGAGAATCACCCTAGTGAACCGATACAAGAAGTTTGGGACGCCAAATCTCAAGGTTCTGAAGGGATCAATAATAATGAAATCTCTATCAATTATAGCATGTCTGGAACTCAATGGAACAGAAAAGATGTCGACATAGATGCAATCTTTGCATACAGGTAGCACTATGAGGTTGCGCACACGCAAGAGGATCTAGAACTCACGTCTATAATTGAGTGCACTCGTAGATCAGACTGGCTAAAATGGAAAGAAGCCATAAACGTGGAGTAACAGTCTAAAGAAAAGGAATGTGTTTGGTCCGATTATAAGGACACTATTCGATACTAAACCAGTGGGCCACAAATGGGTCTTTGTGCGTAAAAGAAACGAACTCGGTGAAGTCGTTAGATACAAGGCACGGCTTGTAGCACAAGGATTCTCACAGAGACCTGGAATCGATTATGAAGAGACTTATTATCCTGTGGTGGATGCAACTACTTTTTGATTCCTCATAAGTCTGGCTGTAAGAGAAAACTTAAATTTGCGGTATATGGATGTTGTAACCGCATATCTCTATGGACCACTGGACAATGAAATCTATATGAGATTACCAGATGCATCGAGAATTAAAGATAAGCATGCATCTTGAGATCAACACTGCATTAGGCTGAACAATCATTATATGGACTGAAACAAAGCGACGTATGTGTATAACCGGTAAGCGAAATACTCTATCAGAGAAGGCTACAAAAACGATCCGATCAGTCCATGCATCTTTATCAAAAAATACGAAAACAAAGGATTTGTGATCATAGCAGTATACGTGGATGATTTTAACATCTTCGGAACATCTGGTGAAATCGCCCAAACAGTAGAATGCTTAAAAGCAGAAATTTGAAATGAAAGACCTGGGCAAAACTAAATTCTGTTTGGGGCTACAACTTGAGTACATCAAAGATGGAATCCTTGTGCATCAATCGACATACATTGAAAAAATACTCAAGAGATTCAATATGGCCCAGACCCACCCATTGACCAGCCCAATGGTTGTGAGGAGCCTAGGAATGGACAGTGATCCATTCGGTCCAAAGAAGGACGATGAAGAAGTTCTCGGTCCTGAAATGCCATACCTCAGTGCCATAGGAGCATTAATGTACATGGCTAGTCACACTAGACCTGACATCTGTTTTGCCGTGAGTCTCCTAGCTCGTTTAGCTCATGTCCAACTAAAAGGCACTGGAACGGTATCAACACATCCTAAAGTACCTACAAAGAACTAAGGACTTAGGATTGTTTTACACTAACCACAACAAGGATGGGCTAGTTGGTTTTGTTGATGCAGGATATCTATCGGATCCGCACTGTGCCAGTCTCAGACTGGCTATGTTTTCACGCATGGAGGAACAACTATCTCTTGGAGATCTATGAAGCAGACAATCGCTGCCACCTCATCTAACCATGCAGAAATCTTGGCCATTCACGAAGCTAGCAGAGGAGTGTGTTGGCTGCGATCCATGACCCAACACATCGATCAGATTGTGGTATGGACGAAGATAAAGACCTACGGTGATGTTTGAAGACAATGCGCTTGTATTGCTCAGACTCAAGGACGGTTACATCAAAGGGGATCGGACGAAGCATATTCTGCCCAAATTCTTCTTCACTCATGAGCTACAGAAGGATGGTCAGGTCAAAGTTCAGCAGGTCCGATCAAGTGAGAATTCAGTCGATCTATTCACCAAATCATTGCCGACTTCAACACTCCGGAAGCTCATTTATCAGATTGGGATGCGTAGACTTAAAGATCTACATGATGCTCAAATCGGGGGAGTAATGCGTTGATCAACCTACGTCTGGATATCTTATACTTGTTCTTCAACTTGCACAGAAATACAGGGAAGAATTTAGGAATTCACAGACTAAAGTCAAAATGCTAACATACAATTAAAGACGTAGCAGTGTCCCACCAATTCAAGACTAAAAGTGAAGAATCTTATAAACCCTCACAAAAAGTACACAGCGGCAAATACTCAGATTCAAAAATGATACCCATCAGACCAAATCCAGTTATCAAAGTCAGATTGTGAAGAGCTTAAAACCGTGGCCGACTGAGGAAGAAGGATTCAGAAAGCTACCTGAAGAGAGTCCGAGAATGAATCACCACTGACTGATTTCACTTCTCTCCTGTGTTAGGCGGCCAAAAGGAAAAACCTAAAACTTATTTAAGCGTCCCTCGGTTCTTTATGGACGGTAACGATCAGGAACACTTCGACGAAATCTAGGGGTGATTTTATTAGAGTCCACAAGAAACGATACTGTTAAAGTGTTAAGCCCAAGTTTGTAATATTATTTTTAACATTTATTTTTAAACACAATGAATTATACTTTAAAATATATACTATGCAAAACAAAAAAATATAAAGAAAATATATGAAAGTTCTATTTTTCAAATTTTTGAATTAATTTAAAAAATATGTGTTTAAATGTATACAACCAATATAATATTAACTACTCGGCCATTAAACACCATTTAAACCATATAAGTTATAATTATTTTATAACATATAAAACACATATTCTCTTATAAATAGCAAGACTCATATTTCATTATCCATCATATTTCAAGTATTACATAATTTTGTGAATTCTATAACAATTTTTTATATACAACTATAGAATTTAAACTATATATTTTATGTCAACTTTAAAGGTTTGTACGCAAGCTATTTATGTTCTATCTATGTTTACTGTTGCTTGATATGTATTTATGTGTTTTTGTTTTCGCCTACTCGAATTTGAAAATAAAATATACTATATCGATTAAAGTATTTATTTGAAATTAAATGGGTTCTTTGACAAAAAAAATAACTAAACTAAATTAATAGAAAATATAAAGAAGAGTTAATGACAAAAAAAAGAACCAATATTTTTTACCGTTATTATTTTCAAACCAATATATCAACATGTTTATGTGGAGAAAGGTGAGCTGCACGGAGGTAAGACGTAGACAGATAAAATAGAAAGGTGGTTGTTGTTTCTAACTCCACATTTTTTCTTGTTTACTTTAACTCCCCTATTTTAATACCATCGGTATTTATACAATTTTGGTGACATAATCACTTTTGTATTCTTCTGGTTCTTTGTATTTTTTTTGGGTCCAAAACACATATCTAGACTTTAGAGAAATAAAAAAATCAATCGAGTACATACGAGAGTATATGAGCATGATATCACTTGAGACCCAAAATTGGAAGTCTAAACCAATTGTTTGGGCTCACCCATAAGTTTCCAACTTGATGCGTCATCATTTGATGGCGTCTAACTTAGGCCCACCCTCTTTGACTTTTGTTATTTCAAAAAAAAAAAAGTGTTTACCATTGCAATATAGTACAATGCAGGCATAGCGAATGTTTGCTCCGATCCTTTCAATGATTAGTCCCCAAGTGTCGCACTTGTTTATGAACCGGCCATGTACATATGTCTAACAGAGTGACTCGTTATTAAAAAAGAATTGCAATACAGATTAGATATTTGATTGTATATTTTAGATGCAATTTGTAGTTAACTAAAGCGTGATTCTTGCTATTATTCGAATATATCTTCAAAACTACTACTACATGTTTATTTTAATGGGGTATGTAAAACCCGTATAAAGTGTCCGCCTTTTCTCTTCTTCGCCGACGTCTCTCACGGCGTCGGGCTGATCCTCCGGCCTCGTTCAGTTGCTCTCGCGTCACTATGGGTAAGGGTAAGTCAAAGAAGAAATCCTTGCCATCTCGGTGCTCCGCTTCACCTCCAATCACGATCTCGAGAAACGTGTTGTCGGCTATCCCGTCTTCTACTCATCCAAAGGTCACTGATTCGTCCTCCCCCGGCGCCGATTCTGGTTCTCCAAGTCCCCCAAATGCCCAATCGAATGTCTCTGTGACAAACTTGGCCATTAACTCATCAGATATGAGTCCTCCCACCTCGGTAAAGGCTCAAATCTCTTCGGTTGCTCCTGCTTCTGTCTCCTCTAAAGGGATAACAGAACCAACATCACCTATTGACAAGGGAACAGGCACCTCCAAGGATCCTCAAGTCGACACAACCTCTGCACCAGCCACGAAAGTGTCGGCTCCAGAAAATGTAATCCAAAAATCCACAACCTTAGCTCCTTCATGGGTTAGCCTTGCAAAAGGCTCGGCGAAGCAGCTCAAGAGATCTGGTACATCTTTCACTCTACCCTCAGGGGAGGCTTGTGTCAAAATCCCTAACACTGTGATTGAGAAAAACAGGAAATCATGGGATTGCTTTGTTCTTGGACAATTCTACTCAGATCCTCCTTCCCAGGGTACCATTCACAACATAGTAAATGGGATTTGGAGTAAACATTACAGGGATATCACGGTCTCAAAGATGGAGGGTTATGCTTTCCTATTCCGTATCCCGAACTCCGCCACCAGAAATCGTGTCATCACTCAGCGGTTGTGGCAGATTGAAGGGCAGACGATGTTTGTTGCCAAATGGGAACCTGGAGTGGTCCCAGCAAAACCGGAATTGGCTTCGGCGTCGATTTGGCTTGAATTAAGGAATGTGCCGCTACAATTTTTCAATGAGGACGGTCTTGAACAAATCGCACATCTTGTTGGGGATCCTAAATTCCTCCATCCGTCAACAGCAAACAAGATTAATCTAGAAGTGGCCAAGGTCTTCACAATTATCGACCCGAGGAAGCCTTTACCTGAAGCAGTAAACGTTCAATTTGACTCGGGTGAAGTCAAGAGGGTCTTAGTCTCAAGCCCTTGGATGCCTCCCATATGTGAAAACTGCAAGGAGATAGGCCATCGCGTTCGTCGGTGTCCGAAAGCTCAGGTATCCTGCAAGTCCTGTAACTCTCCCAGTCACACCGTAGAGATGTGCCCTCGTGCCAAGACTGGAGCTTCCAAGCAGAGATATAAGCGAAAGAAACCACCCGCCGTTCCTGATTTCACTACGATATCAGGAACCAAGCATAATCACACATTAAACTCTGGAAATTCGAGTCTGCAGGTTGGAGATTTTAGTGGCTTATCAGTTGAGACCAAGAGTAAGGAAGCATCATCGGTTGTTTTGAATGGAGGAAAGGAGCTGTCTTTAGAGGTTGAAGATGACTCCTCAGACATCTTATCTTCAGAGCCTGATGATGGTGTCTCTCTAGGAGATGAGTTTTTGAATTTTGAAGAAGTGCTGCCTCGTAAGAGGCGATTAGGGTTGAGAGGCAAGGGCTTCAAATCCGCATGACTTTATGTGTACAAACCTTTTTTGTTGGAATGTCTGTGGCTTTAATATAGTAAGCAATAGACGCGGATTTAAAAATTAGATTAAAGTTGCAAAACTTTTTTTTGGCGGTAGTAGAAACTATTTTTTGGCGGTACTACACCTTCTGGGTATGAAATGATCAAAATCTAGAAAACTCTCTTTCTAAACTCATTTCTACCCTTAAGATCATTCTATATATGAAGATAAACAATAATCATCCATCAAACATCAAGGTTCAAGCAGCAAACTCCTTAAATCTACCAAACCAACAATCCAAAAGTAAACTACTCACACATATTCAGATTGCGAAAGTAAACCATAGAAAAGATAGATGATGAAGAAATAATAAATGATCTACCAAAAGATTTATAAAAACTTCAGTACATAAGTCTAGATTTTGAATTCATAAACATAAAATCATGAAGAACAAATGAAGAACAAGAGTAGGTGGGAGAGAATGCTTAGAAAATGTTACAAAAGCTGGTATGCTTGACTTTACAACCCAAAAGGGTAGTTATAGAGAGAGAGTTCTCACATGGGAAAAACAAAGGAGAAAAATCGTGATCGTTTTGAGCGATCGATTTCAAACCGATTGTGTCTTGACTCGTGATTGGTTTATGCCATCGGTTCAAACTAATTGAGTGGTATTTGCGTGAAACAGCCTCTCTGCCGCTCGGTTTGTACGATCGTTTTGGAACCGATCGTGGCTCATGATCGACCTCGATGATCGGTTTCAAATTGATCATCTTCGTTCTTGTTTCTTCTCTTTCAGCTCTCTGTCCTTCGTTTATTCTTGTCTCCTACCGTAGCTCCATAACCCTGAAATAAACACACTATTGGAACTTCAATTTTGGACAAGTGGCTCCGGCCAACTTTCCGGCGACTTTTCCGGTGAGGTCCGTCACTGGAATGACCACTATAACATAGTCTTTGGATTCCTCGTAATGAGCACTATAACATAGTGTAGTTACATGTAAAAATTGAAGTGAAATTGAATGAGAAATTGAACTCCAAAGTGGTTAGCTTGAAAGCTTATAAAGACTTTATATTACAAAGTCTCACATTGGTTGAGTGGAAAAATTCCCTCTCTAGTATATATGTTGTTACACTTATGAAAGTGTTCAACAACTAGATGGGAAGGGGAGACCATGGTGCTAGAGTTGGAGGGCCATTATGCAAAAACACACACGTGCGCTGCCGCCGAGTTCGGGCTCGGGGCCCGGTTTCTTTTTGGAGAAAATTCTTATGCAACTTTGCTTAAAGATTTGATCAATTTAGAATCAAATTTTTGCATAATAAAAGCGATTAAATGATTGCTTTGACCGAGCCTTAATGGTGCGCGAGATTCTCTACGGGTCGTGCGCCTCACTTAATGGCACCACGATCTTCGCACGTTGCGGATTTCGAAAGCTCTCCCTGCGTTTTTAAAAAACAAAGACGCTCTCATTCTTTTTCCATCTATCGTTCTGCAAACTGAAAAAGCAAAAACTCTCTCCCACTTCAAACAGTAAGTGTGTGTCTCAAGAGTATATCGTAGATGTCCAGTTCGCAGATTCCGTTTTTCGAGTGTTGAGAAAACGGTCTCACCGTAGTTGTATCCTGGGATTCATCATCTCATAAACCGCCACACTGCGGGAAATTTTTTGAATTAAGGAAAAAGATCATATCTTGCCTCTACGGATTTTTCCTTAATTTGGTTTTATATTCGTGTTTTGTTCTCCAGATTTTATCGGTCTAACACACACAAACACCAGCAGAATGCGCTACACACAACCAAGAATGTGCAAAACACACAAAGACTCGATAAAGCTCTAAATGGCACTCAAATGCTATGAATTCACAAATATATACATAAAAGAGAACAAGAATATGATATGAAATGTGATAAAATACAAGGATATCACTACATATCTATAAATTAATCATCAAGGTCATTATTATGATATAAAAAAGATTTCTAATGTATTTGTACAATTTATATATTTTTATGTTGTTTTACAAAACATAGAGTTAATGTACATATATACTTAAGGTATATCTAAATCTTACTTACATTTTGAATAAAAAAATTTGTTATGAGGGCTTTATTCCAAACTTACATGATCCACATGACAATATCATTAACCTCTATAATGGATCCATTTTTTTTTGTTATGAATACAAATTTTGCGACGACTGAAAACGTAGTAAAATAGCAACGTAATAGCGACAATTAAAATATTTGTTGCAAAGACATCGCTAAATCATCAATTTTTAGGGATGAAAATTTTCCGACGCTAAAACTTTGTTTTCTTGTAGTGACCGTATTACATATTCGGAGTTTACAATGTTAATTAGCATGCATCAACATATCTTTATTTATTATTATCCCGTGTTATTTACTTATGTAGCTTGATATATTTAACCAAAACAAGAATAAGTATTATATCTCGTGATATCTTTTGTTACATATATACCGCCATCTATGTGATTGTCCAAAACCGGAGCTGCTTCTCTGGCAAAAACACCCATCGAGAAGTTAACCTTTAAAAACATTTTCTCTTCGAAAACTGGATCGTCAGTCGGCCCATATGAGCTTGAGCCGCCATCGCTGTATGAATTTTGTTCGTTCATGAATTGCTCATCATTTATGCACCAAGTAATGTGTATGACCATATCTCCGATGTTGTCTTCGTCTGAGTTCGAAGTGTTGAGTTCAATAACAAACTGTGGAGCGGATTGAATTTGTTGCCTTGTACTTGTACATGAAGTAATGGGGCACTTTCTTTACTCGGCTTTCGTATATGAATAGAGTGAGCTCCTTGGGGTCTACATTCATTGACAGGTCCAAATCCCGGTCCTTCTTGATGGTTGGTGGTTTGGTTGTTTCGTCATCAATTTCAAGCATCCAAGAAGGCCAGCGTAACGTCATTTTCAGTCGGGTGTGACTATTGGTTATTTTGTACTCCTCCTTTAACACAACCTCCACCATCTCGATGTCATCTCCTTCCTGCATTTTCATTTGCCTTACCCGCTCACCTCGGTCTTGTTCAAAAACCCATCTGCTAATTATGTCCCGTTCCAGTGTCCTATTTCGACGGCAACCAATTTCGTATCTAGCCCTTATGACAACCATATATCATGTGTTAGGAAATTTGTGTATGTGGATGATGTTTCTTGGAGAAAATCCATTTATAGAGTTATGCTTGTTTTGTGCATGGATGATGTGTAGAAAATGAGGAAGAAGAAGAGTATCTGCCAATCTATATAATGTCGCGTTACACAATAGTGTATCGAGTAGGCATCATTATGAAGCATTAAATACTCTGTGCTTCGTGTCAATGTTCCGCATTGGGCAAGGAAGCTCGGCACTCGATGCATTTTGTGGTCCCCATCTTCTGATTTTCACTGGGTTATAGATATATCCATAGTTGAATATAGTGTGATACTAGTTGACATATAAGCAGAGTCGCTATCAGATGCATTAAATGAACTCAAACGACGGTTGAGCGTTGATCCCACGTTCTGGTGCTAACATGCGTCTTGTCGCCCTACTCGAACATTATCCGTGGTGATATCTATGAGGACATTTTCGATATACATGGATTTTATAAATTCTCTCTCTCTTTTTGCAAATTTTCAAAAACCTACACCTTTCACCAAATTATTTTCATTTTATGAGTATTTGGCTAATTGACTCATCTTTAAATGTGGTTTTAAAAGAGAAGTAGTAAACTCAAACAAAAATTGAATATAAATTGGATATTCAGAGAGATGTGACTGCGTTATGTTTTATAGAACATTTAGCGAGTATCTCATTGTGAACGATTACAGTCATATGTCGCCTTCTTATATCTACGTATGTACATACTCAATGGTTTAAACTTCTTTTATATACTTGTATGATTTATTTGGGTTACTTGACGGGTACTCGATCTCATTGTATCCGATCCGGTTAGGACGTGTAATCGATCTTAATGTTTGTCATAACGTACAGTGTCTTGACAAAATACTAGTTGGGTAATATTGATTTTATACTTTTTTTCTTGAACATATAGAGAGCTAATGTTTGTCATTAGTCCCGAAGTGTCGCACTTCTTTATGAACCGGCCATGTACATATGTCTGACATAATGACTCAGTTATCAAAAAAAAATTGCATTACAGATTAGATATTTGATTGTGTATTTTAGATGCAATATGTAGTTAACTAAAGTGTAATTATTGCTACTATTCGAATATATCTAAGTGTAGACGTATCTACAAAACTACATCTTTATTAAAATGGGGTTTCGAAAATTGCAATATGTAGACTAACCCGTATCTAATACAAAATTACAAAAGATAATCAAGAGGTATTACACGTACACTGAATCAGACCTATTAAATAATAATAAAAAGATCGGAATCTTAAGCAAATTAACTATATAAAATAAACGGGTGCACACAAAAATATCGACCCGATCAATACAGAAAAAGAGCTTCGAACCTCAGCGAGAAAATTCTTAGAATTGTTAGATTCGGAAATAGAAATTAAAGTACTCGAAGAACAAGTTGAATAAACATGATGATGAGATGTCTTCATTATCATCATCCCACCATTGAAACAATCTTCTTTGTTCTCTTCTTCTTTGATTGTGTCTAGCTTCTGCTTCGTTGCTCTATGCCTTCTCATCACCGTCACGAATTATGCCGATTTGAACCGAATAAATATTCGGTTCGGTTCGGTTCAGAACTCGTTTTTTTTGGATCGGTTACCATGTTTTAAATCTATTCCGAAAAAAAACCGAAATGTTTTGTATTTCGGTTATAATAACCGAAATAGACCAAATTCATCAAAATCCATGACAAAAAAAACATATATATTTTTTTTTTACCTTCTTCTTCTCTACCATGACTCTGCCGTGGAGCAAAGCCCTCAAACCAAATAAAATCTAAAAAAGATATCAAAAAGAAATATCAAAAACAAAACATCTAACACAAGACGAGATATCTAAGACAGGAGACATGCAAGAGACATTTACGACAAACAAACAATAAAGCTCCAAATTATCATGCCTTCATATCAAAGCCACAAACCAGACATCAAAGATCAAAGCCCCAAATTAAAAATCAAACGCCCAAATCGACATCAAACAGACAACAAAGATCCAAACTGACATCAAACACACATCAGAACCTCATATTGCAAATACAAAATCAAACTCCCAAATCGAAAACTTGATGATTTAGGGTTTACAAAAATCAAACCCCAAATCAGATATTAAACCCCAAATCAAACCCCTAAATCTCGTAATCAAGCATCAACATCTATGAGAATTAATAAAAAGGAGAAAGAACTTACCAATTCGAGTTTCTGATGATTCTGGGTTTCAAGATTCGAATCAATACTGATAAAATCCTTGAGAGAACTGAAGAAGAATTAGATGAGAAATCGAAGAAGAAGAAGATGAGATGAGAAAAGATTCGGATGCACAAGCACGTATAGTCGTATTCTTCACGATCAAGTATCTACTTAGTACTTCCTATCATTCACGCTCAAATTCATTATTTAACATATTGTGTGTCTATATGTTACCTTGACAAAAAAATGTTTCTTTTTTTAGGATCACAACGGCTTTCATATTAAAGGTCTGATAATTAATTTATTTCATGTATTATGGCCGGAGCTGCTCAAAAGGAATCCACCCTTTCTATCTGAGTTCGTAACACCAATTGTGAAGGTACAGAGAGATTGATCCTTATTCTCATAATAATATCTTATAGAGTTATAGTGCTTGACATATTATCTCTATTATATAAGGAATTTAACATATTCCCTGAACATACTATGCACGAGACTGGAAAAAACAATCATTTTTGTCAATGCATGAGTACGAAAAATGGAAAGGTAGTTTCTTATCCGAAGAAAGACTTAGATGGACCTACAAAACCTACAAGGTTGGTTTTCTGTTGCACCTTTTAAGAAAGCACTCACTATATTGTTCAGAATAACTAATTGTTCTTATGTATTAATTATTAGAGATACTCAACTAAGATAATTGAGAAGTGATTGCATATATCATCGGCTAATATAATTATCATTTATTTGTAATTATTGTC
This sequence comes from Crucihimalaya himalaica, assembly GCA_004349715.1. Lineage (NCBI taxonomy): Eukaryota > Viridiplantae > Streptophyta > Magnoliopsida > Brassicales > Brassicaceae > Crucihimalaya > Crucihimalaya himalaica. The sequence continues at coordinate 1,578,254 of SMJT01000029.1, forward strand.
TTTCCTTAATTTGTATTACAATCTGACTGAACACCTTGTTATTATTATTTTTTGTTATTTTTAGGTACACTTAAACATATAAACATAAAAGTAAATAAATTCATTAAGCAGAATCAAGTTCTTGTACCTACTTAATTACTTATGTTATTTTTTAGTTCTTAACCATATATTCATAATTACCTAGAAGTAAATATAGTTTGGTAATCTAAAACACACATTTTTTCAACAAGCAATTAAAATTTTAAAATACAGACATTCATTAAAGACTATAAATGTTATCTTAAAAAAATATTGCAATTAATTTCTAAGTATTACATCAATTTTGATTCGTCATATTTGATAGAAAATCTCAATTTACTTGGATTTACCTATCTACTTTATTAGTTGATCACTACTAGATTGGCATTTTAGGATTTCTTTTGTAACAATAGATTTTTATGTATTTATATTAATTAATATGTAATTCTGATCATTTCAAATACTGGTAAGTAAAAACTACTTTTTAAGAATAATTACACATCCATAATTTTTCTGCATCATTATTGTAATAGTTATTTAGGAAATTATCTACTTAAGTACTTATTTACAATTGTTTTGATTATTTCCGTCAACGATTTATGTAGCAATCGTTGTACATTTATATCTAAATTTGCAAATTATGAATAGCATAAGAATCATATTAAATATTTGGGTTGACTAGGACAATATAAACCCATTCTCAACTCGAATCGAGAAAACAAAAACAATTTGTCAAACCGAAACTTATATTTGGACAATATATTGTGTAAAATGATAGACTTATATATTTTACAAAAAACAGTGAAACAGTAATTAGACACAAAAAACGTGTGTAATGTAACCGTGGTAAAATTGTTACAGTTTCTGGCGTGTTGATAAAACAGTGACGTGGACCAAACACATAAGGTGCAAATAAATTCGGAGATGAACTTAAGCCCACCTAAGTAAAGATACAAGAAACGTGTGCACTCACAAAGTGAGACATAAAAGAGGGAGAATCGACCGTACAAAATATTATGCTTGAGCACAAAGCTACTTAGCTACTACACGTGGCATCACCTAATTGTTGGATCGGGTGCACCTCGAGATATGCAAACATCCTCCTCCGTTGTAGGGATACAAAAAGAAACAATGTTTCTATTTTTACTCTGTATTTTCCTAACTGTATGAGTCTCAATCTTATCACCGTGTCTATTTTCTACTGCTCGTATCCTAGGTACTGTGCTTCTTAGTTAGAGTTTTCTCATTGCATCCATTTCCAGAAACCCGGTCGTCCCCTGCAATCGAAGAGATGTATCAGGAGAAGTCGCTGCAGGAGCACATTTTGCTCCGTCCCGACGCTTACATTGGATCGATCAAGGAGCACACCCAATCACTCTGGGTATTTGAAAACGGAGAGATGGTTTACCGGCAAACGACTTATGTACCTGGCCTTTGCAAGATCTTCGATGAGATCCTTGTGAATGCGGCTGACAATAAACGGAGAGATCCGTCGATGGATTCTATCATAGTGAAGATCAATGTTGTCTAAAATAGTATTAGCGTCCGTAACAACGGAAATGGAGTTCCCGTCGTGCGGCATGAAGAGAAAGATGCTTTTATCCTTGAAATGGTTTTGGTCGTCTCTTGACCTGAAATGATGGCAGAAACGGATATGGCGCCAAGCTCACCAACATCTTCTCCACTAAATTCACCGTCGAAACTGCCGATGGGAAGAAAAAATTCAAGCAGGTACGAACAACCTTTTGGATTTAGTAGTATCTCTCTTAGAAATTAAACTATTATCTGGTGATGTTTAGGTCTTCACAAAAAACATGGGAGAATCGTCTCATCCCTTTGTAACCACTTGCGAATTGAATGATCAATGGACACAAGTTACTTTCGAACCTGACCTGCAGATGTTTAACATCAGTGAAATTGGTACGTTCCTATCATTCCAACTGTCCTTGTCAATGGATGTGAAGGCATTGGAACTGGGTGGAATACATTCGTCCCAAAATATAGCACGAAAGACATTGTAAACAACATAAAGCGGCTAATGAGTGGTGAGGATCCTGAGCCTATGGTTCCATCTTATAGAGGATTTAAAGGAGAGATCGAGGAAACAGGAGGTGGGTACTTTTAAACAACCGGTGTATTCGAGAAGAACATTAACAACTCAACCATCCGTATCACCGAGCTACCTATCAAGCATAAGTCAAATTACAAGAAATTCTTGCATGGCTTGAAGAGGGAAGATAAATTTATCAAGGTATAATCAACAATTTACTACGATTAATACTTGCTCACATGTATACAGGAAATACTTGTCAACGCCATATTTATCAAGTTACAATGACTTTTTATTTGATTTGAGTTTTTTTTTCTCTGTATATAGGAAATAAGGGACAATAGTGGATCAAGTGTGGATATTCTCCTTACATTGAGTAAAGATGATATTGCTGATGAAGAGTATATTATGGAAAGCTCAAACTCAGGACGAAAATCTTCACCACCAATATGAATCTCTTTAATCATTCCACCAAAATGATCAAGACATATAAAAGTCCACTGGAAAGTAAGTAAAGTTGATTAACTCTATTTTTCATTGGCATGAAATTTACTTATTTTATTTATACTTTACAATTTACTAATTTTACATTCATCTTCCAGTTCTCCAAGAATTCTACAAAATCAGGTGTTCCTATTATATGAGTAGAAAGGTATGATGTTGTTTTAGAAATTGTACTGATTAAGGATAATGATTTAACATTTATGATTTATTTGATGTTAACAGGAGTCTTTGTTGTCTATTCTGCAACGTAAGTTGAATAAAGTAACCAACAGAGCGAGGTTTGTCCATGAAGTTCTTATTGGAGAACTCGAAATCAATAATAGAGTGGAAGCTGAATTAGTTAAGGAGTTGGAGGAGAAAGAATATGATATTTTCCGAGAGAAGGAAAACGATTCAAGGTATGACTACCTATTGAGAGGAGTAAATGTAATGGCATCAGGTGCGGAGAGAGTCGAAGAAGTGAATGCAGAGGTGGCTAAGCTGAAAGAAGAAATTGAAGCGTTGGGAAAACACAGACCATTTAGACCTCTGGCGAAATGATCTAAAACGCTTGGAAGAAGAACTTGAGGTATGAATTAACAGCACTGAACCACCCTTTATCACGTTCAGTTAACAAGTTACAAAAAAATTCACTGATACATATTCTCCCGTTTGTATTGCAGAAACTTATTCCAGCCATGACAGAGAAGGGACAGGTGGCAGATGGACAGGAGGAATAAGAAAAATTTGGGAGAAGAAAAATGAGGTAATAACTTTGTTTTCTCGTCATGGTTGAGAATGACACTGAAAAAGCATTGGCACATTTGCTTCATGGTTCTTCCTGAATGGGCTTTCAACTTTCCTACTATACATCTCTATTCTTGTCGTAGCTGCCTATAATAGCTACATGGATTCTAAGCATTGGTTATACTAAGCCAATATACTTTTGAGTCTTCAAACAATGATCAATTGTCAGTTAAATTGGTGGGTCTTTGAATCATCAGTTTCGTTTGCAGCCATCTTGCTTCTTCACCAAAGGAGAATCTAACTAGAGTCAGGGATTTGTGGTCTATGTGTTACAGGTTCAGGAATTTGCAAATCGGTGGGTTCACACTTCACAGCGATACGAGAGATTGGTTTTCCAACAATTGCTGTTGTAGAAGCTCTCTTCATGTTTGAGAATGACACTGAAAAATCATTGGCACATTTGCTTCATGGTCCTTCCTGAAATGAACCGAACAAAAAATTGACTTCTGTTATGTCTGAAATTTGTTTCTTGAAAACTTGCAAACTTTGAAATCCATACGTTGTGTTAAAAGTTTTGTTATGACTTCTATTATGTCTGAAACGTGCTGAATTTTTTTGTTATAACCAGAAGACTATGGTGATTTATGATTGGAAATCAGTGAAATTGTTGAATTATGCCCTATTTTGCTCTCAAACCAAACAAAAGAAGTCAAAGAGAGAACAAGTAGTTTGCATGTCAAAGAAGATTGCAGAATCCGGTTACCTTTGCTTACTTGAAAAACTAAGCTACAATCTAGAGTTAAGCATGCTTAGCAGTTGTTGCAGCTAGGAACAGTGTTTTGTGTAGGTGTTAGAAGTTGTTGTGTTGTGTTGTTGGAGCTAAAAACGGACGCGTTTTGGCTTTGTCTCGAGGATCTCAAATCGAAGCACTCAATTTGGCTTCAGTTGTGTTAGAGAGTTAGCCTGGATCTGTTAGGGGTTGTTTCAAGGGGTTAAACAGAAAGAGTCGGTGACGGTGAGTGTGTAAGTTGGATTTAAGAGATTAGGTCAAATTGATACGATTGTGTAATCTTGAGAGCTAGAAGAAGAAGAAGTCTGTGCAATTTGTGTTGATCTACAAAGACTAGGAAGAACTCGCACATTGCGATCCTGAACTTGTAAATCGATTGATTCTGGTCTTGTGATTGAAAGAGTGAGAGATTCTTTGAGTGATTCGATACTAAATGAATCAGAAAGCGGAGCATAGTTACTACAATTGGTATTAGAGCCTCGGTTGCCAAGTTGCTCAGTGTCGATATCGCAAGATGTCGTCCCCAAGAATCAAGTTGGACAAGTTCAACGGTATGATCGACTAAATAGTCTCTAGAAAGAAAAGATACTGCCTCGCTCATCTGAAGATTCTCGGTCTAATGGAGGCTCAAAAGCTTCAAGAATCTGACGTATCACATGACTCTTAGAAAGGACTCGTTTGTTGACTATAAAGAAGTGGAGGCAGGTTCTGTCAGGATTGTTGACTCTTACTGGCTTTTTAACAGCTATTGTTGGAGATATTAACCCCGTCTGATGGTGTGTCTAAGGAAGAAAAGAGTATCTGGGTGAAGGCCTGATAGGTATATACGCCTCTGCTCTTGTCATCTACTAATTGGTTTGCAAAACGCTAATTCATAAGTCAAATGCCAACGTGCAGGTGCAGCTGGGGAGATCACAGAATTTTGGCTGGAATATGAGAACAGCTTCTTTTGGGGAAAAGACTTTGATAAGGTAATTAATGGGTTTTGAGTTTTTATTCATGTTGGCTGTTAATAGTTACAACTTACACAATACACGTATACACTGAGCCTTGTCTTTATTGCTGTCTCCAAGGTTGAGATGGTTCTCCAGGCACTAGAATATGAAGCCGGTAAGTCTCAATCCTCATCTTTCTAATTTCTTGTGCTTGTTCTTCCTCTTCCATCCCAAGAAAATCTCATTTCACGTTTGAACATTGTGGCAGAACATGAGCAATTGCTCGACTGAGTTTTTCATATCAGCAGCATGTAGAGAACCCATCTCATATGTTTTTCTCGTTTTACAGTTCTACCAAATCATCTGGTTACATCATATACAATTGCTTCCACTCCGCTGCTGAGATTAGCTCGAGGAGATAAGGTCAATTTACTTAACAGATTGGAATAGTAGATCCAGTTTAAACTTCGCTATCCTTGAACTATCAACAGTAGAATCTGCAGAGTGATAGACAGAAGTTCTTAGTATGCTGATTTGTTTATGTGTTATGATAGAATGCGAGTGGGGTGCCTCTTTTTGATACGGTGAAGGAGGAGATACGGAAATTGCTATCAATTGAGTGGTACAGAGAACACATCCAGAAGAAGCACACTGGCCACCTAGAGGTATAAATATCTATTTTCAGCCATTTCCATCTTTGGAGGATGCTCCAGGTATGTCTGAAAAAACTTGTAACGTTACTTATGCGCAGAGCAAGGCGAGATGGTGCAGGCCAAGTTTGGCATACCACAGTCAGCTGTTAGGCAGCTAGAGATTTACACAACTGCAGTCCTGCTTGCTAAAAACTACAGGAGCACAGTCCATGGAAACCCAGATTTCCTCTCCTACTTCGAAGAGGCACCACCTTAGGCCAAGCTCGCTTTTGTCTGGAATTGGACATCTCCGAGCTATCCCTTAAGTTTTTGCCTAGATACAGACAAGGTTTTTCCTTCCAGCTTGGCTTGGTGTAGTTGTTGGTCTGAAAGGAGTCTGTGAGAATGGTCATGCCGATGACGGTGTAAGCTAAAGCAGATATCCAAATAGCCAATGACTACGATGAAGAGCTTGTCTCAGAGAGAGCTCAGAAGGGAATTGGTGACTACATAAAAGTATGTGTTTGTGATAAGCAGCCAATAAAAGCCCTCGGAGAACAATCAGAGCCTTCCATATCTGAACCCAATAAACATGCTGCACGTTGGGTTCATCAAGAGGCTAAGACGTGATGAGGACAACAACAAGTTCAGGGATGCACTGCTCATCACCATTAACGGCATTGCAGCTGGAATGAGGAACACTTGTTAAGACATTATCAAAACTGAAATGTCCACAGCCATTCATTTCCGCTGGACATGTGTGAATCACCATAGTTTTCTTATGTTTTCCAAATTTTATATATTTATGAATCAGAGATAAGAGAATGATGCATAAGCTTCTGCCTTTCTTACAATTTTCCATAATTCATTTCTTACACCCACACACACCTTATAGCAAAGGGCATAAAGTAAAACACAACACAACTTCTGACACCTACACAAAACACTGGTCCTCGCTGCAACAACTACTAAGCATGCTTAGATTTTCAAGTAAGCAAAGGTAACTGGATTCTGCAATCTTCTTTGACATGCAAACTACTTGTTGTCTCTTTGACTTCTCGAGTTTGGTTTGAGAGCAAAATATGGCATTATTCAACACTCCCTCTTGCCATTTTGTAACTCAAACCAAGCTTGCTTGTCTCGAAATCTTTCTAACCTCTGTCGTCCCAATGCCTTGGTGAGTATATCAGCTATTATTTTCCCAACTATATATATATATATATATATATATATATATATATATATATATATATATATTTCAGAAACCATATAGAAACAAAAATTACATAAAACAAAAATGGACTGACAACAAATACTGATGCCAAGTAATATCAAAACAATAGCAATTGCAACAGCAGTTCAGAGAAACAGAGAGGATTACAAATGTGAGTCAGAAGCTCTCCTATTCTAGTAACAGAGCTTATTCAGTGACCTCTTTTACTTATTCAGTTCCATCTAGAGAGCTTCGATCCAAAAAGAACACACGCATTCCAAATACAAACTATATTACCAAAAGAACACACATGTTCAAACCTGTGACGCATTCATCAAACAGTGGCAGCAAGAACCTTCACTACATTAAATAAAGGGAATGTAAGCACATGATCAAACCACTCAACTTTCCCCCAAATTTCACAACTTTTGCGCTTTTCAAGTGTAATCTCCGCACACCAAATCATCTTCTCAAGGGAGTAATTATAAGGCAACTTCTCGTCCCACAAAACCACCATCTTTCCACCATAATCAGCCAATCTAATCCCTGTTTTATCAAAAGGGAACTTAGGCAGTCCTACCAAACCCTTCAACTCTCTCCACCTGCCTACCTCAGTGTCGTACCAAATGATCTTTCCATAACGAGCAGAGTACAAAACATTATGTATCTCGCAATAAGAATCTAAATACATATACCGCCCCATCTGTTTACCAACTTGTTCCCATCTACCATCCGTGGAATTGTAAGCAACCACCTCTTTTTCAAGCAAATGCACCACATGCAACTTTCCGTCAACACATGCAGTTCTGGAGTAACTGTCGCCATTTGGCTCACTGCAAGGGATGGGATTAGGATCCCAAGTCTGAGTTTTTGTGTCGAACACCTCGATGAAGTTCTCAAAGGAATTTGAATCGCCACCACGGCGGCATCCTGCTACATATATCTTTTGATCAAGAACGCTAGCAGAAAATGATGTTAGCTTCACCGGCAGGCAAGGAGCTTCGTGCCATGTGTGAGACCAGCAATCCAGTATGGAGACAGGGATAGGGGAGAACTCACGGGCTAAGGATCTAAGTGGGGCAATGCTGTAGATATTAGAACCAACCACCACGAGACGCCGAAAATCTGGTAATTCCGGGTATTTGGGAATTGGGACTGTAGCCAAAACATACCCACTTGACTTCTTATTCTCACCGGTATCATTGGATAGCAGTCCATCAGGTTTCCGACAAAGAGTGAACCAGCGAGAACCAGGAAAGTTAGCAAAGCACACATAGAGACAACTCTCGGTGCGGCCCAAGAGTGACCGGGCCTTGTAAAGCTCCGGTGAAGCAAGGAGAGATCGAAGGCTCTTGGAGAAGAGGGAGAGAGTAGGATAGTGCAACCTTGAGACCCGTGCGAGGCAGTTCAATAACAAATCATAGGGAAGTGAAAGAATCGGGCTAGATTGCTGCGGTGTCAGCGTGGGCTCCTTCTTAGTAGTAGCGGTTGTCTTCCTCTTCTTTGCTGGGGACAATATCAGCTTAGGCGTCGGCTTCTTCTTATTTGTCGTAGCACTTCTTATTTGTCGTAGCAGTTGTCTTCCTCTTCTTTGCCGTGGGCGACATCAGCCTCGGCTTCTTCGTCGTAGCAGCAGTTGTCATCCTCCTTTTAAGGAGACGACATCGCCGTTGATCAACCTACGTCTGGATATCTTATACTTGTTCTTCAACTTGCACAGAAATACAGGGAAGAATTTAGGAATTCACAGACTAAAGTCAAAATGCTAACATACAATTAAAGACGTAGCAGTGTCCCACCAATTCAAGACTAAAAGTGAAGAATCTTATAAACCCTCACAAAAAGTACACAGAGATGCATCGGCAAATACTCAGATTCAAAAATGATACCCATCAGACCAAATCCAGTTATCAAAGTCAGATTGTGAAGAGCTTAAAACCGTGGCCGACTGAGGAAGAAGGATTCAGAAAGCTACCTGAAGAGAGTCCGAGAATGAATCACCACTGACTGATTTCACTTCTTCTCCTGTGATAGGCGGCCAAAAGGAAAAACCTAAAACTTATTTAAGCGTCCCTCGGTTCTTTATGGACGGTAACGATCAGGAACACTTCGACGAAATCTAGGGGTGATTTTATTAGAGTCCACAAGAAACGATACTGTTAAAGTGTTAAGCCCAAGTTTGTAATATTATTTTTTAACATTTATTTTTAAACACAATGAATTATACTTTAAAATATATACTATGCAAAACAAAAAAATATAAAGAAAATATATGAAAGTTCTATTTTTCAAATTTTTGAATTAATTTAAAAATATGTGTTTAAATGTATACAACCATTATAATATTAACTACTCGGCCATTAAACACCATTTAAACCATTATAAGTTATAATTTATTTTATAACATATAAAACACATATTCTCTTATAAATAGCAAGACTCATATTTCATTATCCATCATATTTCAAGTATTACATAATTTTGTGAATTCTATAACAATTTTTTATTACAACTAATAGAATTTAAACTATATTTTTATGTCAACTTTAAAGGTTTGTACGCAAACTATTTTTTTATGTTCTATCTATGTTTACTGAGTTGCTTGATATGTATTTATTGTGTTTTGTTTTCGCCTACTCGAATTTGAAAATAAAATATACTATATTCGATTAAAGTATTTATTTGTTAAATTAAATGGGTTCTTTGACAAAAAAAATAACTAAACTAAATTAAAAGAAAAAATATAAAGAAGAGTTAATGACAAAAAAAAGAACCAATATTTTTTACCGTTATTATTTTCAAACCAATATATCAACATGTTTATGTGGAGAAAGGTGAGCTGCACGGAGGTAAGACGTAGACAGATAAAATAGAAAGGTGGTTGTTGTTTCTAACTCCACATTTTTTCTTGTTTACTTTAACTCCCCTATTTTAATACCATCGGTATTTATACAATTTTGGTGACATAATCACTTTTGTATTCTTCTGGTTCTTTGTATTTTTTTTGGGTCCAAAACACATATCTAGATTTTAGAGAAATAAAAAATCAATCGAGTACATACGAGAGTATATGAGCATGATATCACTTGAGACCCAAAATTGGAAGTCTAAACCAATTGTTTGGGCTCACCCATAAGTTTCCAACTTGATGCGTCATCATTTGATGGCGTCTAACTTAGGCCCACCCTCTTTGACTTTTGTTATTTCAAAAAAAAAAAAGTGTTTACCATTGCAATATAGTACAATGCAGGCATAGCGAATGTTTGCTCCGATCCTTTCAATGATTAGTCCCCAAGTGTCGCACTTGTTTATGAACCGGCCATGTACATATGTCTAACAGAGTGACTCGTTATTAAAAAAGAATTGCAATACAGATTAGATATTTGATTGTATATTTTAGATGCAATTTGTAGTTAACTAAAGCGTGATTCTTGCTATTATTCGAATATATCTTCAAAACTACTACTACATGTTTATTTTAATGGGGTTTCAAAAATTACAATATGTAAAACCCGTATAAAGTGTCCGCCTTTTCTCTTCTTCGCCGACGTCTCTCACGGCGTCGGGCTGATCCTCCGGCCTCGTTCAGTTGCTCTCGCGTCACTATGGGTAAGGGTAAGTCAAAGAAGAAATCCTTGCCATCTCGGTGCTCCGCTTCACCTCCAATCACGATCTCGAGAAACGTGTTGTCGGCTATCCCGTCTTCTACTCATCCAAAGGTCACTGATTCGTCCTCCCCCGGCGCCGATTCTGGTTCTCCAAGTCCCCCAAATGCCCAATCGAATGTCTCTGTGACAAACTTGGCCATTAACTCATCAGATATGAGTCCTCCCACCTCGGTAAAGGCTCAAATCTCTTCGGTTGCTCCTGCTTCTGTCTCCTCTAAAGGGATAACAGAACCAACATCACCTATTGACAAGGGAACAGGCACCTCCAAGGATCCTCAAGTCGACACAACCTCTGCACCAGCCACGAAAGTGTCGGCTCCAGAAAATGTAATCCAAAAATCCACAACCTTAGCTCCTTCATGGGTTAGCCTTGCAAAAGGCTCGGCGAAGCAGCTCAAGAGATCTGGTACATCTTTCACTCTACCCTCAGGGGAGGCTTGTGTCAAAATCCCTAACACTGTGATTGAGAAAAACAGGAAATCATGGGATTGCTTTGTTCTTGGACAATTCTACTCAGATCCTCCTTCCCAGGGTACCATTCACAACATAGTAAATGGGATTTGGAGTAAACATTACAGGGATATCACGGTCTCAAAGATGGAGGGTTATGCTTTCCTATTCCGTATCCCGAACTCCGCCACCAGAAATCGTGTCATCACTCAGCGGTTGTGGCAGATTGAAGGGCAGACGATGTTTGTTGCCAAATGGGAACCTGGAGTGGTCCCAGCAAAACCGGAATTGGCTTCGGCGTCGATTTGGCTTGAATTAAGGAATGTGCCGCTACAATTTTTCAATGAGGACGGTCTTGAACAAATCGCACATCTTGTTGGGGATCCTAAATTCCTCCATCCGTCAACAGCAAACAAGATTAATCTAGAAGTGGCCAAGGTCTTCACAATTATCGACCCGAGGAAGCCTTTACCTGAAGCAGTAAACGTTCAATTTGACTCGGGTGAAGTCAAGAGGGTCTTAGTCTCAAGCCCTTGGATGCCTCCCATATGTGAAAACTGCAAGGAGATAGGCCATCGCGTTCGTCGGTGTCCGAAAGCTCAGGTATCCTGCAAGTCCTGTAACTCTCCCAGTCACACCGTAGAGATGTGCCCTCGTGCCAAGACTGGAGCTTCCAAGCAGAGATATAAGCGAAAGAAACCACCCGCCGTTCCTGATTTCACTACGATATCAGGAACCAAGCATAATCACACATTAAACTCTGGAAATTCGAGTCTGCAGGTTGGAGATTTTAGTGGCTTATCAGTTGAGACCAAGAGTAAGGAAGCGTCATCGGTTGTTTTGAATGGAGGAAAGGAGCTGTCTTTATAGGTTGAAGATGACTCCTCAGACATCTTATCTTCAGAGCCTGATGATGGTGTCTCTCTAGGAGATGAGTTTTTGAATTTTGAAGAAGTGCTGCCTCGTAAGAGGCGATTAGGGTTGAGAGGCAAGGGCATCAAATCCGCATGACTTTATGTGTACAAACCTTTTTTGTTGGAATGTCTGTGGCTTTAATATAGTAAGCTATAGACGCGGATTTAAAAATTAGATTAAAGTTGCAAAACTTTTTTTTGGCGGTAGTAGAAACTCACGTACAGCAGCAAAAGAGCAAGAAGTTCGTCAATGACCTCCTTCCTTGCTGGTTCTTAGAAGACAATTATGGTTTTTCAAAATTAGGAAAAATTTGGATCATTTGGAACCCAACTGTGAAAGCGGTGGTGATAGCTAAATCACTGCAGATGGTGACGTGCAAAGTTCAGCTCCCGGACTTACATGTTTGGTTTGTTGTGTCGATCATCTATGCTTCAAATGAGAAAAGTTCTAGGAACGAGTTATTGGCTGAATTGGTTAACCAGTCCTCCTCTCACACTATGGTGCATCAACCTTGGATTGTCCTTGGTGATTTCAACCAAATTTTGGATCCTTCAGAACACTCAAATCCTCAGGACCTGAATGTAAACAGACAAATGAGAGATTTCAGGGGCTGCTTGGAGGCAGCAGAGCTTTATGATCTTATCTTTAGAGGGAATATATTCACTTGGTGGAATAAGAGTAAGACTAGGTCAGTGGCAAAGAAGCTTGACAGAGTTATGGTTAATGCACTTTGGCACAACGTCTTCCCCGAATCGCGGGCAACTGATTTTTCTGACCATGCGTGGTGTGGTGTAACTCTCAAGCAATCTAGGGTGAGTCGTAGAACTCCTTTTAAGTTCTACAAGTTCCTCCTTCTTAACCAGGAATTCATACCCTTGGTTGCTACCCACTGGTTCTCCTGCTCTGTTACAGGTTCGGCAATGTTCAGGGTCTCTACCAAGTTGACAGCGCTGAAGACGGTGATCAAGAATTTCAGCAAAGTAAATTATTTAGATCTGGAAAAGAGAGTTAAGGAGGCTCATGATCACCTGCTATGGCTCCAAAACAGAACTTTGGCTAATCTGAGTACCTCAAATGCGGATAGAGAGATTGAAGCTCAAAAGAAAAGGCAAGAGTTGGCCTCAGCTGAGGAATATTTTTTCTGTCAAAGGTCTAGAATATCATGGCTTCGAGATGGGGATAGAAACACTGCTTTCTTCCATCGAATGACAGCAACAAGAAACTCAATAAATCAGATTCATTAAATGCTTACTGAAGATGGTTCCAAAATTGAAACTCAGAAAGGCATTCATGACCATTGTGTCAAGTAGTTCTCAGATTTGTTAGGGAGCGAAGTGGAAGCGCCTATGATTACTCAGAGTGACATGGAACTCCTTCTTACTATCACTTGCTCCCATTCCTAGATTGCAGAGTTAGAGAAAGAATTTTCAGATGAGGAAATCAGAGGCGCTTTCTTCTCTTTGCCTAGAAACAAGACTAGTGAGCCGGATGGTTATTCAGCAGAATTCTTTAAAGGGTGTTGGCATTTTATTGGCCCTGAGGTCACTGCTGCAGTTTCAGAGTTTTTTTAAGTCTGGTAAGCTCCTTAAGCAATGGAACGCAACAAATCTGGTTCTCATCCCAAAGGTCACCAACACTTCAAGAATTTCAGACTTCAGGTCAATCTCCTGCCTTAACACGGTGTACAAAGTAATCCCATTAGGTATCTTGGATTGCCCCTAATGCACAGGAAACTTCGTATTGCTGAATATGAACCTCTTATTGAGAAGATTGCAGGTCGATTTAGAGGATGGACTGTTAAGACATTGACTTTTGCAGGAAGATTACAGCTCATTGCGTCTGTTATCTATGGCACAATGAATTTCTGGATGACAACTTTCATGATTCCTTTAGGATGTATCAAAAAGATTGAATCACTATGCTTGAGATTCCTTTGGTCTGGTAATATCGAGAGTGGTAGAGGAGCAAAGGTAGCTTGGTCAATTGTTTGCCTCCCTAAAAATGAAGGTGGACTGGGTTTGAGGAGATTTAGAGAGTGGAACACAAATCTGTGTTTGCGGCTCATTTGGCTCCTCTTTTCAGATTGTGGATCCCTCTGGGCTGAATGGCATAGGCACCACAACATCTGCAATAATTGCTTCTGGGCCATTAAAGAATCAGTATCTGACTCATGGACATGGAAATCCCTTCTCCACTTACGTCCCCTGGCTGAAAATTTTATCAGATGCCAAGTTGGAAATGGGCTTAAATGCAGCTTTTGGTTCGACTCTTAGACGCCTCTTGGTCCCCTTATTAAGCTGCTAGGAGTAACAGGTCCAAGAGACCTGCGATTGCCTCTGAATGCCTTAGTTAAAGACGCTGTTCTCGGATCAAGCTGGATTGTTCCATCACCACGATCTGATGCAGCAGTTCTATTTCATTCCCATCTCACCACGATCCAGGTTCCTTGTATCTCTTTTTCTGATGATCAATATTCTTGGGTTGTGAATAATGTTAGTCACCAGGGTTTCTCGTCATCAAAAACCTGGGAAGTTCTCAGACCTCGAAGTGACACGAAACAGTGGGCTTCCTCAGTCTGGTTCAAGGGAGCAATTCCAAAGCACGCTTTCAATATGTGGCTCACTTACCTCAACAGATTGCCAACTAGAGAAAGACTTGCATCGTGGGGCTTAAACAGTACTTCAACAGCCTGCTGCCTCTGTTCAAGTTCCTATGAGTCACGTAATCACCTGTTCATCTCTTGTGTTTTCTCATCTTCCATCTGGAGATCAGTTCTCTCACGGCTGGACCCAAACAGTCGCGCTTTCCTCTCCTGGGACGAACTCCTCTCTTGGACTAGGCGTCACTCTCCGGCAGCTCCTTCGCTGCTCCGTAAGCTAGCAGTTCAAGCCACCACTTATCACATTTGGAGGCAACGGAACAACATACTACATAATAACCTTCGCCTTCCCCACCAAACCATTTTCAAGATAATTGACAAGGAGATCCGGAATTCAATCTCAGCATTGAGGCACAAGAAGCGATTTCGATATCTTATGTCCCTTTGGATTAGATAGCAGTTCACAAGTGTGTTTTTTTCTTTTTGTTGCCTTGTTTTAATTTTTTTTGGCAAGGTTCTCAAAAGCCATAGGTTTTATCTTGTATGAACCCTAATTTTTTCATTTCCTAATAATATTTACAATTATATCAAAAAAAAAAAAACCCGTATCTAATACAAAATTACAAAAAATAATCAAGAGGTATAACACGAACACTGAATCGGACCTATTAAATAATAATAAAAAGGTCGGAATCTTAAGCAAATTAACTATATAAAAATAAACGGGTGCACACAAAAATATCGACCCGATCAATACAAAATACAGCACACGTATAGTAGTACTAGTAGATCTTAGTTTTCGAAGACAGAAAAAGAGCTTCGAACCTCAGCGAGAAAATTCTTAGAATTGTTAGATTCGGAAATAGAAACCAAAGTACTCGAAGAACAAGTTGAATAAACATGATGATGAGATGTCTTCATTATCATCATCCCACCACTGAAACAATCTTCTTTATTCTCTTCTTCTTTGATTGTGTCTAGTTTCTGCTTCGTTGCTCTATGCCTTCTCATCACCGTCACGAATTGAGGTGGAGCAACCTCTGATACAAACCTAGCTAGACGAGAAGTAGCCATAACTTTTCCGATAAGTAACAAGAACAGTGTGTAAAGAAATCAAAGGAATGATCGAGATATATATATTTTGGTTTGATTTATGAAAATGCTGGAGATGTGAAACTTATATATATATATATATATATATATATATATATATATATATATNGGGCATTTGTTTTTGACGTTTTGTACCGTCAATAGCTTTTGCTATTCAATGCATAGACACGTGTATTGTAAGTCTTAA
The DNA here is from genome assembly GCA_004349715.1 of Crucihimalaya himalaica. NCBI lineage: Eukaryota > Viridiplantae > Streptophyta > Magnoliopsida > Brassicales > Brassicaceae > Crucihimalaya > Crucihimalaya himalaica. Next base: position 1,594,054 of record SMJT01000029.1, read on the forward strand.
TTTGTTTTGTCGCGAGCTATTCATCTCAAAATTCTAAAGGTTTTTAATTAATGAATTTAAAATCAATGGTTGTCTGTATATACTCTTTAACAAATCGTCGATTACGATAGTAAATTGGGTGTAATTTAACTGATTATTTGATAATTAGTGCCGTGGAAAGATTTTGTATTATATTTTATTTTTAAAAACTGAAGTGTCACTTTATTGTAGTGGTTAGTTAATGAAACCACATAGCCAATTCACTGTGGTTACTAAGGCATTTGCCAACTTTTAAAACGATAGAGATTATGATTTAAAATATGAGCACGTGTCAAAATCGTTGTGGATGAGCTCATCTCTATCTCTGTCGGAATCGATGACTGACAAAGTCTAGCTTTTTATCTCCTTGTGTTAACCGGTCTGGTCGTATGAATATAATCCACGTGTAACCAAAATCTGGACGTTTTGTCAATGTCCTTGTTATAAATTTATAATTAGTTTTTCTATGATTTTTTTCTTAAAAATTGGCCGTTTGGCTATGGAAAAATCTGACTGAACAACTTGTTATTATTATTTTTTGTTATTTTTAGGTACACTTAAACATATAGACATACAAAGTAAATAAATTCATTAAGCAGAATCAAGTTCTTGTACCTACTTAATTACTTATGTTATTTTTTAGTTCTTAACCATATATTCATAATTGCCTAGAAGTAAATATAGTTTGGTAATCTAAAACACACATTTTTTCAACAAGCAATTAAAATTTTAAAATACAGACATTCATTAAAGACTATAAATGTTATCTTAAAAAAATATTGCAATTAATTTCTAAGTATTACATCAATTTTGATTCGTCATATTTGATAGAAAATCTCAATTTACTTGGATTTACCTATCTACTTTACTAGTTGATCACTACTAGATTGACATTTTAGGATTTCTTTTGTAACAATAGATTTTTATGTATTTATATTAATTAATATGTAATTCTGATCATTTCAAATACTGGTAAGTAAAAACTACTTTTTAAGAATAATTACACATCCATAATTTTTCTGCATCATTATTGTAATAGTTATTTAGGAAATTATCTACTTAAGTACTTATTTACAATTGTTTTGATTATTTCCGTCAACGATTTATGTAGCAATCGTTGTACATTTATATCTAAATTTGCTAATTATAAATAGCATAAGAATCATATTAAATATTTGGGTTGACTAGGATAATATAAACCCATTCTCAATTCGAATCGAGAAAACAAAAACAATTTGTCAAACCGAAACTTATATTTGGACAATATATTGTGTAAAATGATAGTCTTATATATTTTTCAAAAAACAGTGAAACAGTAATTAGACACAAGAAACGTGTGTAATGTAACCGTGGTAAAATTGTTACAGTTTCTGGCGTGTTGATAAAACAGTGACGTGGACCAAACACATAAGGCCCAAGTAAATTTGGAGATGAACTTAAGCCCACCAAAGTAAAGACACAAGAAACGTGTGCACTCACAAAGTGAGACATAAAAGAGGGAGAATTGACCGTACAAAATATTATGCTTGAGCATAAAGCTACTTAGCTACTACACGTGGCATCACCTAATTGTTGGATCGGGTGCACCTGAAGATATGCAAAAATCCTCCTCCGTTGTAGGGATACAAAAAGAAACAATGTTTCTATTTTTACTCTGTATTTTCCTAACTGTATGAGTCTCAATCTTGTCACCGTGTCTATTTTCTACTGCTCATATCCTAGGTACTGTGCTTCTTAGTTAGAGTTTTCTCAATGCATCCATTTCCAGAAACTCGGTCGTCCCTTGCAATCGAAGAGATGTATCAGGAGAAGTCGATGTAGGAGCACATTTTGCTCCGTCCCGACACTTACATTGGATCGATCAAGGAGCACACCCAATCGCTCTGGGCAGTGCCGGTCCGTAGCATAGGCCACACAAGCGGGTGATAAGAGTATTTTTTGAAACATAAAATTATTTCTTTTAATATATTGAAAGTTTAGAGTGCACATTTCGTACAATTTTTTAAAATCATTTTAATGCAAATATTTCTCTAATTTGTGAGTTTTATAAGTATTTAAGTTTTTAACTTGTATTATTTTGTGATCATTTGGATTTACAATGTTTTTTAGGTTCATAAAATAAATTAAACAAAAATTTTACAAAAGTTAGTCTATTTTAAAAAAGTTATATATGTATCTATCTATTAACTAAACTAATAGATTAAGCATTTTTAAAACGAATACAACTAGATTATATATTATTATAATAAACTAAAATAAAATTATTTTTATTGATAATAAACTATAAATTAAAAAATCTGGTCGTAAATATTATATTTTTCCGCTAAGGGCCCTTTAAATGTTAGGACCAGCCCTGGCTCTAGAGTTCCCGTCGTGCGGCATGAAGAGAAAGATGCTTTTATCCCTGAAATGGTTTTTGGTCGTCTCTTGACCAGTAGTCACTTCGATGATGGCAGAAACGGATATGGCGCCAAGCTCACCAACATTTTCTTCACTAAATTCACCGTCGAAACTGCCGATGGGAAGAAAGAATTCAAGCAGGTACAAAAAACCTTTTGGATTTAGTAGTATCTCTCTTAGAAATTAAACTAATCTGGTGATGTTTAGGTCTTCACAAAAAACATGGGAGAATCGTCTCATCTCTTTGTAACCACTTGCGAATTGAATGATCAATGGACACAAGTTACTTTCGAACCTGACTTGCAGATGTTTAACATCAGTGAAATTGGTAAAGATACCGTTGCTCTGATGGAAAAACGGGTAGTAGAGATTGCTGCATGTTTGGGAGACAGTGTGAAAGTGACACTTAATGACACACTACTTGAAGTAAGCTCATTCAAGGATTATGTTGCTTACAATTCCACGGATGGTAGATGGGACCAAGTTGGTAAACAGATGGGTCGATATATGTATTTAGATTCTTATTGCGAGATACATAATGTTTTATCAACATAATCCTTGAATGAGTTTACTTCTTCGTCGTAGCAGTTGTCATCCTCCTTTTCGACAGAATTAAGGACACGACATCGCCGCTGATCAACCTACGTCTGGATATCTGATACTTGTTCTTCAACTTGCACAGAAATACAGGGAAGAATTTAGAAATTCACAGACTCAAGTCAAAATGCTAAAATACAATTAAAGACGTAGTTGTGTCCCAAATAGGACCAATTCAAGACTAAAAGTGAAGAATCTTAGAAACCCTCACAAAAAGAACACAGAGATACATCGGCAGATACTCAGATACAAAAATAATACCCATCAGACCAAATCCAGTTATCAAAGTCAGATTGTGAAGAAGCCCCAAAGCTTAAAAACGCGACCAGAGGAGAGTCCGAGAATGAATCAAGTTCCTGATTCACAACTGACTGATTTCGCTTCTTCTCCTAGGCGGTCAAAAGGATAAACCTAAAACTTATTTAAGCATCCCTCGGTTCTTTATGGACGGTAACGATGGGGCACACTTCGACGAAATCTAGAGGTAATTTTATTAGAGTCCACAAGAAATCTATATACTATGTATGCAAAAAAAAAAAAAAAAAAATTTAAAGAAAATATGTGTAAGTTTTATTTTTCAATTTTAAAAATTAACGTAGAAAAGTGGGTTTAAATATATCCAACCATTATAATATTAACTATTCTACCATTAAAAACCATTTAAACCATTATAAGTTATAATTTATTTTGTAGCATATAAAATACAAATTCTCCTATAAATAGCAAGACACATATTTCATTATCTATCATATTTCAAGTATTACATAATTTTGTAAATTTTATAACAATTGTTTTTCTCTTATAAATAGCAAGACACACAGTTCATTATCCATCATATTTCAAATACTACATAATTTTGTAAAAAAATTTAATAACCAATAGAATTTAAACTATTTTTTGGTGTCAACTTTGAAAGTTTGTACGCAAGCTATTTTTTTATATACTTATCTATGTTTACTGAGTTGCTGGATATGAGAGACAAATGTGAAGAGTTACCAGGTAACAAATTATGTTTTTATTGTGTTTTGCTTTTAATTGTGCCTACTCGAATTTTTTTTTAAAATTTACTATATTCGATCAAAGTATTTATTTCTTAAATAAAATAGGCTCTTTAACAAAAAAAAGATAACTAAACTAAATTAAAAAAAAAAAATAAGAAGAAAAATGACAGAAAGAGAACCAATATTTTTTACCGTTATTATTTTCAAACTAATATTTCAATATTTTGACAAACATAATCAAAATAACCGGTTAAATAAAATAATTATAGAATGGTTTCTATCCAATGTATATCAAATTGTAGTATAAAATTAATTTAATGCACTGTTATATAATACAGTAAATGAGAAAATTCTAATATTAAATATGATAATAGATATTTTAACAATTTTATTAAATTTAATGCTAAAATATAAGAATTTTTTTCTAAAAATCGACAATCAAATTCAGTGTGAATAGATGTCGGTTGCTGAACCTCTGGATCCTTCTTCATGCATAAATCTAGCTCTCCATGCTTTCAAGTAAGATATGTTGACGTTATGGTCATGTAAACACATCCGTTGGACATCTCTTGGCTTAGATCCGCTCTCGACTCCACTATAGCTGGGCTTTATCATCTCACTCATCCTTTGATATTGCTTGTTTGGCATAACTCTTTCGGTCATCGATGTTGCAAGTGTGTACTACACTTGCTCGACGTACTTGGTAGTTGTCACTGTCTTCGAGCCTGACAACATATATCCGCCTAGGGCAGTTCTCGCCGACACATCTGAGAACAAAGACTTTTTTGTCGGATCGCTTGTGTTTGAAATGGAACTTTCTTTGTAAAGCGTGTATAGCCATCTTGAACTTGAAGTCTTCCTTATTTTTATAAACACGGCCGACAATATGTCACCCCCCTTGGCGTCGTCTATTGCCTTGTCCACGACCCACTACAAGAAAACAAGGGTTTTGCAACGTCTATATCCGTTGCTAAATCGTTGCAAAACCGGCTTTGCGTCGAATTGGCGAGGAAAACCAAAACGTCGCAAACGACGTGACACAAAATACAAATCGTCGCTAAATCGTCGCAAATTTGCATTATCCGTAAAATCGTCGTAATTCGACGCAATCAATTCGTTGCTAATTCGATGTAAAATTAGCAACGAATTAGCGTCGATTGTTAATTCAATGTTAATTCTATGCAAAATTAGTGACTTTTTGCAACTATTCACTCATACAATTTTGCAACGATTTTGCAACGATCCGTGGCATTGGTTTTAACATTTTATCAAAATAATGAAACTACATAGGCTACATAATTTTCGGAGTTTTTAGGCTCTTATGCACACCAATTAAAACTCAATGTGTGCCTTAATACCACAATTCTAGAGGTATGTCGTCTATAGCACTTGAGGTATCGAATCCACAGGGAAAGCTGATATGCTCAAATATAATACCCTAAGAGTACCTAAGCAGTAGTTGCAGTATATTAGGGGTCGAACCACAAAGACTCAAAAAATCACTCAATAGATATTAAGACTCGAATTAAGCTAAGTGAACAAAGTAATGCAGGAAATAAGCAGCAGAATATAAAAGTTGTGTAATTCAATGGAGGAAAACGCTAAGCCTAGGGAAATTCTCCGGTAAATCAGAATTGCAGGTCAAATAGAATGTCAGGAGGATATTAATCACTGTTCTTGAACTTGAAACACAAATGTAAAATCAACCAACCGTCGCTGCGAAGATTATCTATGTCTAAACCTAGAATTTCAAATTTCTTTGCAAATCCTATGAATTCAAATTTGATCAGGTTCAATTGTTCACAAAATCCTAAACCAAATTTCTTTGCGAATAGGTCTTTTGCTCATCTAACACTAGTTCAGGCAATCAATCACACTTTCGTGCCAATCAAACAACCTAAGATCAGATTCTAGGTCATGAAGCTAGAATCAGCAGTAATCACAAGTCTAGATGAAGAACTCTATTGAATCTCTCCTATCAATTCAGATCAACCTAACAATTCATCAAACACCTTTGAATAACCCTAAACCTAACAAGGAATCTACTCAGACATGGTGAATGAAGCAAACATCATGAATAAAATAGATTGCATAAAAGAGTAGAGTAAAAAGTAACAAGGGTTCGAAATCTTCTCTCTCGGGAACAGAGTTTCTGACTTCTCTCCCTCTCTCAAAACCCAAATAATGAATAATAATCCAGTCTCTCTTAAAAATGGCTAAAAACCCTAAATATCATCCTAAAACACGTTCTGGGCTTAATTGTAAATAATAGAATCCTCTGGGCCAAGTTGCAGACTCTTCAGACTTGTAAAATCACGTGTTTTCCTTTCCTGCAGTCGGTATCAATCGATACTAGGTTGGTGTCGGTCGAAACCAGGACTCTGTGCTCGCCAGACTGGACTATCTTCACGAAAACTGGCATAACTTTTTACCGAAGAGAGAGAAAGTCTATAATGTTTACCGAAGAAGCGGTATAGTAGAGGTAGTATACTAAATTCGGCCCAAACAAGAATAAGTATTATATCTCGTGATATCTTTTGTTACATACCGCCATCTATGTGATTGTCCAAAACCAGAGCTGCTTCTCTGGCAAAAACACCCATCGAGAAGTTAACCCTGAAAAACATTTTCTCTTCGAAGACTAGATCGTCAGTCGGCCCATATGAGCTTGAGCCGCCATCACTGTATGAATTTTGTTCGTTCATGAATTGCTCATCATTTATGCACCAAGTGTCGTGTATGACCATATCTCCGATGTTGTCTTTTTCTGAGTTCGAAGTGTCGAGTTCAATAACAAACTGTGGAGCGGATTGAATTTGTTGCCTTGTACTTGTACATGCAGTAACGGGGCACTTTCTTTACTCGGCTTCCGTATATGAATAGAGTGAGCTCCTTGGGGTCTACATTCATTGACATGTCCAAATCCTGGTCCTTCTTGATGGTTGGTGGGGTGGTTGTTTCGTCATCAATTTCAAGCATCCAAGAAGGCCAGCATAACATCATTTTCAGTCGGGTGTGACTATTGGTTATTTTGTACTCCTCCTTTAACACAACCTCCACCATCTCGATGTCATCTCCTTCCTGCATTCTCATTTGCCTTACCGCTAACCTCGGTCTTGTTCAAAAACCCATCTGCTAATTCCGTCCCGTTCCAGTGTCCTATTTCGACTGCATCCAATTTTGTATCTAGCCCTTATGACAACCATATTTCATGTGTTAGGAAATTTGTGTATGTGGATGATGTATCCTGGAGAAAATCCGTTTATAGAGTTATGCTTGTTTTGTGCATGGATGATGTGTAGAAAACGAGGAAGAAGAAGAGTATCTGCCAATCTATATAATGTCGCGTTACACAATAGTGTATCGAGTAAGCATCATTACAGAGCATTAAATACTCTGTGCTTCGTGTCACTGTTCTGCATTGGGCAAGGAAGCTCGGCGCTCGATGCATTTTGTGGTCCCCATCTTCTGATTTTCACTGGGTTAGAGATATATCCATAGTTGAATATAGTGTGATACTAGTTGACATATAAGCAGAGTCGCTATCAGATGCATTAAATGAACTCAAACGACGGTTGAGCGTTGGTCCCACGTTCTGGTGCTAACATGCGTCTTGTCGCCCTACTCGAACATTATCCGTGGTGATATCTATGAGGGCATTTTCGACATACATGGATTTTATAAATTCTCTTTCTCTCTCTTTTTGCAAATTTTCAAAAAACCTACACCTTTCACCTAATTATTTTCATTTTATGAGTATTTGGCTAATTAACTCATCTTTAAATGTGGTTTTAAAAGAGAAGTAGTAAACTCAAACAAAAATTGAATATAAATTGGATATTCATAGAGATGTGAATGCGTTATGTTTTGTAGAACATTTAGCGAGTATCTCATTGTGAACGATTTCATATGTCGTCTTCTTATATCTACGTATGTACATACTCAATGGTTTAAACTTCTTTTATATACTTGTATGATTTATTTGGGTTACTTGACGGGTACTCGATCTCATTGTATCTGATCCGGTTAGGACGTGTAATCGATCTTAATGTTTGCTTCTGGTTTAGAAGATCATGAGGGTCGTTGGGGTGTAGCCCCCTAAAAACTTTGCGTTAAGTTTGTTACTACCCGTTTTTAAAACCCAATGTTTAGCCCCCTAAAAAGTTTCATTTCGAGTTGTAATCTCCTTCCGTTGACTTTTTGGTTGACTTTGATGACTGTGCAGCTCACTAGACGCCACTGTGCAGCTCACTAGACGCCACTGTGCAGCTGACTAAACGCTATTGTGCAGCTGACTAGACGCCACTGTGCAGTTGATTAGGTGTCATTGTGCAGCTGACGTGGCAAAAAACAAAAAAAATAGAATTCAATAGATCTGGGTGTTCGGGTATTTCGGTCGGGTTCGAGTCGGATATGTTCGGGTGCACAATGACTGATATACATATTATTGTTAATATTTTGTTAAATTGTTAAATATCAAAGTTTAGGAACCGCCACCTTGTTTGTATATAGACTTTCTGCAGGCATCATCTTAACAAAAATATATCAGAAAATTTTGGGTACTAAACTACTAATACTGTAATTTATTCTCGGATTTATACACAATAAGATGATTGTTTTCACTTCCTACTATATTCTATATACAAACAAATTATTGTATTTTTGTAATTTGCTTCCGTTTACTTATGGAAGTTAACTTATTTTATTAGTTTTACGTTTATGCTTGTTTCACTGCTTAGTCTCCCCCACCACTCTCTGACACATTTCTCTCTCTATATTTGTGTAAATTTGATGTCTGATAGTGCAAGCAAAGCAATCACCCATGACCTTTAATCTCTTTGTTTCTCCAAAGCTTAAAAACGCGACTAGAGGAGAGTTCCGAGAATGAATCAAATAATCAAGTCCGAAAATAATTCGTGTATTAAACATGTAAAAATAAATAAGTTGATGTATTTTTAAGGTTTTTTTCTAAATTGGGTGTAATTTAACTGATTATTTGATAATTAGTGCCGTGGAAAGATTTTGTATTATATTTTATTTTTAAAAACTGAAGTGTCACTTTATTGTAGTGGTTAGTTAATGAAACCACATAGCCAATTCACTGTGGTTAATAAGGCATTTGCCAACTTTTAAAACGATAGAGATTATGATTTAAAATATGAGCACGTGTCAAAATCGTTGTGGATGAGCTCATCTCTATCTCTGTCGGAATCGATGACTGACAAAATCTAGCTTTTTATCTCCTTGTGTTAACCGGTCCGGTCGTATGAATATAATCCACGTGTAACCAAAATCTGGACGTTTTGTCAATGTCCTTGTTATAAATTTATAATTAGTTTTTCTATGATTTTTTTCTTAAAAATTGGCCGTTTGGCTATGGAAAAATCTGACTGAACAACTTGTTATTATTATTTTTTGTTATTTTTAGGTACACTTAAACATATAAACATAAAAAGTAAATAAATTCATTAAGCAGAATCAAGTTCTTGTACCTACTTAATTACTTATGTTATTTTTTAGTTCTTAACCATATATTCATAATTGCCTAGAAGTAAATATAGTTTGGTAATCTAGTACTCACATTTTTTCAACAATCAATTAAAGTTTTAAAATACAGACATTCATTAAAGACTACAAATGTTATATTAAAAAATTGCAATTAATTTCTAAGTATTACATCATTTTTGATTCGTCATATTTAATAGAAAACCACAATTTACTTGGATTTACCTATCTACTTTATTAGTTGACTACTGTACTACATTACTACTAGATTGACATTTTAGGATTTTTTTGTAACAATATATTTTTATGTATTTATATTAATTAATATGTAATTCTGATCATTTCAGATACTAGTAAGTAATACTACTTTTTAAGAATAATTATACATCCACAATTTTTCTGTATCATTGTTATCGTAATAGTTATTTTGGAAATTATCTACATAAGTACTTATTTACGATTGTTTTTGATTTTTTCCGACGATTTATGTAGCAATCGTTATACATTTATATCTAAATTTGCGAATTATGAATAGCATTAGAATCATATTTTGACTATTTGGGTTGACTAGGACAATAGAAACACATTCTCAACTCAAATCGAAAAAAACGGAAAACAATTTATCAAACCGAAACTTTTATTTGGAAATTATATTTTGTAAAATGATAGCCTTATATAATTTTCAAGAAATTATCAAATGTCATGCTTAACTTAAAATTGTGTAGTCCCGATCGAGATTACATATCGATTCTATTGGACGTATTTTTTCTCTGCTCTAAATATTTGCGTGTTATATAAATTAAGATTCTCGAAAGTAAGTCTGTGGTTTGCCTCAAGTCAAGACTCATAACGAGGAAAAATATATTAGAAAATGATAAAAAAAAAGGCGAATTTGAAAAAGAAGGAACTGGTGAGTGGTGACGCTTAGATAATTATATATTAGAAGGAAAAAAAATGATTAAACAACTTATGTCTGAATCTTTTGGGAAACAAAGATGCAAAGTTTATTAACTAAAAAAAAAAGACCCAACAAAAAACAGAAGCGACATTCAAAAAAAAAAAAAAAAAAAGAGAAAAAAAAACAGAACGAAAAACTGAAACATTAACTTAAGAAATAGAGAACAGGTAATACGGTTAAAATTTAAGGACAATGAGTTTCCAAATTATTAAGAAGACCTAAACAAACAGTTGCTTCTGATCTTGTTCTTCTTGTTGTTGTTCATATCGTCATCTCGGAGCCTGAAGATCCTCTGCTTTCACTAGAGCTTGCTTCATGATTCACATTAATAGTGTTGTTGAAGCTTTGGTTCCACTTGTGTTGATCCACTTGGTTTATGCAATAATTATCAACGTATCCATCAATTGGTTGGTTAATCCAAGGATTACCAATCAGATCATTGGGTCCAATATCGTAATAATCTTGTTGAAACGATTCATCACCAAAATCTAAACGATCCATTATTGGTCGAAAACTTTGGACCGGAAGCACATTGGTTACACCATGAAGTTCAGTCAAATAACTGAAATGGTTCCCAACAACGGTAGCAGCAGAAGAAGAACCACCAAAAAGTCCAACAAACTCGTTATTTTCTTGAACATGTATGAAAGGTTGATGATTACCTGGCTGGTTCTCAGCAGAAACCGAAGACTGATCTATCTTTGGACGTTTGGACTGACGGCAACTTCCACCAATCGGTGTGTTCCTTAAAGCCCCGCCTTGAGTCCAGTATCTACGACAGCTCTTGCAGAAGTAGCGTGGTTGAGACACGCTGTAGTTGTTGTAGTAACAGAATTTGGTGTTATCAGAATCACACCTTGGACACACTTGCGGTGGGGGTCTCTCTCCATTCATTTGGTTTTCTTCATCTGCGAAAACATTCAAGTTCTCCATTTCTCTCAAGAAGTAGTTGATTTTCTCTTAGAAAGATAAGTCTAAATTATAAGATTTTGTTGTTGCTAGCTATGATCTTTTGTGTTGTGGAAGGTGTGAAGGTGTCTTCTTATATAGGTTCTTGGGGCGTGGAAAGTTAAGAAGAGATACGTTTCGGATTTTAGGAGAGTGAGATTATGAGCTAATACGTGTCAGAGAATGTATTAGTAAAATCTGAAGATCTATCCACACACCATAAACCTTAGGCTAAGCTTTGTCAAAGACCTAGGCTTTCCTTATGTTAACTCTTGGCTGTATATGAAAATTTTTAGAATCAAAGATATATGATTAAATGAGTCAAATCACATACAAAGAAGAAAATCTAGGAGCATTGAGAGTGTGATGACAATTTAAGGCAAATCAAACATGTATTGCATGTTTTTACTATAAGAAAGAGTATGTGAAAACACGTGTGCTCACGCTTTACCTCATGATGCATAGTATATATTTAGTAGAAATATCTTTATATAGTGTTTTAACAATGATTTATAGAAATATAATATAACCTAATTTTCGAAATCGACAAAACAACTAAATTATTATCTTTATTAGAGATTTAATAGTAATTTGTTGAAAATAAAGAAAGAGATAAAGAATGAGCGCGTATAGTTTACGCGTGTTTTCATTGGTGCAATAGAAGATTTTTTATAAATTAAAAATCCTTAAGATAACCTTTTAATACTAGATACAATTGTTGACAATAGAAAGGATTAAGTAGACAACAATACCCAAAATCAAGATAACAAGTAATTCAATCATGTTGAAGAAAAAATATAAAGAAAGCTAATCTTCGACAACGCAGCCAGTGATTTATTTTTGAAAGAGAAGATAATGTGCGTGAGCGCATGCTCGTATTCTCATTGACGCATCAGGGACGAAGTAAATAAATTTTCCACGTTTAAAATGGATACAATTTAGAAGTATATAATTGCTAGATAGCCTGTTCTAACATTGTATGTTAAAACTACAACTATATATCATATATAAATATAAATTATCATATATTAAATTGAAAAATAAAGTCACGGAAACATAAAAGATCACAAATTCAAAAAAGAAGTTCCATTATATGGTTTGAACGAGTATGGTTTGAACCTCGTTCTATGGATATATGAGTTTCGGTAAGACTGCCCTAATATGGATTTCGGTCCAAAACGACAGTCATTCAAAAATAAAATAAAATGACCTGCGGTTATATCCTAGTGCCTTAACAAATTCCAACTATAACATAAACTTTTTATAACAGATAATATAGTTTCGAGAATCTGTAAAATACGTAGATTTGTACGTATTAACTTCATGACCTTCGAACAGCAAATTTTCAATGGTCGATCGAAGTTGAGATTGACAGGAAAAAAAAAAAGAGAAGCTTACTAATCGTAGAAATAACCATAGATTTGTACGTCTTATTTAATTATATACTAATGCATCTCACATTCTCACATACATGAGATCAAGAGTAGTTTGAAAACAGAGCTTAACCTGAAAACAGAGTAATACATAAAGTAAACTTTCTTCCACATCAGTTAAATGTTATGAACTCATCCTCTTTCCGATCTTTCTCCGCTTGTTTCTTCGTATGATCTTGCACGCTTTTATCGATATCAGCCCTTGCCTTCTCCGCATCCTCTTCAGGCCCAACCACAGCTTCAGTCACAGTTTGAGCAGCATTTTTTGTACTCTCCCAAGCTCCTTTCACTGTCTCCTTCGTCTTCTCTCCAAGTTCCTCAGCTTTACCCTTCACAGTCTCCTTAACTCCTTCTGCCTTCTCCTTAGTGTCTTCTCCATACTCTTTGACCTTCTCTTTCGCATCTCGAGCTTTCGCTTTTGCATTGTCCATTGTATCCTCAGCGTAATCCTTAGCTCTATCTTTGGTATCTTCAGCTTTATCTGCTGCCTTAGACGCACCTTCGTTCACCTTGTCTTTAGTCTGTTCTGCGTAATCCTTAACCTTCTCTTTTGCATTGTACGCTTTGTCCTTTGCTTGTTCTTTTGTTTCGTAGGCTTTATCCTTTGCTTGCTCTTTTGTCTCGTAGGCCTTATCTGCTGCTTCACTCGCTCCTTTGTTAGCCTTGTCTTTAGCTGTTTGGGCATAGTTTTCTCCTGTATCCTCCCTCCATTTCTTTGATCCGTAAGCTGTATCAGCCCTCGAATCTCTAGCGTTGTCTAGCGGATCTCTTCCCTGAAAATAAACATAACAAGCTACGAACTAGTATTAATAGCTTGACCAACAAGTTAACTAAGAACTACATATATCATTTCTTAAACAAGACCAAACATAGTCTAACTAAGATATAAAACAACCGCTATAGGTACATATATGCAAAAATATATCTTATTAAGTTAGGACCGGCTCGATAATGTTATAATAGACATGCTCAATCACGAGCACTCACAGTCACAGACCCTCAAACCGGCCTTATTCGAATCAAACTCTTCACAAAATTATAATACACATGAGAATCTAAACTACTCTTTTGTTGTACATAGAAAACCATATTAAAATCTAAAAAAATGTAACCTCGGAATGGCTAACGGAGGAGGCGAAGCAGACGCGAGAGACTTTCCGAGTAGAAGCAGCGAGAGACGTTGCCGGAGCTTTGATTCCAGGGAAAGCCTTTGAGAGACCAAAGAGAACAGTTCTTGTTAGTTGCATGGCCGCCATTTTCAATCAAATAAAGAAAACAAGACTTTTCTTCTAACTCAAGACTTATGCTCTATGACACAATTTAGATTGAGATCTCTCTTCTTCTCTATTTGCAGTGTGTTTTCGAGGTCGGTTTCTCTAATACGTTGCACCTAATAGATCCAACAGCAGAGAAGCTGGCAGCCCAAGTATGCGACACGTGTGGATTTAACGACACGTGTTTTACACGTTAACAGCTTTGGTTTCTTCCATTAAACGCACCGTTTCATGTGGGTTATGTAAATTCCCACTTGGGTAAGAAAAACAAATTTAATTTAACCTAATTGGATGATTTAAGCCACGTCTTATTGTACAAATTTAAGCCACGTCCTATTGGATGATTTAAGCCACGTGAATACGTAATCTCTTCTTGGAGGACAAGTTCCCTTTTTTTACTTTCACTTTTATTTTCTTTATATTTTTTTGGTTTAAGCCTTTAAGCATATATACCCTAAAATTTGTCCTTTCATTCTAACGTAATTCGAAGTTCCGATCAAACAAGGATTCATCAGTTTCGATGTACAACAAACCCTAAGGCACATTCTTAATTTCTACTCAAATTGAATGAATATAAAATCAAGCATACCCTAAAATATATATACTCTCATCGATTAAGCAAAACATCAAGTGTTTGTTTCTCGTTTCTAATCCTTGTTTTATTCTTTCTCTAAGGTTTGTCTATATTGATAAACCCTAGGTATGGAAAATCGCATCGAGTGGAAACCCTATTTTTTGGGGGGAATCGTCTTGTCTATATACACTACTAATAAGCAAGCTCTAATTCTACTTTTATTGATTAAGTTCTGTTGTGTCCATTGATCTTCTGAAAATTTATGATGTCCATTTTCTCGTGTAGTGAGCTATGATACGGGATCGTGTTTTCTGTTGATCAAAAGATTTGATATCGATTTATGTTTATACAAATCATATAGTTTCTTGGGTATTCAACTGAATATGATTTAGATTTCTGATGAAGTTTCTGAAATTTTGTAAATGACCTCATCAAATAACCACATTTTTGTATTATTCAGAAAAATTGAAAGGTTAAGGTCATGTTTTCTCTGTAAAATTCAGATGGCTCTAAAGGAGCAGCTAGATAAGTTCAACAAACAGCAAGTGAAATGCCAATCTACGCTTTCGAGCATTGCTTCTTCAAGAAGACCTTCAAGGCCCTCCGTGCCTGAATCATTTAGTCAGAAGCCTGATGCAGCTCCTCGAAAGTTTTCAGACAATACCAAGCAACTTCAGCACATTAACAACATAAGAAATAGTGCTGTTGGAGCTCAAATGAAGCTTGTCATTGATTTTTTGTTCAAGGTTTGTGTCCCCTCTCTTTGTTGTTCTCTTTTTTTCTGAGCTATAAATCATTTATATAATCAATGAATTGATTTGTCTTGCAGACAAAGCAAGCCTATACGGCAGAGTAAATCAATGAAGCTTGTTACGTTGATGTGAATGCCAATAAGGCTGTTTTTGATAGTTTGAGGAAGAACCCGAAAGTGCAATATGACACAAGAAGATTCTCTTACAAGGTAACCTAAACATAACATCTCATTCAAGGTGGATTAATTAGTTTCTCATTTTCTCTTTGATTTCCAACGCTTTTACAATTCTGCTCTACCGTCACGTCACAGGCTACGCACGATGTCAAGGACAAGAGCCAGCTTCTTTCGTTGGTGTATAAACACCCTGATGGGATTGATGTGGCTGATCTCAAAGATGCTTACCCAAACGTCATGGAAGATTTGCAGGTATGCATTGCATTGCATTGTTTTGGAAATACAATGTCATGTGTTTTGTGTTTCAAGATTTTCTTGTGTGTTTGCAGGCTCTGAAAGCTTCAGGAAACATTATTTGGTTGACATCATACACTGATTCAAAAGAGGGCATTGCGTATCCAAATGATATCAAGTATCCGTTTCAGGTTGATAACGAATTGAAAGCTCAATTCCGGGACATCGACATCCCGGGCGACATGCTGGATGTGGAGAAGGAGCTGCTAAAGATTGGTTTAAAGCCGGCCACAAACACTGCGGAGAGGAGAGCTGCTGCACAGATCCATGGCATATCGAATAAACCCAATTAAGGATAAGAAGAAGAAGAAACAAGAGATCAGCAAGAGAACCAAACTCACCAATGCCCATCTTCCCGAACTCTTCGACAGCCTTAACGCCAGCAGTTCCCGGAACTGAACCTCATGCCGCAAGACAAAAGAGGAGGAAAGCATTAACATTAATTCTTGACAAAAGTAACTAACATATATATGATTCTCTTACAAGTTAAGATAAAATCAAAATCATGACAAACGAAGAAGTAATATAGAGTTCGCATTAACAAAGACAACTTGTATCTTGTATATATTTCATCAGTTCATTAAGGAAGACTATGAGGGCCAGAGAATGAAAACTTGGCATGAGCTAAAGAGACTTCAGTTCTCGAGTCAGCTAAGGGCTGCAACCTCAGGGCAGGCATTTCCACAGTGTGTCTTTGGTATTTGATAACGTCTTTCCCACTCGAACAGGGATCTAAGGCCAACACACTTGTGGCCACTGGCCAGTATCAGGAAGAGAATTAGGTTTAAAGCTAGGGAAGAAATGTATATAGTTGACATAAAATTATAAAAAAATAAATAATAATCCAACTCATTGTTTTCTTTATGCAAGTTCGAACAATCCCGATATTACAAATATTTTTTTCATGCAAAGAATATTATAAAAGAATTAATTTTAATCTATATATCAAACATTTTGATCTGAGTTAAACAAAAAAAAAAAATCAAACATTTTGATCGTAGAACCAAACCGATCTTCCATGTGGGTCTTGAACCGGTCTTGAATTTGTCTCAAACCCCTATTGATCATTTAATCAATTAATTAGTAATTAACAAAATAAAATCAATATTATGCAATTAGCAATTAATTCGACTACTTACATCGTCAACGGCTTCCCTCAGAGCTGTAATTTGCTCCATTGATACTGTGTTCACCTACATATACCAATTTTGTACGAAAAGTTACTGATATTTTGCGATTTGAATATCGAAAAATGAAATATGTAATAATGATTTTTTTTTTTTTATCAATTTATAAAATGAAAAAAAGTTTATATTACCTTCTTGAGGACGGTCCAAAGAACGCCTTCAGTGCATGGAGGAGCAGTGAGAGAGCCAATGTATCTATAGATTTTGGTATGAAACCTAATATCTCGAGGATCCACCATCCCTATATTTTTTTCTTTTTTCTCCACTCCTTTTATTCCATTTAGTAGCTGCATTTATATATTTTGAAGATAACAAATCATCGAACAAAATTTTTAAATAAAAAATCTTTAAAATAATATATATACATATTTTATTTTTGTGAGAAATTCATCAGGTTCCCCTAATTTGTAAAGAACAGCAATCACTGCAGTTTTGCCATGAGCACTCGTGTGAACCATGTGAAGCTCCAAATCATAACTGTAACACATCAAAGAATTAAAATCATTTTTGACAAATTTGGTGTAAAGAAATTAGTTTTATTTTATTTGCCATTTATGAAAAAAAAAAAAACCTAGTTCCATTAATGGTATGCTCAGAGGGTGAATGCCAATGACACTGCACCAATTTATAATCCGTTTGATGTATTGTTATTTTTCCAGCATCTCCTTTCCACGATACCTGTTTTTTTTTAAAAATAATCATGATTAATGTATTTATAATAACATAATTTAATGTTAAATAACTATATATTATGAATTAAAGGTTTACCATAATGTCATGTCCTCTGTTTATAATTACAGCCGGAGCTGGTCTGTATTCTATTTTCCATGCTTGATCATGATGAACAAGACTGACTCTGTCGTTAGTAAGATCGATCGGAGATTGAAGTTTTCCAGTGTTACAAACTTTCCAATCAGGATTTATTTTGCCCCATTCGGCTGGTCCTTTTTCTGTATTTTGTTTGTACGTAAATGGTGCTTTGCTTCCTGTATGTTTTCATATTATCATAGTAATAAAATCAAAATTTAATTAGATCCAAAAGATCGGATTACTAGAATAAAAAAGAGATGTAGTAATGATCATACCGACTTCGCGAGCATAAACAAGTAGAATATTAGGGTAAAATAATGCAATGAAAAACACTGCAAATATGAAAATTGTTTTTGTGTTTGGATCCATTTTTCTTCTTTTGAGAATTGATTTTGCTTAAATCTTTTTTGAGTTTATTTTTATGTTTTAGAAATTGAAAAGGTTTAGATATATAACCTTTTTAAAAGGAGGATTTAGGGGAAGGTTTGTTTTGGTGTTCTTTTATGACTTTTGCAGTTGCTGCGGTTATTAGTTATTAATTTATTGGAAACAATAACTGATTACATAATTTCAAAAAAAAAAAAAAAATTCATTGGTTCTATTTGGTTGAGTTTTCTAATTTGAGATTTTATAGCAAGTAAATGTGAACTATATATGACGACCCGAACAAACAAAATCGACCTGGACAATAGAATTGAACCCATTCATAAGACAACGTGTTGAATTACGACTCAAACAAACAAAACTTGGACTAGTATTAGGACATCTTTCAATTCGATTTTTTTTTTTTGGTTTACTAAAACATCATTATTGATGGTCAAGCTCAATCAAACAAATAATAACAATGATGTAAGGCGAAAGTAGTGCGAATTAACTGATCATCGGAACGACGTTGTATTGATAGATCGATTTCAGTACAGAGTTGATCGAGCGTGTTGCTCTTTTACAAACAAGGTCGACTTAAGAAGTAAGCTGGAGATGAGGCGAACGGAGTTCGGCTTACAACTATCTCGTTCGCTCTAAGTGTTTAGGTCGAACGATTCTTATCCCGAAAAACTTTGATCCCCCTAATACTGTTCACTAACCCTTGTTTTATAGGGATTAGCAAGGGCACTTCCGTACCTTAGGTCGACGCAAGGGGTAAACGTCGGATCTACCCCTTGTTCTCTATCGATCGATTGTCCTGTGAATGAACTTTTTTGGAGGAGAAGGGCGAACATACCCAACAATCATTAAAGTCAAACAAAAAGTTGGTATTATTTGATTTCTCTCTATGTGTAAAGGAGTTATATAATGTCCAAAAAATAAGAATTTCAGATTCTCTATATATATATAGCTTCCATAGATTATGCGCTTTCATTATATCTTTCATTTTATTGTTAGTAAACGTACAGAAAACGAAATGTAAATAAAGTTACATAAAATTATACATATAAAAACTTGATAACTTGTATACCGAAAACCCTAAATGGAGTAACCCATGTATGTATAGACTCTTTTCGCCTTTAAACCATCTATAGTCTATTTTTTATTTATTTTAAACTACAGTAATGTTTCTCTCTAATATATCACTCTATATAATTTAAAAAGTAATAGTGTAAAAAATAGAGTTACTCTAGATATATAAAAAAATCTTATTATTTACTTTATTTTAAAGTGAGATATAGAGTGGAGTTGGAAAGAATTTGACTTCATAGTATGGATTCTTCGATTGATATAATTGGCTAGCTTGATGATATAATGTATTTAAAAAAAAAACTTGTGAAAGGAAGTGCTATATATTGATCGAACATATTGATGCTATTGATAGAATAGAATACATTAACGGGTATTAAATACATCAGGAAGAGAAAGAGTTTGAAGGAACACATGACTCCTCTCGCCCAGTTCAGGGACAAACTCTAACCCCAACAAACTTCTATGACCATTTTATAGGGGTATGCTTATTTGCTGTTTCTAGTTTTGAATATGTGTTTAATTAGAGTAGGATTTATAGTAGATTAGACTGCTTACATTTATATGTCAGAGTGATTAGTAATGTTGATGTAGTCAGGTACGTAACTTGTTCTTTTCCAACAAGGATGAGTTGATTATTTATTACTAATGGTATATATATTAAGAACCAGCAGAAGAACATGCGTTGCTGATACTAAAAAATGGAATCGAAGAATTAACTCATTGCTTTCTTTCTTAATTAAAGTTTGAAAAATCTCGGTATTACAAAATAATGTTTTGGTAAAGGGAAATTATAAAAATTGAATTCAATAAATCAAACATTTGGATCGTAGAACCAAACAGATCTTCCCTTTGAGTCTTGAACCGGTCTTGAATTTGTCTCAAACCCCTATTCATCAGTAGGTGTAATTAATTAGTAATAAATTAAAAATAAAATCAAAATTTGTTAAAGAAATTACATAAGCAATATACGACTAGTTACATCATCAACAGCTTCCCTTAGAGCTGTAATTTGCTCCATTGATATTGTGTTCACCTACATACATACACGGAAACACAAAAAGTTACTAAAAAATTACAATTTGATGTATCGAAGAAAATGAATATGTAACGAATAAAGAAGAAGAATATTATATTATATAGTAATATGTGAAAAATAGAATAATACCCTTTTGACAACAGTCCAAAGAACGCCTTCAGTGCAAGGAGGAACAGTGAGAGAGCCAATGTATCTATAGAATTTTCTGGTTTGAAACCTAATCTCTCGAGGATCAATCACCCCGAGATCTATCTCTTTATTTCCCACTGCTTTTATTCCATTTAGTAGCTGCATATATATATTTATAAAAAAGAATAATAAATCATCAAACACAAATTATAAATACGATCTTTCTAATAATATGGTATTTGTTGATACGGTACCTTTGTGAGAAATTCATTAGGTTCACCTAATTTGTAAAGAACTCCAATCACTGCAATTCTGCCTCGAGCACTCGTGTGAACCATGTGAAGCTCTAAGTCATACCTGTCGTAACAATTGTAATATTTTGGTGTAAATTATCATTAATGGGCCTATTGTTAAAAAGGCTCATAAGGGTCCAATAAAAATGAGAACACAAACCTAGTTCCGTTAACGGTATGCTCAGATGGTGAATGCCAATGACACTGCACCAATTTAAAATCAGTTTGACGTATTGTTACTTTCCCAGCATCTCCTTTCCACGATACCTTATGGAAAAAAGAAGATTTCAAATGATTAGTGTATTAATCATAATAATATAATCAAACTAAAAATTAGAGTTTACCATAATGTCATGTCCTCTATTTGTAATAACAGCCGGAGCTGGTTTGTATTGTCTTCTCCAAGCTTGATCATGAATAAGACTGACTCTTTCGTTTGTGAGATCGATCGGAGACTGGAATCTTCCTGTGTTACAAACTTTCCATTGCGGATTTATTTTGCTCCATCCCTCTGGTCCTTTCTCTGTTTTTTCTTCATATGTGAACGGAGTTTCATCGTCTGAATTTTGAAAAAATAGTTCATACATAAGTCTGAATTTTGACACAAAGGATTTAAAAGTTTGTAGAACGAAAAAGAGATATAGTAATCCATACCGACTTCAGAATGTGCGAGTGAGATTTTAGGGAAAGATAAATATACGAAAAACACAGCAAAGAAGAAAATTGTTTTTGTGTTGGGATCCATTTTTCTTCTTTTGATTTTGCTCTGTGCTTATAATTAATGTTCTTGAGTATGTTTTGAACATTGAAGGGTTCAGATGTAACCTATTTATAAAGGAGGCTTTAGGGGGGAGGTTTCTTTTGTTTGTTGCACTTTTACGGTTTTTGCCGTTACTGCGGTTATTATTAGTTAAAATTTCGGTGTTACTATTTGGCAAAATGAATCCATTTGGTTGGGTTTTCTAACAGTTTAGCAGAGAAACCGACCTGGACAATTAGAATCAAACTCATTCATTAGAGAATATGCTCAACGGCTGGAATAAACAAAACTGACTAAAAATTATTAAGTTCCAGAGAAAACAAAAACTTAATTAAAATTGCACGAAAACAAAATAACTGTTAACCATAAACTGCAAATTTTATAAAATCAAGTGACTGGTGCAAAATGATTCAAGACATTTGGCGGGTATAAGAGCCATGATAAAAGGATACTATATGTTTTGTGAAACCATGTATGATGATTTTTTCAAAACATGTCACGAAGATAGTGTTCTAAATCTCATTTCAGACTCAAATTACAGCAGCACCACCAAAATTGGAAAAAGACTAGATAATATAAAAGAGCCTCCATTGTTCTTGTTTGATTGAAGCTTCAACTCTCAAAAGAACCCAGAAACCAAAGGTGTTGACTTTGACCTGAAGAAAATACTTCAAATTGTGAATGATGATGTTTTGGTTTTATAATATTCATAGCTACAAATAAAAATTATCAACCTAACTAAGCCACCGGTTTCTGATCTATGATGAACACGAAAGCATGAGACTCAAATGATTACGAACTAGATTATCGTGCTTTCTGCAAATTCATGTGTTCTAAGTGCTTAATGCAAGTTCCTTCATTCAAATCCAACAAGCATATAAATGTAACACTTTTGAATTTAAGAGTTGTTTGAATAAATTACCCGACTTTATAACCATCAGGCTTGACCTTCATCAGCTTTCTTATCCTCGGTTTCTTTAGCTGCAGCTACATTTGCTTCTGCTCCCTCTGCGTTCTCCTCAGGTGGCTGAACCTGTTCATCTTCAGGCAACGGTTCCTCAACATAATCATTCTCAAAAGCATCCGGTGGAACCTCATAAATCCTCACTTGAGGCTTCGATGGATCCTTAACAAGAACATACTTTCCTTCGCTTAGTTTCATGCACAGATCAACTATGGATTTCACAATCCCCCACATGTTAGAAGTGTTCAGATTAATCTGTCCAGCGAAATCCTTCGGCTTATACCCCAAAACAGATAATATAACATGGTTGAAATGATCACGAGGATGAACCCTAGAGACAAAACCAATCTTCATCATATCAGCATTAGCCAAGAGAGCTTGTGCTGTCCATTTAGCCAACTTATTCCCATTGTTCTTCAATTCAGTAGCTAAAACCGCACCTCTCTGAGTTTCAAGCTTCTGCCTCCAATCAACACCAGAGTACTTAGGATCAAACTCATTAAGAGCATTCAGAGTTAAGAACGATCTCTGGTTGTTGAGATCAGCAACACTCTGTAACTCACACCTCGCAACAAGATGCATATTATCATCAAGCTTCCATCTTCTATACCTATAAGCAACAGAAGCAATCTCTTCACCTTCATTAGCAAATGGATTCGCCTCATCAAACGTTTCCTTCTTTCCATCTCTAACCAAAACCTGCTGCGAAAAGTTCTGATTGATATAAGCAGCTTCCACACCTAGAGAATAGGCAGAATTGATATCATCTTTAGCCTCAGGCAATGGCTCTTGAGATGTCTCGTGCACAGACAACAAATCAAGCTGTGATCCATCTCTCTTATCAAAAAACAGTTTGTTACCAACACGCTGGATAACAATATCCCAAGAGTAAACAGATCGAGGAGCACACATAAGAGCTGCTAATATAGCATCAGTAGCGAAAACAGTAGCCTTGTCTTCCTTAGCGAGACGCCTAATGACTGGATCATCACTAGTAGTGACTTTGAAGAAGTTCCTGTTCTTGAAACGCTCGAGCCTGCGTTCGTTTTTCGGCGTTATGCGATCATAAACGCGGTTGTAGTACTCAAGGCCACCACAGAGAAGAAGATCTTCTGGATCTTGAACTGTGAACGAGAGCTTCGAGAATGTTGAGAAAGGGATCTGCTCAAGCATGTTCCACTCCGGCTGAATATCAACGGATGACTTGAAAGCGGCGGCTTCACGGCGCTGGTGATGGATGTTGTTACGGTTGAGATTGTAGAGACGATCACGACGAGCTCGTTCCTTCTCAGCATCACGTTTCTTCGCTTCGACTTCTTCATCTCGCCGTTGAGGAAGTTGATTCCGATTGTGGTGAGGATTGAAACGCCATTTAGGTCCGAATTTGGGACGCGGCGGTGGTTTACCGTCGACGAGACGGAAAGCTGCGTCTTCATCGGGATTTCCACCGGAGGAAGTGAGACCAAATCCTTCGTCAATAGCAAAAGCTGAGAAATCGAAAACTGCAGAAGGATCTGATTTGGATCCGGTGGCAGGACGAGCAGAGGGGTTAGAGAGATTGCGAGTCCAATCAGCTACACGGCCGAGCTTATCTGAACGGGAGAAGGAAGCGAAAGGAACGTTGGGGAGAAGATTTGCGGCGGCGACGCTGGTGGAAGAGGCGGAGGAGGAAACGTCGGAAGCGTCTGGAGGTCCCCAGCCATCGGAATTGAAAGGAACGGCGACGAATTCGAAAGCTTCGGCGACCATTTTTGAGAAGATAGTGTTGCAGCTGCGTGTGGAGAAAGCGGAAGCCCTAATTATTTTGACAACGATGGACAAAATGTAGAAAAAACGCACTCTTTGTTAATATTTGGGCTTTATGGGCTTTAAATGAATATTTTTGGACCAAATTTAACATCAGTTTATTCTTTAAACTTTAAAGCCCATATATATAACGTCATCAATTTGTTTCTTCTGATTATTAAAAGGGACATTTAGAAATAAACGACAGAAAAAAGTTTTGTCCACCTACACCTTTATTTTTAGATTGTCATTTTGGACAAATTTACTCCTATATCAAAATTATGACATTTTTAAGATGAAAAAACCACAAAACATGTAGATAGACAGGTTTGAAGAAGATTTAGTGAAAACATTTTTTTGATTTGGTCGCATATAAGTAGGTTTTTAGATCTTCCGAAAAGTGTAGAATTCGTTTTCTAAATTTTTTGACAGTTCTAAAACATTTAGAAAACGTATTCTACGACTTGTACATGTTCTGAAAATTTTAGAACACATACATGTTCTACGCAATTTAGAATTCGTATTCTGAGAATTCTCTATGTTCTACGAAATTAACAATACGTATTCAGAAGTTTAGAATACGTATTCTACGGTTTACTCTATGTTCTAAAAAAATTAGAATATGTATTCTACGAATTTTAGAATATGTATTCTGAAAATAATTAGATTTCCTTAAAAATAATAACTGAATCTACGAATAAGAAAACTAAATATATTTTATGGAAAATCGAATATATTGTTTAGATTACGTATTTATTGTTTTGATTATGTTCTGAAAAAATTTAGATCCCACTTTTGTTTGGTGCTTTTGACATAGGTCTTTCTATCAATTTGCTTGATATTCGTAACCATAATGATATTTTTGGAATGAAGCTACTTAAGTATGCAGGCACCAGTATGTTTCTGATGTCTAGTGAAAAACTAAAAATGAATAGGCAGGATTTCAACTGAACCATAGTTTGAAAGTTAGAGTTGGGAGATTACACACAAACATTAACAATTCTAATCCTGAAAATGCGATAACTCACGAGTTGTTTCTAAATTCAAAAGAGTACATGTTTGTTCTCCAGGGACATTAGAACAGTATAGGGAAGAATTGCAGGTTATACTACATGGGAAGTGCAGCTCAAACCTCATCCTTTCGACTAGTGTTTAAGACAGTGTGTGAAGGACCTGCAAGATATGTTCAAAGGAGAGGAAGTGAGGAGAAAGAGATCAATGCGAAAACAAAAATAGGATGCATAGAAGCGACAAGATTCTAGTTAATAATAACAAAAACTGAAACTGATTAATCTATTCAGAGTATATGATGCAGCTTTATATCATCCATCTCAAAAACAAGTAATTTCTAAATTCAGCTGTTTGAGACAAATTGGTAAAACCAGCGGTAAGGTGGGATGATTGTTTTTCATGCGGTGACTCACACAACTTAATCTTGTAAGATGTTACCAGAGAGTCAAATGTACGAAGGCATGAAAACAAAGAACTTAGAGAAACACAATAGTGGTTTCAGCTCCTATGTACTTAACTAGTTGAAAAGATGACAAAAAGAACCAAGTGAACCATCTACATATTAGCTTGTGAGGATATCTAGTATAGACTTACTAAATAACCATCAGAGAAGAAAAACCATAAATGGAAGAGAGTAATATAGAAAGACCAAAATGCTGAACCTAAGGAGTTCTAAATTCCATCATCTTAGAAGAGATGTTGATGATTCATCTTCAATGCAACCAAGTCGTCTAAAAGCTAAGTCGTAGCTAATTAGATCAAACTACTACAAAAGCCCCTACACAAGATAGCTTAACCTATCTTCCAATTCGACGTAATTGAATCACAGAAACATTAACTTGGGCAAAGCTCAGTGAGAAGGCTAACCTTGAGGGAACACTAGCGATTACGCTCAGCAGGCAAAGGACGGTTAAATCCACCGCGACGGTTCATGTACTGTCTAGGCTGACGCTTAGATACAACTCGTTTGCGATTCCTTTCTTTGTCATCGTCTAATGAACTCTGGCGAGGCCGTTTCCGCGACGGCGCATCTGGGGAAGGAGTCCTGCGCCTGTGATGTCGCTGACGGTCACGGTCACAGTCAATCGAGCGGGAACGAGACCGATACCTCTCCAGAAAACGCACGGGGCGAGCACGAGCGTAGTGGTCTGGAGTACGAGATCAGGACTTCTTGTTCCTAAGCCCTCGGTCACGGTCGCGCTCTCTATCCCTTTCCCGGTCTCGATCACGATCACGACCGCGGTCGTCTGTATCTCGGCGTCTATCACGGTCGCGTTCATGGTCCTTGTCCCTCTCTCGTCCGCGGCGGTCGCGGTCTGACATGGCGGTGATGCCGCAGTGCAGGGTTTTAAACAATTTCCACCGAGGGACTCTCACTAACTCCAAGAAAATCGAATATGTTATTCACTTTTTTTTCTAAGCACTATTAACGTAATCTTGATAGAACTAGAAATTGAGAATAAAAATAATAATATAAATCCTTAACCTTTTTTGTTTTGATTGAAAATTGAATTTTGAGTTAAGGGTATAATTGAGTTTTAATAAATATAAAATTTAGTTGATCAAACTTAGCAAAATACGTCATATATAGATAAATTGATCTATAAAGATCCTTTTTCCAATTGTTTTTTATTAAAATTCGACAACTCAAATGTTCATATATTATCATCAAGAAACAAAGAAACTATTTTGAATCCAGTGAAATATTTTTTCAGTGATTTTGATTAGCATTGAAATGGTACAACATAAATTTTGGTTATTTTGTTCAGTTATAATACAAAAAAATGTGTATAAATATGGTTGGTTTTTATTATTATGCTTGGTATTATACCATTATTTATACATAATAATAATATGGACTGTATTTATACGATAATGGTATAATACAATATAATGGTATTATACACACGATAGTGGTATTATACAAGATCCTGGTATCAGAAAGCATAATAGTTGGTTTTGTCGTCTCTCAAATCGAAGCATTTTAACAAGTTCAGACGCAAAGGATTCTTTCGAAAAAAGAAGAGTCTCAAGAAAACATCATGATGTTTTCTGTGTCGCAAAACTGGACATTACGCAAAAGATTGTCCGAACAGGTCCAAAAAGAAGAAGCAATATCTCATCCATTCGATATTAGAGATAGCTCCAGATCTTGATCTAGACAATCATGATCTCGAATCAGTTCTATCCTATGGCAGCAACGAAGACGACGCCTTATGTGCATATTCAGATTATGATGAATCTGCAGAGTCATCTTCTGACGAAGAAGAACAAGACAATTGTTGTTTCAAAATTACCAAAGTGCCTCAAGAAGATCAAATTCAATCACCACATCTGCCAGTAACAATCTTTGATCCCTCGAAAAGAGAAAAACCAGTGCATGCAATTGCATTCATTGACACAGGAGCACATACATCAATCATGAATCCAAAGATTCTCTCAAATTCAATGTGGATGCCGCATCAACAAAATTTCCGAGTTGCAAACTCAGAATCTCTGAAGGTTAAGCTAAAATCAAAGCCAATCACAATCGAGCTTTTCCCAGGATGCCAAGTAACAACAGAAGTTCTTGGATCATCTGCACCTGGTAAAGATCTCATTCTTGGTTGGGATACTTATTCCACATTAAAGAAGGAATTTGGCATTTCTCTAGAGACGAGAGGAATAAGGTGGAAGAATTTCTACAAAGCCTTCACCACAATGCATCGAATATTCTCAATCAAAGAATCTGTATCATCAAATTTCGGCAGAATCAAAGAAGAGATAAAAGAAACATCATGCGCTGATTCACATACAGAATTCCTCAAGAAGTGAAACCATCCACTTTGGCTCAATTCCGAATTCTTAGTATCCTTACCATTCAAAGAAGACGTGACGACTACTCCAACAAAAGCAAGCCATGCAGGAATGCCACCAACACTACTACAACAGGCTAATGAAGAGTGCAACCAGTTGATAAGCCAAGGAATTGTTTCAAGAACAAATTAACCATGGGCATGCAAAGCATTCTACGTCAACAATCGTGCGGAGCAAGCAAGAGGAAAACTCAGATTAGTCATTGACTACAAACCATTGAACCAGTATCTACAAGATGTCAAATTTCCTCTTCCAAACAAAAGGGCGCTTCTTCAACATCTGCAAAGTGCAAAACTATTTTCAAAATTTGATTTGAAATCAGGATTTTGGCAACTTGGGGTGCATCCAGATGAAAGGTACAAGACTGCATTCTGCCTTCCAAATAGTCACCTTCAATGGAACGTTTTACCTTTTGGTCTCAAGACCGCACCTTCACTATTCCAACAAACGATGTTGCGTATCTTCGAGCCACTACTGCATACGGCTCTAATATACATAGATGATATCCTCATCTTTTCGGAAAATGAAGAAAGCCATGTCAAAGCACTACAACAGTTCCAAGAAATTATCAAGAGATATGGAATCATGCTATCAGCCCGCAAGATGATAATAGCCCAACCCAATATCGAATTTTTGGGTATGCAGATCAGAGAATGAAGTTTTGTCCCACAAGCTAATCTAGCTGCAGAGCTTCTCGAGTTTCCGGATAAAGATCTTACAAAACGACAAGTGCAACAATTTCTCGGAGTCATTAATTACGTCGGTGACTTTATTCCACAACTTTCGAGATTGACGAGACCTCTGCAAAAGATGCTGACAAAGAATCCACCTCCATGGACAACACGACAAACAGAAGCAGTTGCAAAGCTAAAGTTAGAGGTACAAAAGCTACCACCTCTAAAGATTCCCTCCCTAGGCATGCGTATTCTACAGACAGACGCAAATGATAAGTATTGGGGAGCAATACTGTTCGAAGAGATAGACGGGAAAAGACAAATTTGCGGATACAAAAGCGGACGTTTCAAAGATTCGGAGCAACACTATCATTCAACCTTCAAGGAACTCCTAGCAGTCAAAAGAGCAATTGAAAGGTTCGAATTCCATCTAATCGGACATCGATGCCGTGTAGAAATGGATATGTCGTCCTTTCCAAAGATGTTACAATTCAAGCAAAAGATGGTCCCACATCAATAGTTGCTACGATGGAGCGAATGGTTCTCAAAGTACGATTTCGAATCAATCTATTTAAAGGGCACCAAGAACACTCTCGCTGATATGCTCAGCAGAAAAACCCCTAAAGGAAACCCAACAAAAGGAAATCAATCTAATGGCCAGCTCATCTTCAACCAGAAAGAGTTACTACGATTTTGAATCTGACATGCCCACAGATGTTCATCAACTCATCAAAAAGAATACACTTCATGAACAGCTACACCAGAAGATCTTCGCATATCAATCTCTCATCTTGTCAAGTTATGGAGTAAACTGCCATTATATCGCACCAATGGGTATTCATCCAGATTATCCATTTGCACATCTCTACAGGATCGAGAATTCAAACATCCTGAGGAAGTTCTCTGTTTCCTTTGGTATCTCTGTGCTGTTTACACTGTTGGTATCACTTTCGACATTTCGTGGCTCTATCATTACGTCAACACTGTTCAAGGTGACAAGAGTTGTCTCACGACGTTCCTAACATGGTTCGCGCCATTGATCGTTTGGAGCAGAAAATTACGAAAGTCGGCAAAGGAGAAAAATCTATCGTTCAAGAAATTGAAAAAAGGTGATCTCAATCCTTCCTTCAATCCTCACACTATCTACTTCTTTCATCGTCCAGTTAAAATTAATAACAAATCAAAGAAGGTTCATGCTCTTCCTACCTTCATTTATCATGGCGATTTTCAGAAAGGAGTCCAACCAGATTTCACTCTTCAAAACGAAAAGATGTACGAAGATTTTCAAACACATGCATTTCACCTCAACAATGCACGACATACGTTTCTTATTCCTTTTATTCCCAACTGGGTTCACTATTCGGTCGATTACCAGATGAGTCTCGATGAAGACCTTCAGTTCTACATGATGACAGTCAACGACAAAAGAAGCCCCAATATTCCTAAAGAAGACACTCAAGATTCAGAATCCCAGAGTTATTCTACCGAATATTTTCAAGATGCACAACTCCCTGACGACAACATGGACAATGACGACTTAGACAAAATAATCGACATCAACGACGGCGCCACCGACCAAAAGAAGTTCGATGATCTAGAAATAAGGTACAAGTGTCCAAGAGATTACTATGGATGTTGTGATAAACACATCATAGAATTCGAAGCAGATCATTGAAGAATTAAGGGTATGTATAATATGTGTGGAATAATGTAAAATAAATAATCAAAAGCGATGATGTAATCGCTGATGTAATAGTGATGTAAGCGATGATATAATCGCTGAGGTAAGCGCTTATGTCAGCGCAATAGACCTCCCTATAAATATGTGTGTACCCCCTTGTAAGAAATCAGAACTTGAATACTACTCATATTTCGATAAACTTTCTCTCTCTAATGTTTCTCTAACTTCTCTCTAAGTTTTTCAGACTTTTGAACCTTTTTCATAAATCTTGTTTCTTCTGTTCTAAACACGAGTCGCGATTCTGTTTCATCTTCTTGGTTAAGCATAAGTGGTTAGTCAATACGACGGCCAGCCACGATGGTCAATACGACTCGCCGTGGGTTTAAAGTTCCTAACAGTGGTTGAGCAACACAGTGGCAAAACGATAAGCCCAAATAGCTCCCTTTACTTGGAACCAGAACCTACCTTGTCAAAACGATCCATCGTCTAGGCTTAGTCAACACGACTTCCCGTTTATGCTTTCTATCAAGATCCTGGTATCAGAGCCATCTATTGGTATAATACCAATAAATACAGGATACCAGAGAATGTTATATGCTTTGATAACATCGTTTGATAAATGGTACCATATAACATAATGGTATTTATCTATTGGTACTTACTGTATTGATAACATCGTTTCGAAAGCAACTCTTCACTCAATTTACCATCGAAATTGATGAACGAGATTTCTATACATCATCAAGGCAACAAAGTCTTCAACCAATCGCTTTTGGTCAAGACGGGACAGTCGAATATCCATTTAAAGATGAAAATGGGCATCAATACTTCGATGTCTGTTCCTGTACTGCATGTACAGAAGACATATACGAATCCGATGAAGAAATTCGTCAACGGCGAAGAACGAAGAAGGATCCGCTTTACAAAAGGTATCTGGATGGAGATCCTACAGTTGGTCCACTTGGTGACGATAAGTACGATTTCATCGTACAATACTCAGAGAAACGAGAAAAGCCAAGCCAGCAAATCATGATGCTGAACAACTCAGACTTTCCTCCTCCAAGAGACTTCACCAAAGACAACATTGCACATGCCCCAAAGATTATTACGAACGAGATACACTCCTCCGGACCACAACAATTGAGTCAAGGAGAAAAGGTCCTTAAGTGGCAAACGGAGAATGCCCTTGTTCAAAACCAACTGTTGTCAACGATTAACCACAAAGTCGATCAAATAACAGAAAACAACAACAGAAGAATGAACAATCTCCAGAGTGCTATTACAGAAATTCATGGAAGACTCAACAATCTACATCATGAGATGATGAATATGGCGAAACAAATGAGAGTTGGCACATCCCAATTTAGAAGCAAAGAAGCAGAAATTGCTAATCTCAAATGTCAGCGAAACGATCTTCAAAGAAGCCTCGATAGTCTAATCCAAAATCAAAGAAGAATGAATACGTATAATCCTTACGATAATCTGTCTACAGGATTACCTATGTATCAAGGATCGTATTCCCCAGGATTTCTGTTCGGTTATAAAGACCCAAGACCTAAAACAACCTGTACCAAGATTTCTGTCTCCTGACGAAGCATTTGCTTCCCCCTTTGGCACGTCTTCAACAGATTTCTTATACCCTAATGAAGCGTTCACATCCCGTTTCAGTGCAACCACAGTTGATAACTTGAAGCCAAGAGTAACAAGATCTCAAACAAGGCGATCAAAGGATTCTGACTTTCTAGTCAGACCAACCAAGAAGACAACCCTCACATCTTCTTCAAGCCATGAATCTGTTGAAGGAACTGCAGAAGAACAAAAAGAAAAAAATATCAGAATGATCGAATTCTCGATGGCCAATCTGCTGGACATCTTGGGAAGAATTCTGGTAAAAATAAAGAAGAACCACATAGCCAAGTTCTTCAACCAACACAACCACTCGCAAAAATTGATCATCTTTCCGAATCAAGCTCCTCAGAATCAAGCTCTACTAGTTATGAATCCAGATCTACTGAAGAATCTCTTTCAATCCAGTTTGCAATTGGTGAAAATTCAAACGCTCCTAAAGAAGAACCAGAAATCGATGAAGTTTTCTCAAGCGATGATGCAATGAGCTACGCTTCTCCAAAAAATTAGGAAACGCCAAAGAAGCAATTTGCATCAAGAATCATGGTGTTCACATTCGATGGCGTTCCATTCGAATTCTGTAGACGATCTGATGATGTAAAGTCGCTGCCACGCTTGACTCTTGCATAGGTGCACCGATCAGCTGTAGTTGAACCTTAAGCGCTTTGAGAAGATTTGGATCTTGCAATGATATGTTGAAGTTTGGAAACAGTGTTATGAATACTGTTCCGGCGTTGAGCATTGTTTGTACTGTTCCGATGCAAGCTTGTTGATAAGATTTAGTCTTGAGTCGAGCAAAGCTATTCGTGCTATAACCGGTAAACCCTTTCAAGCGTGTAAGGTTAACCCGATTCGTACCACACCATAGTGTAGATGAGTATAGCCTTGTTGCTGCCACAGCCTTGGAAGATGCTCCGGAATATTGAGTGATATGAACTGTTCTTCCTCAGTGGCTGGAACTTGACAGGATGAGAACTTGCTGGACTGTACATACTCCATGACTCTTCGGCTTGAAGATGGCTTGATAAGTTCACGAACTCCTTTGACTAAAAAAGTACTTGGTTTTTTTGCAAAGTATTCATATGGATTTACCAGTGGAAGGGTTGTTTCAGACAATTGATCTCCAGGAACATACTCGATTTCGTAAAGGGAATTTATACTAGAAGTAGAACGGCTTTTTGATTTTGGTAAAGTAGAGATAGCAAACTGGGAATTGATTGATGAAGGTAATACTTCGAAAGGTTTTGAACTTGACATGATGAGAGTTTGTTTTTCAGAACATTCACCACCATTTAACATAAACAATGATTCATCTAATTCCAACACGGGTTTTGGCTCTGATACCAGGATCTTGATAGAAAGCATAAACGGGAAGTCGTGTTGACTAAACCTAGACGATGGATCGTTTTGACAAGGTAGGTTCTGGTTCCAGGTAAAGGGAGCTGTTCGGGCTTATCGTTTTGCCACTGTGTTGCTCAACCACTGTTATGAACTTTAAACCCACGGCGAGTCGTATTGACCATCGTGGTTGGCCGTCGTATTGACTAACCACTTATGCTTAACCAAGAAGATGAAACAGAATCGCGACTCGTGTTTAGAACAGAAGAAACAAGATTTATGAAAAAGGTTCGGAAGTCTGAAAAACTTAGAGAGAATTTAGAGAAACATTAGAGAGAGAAAGTTTATCGAAATATGAGTAGTATTCAAGTTCTCGGTTTTTCGAACTTGATCTCCGTAGTTCCGTCGATCTGGAATGAAAACTGACTTCCGATGATTGGATTTGTGCTTTTGATGCTTGATGTATCTTTTCATAGCTTGTTACCCATGACTCCGGTAATCGCCGCAAAAGTTTTTCGCGGGATATTTGACGAAGGATTTGAACAGAATTGGGTGCTTGAGATGCCAATGTGACTTCAAGATATAAAACTTCATCTGATGATGGTAATACAAGATCGAGAGCATGATCTTGAATTCTGTTACCTGTATAATAATAGATGGTGGATAATAATAGATGCTTCAATACAGTACATAAATACTTGCTGGACTGTATATCCTGTGTATTATTAATAACATAATAATAATATTGGTATAAATATCGTATAATACCATTATATTGCTGGACTGTATAATGTGTATAAATAATAAAAAACCAACCATATTGTATTATACACGACAAAAGAATCCTGGTATCATTATGCTTTCTATCAAAATGATAATATATTATACGACAAACAAAAATATAGTTGTTTAATTTTTTTATTATTTAATGGATTTAAAAGTACATTATATTTACACTCTTAGCAGACTTTATGATTGGGTTAAATTCTCGTTCATGTAATCGTTCTCATAATATATATTTTGGTTTTGTTCTTGAAAATAATCATCCTAAATTATATTTCACAGCTTTTAGTAGAGATAAAAGTATATATTATGCTCACAATGGAAACATCACTTTCATAGCATGATTCAATTCAAGAAAAGGAGTCTAACACCAAAAAAAATCAAGAAAATAAAACTTCTTTAAAAAAAAAAAGGAACAAGAAAATAATATTAATTGACACTGTTCACAAACTTCTCCAGTCTTTCACGAATTTGACTCCTAGCTCCGTAATCACACTCTTCCACCTATATGTACATTAAAATATAAATTAGATTTCATTCACAATAAATAAAAAAAACAACATTAAGGACATCTGGATATTACTAGGAATTAAATAGTACAAACTTATAATCAGATGAGACAGATGCAGTATTTTAAAGCACTTCCAACAAGAGTTATTTTGATGGGTTCTAAAATGAAAAAAATGAAAAAATATACAAAAGAAAGAGAGAATATGAAATGAGTTTCTTAGTTGAGAACCCCAAGTTTTTTATTAAGAAACTCATAAAGCATGTGTCAATGTCTAATTGGTTCATATTATTTTTTGAATTAAATTTTAGTTATTTAATTAAATCAAATTTAAAATAATAATATTAAATTGATAAGAACCCTAAATTGAGGTTCATATCAACGGAGATGCACTTAGCATTTTGAGTGCATTTATATATTATAAACTATATATATATATATATATATAGCCAGGTGACCCAACTTTGATCCTATTCCCACTGTGCTTATACAAATCTTCTGGATTAGACGTAATTTTAACATAGTAGGCTTAGTATTAATAGTAGTAGCAAACTTTGATTTCTAAATAATAGGTAAAACAATGTGTCCTTGGATTTTATACCTTGCAATGAAGAGTGTGGAAGACAGCATCATCAACAATGGAGTATCCAGCATGAGTGATCTCAGCTCCTAGTTCCTCAGTGAGAACACGAACGATCTCACAGAACATAAACTTGTGTTCCAAGCTTGTCACAAGATTGATGTGAAGAATCGAACCGGTTTCTTGAATCTCGATTTTTGGCAGCCTTCTATGCACGGAGACGTCGACACTCGAAGAAACCAATGAAGATCCAGTCGCAACAAGTTTTCTTTTCCTTTCTCTCTTTTTCTCTACGTTCACTTGTAGCTTCTTGATGTAATCTGCAGCTTCATCTAGCTGTTCAGGCAGTGTTAAAGGCTCCTAACATAAAACAAGAAAAGGGTTTATATATATTAAGATATATAACACATAGAATCAAAGATTATATTATGCATATAAGATGACCAAGAAGAAGAAGGAAACCCTAGAAGAATGATGGGGAAGAAGAGAGATGAGTTCTGAGTAGAGAGATTTCATTTGCATCCTTCTATTTTTCTCAACTGTTTTGCGATCTACAGATCTTGGTTGAGCTGTCTTTGAATGGCTCGGCTCCATTTTTTTTTCTTCTCGACTTGTTTCACATAAACCATGATAATAAACTCAATATTAAAGCATGATAATCACTTGGTTGAAGTGACATCTTGATTCGCCTAATGATAATTAACAATTTTGTGAAAAAGGGATTATTGTAAAGGACGAAATTTATATATTCCAAAATACTAAAAAAAATATAGAGAAGATGGCATTGCACAATTTTGATCAATAATTTCACTCTCAAATATAACGTTTAAGTTCGAACTTGGTTCGATAAGAGAAGAGTTACTCAACTCTCCAAGTGGTTGATTAATCATCATACTTACATTACGAAGATTTACTTGTTATAGTTATTTTAGTATGTATGACATTGGCTTAATAATTATTTTTCTGAATTCCATCACTACTTAACATTGTTTTATATAAATGCAAAAGGAAGAAGGATAAAAGAAAAGGTTATGAAAGGGAGAGTGGTGGGGTGAGTATAGTCAACTTTTTCGCTAAGGCAACTGCGTGGATTTTGTTGAACCACTCGAACATAGTCGGCATAAAGACATGCTCAAAATCTTTTGTTCCCATCACAAATTTGTAGATAAATCTTTATCATATTTCTCTATTATTATGTACATACTTAGATTAGATGTTTTATGTTGGATACCAACTATAACATACATATAATAATTTTCGTAGAATAATAACAAATATTAACTCAATTAAACCAATTTGTTATGTAGAGATATGATGTCATTGTAGAGTAATTTTTTAAAAATAATGCTATGAAAAATGAAAAAATCAATTTTATGCAATTATAAATTATAAAGTAGGATGCCCTTATTAAAATCATAAGCTAATTTAAAATTGTTTATTGGTTTAGTTTTTTTTTCTTTTCTTTCAAACATCTCTAGATGTATTTATTTTACTTTTCGTATTTCAACAAAAAAAAAAAAACTAATATGCTTGATTAAATGTTTCTTGTCCATTAGTTCATATTTCCACAAAATTCCCAAAACTCGTCAAATGTACGACACAACAATCGGTTTTCAATGAATCTACTTCACATTCTATTATACATCCTTAAAATTTGTATGGATCTTTATTTATGAGATCCAATCCAATTACACAACCATACGATCTTGGGATACCCATCTTGTGTAGGCCATAGAAGGTGAATCATATTCTCAACATGTGAAAATATTTAATTTTGAAAATTTAAAACTTCTACAAAATTATTTTATTATTCCATTAATGATATCTGTAAACCCTTCATAATACAATGCTTTAAGAAAAGTAAATATCATGCATGACTTGCATTCATACATCAAAACATCAAAAATAGCCCTCTAGCAAAACGCTTCTACCTGATTGCTTAGACTGCAAATCTTTCACATGTTTTGATTCTAACCACTTCATCGACGTGATCTGTCTCTCATCATTTTGGCTCCATTCCGGTAAAACCTCAATTATTACTTTCTGCAACAAGTTCTGCTCGAATCCATCTCTCAGAAGGACTTCAAGGTCTTTCATATTCCCCCTCATATCCAACAACACACTGCATAGTCCACGACGATAACAATAATCCAAAATGGAATCCAAGTTTATCTTTTCCAATACCACGGTTTCAACCCCGCTACTGTTGATTCCGGATTCTGCAACCAATTCCTTTTTGGTGAACAGTACAACTTTTGGACCCGATTCTTCCACAGTGCTGGAAGAAGCAAGGATAGGAGACTGCTGTGCGTTGCTAGCTACTATGATTTGAATAGGTTGGATCGAAACATTAGTAGCTTCTTGTGAGGAAATGTTCGGGAGCTCATCAGAAAACGAGGACGAAAGTATTATCGCGTCATATTCCTGTAATAGCTTTGAGTAGTACCCACCAGTATCCGAAGCCCCTTCCCCAATCTTGTCCGCAAAACAACCATTCACAGATATAGAATACCTGCAAGAGACTTTCAAAACTTAAAACAATGACTTGGGTTTGTGCCCTCTCAAGAGAAGCAATGAACTTTACCTGAGGGCGAGAAAAGGCTTTCCTGTTAACATTCGATGAATGAATCCCTCATTCATCTTCTTGCATAACTCTTCTTCAACACCCACAGTAACATCAATTCCAGCATCTTTCAACCGACTGATACCCGAAGAAGAAACAATTGGATTCGGATCAACCATCCCAATTACAACTCTTTTCACCTTAGCCTTAATCAATGCTTCTGTGCACGGCGGTGTTCTCCCGTAATGATTACATGGTTCCAAACTAACATAAGCAGTAGCACTATCAGCTAAATCTCCAGCATCTCGAAGCGCAAACACCTAGCAATGCCAAGAATAACTCTCACCATGAATCAAACTCATACACCTAGCTACTCGGCTCCAATTTCACAATCATGAAAAGAGAATGCAATCTATCAGATCTGAAGACCAAGAAAGTATTCTCATTTTCAAAAACCCAGCACGAAAAAACTGCATTTGTGTTAAATTCATGGCATGAAATTAAGTACATTGTTACCTCAGCATGAGGCTGACCAGCTTTGGGATGAAACCCTTCACCAACAATATCTTCGTCTTTGACTATGACACAACCTACCATGGGATTAGGACTAGTACACCCAATTGCTCTCTTTGCCAGTTCCACACACTTCCTCATATAAAACGAATCATCAACTTCAACACCTTCTTCGCTTCCCATGGAAGCTAAAACTGGATTGCTTTGAGATTTATGTGATCTTTTGAAAGATACGGTGGAGAAACTGTGTTTTGGGTTCTGAAATGAAGTGAGGCTGAAAATGCGGCGAGGATTTGAGGATAGCGGTAAAACTGAACTTGAGGTTCGAGGAGTGACCGAGGGAATCGTAATTGGGAGACATGTGATCTGCATATCACTATTGACTACAAACTCAGTTTTGGTTTAGAAATCGTAAGCTCGGCTTCGAATTTTGATGGCTTTTCTTCACCAGCTAAACAAAAATCCTTAGTCAAAGCGAACCTCAAGACTGAATTGCAGATCGGGGCTGTCTCCTGGTTGGAATTATACAGCAGCGGCGGGGATACAGCCGAAACCCTAACATCAACGGTGTAGAGAAATGGAGACGACGACGACGAGAAGATTAATGTCCTAATTTCAAAGAGCCGGTTAGCTTAACCGTAATGTTATCATAACCAGCGGTTTAATAGGCTAATTGATTTTGTTTTAGACAGTGAGTAATATACCCGGTTTTGGTCAATAACTGGGGCTCTCAGGCCAACACAGTGGTCGCTAGTATCAGAAGAGAAAAGGTATTTAGGAACAGATGACTTGGTTTTCGTCAAGAACACGATTTAAAAATTTCCAAGGTAATAATTTGAGGAAAAAATGAAATTTCATTCACTCATGAGACATGAGCAGATTTCGTTTTTTTACAGGGAACATGTTTAAAAGAAAAACCTAACAGAAGACGCAACACACTACCTTGAATCAAGAACATGCTTTCTCCAGATACAAAAGCATGAACTTCACAAAGGAGAAAACATTGATCGGAGCAAACTCCATTGGAACCTACAAAACAACAAAGGAAACACACGCACACATTGTACCTAAATTGAAGAAAGATCTTCATAAATGGTCTTAATACCAGGTCTCTCAGAAACCGATCTTATACACCTCAAAGCAATCCCAAGAACTTCTTTCATGCCTTTCTCTGTAACCGGATCACTTCCCATTTCCTGAGTCAAGACAGAATCAAAGCATTCTGCACCACGCCCTTCTGCAACACGTAACCTAACCCAATCGGTTAAATCAACACCTTCTTGTTCACCTGTGATCACATCTCCTGCACATCTTCCGGTTAGGACCTCAAGAAGTATCACACCGAATGCGTAGACATCTGACTTGAAAGAAGGTAACGGTTTTCTTGAAGCTGCTAGCTCTGGAGCTCGGTAACCGAGGATGCCTGCGTCTAAAATCTGTTCGACTGTGCCTGCTTGTGTCATGAGACGGTGGAGGCAGTAATCTGCTACACGTGCGTTTAGCTCTGGTCCATCTAAGAGAATGTTTGTTGCCTTGAGATTACCGTGTGGAACAGCTCTGTCGAAATGGAGGTAGTTTAGACCACGTGCCACATCAACTGCAATTTTCAACCGTTGGATCCAGGCTAAGGGAGGGCCTTTCCTGCCTGGACGATCTGAGATCAAACAAGAACCTTAAGTTCGATGAAAAATACTGCAGATACATATAATATTAGAGAAGTTTATTGAAAGGCGTGTTACCGTAAAGGAAGCTGGCGAGGCTTCCAGGCGAGACATAATCTGAAAGTATAAGCTTCTCGTGTTGTGTGGGACCCCAATAGTACCCTCGGAGAGTTACAACATTAGGATGTCTAATGTTAGAAAATTTCTTTACCTCTTTAGCAAATTCCTTTCTCTGCTTAGCCACGCCTTCCCTTAGCCATTTTACTGTTAAAAACACTCCATTATCCAGCGTTGCCCTGTACGAAGTCCCATGGCTACTTCTTCCCAGAACTTCAGCTGGTGCCCTCGATAATTCCTCTGGAGTCAACTTGATTGAATCATCCAGAAAATGCAGCTCTCCCACAAGTCTATCTGGTGACCTAACATCAAGCCGTGCTAGTTGCTGATCAGCTGGGAATGAATCTCCTGAGCCAGGTGACCAAGATAAATTGCTGGTCTTGGAAGGAGAGAAGCCTGTTGCAACAGCTAGTTTTTCATCTGGACTGAGGATTTCAGATGATGAGCCTTTTCTTGAAGCAACTAGATCCTCAGCAGAGACTACCATACCACCTCCACTGCCTGAGGGGATTGTTTGAGCCCGTCTATTAATTTCTTTACCTGTAATACTCCGCTCTTCGCGTCTTCTTGATTTGCAGATGCAGAAAAGTAGGATAGCCACAAGGATGAGAATAATTAGAGCAACGGCGCACGAAACTATTATGACAACCTTAACAAGTACGTTTGTGGATTTCTTCTTGGAAGCTTCTGATGCACTTGAACCAGGGGATCCAGCTGGCAAGAAGAGCTTGCTGTTTCCAGGATAAAAGGAAGGCGGAGGGAAGTTCTTCAGATTCTCTGGCACAGTCCCAGATAGATCATTGTATGACACGTTAAAGGCCATAAGGCTTCTAGATAAGTTGCTTGGGAGTGGTCCAGTAAAATGATTCTGGGATACGTCTAATGAGCTTAGAGACACC
Source organism: Crucihimalaya himalaica (assembly GCA_004349715.1). NCBI lineage: Eukaryota > Viridiplantae > Streptophyta > Magnoliopsida > Brassicales > Brassicaceae > Crucihimalaya > Crucihimalaya himalaica. Next base: position 1,635,216 of record SMJT01000029.1, read on the forward strand.
AAGTCATTCATGGAGCTAGGCAAAGAGCCAGACAAATTATTTGCTGCGAGATTCAGCACTTGAAGATTGGTTAAAGATCCGAATACACCAGGAAGATCGCCGTCAAACCGGTTGTGAGAAAGATCAAGAAGACGGATTCTGGAACCAGAAGAAGGCAGGGGTCCGATGTTACCTGTCATGCCATTGTTTTGAAGGTGGATTTCCTCCAAAGTGGGCATGGATAGTAATGCACCTGGGATTGGCCCTTCTAAGCTGTTAGAACTTATATCAAGTACCCGAAGTTTTGGATAATGCGTAGGAATCCGATCTGGAAGTGAGCCTGTGAGCTTATTGTAGGAAAGATTAAGATGATTTGCTCGCAGAAGCTGGGGAATAACGTCTGGGAACGACCCAGTGAAATGGTTCTGGCTGAGATCAAGGTACTCGACATTCTCCCATTTTGACCATCTGGTCAGATTTCCTTCAAACTGGTTGTTTGAGAGATCAAGTAAGACGCAGCTCCCAGTCAAGAGAGGAAGCTCCCCAGACAATGAATTTGAAGAAAGATCAAGTGTGTGAAGAGTTGTTGACATGATTGAACTTATTGGCCCTGGAACACAAAAAGAAAAACGGCAGAAATATATTTAGATTTCTAGTTTTCTTGGTGCCGCCACTTACATATAACAACTCCCACTCTGTAGAAGATAAAGCCAAGAGCATACCTGAGAGATTATTGCCACTTAAATCCAGCGTTGTTAAAAGCAAGGAGTCACCTTTTAACAAATTATTGGGTAGGGAACCTGAGAATCTGTTGTTGCTAAGCTTGAGTACTTGAAGATCATAGACATAATTGAAACCTGGTAATTCTCCAGATAACTGGTTGTAGCTAAGATCCAAGACTTTTAAGTTCTGAAACAATTGAAACCCACTAGTCAATGAACCTTCAAGCTGATTACGGCTGAGATTTAAATGCTTGATGCTCTCAGAAACACCAGGTAACAGTTTCCCAGATGTCGTCACCAATCTGTTTCCACTGAAATCGACATAGCTCGCATTCGTCAAAAGGAAAAACTCCCCATCAAGATTACCCTCAATTGAATTACCATGCAAATCAAGCACTTCAAGACTTGAAATTAACTCAAAGCCCCTTGGGATTTTCCCCGTGAATCCATTAGAAGACAGATTCAAGTACAACAGATTGTTCAGCCTTGTCAAGGACTTTGGCAAAGGTCCAGATAAGGAGTTGCGACTCATATCCAACGACTGAAGAGAAACCAATCCACTCATAGATTCCAGAATCTCGCCAGAAAAGTTGTTGCCAGCTAAAGAAAGATTCCTCAAGCTTACTGATCTACCAATCTCTTTTGGCAGTGAGGAAGAGAACAAGTTATCAGATAAATCCAGGAATTGAAGGCTTTTGAAACTGCCTAAATTATTTGGTAAGCCACCAGATATGGAATTGTTCGCCATAGATAGTTTGACAAGCTTGGTCAAGTTGGAAAACAGACTGAAGTCAGCATCAGCAGTCAAGCCCAAATTATCCAAAACAACACCAGCCACATTACCGCCATTGCAGACAATACCATTCCACGAAGAAGGACAACCATTGAAGTCAATAGACTCATCGTTCCATGAATTAAGGACAAACCCTGTAGGGTCATGTTTGATCCCTTTCTTGAATTCAAGCAATGCCATAATGTCCTGTGACGGAAGTTGCCCCATTGCAGACAGGAAAACCATTGAGAGTAACAGAATCCTAGATAGATTCATCCTTGACTTCAAAATATTTCCCCCAAAGCTACAGTTTTTGCAGAAACCCAACAACTTTTCCAGCTCACCAACGCAGAACATTCATGGAACCCAAGTAAATCTGACAGAAAACATAATGAAACAAGACAGAACCCATCAATGTTACCAAAAAAATTTCAATCTTTCCGCAAAATCAACAATACCAAACATTTCACTGAGAAAAAAATACTAACGGGAGCTAAAGAAACTTCACCTTAGATGAACAAATCTTCTGAAAAAGCCCCAATCAAACAAACAAAATGCAGGATGCTAGTGAGAAGGAACAATCTTGAACCAAAGGGAATCAGCTGAAAAAACATTAAATGAACAATGGGCTATTCAATATTGGGTCCCATTCCGAGATCTAACCTAACCCCAAAGCAAGAGATTAAAATGAAAAGTGAGGATTTTTAACTTACGGTGATGAAAAAAGCTTCACTGCAGCAACAATGTCGACACAGTTGAAGAAGAAGGAAGACAAAAACTTTGAAGCAGAATCATTTTGTTAGCTCATGCACAGTACTGCACGGGGTTTTGGATTAAGCTCAACACTGTAGACTGAGGCACTGAGTGAAATCTTTGTGGGTCACTTTCAAAATTAAAAAACCCTTAAGATTGTCACTGTTTAAGAACAAAAGAAAGAAGCCAAAACAAAATTAAAGGTAGGAAAAAACTTTGCTAGTATTCACGTACGACAGTGACGAACGACAAGGACCTTGTAAAGGGGTAAGTCTTGAAGCGTGTGAACGGCAAACAAAAATCAACCAAAATCTAAAACCCTAAATTAAAAAGACAAAAAGAAAAATAGCAAGAAAACTTTTTTTATTGGTTTACGAGAGAGAATTATATTTTAATTTTACTTTTTCATAGTCTTTTCAGTAACCATATTTTAATATTTTAATTACCCGCCAGGAATGGCCGGGAAAAGGAATCCAAAAACTGAAAAAAGAAAAGTGACTTATTACACTAATGTTTTGAGTGAGAGTGACCATGGTGGACGCGAAAGAGTTTTTATCCAATATGGTTTTGAGTCTTTGTCCTTTGCCTTTAGTGAGGGTAAAACTGTCATTTAACTTTACAGGTGTGGGTGGTTTGACGACATTGGGAAAATAAGCGAGGATTGCGCAGTGCAGTAATAATAAATCTTGGTTATAAAATTGCAATACTGAATTTACAGAAAATAAATAAGGAAAATAATGAATCCTAAATTCTGAAAATGATGGAAAAAAAAGAATAATAAATATTTTTGTTATAAAAAAAACGAATAGTGATTAATATTTGAAGCAATCCAACATTTATTAGTAGTAAAATGTAGAAACGATATAAACACCACGTAGGATAATTGGGTCCCACATGCTGACTACGTTGACTAGGGAAGACTGGGATAGAGAGACAAGGTCAGGCCAATTATTTGGGTTTTACTGATAGTTTTTAAAAGTAAAAGTCAACTTTCTGAAGAAACTGAGAACTAAGGGGTCATATAATTCAAAAACCAGAATCTGAGTGTTTTGATGAGATCATGAGATTACACAGAGAGTTTACAGAAAATAAATTTGCGAACTGCTCTTAAGTTTCATCAATGGCGATTCGCAGAGCGCAGAGTCTACTTTGTCTCACCAAAGTCAAAACCAATTCCGTGTTTGGGTCTTATTTAAGGCTCCACCAATTCTCTTCGTCGTCTCAAGATTCAAATCAATTTCAGGTTCTGGTTTAAACTTTACTTGATGATCGGAAAATCAAATCAATTTCTGGTTCCAAAAACATGATCTTTTAGGTAGTTGGAAGAGAAGATTGTAACTTTATAGCAAAATTTGCCTGAACATTGTTCTGTGATTCTTTTTAAGATTTATGTAAATGAAATCTTATTTCTTCATTTTTTCGTCAGAATGTTGGATTCATAGGGCTTGGAAATATGGGGTTTAGAATGGTGAATAATCTACTTAAAGCTGGATATAAACTTACCGTTCATGACATGTAATACCCTTTAGTGCGTTTTGTTCTCTATCAATTTTCATATTTCGTTAATGTTGATTCATTTGATTAGCTTCTTGCTCAGTCATATACTTGAGTTTGATTTCACAGAAACCGTGATGTTATGAAGATGTTCACCGAAATGGGAGTCTCTGCTAGAGAAACTCCTTTTGAAGTTGCACAAGATAGCCAAGTTGTGATTACAATGTTGCCTTCATCATCTCACGTGAGTTATTACCTTTAGGAAGAGTTTTATAAGAAGATCTCTCTATTACCTGTACGATTAGCTGCATTTTTGGGAAATCACTAGTATAAGAGATATATTGTGGTTTACCTCCTGACTAGGGATGCTAACGGTTGAAACTTGAAAGAATGTATATCATCAAAATTGTCTTCTCTTGGTTGGATGTTTTTTATAAAGAAAAATCTGTAATTCATGTAGGTGATGGATGTGTACACAGGAACAAACGGGTTGCTTCTTGGAGAAAATGCTATAAGACCTGCTTTATTTATAGATTCATCCACTATTGATCCACAAACTACTCGAAAAGTCTCGCTTGCTGTTTCTAATTGTAATTTGAAAGAAAAGAGAGGTAAAGCATAGATAGTATTTGAAAGGAACTTTGATTTTTATGAGTTAACTATGAGTAACTCGTTTAGTGGTAGCTCATGAACAGCGACGCGTTTAAGCTGTTTGAACACAGTTTTCCTCAAGTCAACCCTTTCCATGATTATGTACCCTTTTTGTATCCTTTGTACTTGCTGTATTCCAATTCAAAGTGGGAATCTTTAAAGGATCTTGCTAGATGTAGGAGTTAAACGACTGGATCAGTTTGTTATTCTTGTGAACAAGTCTGAGATTGTTTCTTCTATATAGTTTCAACTTTCAAGCATCTATGATGTAGATAATTGGGAAAAGCCTGTCATGTTGGATGCTCCTGTCTCTGGAGGTGTTCTTGCTGCAGAAGCTGGTACACTTACTTTTATGGTATGATTTCGACTCTCTTAACATCTCCATTAGTTGAATCACATGCTCTATAGATGCTCATTACTATGGATGACATAATTTGGCACATTACCAATAAGATCACAATGGCAATTGCATGTTTTGTAGGTTGGAGGTCCTGAAGATGCTTACTTAGCCGCTAGACCAATACTTCACTCAATGGGTAGAACATCAATCTACTGTGGTGGTCCAGGAAATGGATCTGTAAGTTCCACTGTTATACCATGTTTCCTTAACTTTTTTTGTTACACTATCTCCAATCTTAATCTTTGGTATATTTGTTTCTACAATTCTTAAGTATTCTTTTTGATGTAGGCTGAGAAATGACATGTTTTCTTTTTTCAAACTAGGCTGCAAAGATTTGTAACAATTTGGCAATGGCTGTGAGTATGCTCGGCACTTCAGAAGCCTTAGCTCTTGGTCAGTCACTTGGACTATCTGCCAGTATCTTAACAGAAGTGTTAAACACATCTAGTGGCCGATGTTGGAGTAGGTATGTAAATGAAATGACTCTTCAAATTTAGAGTTGCCTTCTAATAAAGTACAAACCCCAAATTCTTAACTTCATTTATATGCTTAAATCCACAGTGACACATACAATCCAGTTCCAGGGGTGATGAAAGGTGTGCCGTCTTCAAAGGATTACAATGGCGGTTTCGCCTCCAAACTTATGGTCAGTTTCTTAACAAGTGTCTATATCGTTGATCCTAAAATGTCTGTAAAGCACATTTCGTTTGTTACACAAGTCCTTCATGTATATTTTGTATTCAAAATGCAGGCTAAAGACCTAAACCTCGCAGCAGCTTCAGCTGAAGAAGTTGGACACAAAAGCCCATTGATATCAAAAGCACAAGAAATGTGAGTACTTCACTAGCCTTTTCTTCTAGAAGTTTTTTCCTTGAAAAATGACTTGGTGTGAACAAAGAAGGCTTGTGAAGTTTATGGAAACAACTTAGAAATTTGTGTTCAAAGCTCTTTTATGAAGCAATGCACACATATCATGAAGCTGGAGATTTTTGTTTTTGCAGTTACAAGAAGATGTGCGAGGAAGGGCATGAAACAAAGGATTTCTCTTGTGTTTTCAGACACTATTACAATGGCAAGAATGAAGTCTGAGGCAAACTTTACAATGACCCTGTAAAATAATCAGTTTCTTTCGTGGTTATGATGTTTATAAGCGATTTGAAATGTGATTAGTTTGGGAACATCTTTAGTTTGGACATTACTCTTGGATTCACCTACCAAGTGGTTATGACTTATGAGGTCAGCGAAGAATACAGCATGAAGAATCCTCAACAGACGATTAAACAAAGTTAATGAGCTCAAAGTCAAAGTCATCGTTAATATTTAATAACTTTGTTTAAACCGGATTAGTGAAAACACACTATTCAAACAATAGTCACCATTGGTATTTGGTAATAACATTTTTTTAAACAGTGAATTACTCGCTAAACCGATCCACTAATATATCATTTTCAATTTAATATACAATCATTTTTGGCTTCGACATGACAAGTCAATGAAGATTCGCAGTGAGAACCAAACCAATTTAAGCAGAATCTCCGGTAACGGAACTGGGAAGTAAATTATGAAAACAACAGTTATTGTGTATTTCTACAATGTTCAATGACCAAAACACCCGTCGCTTTCTTCATCCCACCGCTACATTTGCTCAAAACTAGTTCCTAGTACATGCCATTTCATTCCCTTCAACACTCAAAGGTACGTCTTTTGATTCTTCCATGTGTTTCGACTCTTATGTATCGTTTCGTTACTTGTGGGTTCTTTCTGAAATTTCGTTTTCATCGACACCATTGTTTCTGTTCATCACGATTCGTTCCTCGTAACGTTACTTCAACCCTTTTTTTTTTAATTTTTTAATCCCTTCGCGCGAAAAATGGTTGCTTTGACTCATGTTCCTCTGTTTCATCTCTTGTTGTCTGTCGCATTTACTACTTTATCGATTTGATTTTGTCTACATCCTTCCATTTATCTGACTTTCTCCTTTGGATTTGCCATTTTTGTGTGTTGTTGCGGAATTGAGACTCAATGAGACTGAGAATTTAAGTCAATCTTCTTCTCTAAGAAACCCCAGCTAACCCCGGAATTTAGGTCATCTTCTTTTGATATCTCTCTTAGAAAGACCCTAGTTTTTTGGGGTTCTGTGCAGTCGCACAGTTTGCACTTCTTTCCTCATCTTTGAAATATCTATACGAGTCATTTCTAGTTCTTTTGTTTTGTCTCAGCTTCTAGAGAAGCTACAGTGAGTTTGTAATGGCGGGTGAGGAGAAGCAGACTCTTACTCCAAAGGAAATTATACATCAGAAGTTTGGTGTTAAAGCAAGTTACAGAATCGAGGAAGTTCATGTTCATTCGAATGAATGCCTCTATCGCTGCCACTTGCAGCTACCAGACTTTACTGTTGCATCAAATGTCTTCAAGAAAAAAGAAGGATTCCGAACAATCCGCTGCCGAATTGGCTCTCGAGAAGGTTTGCTTTGTTATATATCTCTCCTGTATTTGTATCTTTGTTTTCTGAATGTTTTTATGCTAAAGAAGACGATACTATTCATGTTGCAGCTAGGCATTCATTCTATGGATGATGATGGTCATATTACTGTGGAGGAAGCTTGGGATGATATTGTTGAACGCATTAAGTATATATTTTCTGATGAGGTTAGTTTAGTTAAATCAAAAGCAATTTCAGATTTCCACATGATGTAAATGTGAGTTCATTGACGATATTGATAAAATCTCTTTTTAACAATTAATAGACTAAAAGCCTAAAAGCAATCTGGGATTTATCTTTATGCAAATGGCATTATAACTTAAGTTTTTTGGCATTAATGTTTTAAGTTATTGCCATTGCAGTTTCTTTCAGCTTATCATCCTCTGGGAGGTACCATGAACGGAAGCGTGTTCAATCTATAACAAATGGTTCCTTGGTTAGCATATGCTATTCTGTGTCCTTGGAAGTAGATGCTGACTTTTCTAGGAATGGTGAATATTTAAAAGAACTCATCGAGAGCAATGAAGAGATAGAATTTGAGGTAGGGAATGGATCTATGAATCCACATCTTGAATCAGTTGTTACTCAGATGTCTGTGGGCCAATATGCTTGTTTTTCAACTAATAACCCTGCTGAAGGCTTGCTTTTGGCTGCTGCCACTGACACTGTGAGAACTCGCTCACTCTTATCAGGTCGCTTCTAATGTTTAGTAGGAAAATCCTAGCTTTTTCGGGTTGGGAGAGGACAAACTTTATCAGCTGTTGACGTTTCTTTTGTTACAAATGCAACCAGAACTCACAGCAGGTTTGGATTACAATGTACGTTTGTTGGGAGTGAAAGGGCCGACAGAAGAACGAATGGAGGCAGGTTTTTTCAAACCTCCACTTTCAAAACAGCGTGTTGAATATGCACTGAAACATATAAAAGAATCGTCAGCTTCTACTCTGGTAGACTCTTCTTGTTTCTCATTTTATCATACTGTCTTATGCTTTTTATGATTTCGGATTCTTTTTAGGACTCGTTATAATATTCCAGTCTCTATACTTGTTTCAGGTTGACTTTGGATGCGGATCTGGAAGTTTACTAGCCTCTTTACTTGACCATCCAACTTCACTTCAAACCATTGTCGGTGTTGACATCTCACAGAAGCGCCTTGCCCGTGCTGCTAAGGTATGCTAAATCTGAGACTCACCAACATGTTTTACTCCACTTGTAGACTTAACCTGATGAGACTAATGTGTTAGAGTTAAGAATCTCAAAACCAGAGGTAATCCCAAAAACTCCTTACTAAAACTGATATAACGTAACAAAAACAGAGTAAAACACCCAAGAGAACTTGTTCTCTTTCCCTCAGCCTAACCCGATCAATTCCTCCAAAGCTCTCTATTGCTTGGATGAGTCTCACAAACGAGACTGCATCCTTATTTATAAGAAAACGTAAACAAGCACTCCTTAAGAAAAGGAAAGTAGTAAAAGGAAATAATAAGTAACTTCCTAAATCACTAAAATAGAAACATAGATTGTTTTCCAAATCATAGATTGACTTGTTCTTGGTTATTCCTTTTCTTCGTACGGGAATAAACAATCCATGGTTGAGGACTTCTAGAAACATTTGTATCATAATGCATCCTAAAACTTGATATGTGTTTGATCAAAACTGCATTTAGGCGAGTCATGAGTTGTTAGATGTGAAGATCCTACATAATTGTATTTTATATCATCTGAAAGAGATGGTTGAATGATGATTGTTGATTTACATCAAATATTTGTGCATCTATTGTTCCAATTTCAGATGCTACATTTAAAATTAAACAAGGGAGCTTGCAACCTCAAAACTACTATGCTCTATGATGGCTCAATCCTCGAGTTTGATTCTAAGCTGCATGACATTGACGTCGGTACTTGCTTAGAGGTCCCCTTCTATTTTCTTGTTTCATCTTCATCATCATCTGACTTTTTTGTCAGTCTGGTTTTACTTCACATATAATCTGTTCCGAATCTGTAGGTCATTGAACACATGGAGGAAGATCAAGCCTGTCAATTTGGGAAAACAGTTCTAAGCTTATTTCGCCCGAAACTTCTGATTGTCTCCACACCAAACTACGAGTACAACAGAATACTCCATAAGTCTGCTCCAGACCACCCAAAAAACAAATCCATGTCACAGCAGCCCAAATTCAGGAACCATGACCACAAGTTTGAATGGACAAGGAAACAGTTTAACCAGTGGGCATCTAAGCTCGCCAAATGCCATAACTATAGCTTTGAGTTTTAGCGGTGTTGGTGGGTCTGGTAAAGTAGGTCCCGGATATGCTTCTCAGATTGCTGTTTTTAGACGACAATCTTTGTCTGAGGTTAACCTTGTTGGGAAGGTCTCCGAAGGCTCGATGCAGCCTTATAAAGTCATGTAGGAATGGACAAGAGGAAAGGGAGACAAAAATACTAATCTTTGATTAGAGTATCAACCAGAGTAGACTTGTGTCTTTTTTTTTTAATTCCTTCTTTTAGAGTTTGTAGATTTTATAACTTATCCTAGGTCTGTTTGAAATCTCAATGTTTCTTCCTTATCACACTCTTGTCTTTGGTCTATTGATTCTTAATAACTTTATGGTTTTCAAAAACCACAAACAATGTGAGTACCAATAAACTGTCAATACACACACCTATAAGATCACACATAAATGGTATTTATTTTCTTCTAGAAAAGAGAATGGTGGATAGGGAATAAAATAAAAAGTTGAAAAGAAAAAGAAACGATTCAACAACATGGAAATGACCAAAACACCCTCTTTCCCCCTACTCTAAAACCTCATTCGCTCACTTATTCTCTCTGTTGCTCTCTCCTCAGTTCTTACATGACATTCCGCTAAACTCTTTAGGTTCGTGTTGTTAATTCTTCGTGCTTTTTATTTGTCTGAATTGTTTTGAAACTTGTGGGCTGTCTATGAAATTCCATTTCACTGATCCATCGTTTTTGTTCATGACGATTCGTTTGTCTTAATGTTACACTCAAAACCCTTTTTGTTGTTTTTTGCCCGAATCCTCTATCTGTACTTCCTCGGAAACGAAGACTTGGCAAGACTGAGAATTTACGTATCATTCTCTAATCTGATGATGCAGACAAGTGGTTAGAATTAGAACATTGGGAATGCGGGAATTCAAATAGATGTTGATTCGATTCGACCTTTTATATAAATCTTTTCTGAGCATTTCTGTGGCTCTGATTTGAATTGTCAAGTTTAAGTCATTTCTTTCTTTTCTTAAAAACCCCTAAATTTTCAGGGGCCTGCTCATTTTGCATTAAAGTTACCATCTTTCATGATCTTTGGCTTCGATTTATATGACCCTTTGTTTGTCTCAGTGTATTGAAGAAGCTACATTGCGTTTGTGATGGCGGGTAGTGGGAAGCAGACTCCTACTCCAAAGGCAATTATTCATCAGAAGTTTGGTGCTAAAGCAAGCTATAGAGTTGAGGAAGTTCATGACTCTTCTCAGAATGGTTGTCCAGGATTGGCAATACCGCAAAAAGGCCCATGTCTCTATCGCTGCCACTTGCAGCTACCAGACTTATCTGTTGTATCAAATGTCTTCAAGAAGAAGAAGGATTCCGAACAATCTGCTGCTGAATTGGCTCTTGAGAAGGTATGCTTATATATGTCTTTTGTTCTGTATTATCTCTTATGTTAACAAAGACAATACTTTTCATGTTGCAGCTAGGTATTCGTCCTCAGAATGATGATCTTACAGTGGATGAAGCTTGGGATGATATCATTGGACGCATCAAGTATATATTTTCTGATGAGGTTAGTAGATCAAAAACTTTCTGATTTCTATGTTTTTTGTAAATGCGACGAAACCGGCTGTTATATATATTATCAGTTATATCACAGGACTAAAAGTATCTGAGATTTCTATTTATACGAATACCTTGATCAAAATGATAACTTACCAAGTGTTACTGGCATTAATGTTGTAAGTTGTTGCGATTGCAGTTTCTTTCAGCTGATCATCCTCTGGGAGCTCACCTTAGAGCGGTATTGCGAAGGGATGGTGATTGTTGTGGCTCAGTTCCTGTTTCTGTCATTGCCACATTTGATGCAAAGATTAACAGTCGTTGTAAAATTATTAATCCTTCTGTGGAATCAGATCCTTTATTGGTCATTTCCTATGTCATGAAGGCTGCTGCAAAGTTATCGGACTACATTGTTGCATCTCCGCATGTAGCTTCTCTCCAAAGGAAACATCCATACCCTTCAGAAATAGTAGAATCAGTAGCTACTCATGTATCTGATTCCCTACATAGCAGAGAAGTCGCGGCTGTATATATACCATGTCTCGCTGAGAAGGTTGTTGAGCTAGATACTCTTTACATTTCATCAGACAGGTATTACTTGGATAGTATTGCTGAAAGGCTCGGTTTGAAAGATGGCAGCCAAGTGATGATATCCAGGTAATTATATTGTTTTTTTCTATTAGTAAGGGGCATTCTTGATGTTAATCTGGTTTGAAAGTATTTTTGCTTTTCAACAGGACTTTTGGCAAAGCTTCCTGTGGTTCTGAGTGTAGATTGTACTCTGCTATTCCGAAGAAGTCCTCTGATAATTCATCAGAAGCCTCTAAAAGTTCAAATGAAGACTCATCTCATATTGAAAAATCTCGGAATGCACGAGCAAGTTACATTTGTGGTCAAGATATTCACGGGGATGCAATCTTGGCATCTGTTGGTTACCGATGGAAGTCTGATGATCTTGACTATGATGATGTAACTATAAAGTCATTTTACAGGTCCCTTTTCTCCTACCAACTTTTGCTCAGTTTTATGTCTGGTTTTTCCTTTTCACATCTTCTTTTGAAATAAGGATTTTGGGAACATTGCATTACTTACTTCTACTAACTCTGAAGTAATGCATTTGATGTTTGTCTTGGCCTTCCAATGAAGTATTGCATATCCTATCATGCACTGATGCATGACATTAGCTTTGTGACTTCTGCAGGATATGTTGCGGTATGTCACCCAATGGAATCTACAAAATTTCCCGACAAGCAATAATTGCTGCACAGTTGCCTTTTTCATTCACTACAAAATCTAATTGGAGAGGTCCACTCCCCAGGGAGATTCTCTGCCTGTTCTGCCACCAGCACCGACTAGCAGAACCCGTCTTTTCTTCATCTACTGCTCCTGTGAAATCGGTGTCTGACATATTCAGATCTCACAAGAAGTTGAAGGTCTCAGGAGTTGATGATACCGATAATAAGAATTTGAGTAGGGAAAAAGAAGATTCACCAGGATTAGGGCATAGGTATAGATGTGAAGTGAAAATTTTTACAAAGTCTCAGGATTTGGTGTTAGAATGTTCACCGAGAAAATTATATGAGAAGGAAAATGATGCCATTCAAAATGCTTCATTGAAAGCCCTCTTATGGTTTAGTAAGTTTTTCGATGACCTGGATGTGGATGGAGAGCAACCATGTGATACAGATGACGACCAGGATATTAAATCTTCATTTCCTTATGTTTTTGCGGCCCCGCCGATTTTCCAAAATGGACACAGCTCTAAATCAAAAACCACGAATGTGCCTTCGGCAGAGCAGCGTGTTCAATCTATTACAAATGGTTCTGTGGTTAGCATATGCTATTCTTTGTCTTTGACAGTGGATCATGTACATTCGAGTGATGGTGAATCTCCAGTAAAAAGCAATGAAGATATGGAGTCCGAGGTGGATGCTGAATATTCGGCTAATTGTGAACCCGCAATAGATCTCATTGAAAGCAATGAAGAGATAGAGTTTGAGGTAGGGACTGGATCCATGAATCCACATATTGAATCAGCTGTTACTCAGATGACTGTGGGTGAATATTCTTCTTTTAGTACTACACCCCCTGATGCTGCTGAAGCTTTGATTTTGGCTGTTGCTTCTGATACTGTGAGAATCCGCTCGCTCCTATCAGGTAATGCTGCTAATGTTTACATTTGTTGCAGGTTATAGGATCATTTCTTTAAACGATTTTCTGGTTGGAAGAGAAAAAAGGTCTTTATCAAATGTTGACATCTGATAAACATTTGTACTGCCTTCACCAGTGAACTTAGGTCTAGTCTTACTAGTAACTACAAAGCTCTGGTTCTGACCAATACGAAAAAGAGGCATAGTTATGTAAGAACCTCACTTAAAGTCATCTGGTGAATCTAGGATTGATTAAAGTCTATGCAATCTAATTCTTGCTGAGTATTGTATTATTTTGATGAAGGTAACATCATTATTACCAATTCACCTTCGCTGTATCAGTTCTAATTGATGAATTTGTTGATCTTTTAATTTTTTTTCAAATCATAGAAAATCACAGCCAAAATTATCAAAGCCCTCATGGCTGTAGACAGAGGTTGAACAAAAACTAGGCCTATATCTGTTAAGAGTTTTCATGAGTATTTATATGTGATAGTGATGAACTCCTCTGCTTTTTGTGCACAGAACGTCCAACGTTGGATTACAATATACTTTTGTTAGGAGTGAAAGGGCCATCAGAAGAACGAATGGAAGCGGCTTTTTTCAAACCTCCACTTTCAAAACAGCGTGTTGAATATGCACTGAAACATATAAGAGAATCATCCGCTTCTACTTTGGTAAACTCTTTATATCTTAATGTTATCCTGCTTATTGGGATTCTGAATTCAAGACTTTTCTTAAACTCTTTCAATTGTTTCAGTCTCTGTTTGTCCTAATTGGTAACTTTGTGACAAGCTTAAGATAGCACCTCTATTCTTGATACAGGTTGACTTTGGATGCGGATCTGGAAGTTTATTAGACTCTCTACTTGACTATCCAACTTCACTTCAAACCATTATCGGCGTTGACATTTCACCGAAGGGTCTTGCTCGTGCTGCCAAGGTATGAAAAATCATACGCGACTGTTTTTATTCCCGCTCCTAGAAATAACTTGATGAGACTAGTGCATAAAAAAATTTGATATGTGTTTGATGAAGACTGCATTTGCACCACTCATGAATCTCTGCATATTGTGTAATCAAAAATGAAAGAAATGGTATATTTACTTATGTTTTTGTGTATCTTGTGTTTCAACTTCAGATGCTACATATAAAACTAAACAAGGAAGCTTGCAACGCCAAATCTGCTACACTGTATGATGGCTCCATCCTTGAGTTTGACTCCAGGCTGCATGACATAGACATCGGCACTTGCTTAGAGGTCCTTCTATCATCTGCTTTCTAATATTTCAAATTTTGTGCATGTTAATCAAAAAAAGCTCTGTCTGGTTCTTCGTCACATATAATTTGTTCCGAATCTGTAGGTTATTGAACACATGGAAGAAGATCAAGCCTGTCAATTTGGGGAAAAAGTTCTGAGCTTGTTTCACCCCAAGCTCCTGATTGTCTCAACACCAAACTTCGAGTTCAACACAATTCTCCAGCGGTCTACACCAGAAACACAAGACGAAGACAAATCCGAGTCACAGCTTCCAAAATTCAGGAACCATGACCACAAATTTGAGTGGACAAGAGAACAGTTTAACAACTGGGCTACTAAGCTCGCCAAACTCCATAACTATAGTGTCGAGTTTAGCGGTGTTGGTGGGTCTGGTGAAGTAGAACCCGGGTTTGCTTCTCAGATTGCTGTTTTTAGACGGGAAGCTTCATCTGTTGTAAATGTTGCAGAAGGCTCAATGCAGCCTTATAAAGTCATATGGGAATGGAAGAAGGAAGATGGAGACAAAAAAGACTGATCTCTGATTAGAGTAGTAACGAGCAAGCGATGTGATGATGTGTTCACCTGAAAACTCAATGTTTGTTTAGGTCTTTTGTCTTAGCTTTTGCAGATTAACCCGTAAAAATCGATCCTTTTATGTTTAAAAGATCCTTTCGTCTCTACTCTACTCTACTCTACTGACTTAGATTACTGGGAATTAACCTTTTAGTCCCTGTGTCGAAGTTTGTTTATTTATATACAAAGTCCTTGTAATTATTATCACTTATCTCACATCCTTCGACGCTGATTCTTTCCTGCAAAAGCATTTGAGTTCTTGATTACGATCTCTGAGGAATACAAGAATTTGAATTTTGGGAAAAACCTTTCTCGAACTTTCTCTGAGAATCGCCAAGAAAATGTGTCCCTGCGAAGAACGTCGTGCTCCACCTGGGGTTTACTATACTCCGCCGGCGGCGAGAACAAGAGATAATGTGACGGCGATGCCGATGTCGGAGAGGAGGAGACCACCGTATTCTTCTTCTTCGTCGTCGGAGAAACGTGATCCTTTTCACATTGTTCACAAGGTTCCTTCTGGTGATTCTCCTTACGTCAGAGCCAAACATGCGCAGGTATATGAATTTTCCCAGGAAAGCAAGAAAGTGAATTTTTTTGCCCTAATTTAGGGTTTCTTAGTTCTTCTCATCGTCTGAAGATTTCTCTTAAAAGCTTTAACATTTAATCGCTGGAAACTAAATCTTTGAGCTCAAATTTGCAGTGATCTTCTTGAATCAATCAGTTTATGATTGTGTTTTCTAACATATGGATGTAACAGTTGATATCTAAAGATCCGAATCGAGCTATATCATTGTTTTGGGCTGCAATAAACGCTGGAGATCGAGTTGATAGTGCATTGAAGGACATGGCAGTTGTAATGAAACAGTTAGACCGATCTGATGAAGGAATTGAAGCCATCAAATCCTTTCGATGTCTCTGTTCTCTTGAGTCTCAAGACTCCATTGATAACTTACTCCTCGAACTCTACAAGGTAATGAAACCCATGTCTTATCTTACGCAAGTGATATGGACTTCAACTTCTGAATGGGGTTTTGGGTTTTTGCAGAAGTCAGGGAGGGTTGAAGAAGAAGCTGAATTACTTGAGCACAAGCTGAAAACTCTCGAACAAGGAATTGGATTTGGTGGTAGAGTCATGAGAAGTAAAAGGGTTCAAGGAAAACATGTTACAATGTCCATCGAGCAAGAGAAAGCAAGGTGCGATATCTCGGTCTTCTCGCGCTTTCTTTGTGAGTATTGTTGTCTCTTGAACTGACTTTTCCATTGTTTGTTTGAATAATTTAGGATACTAGGGAATTTGGGCTGGGTTCATTTACAGTTACACAACTACGGAATTGCAGAGCAGCATTACAGGTTTGGTTTTGTAACCAGATTCCCAGATATGGATATTGATTACAGTTCGATCTTGTGAGTTTTTGCTTAATGCAATTATCCATGAACAGGAGAGCTTTGTGTTTGGAACGGGACAAAAACAAACTGTGCAACCTAGCTATCTGCTTGATGTGTATGGGTCGAATTCCTGAAGCTAAATCTCTGCTTGATGATGTACGAGATTCTTCTGTAGAAAGTGACTGCGGAGATGAACCATTCGCAAAGTCCTATGACCGAGCTGTTGAGTTGTTAGCAGAAATAGAATCGAAAATCCCAGAAGCTGATCTTTCAGACAAGTTGTACGCCAGATGTTCATTTGCAAAAGGAATGAAGGAAAACAAAGACCCTGGAATCGCAAACAAGAACTATTCATATGTTACTTCTTCTCCAGCATCTGTTGGACAGAACTCAGCAGGTCTATTTACACAACCACGCGAATGTAGAGCAGAGATGTATGAAGAAGAAAATAGAGGTGCAGCTCGAAAGCTACTGTATGAGAAACCGAAACCTTTTGGTTCTGAACATATTAAGATCTTTAAGAGAGGAGAAGAAGAACCCATGAAGCGAAAGAAACTGGACCAAAACATGATTCGACATCTCCATGAATTCATCAAAGATACTGCAGATGGTCCAAAGAATGAATTTAAGAAAAGCTGGGCAGATATAGCCGAAGAGGAAGAAGAAGAAAGATTGCAGGCAGAGCTTAAAACCGCAAAGATATAGCATCTAATTGTGCCAGTTATCAAGTTTTTGGATCATAGAAATTGTATAGGTGTTTGACATTGAAATATTTTCATAGACAAAACAAAGAAACATAGGCAAATGGGATTACACTCCGTAACAAATCTTAGTTTTTTGGAAAGAAACTCAATAACAAAACACACAAAGCACAAAAAGAGAGAATTCAATTCAGAAAAGGAGATAAACGAAATGAGTGCGACGAGACCAACTTACAGCTTGTGCGTGAAAGCCTTACAAAAGTAGTAATCAATAATCTTTTCTTTAAGCCTCTTCTTCTTCTTCGTCCTCCTCGTACTCCTCTTCACCGACTGTAGCATCCTGATATTGCTGATACTCTGCAACAAGATCATTCATATTACTCTCAGCTTCAGTGAACTCCATCTCGTCCATTCCTTCTCCTGTGTACCAATGCAAGAAAGCTTTCCTCCTGAACATGGCAGTGAACTGTTCACTCACACGCCTGAACATTTCCTGGATCGAAGTTGAGTTTCCTATAAAAGTCGATGCCATTTTCAAACCAGTGGGAGCTATATCGCAGACACTTGATTTCACGTTGTTTGGAATCCATTCAACGAAGTATGATGAGTTTTTGTTCTGGACATTCATCATCTGTTCATCAACCTCTTTAGTGCTCATCTTTCCACGGAACAAAGCGGAAGCTGTCAAGTAACGGCCATGACGGGGATCAGCTGCACACATCATGTTTTTGGCATCCCACATCTGTTGAGTTAGTTCAGGGACACTCAAGGCGCTATATTGCTGTGATCCTCTTGATGTCAATGGTGCAAAACCAACCATGAAGAAATGGAGTCGTGGGAAAGGGATAAGGTTCACAGCAAGCTTTCTAAGGTCAGAGTTTAGTTGACCAGGGAACCGAAGACAGCATGTGACACCACTCATGGTAGCTGAGATGAGGTGGTTAAGATCACCAACTGTGGTACCACCACATAAGAAAGAAGAACAATGTCAGGGTTTCAACAATCACATGAATAATTGAAAACAAGAGGAGAAACGGTTTGTAATAATACTCACATGTAGGATTAGCTAGCTTCAAGGTGCGGAAACAGATATCGTAGAGAGCTTCATTATCCAAAACCATACATTCGTCAGCATTCTCAACAAGCTGGTGCACTGAGAGTGTAGCATTGTACGGCTCAACGACAGTATCAGAAACCTTAGGAGAAGGGAAAACCGAAAAGGTCATCATCATACGATCAGGATATTCTTCTCTTATCTTAGAAATAAGAAGTGTTCCCATGCCAGAACCAGTTCCTCCTCCCAAAGAATGACAAACTTGAAAACCTGTTCAAGATATAATTCATGCATCAGAGAACGGCTTATCATGAATCTAATCGAGAGCATCAAACGCTAAACAAAGCATCATAAGCAGGTGATCAACCAAGGCTTCAAGTGTACTAACAAATTTCAGAAACAATACGCATCTACCAAGTCTTCAATGGTGCAAGCAGAACAACATTTTCTAATAGCAGATCTGGATTCGAATGAAAATGGGAAAAAAATCCTAACAGACCAAAATAGATTCAGAAAACGAAAACCTAGAAATGAACGCGTATCTCACCTTGAAGACAATCACAGTTCTCAGCCTCCTTCCTCACAACATCAAGCACCGAATCAATCAACTCGGCTCCTTCCGTATAATGACCTTTCGCCCAGTTATTCCCGGCACCAGACTGCCCAAACACGAAGTTATCAGGCCGGAAAATCTGACCAAACGGCCCGGATCTGAGAGAATCCATAGTTCCAGGCTCCAGATCCATAAGAACAGCGCGAGGAACGTACTTCCCTCCGCTAGCTTCATTATAATAGACATTGATCCTTTCAAGCTGTAGATCTGAATCGCCACAGTACTGACCGGTGTGATCGATACCGTGCTCGCCGCAAATAACTTCCCAGAACTTAGCACCGATCTGGTTTCCGCACTGACCTCCTTGAATATGAAGGATTTCTCTCATTTTCACCAGATGTTTTTTTCTCGGGAATCGCTTAGTCTTATTTTCTCGAGAAAATGATGGTGAGAAAATTTGGCGACTCCCCTCTGATATTTGTTTTGATTGAGGGGTATAAAAACAAAAGAGTAGTAATCGGCTATATATAGTTTACGTCCTTTTTTCTCAAGTTTCTTATATATTTTTCACTTTAGTCCTCAAAGTTTTCTTGATTTTGAGATATTATCCTGATAGTTTTCGATTTGGTTTCTTTATGTGCTGTATGACAGCGAATCATAAACAAATATCTTTCCTTAGATATTTTTGTTAATTAATACTATAAAATATACAAAATCACTCGTGAAAAGATATAAAGGCAAATTGTTTTTAATGCTCTTTATATTTGTTTAATTATTTCTGATTAGATCCTTTTTTCCTTCGGATATTGAAATTGAAGACTAAAAGATTCGAATGTGCGTCATTAGTGGATTTTCGTTTGTTGTATTTAACTAATTTAGTAAGTTGATTAATGCTTTTACACCATTAATAGGCAATTTTACTTATTTAGCAAATCACCATATTAATGAGATTAGCTGACAATAGAAATTACAAGTAAATGGTAATTTACAGGCCAATGCCAATAGTTGCCAACCCATATAAATGCTTAATATAGATACGTCGAGTATGAATATACAATACTTAGTTGGGAAAAGATAATTTGTTGCATATATGTTATTTTACAAGTATTATATGTTTTGTTTACGAGTTTATATTATAAATCAACGGTTCAAATTGTTTTAGCCATCATTTTAACATCTAACTATAGACACAAGTTGTTTATTGGTTTTAACGATAGTGAAATTGTAAGAATTATCTTTAGAACAATATAAAAACGTAAGAATCTTAAAATAGCTGTAACAATTAACCATACAATATCTTAGAAATAATATACAGTAGATGAATAGTTCGATTTTTAATTTGTTAGTTTACGAGATATAATTAAACAAAATCCGAAATCTATTTTGGAATGGTTTGGAATTATTTTGGTGCGGTTTGATTCACAACTCACATTGGTTTGTCTATTCGAATCAAATGAATTATTATTTGTAAATCTACTGTTATGTTTGCAAAAATTAAGCTGAATAAGTTAGTCTTTGTTAACTTTAACCCCATTAAAGTGTGATCTCAAATAAAATTTTGATCATCAAAACGTTTGATTTGAATTAAAATTTAGACCATAAATGCTTGCAAGTTTTTTAGTGGTTTTTGTATCATGAAAAATTAAAAAAAAATAAAAATTATTGAAACATGATTGAAACATAGATTTTAAATTGACAAAAACTCTCAAAATCTAGATTCTTTATTTTAAAAACCACTTTTCTCGAATTAGCTATAAAGTAAATTTTTTGAAGAAAATAAAAACAAATATTTTAAAAAAGTCTACAACCATTCAAAACCTTAGTTTTATTGGCTCGATAATGTTGATTTTTTAATTTGGCTCAATTGAAAATGTGGAATCTTAAAACTTGCCTCGTACAAAAATAACAAAAATGGAAATAAATATGAAATTTGTTTTTTTTTTGTTAATAAATAATAATTTGTTTCAAAAAGGAAAAAGAGAATTGGTTAAGGCACGCGTCGTCCTGTTAATGTCTTTTAAGCGGTTTCCTCATCATATCTCTCCTTTGGGCTTTTCACTTTGGTGCGCAAAGAAGGAAGAGCTTTCTTCTCCATTTATTACATACAGTTTTCTCTCTCAAATGTCTAATTAATGGTTTTGATCTTCCAACCAGATCTTCTTCTCTATCTCTTCGACAAACCCTTTCTTCTGGGTTCTTTGGAGAGGTGATTCTCATAATTTTAAAGGTCTTTCCTTTTTTTTTTTTTTTTTCTCTTCGCCATGCCTTTACCTTGGAAGAAATCTAAATCGAGTCGGATCTCTAGATTCGTATCAGACCTTCAACAATCTCCTAAACATGGTGGATCTCTTGTTGTTGAAACTGGATTTCCAACTTCTTTAATCGATCTCTTTGTTAAGAATCGCGATCGTCTCAAAAAAACATCTTCAAAACGTATCAACAAGAACAAGGCCCAGACAACGACTCAAGCCGCTCCGACACGACGGCGTGTTTCGTCTCCTCCTCCTCCTCCTCCTCCTCTGTCTTTGCAGAGGCGTATGTCTCTTCCTCTGAAGCTTGATTCAGCTTTGGTTACGGAGGATCCCCCTTTGGTGAGTAACAAGATCGAGGAAAGTTTTGTTCCGGAGAATAGACATGACGGTGGAGGAAACGAGGGTAATCGCGGCGGAGGAGGATGTTGTGTTTTAATGGTGGTGGTGTTTAAGGTTTTCATGGTGGCTGTGCTCGCCTTGAGCACCAAAAAGCTCGCCGTGGGTATAACTCTCTCTGCTTTTGCTCTTCTCTTCCTCGAGCTCGCGGTGGCGCGTGTCTTCACGCTTCTCAATCTCTGTCCCGACGCGCAGATTCGGATTGATTCGTTGATCGAAAAGCTCATAGGGAAACGGCGTAAAGATAAGCGAGAACAAGAAGAAGAATCGACATCGACGTATGAGAGAAGAAACAAGGTTCCATTTGAAATAATCGAAGAACCTAAAGAGGAAATTAGAGTTGAAGTTCCTCAATCGGATTCGAATTCGTCGACATTAGAGAAGACGAAACCTGTGGCTGTGCAGACGATAAGAGATGTTGTCTTTAAAACTGAGAAAAGTAAAAGCGCGAAGCTTAAATCAAAGATTGTGAAGAAGATAGTGCCAAAGAAGTTAAGGAGTTATAAGAAGAAGAAGAAGATGAAGATCAAAGAAAAAGAAGAAGTTGAAGTTGAAGAAGAAGGGTCTGCGACAGAAGTGTCTAGCTTGTATTCAGATGAGAGAATCGAGAGTGAAATCTCTGAAAGAGATGATGTAAGTTCGAATCCGCCATTGTTAGAGAGCTGTACAGAGATTGAAGAAGAAGAAGAAGAAGAAGAAGAAGAGATTGGATCAAAAGGGGATCTAACGAATGTGATTGGTTTGATAGTGATTGTTCTTGTTGGATTGTTAGGTGGGAAAGTCTTTGCTATTGGTCTGACTCTATCGTGCTGTCTGATTCTCAGAGTTTTCTGCTGCAAATCTCAAACCAGTGTCTGAAACAGAAAAAAAAAAGATTCAGCCTTTTTGTTTTTGTTTGTGTCTCCGTGGCAGTGGTGGGCTTTATAGTTACTGACGGTGACGGTGTTAACGGTATAGGGACGGTGAAGGGAGTGTTGTTGTTGGGTGGTTGGCAGTTCGAAGCTATACAATTGGTTTGCTTATGAAACTGTAAATTTATTTTGTTTTTTAACTTGTTAACAGAGAATATATTGTTATTATATGATGGTCAAAGAGTCAAAGATGTTGTGTTACAAGGAAAAAAAAGAAACTGAGTAATATAAATTTAAGAAAAATGGTCATTGTTAATAATGAAAGGCAGAGCAATAACGTTTTTGTCGGCCAAAAAAAGCACTAACTTTTGCAATAGTTTTTTGTAAGTTTATGTGGCGATATTGACGGAGACACATGACATAACCGAATTTACTTAAGGCTCCGAATGGTAACGTGCGGGACAACTGCGAGAAAAGTGCGGTGCGGTTCTAATAGTAACAAAAACATATACATACATATGTATATGCAGATATTTTCGTTACTATTGGAACCGCACCGCACCGTGCGGTTCCGTCACCATTCGAAGCTTGTCGTTTAAAAATAAATACATTCGCTTTTATAACATTTTGATATGTTCAAGATAATCTTGAATTTGATATGTCCTTCGCAAATTAATCGTGCGGCTTTAGCATTTCTTTATTTTTTCACAATTGCTAAATCAACTTTAAAAAAAAAAAATTGGATCCAATCCTTCTAAAAGAAGAATTTTATAAAAGGAGGATGTTGAAACATTGATAGGATCAATTTTTAGGTGGTACAAACGAGGCATCACATTTTTCAAAGTATTTGTTGCACTTTTCACATTTCTTTTTTACGTATTCGGATTCCAAATACTGTCTTCTTGGGAATTAGAGAAAACTATATATAGCATGATGGAGTTATAAAACAAGAAATTTGGACCTAATGTTTCCATAGGGAATCGTATCTGTGACAAATATCTTAATTGTGGATCATTAGGAAGAAAAAAACTGTTAAACTCAAGGGTTTTAATAAAATAATGTCGTATATAAAGTACTTGCATTGATTGATCACTCAACCTAAATGAAACTTTGAAAGTGCATAATGTATACTATTATTATATAGTGGAAAAACTCATTGCTATATCATGCCTAGTTGCCTACCATTAAGGTTTTTGGTCATGTATTAATTTTTATATATACATAGACTTGCTAGTTGGGTTGTTGATTCCCAACAGATGTAAAGTATCTAAGTCTTAACGTGTGTATATGTGTTTAAATATATATATTTGTTGATATATAACAATACATCACATCACATCCAAATCTATATTATTAATGTATATTGAGCATTTTTGATGGTGTAGTTTTTTCATTCAATGAAACCTTACTTTTTACAAGGTTACTAGTTAAAGAACTTGTGTTATTTACATGCGAATCTGAATCTATTTAATTATATATATAGCTTTATGAACATTTTGTTTCAAGAGTCTCATAGTGACTCTGTTTAGTTATAATATGTTTTCAAACATAACACAAAAATCAAATCGGAGTATTTTCTAAATCACATCGATTGGTGTGAGTACTGTGGATAATGGCTTAATAATTCATGATTTATCATAATAAAAAAATGTTGGTGATACTTCAGCGAAAATTTGTTTTTCATAAATTCATAAGTTTTGGATGGTAACGTGCAAATCAACCACAAAAAAAATGTAATGCAGTGTAATGCAGTTCATATAATAACAAAATGTAAAAATATATATTTAAACGAATACATTTTTAATAGAAATATATGTATACATATATACGATACGGTGCAGTCATAGAGTCATGATCATAGTCTATTAGGGGGTGTTATTGGATTGAGGTTTTTAATGGATTTGAATTACCGATGGATTTAAAAGTCAAATGCATTTGTATGGATTTTTAAATGCAATTACATGGATTTTCTAATGCATTTAAAAGCCATTACTAATGTATTTTGGGTGATTCTTAAGGACTTTATTATTTTTTAAAATTATATTAAAAAAAAATTAGTTTTCCCTGAATTTGTTTCCGGCGTAAAAATAAACAGAGAGAAAAATGGAGAAGATGTCGTCTGAACCTGCAACTCTCAATAAGATAGATCTCTGAACCTGCAATTTTCTTTTTATCATGGAAGCATGAATAAAAATCTAACAAATGTAGATTCTACAGTACCACCATCTGCATCCCTAAGAGATCCAAACCAACGTGGTACACATGAACCTATACAATAAAAAATAATTGATGCAATTTTCAGCAACATTCAATTTGAGACACAACTTGTGAGAGAGAGATACAGATATGCAATGGCTGCAGGAGAATGCATCGGTGTTGAGCGGCGTCGCTCAGGCTGAGGCCTTTGCCATCTATGAATCCAATTTGTTTGAAAAACTCTGTCTTCAAACCTTCATCAATCTGTCCACCAATTTCTACACCAGGAGAGAGAGAGAGAGAGAGAGAGAGTGTGTGATAGAGAGAGATAGATCGGAGATGACGAAGCTAACAGAAAAATTGGGAAGCCGACCACCGTGTGTGAGATTAGCGGCAGCCGCGTGGCTTCAGATGTCGGCGGGAAGTTGTTCGATGTTCCCTCTTTACTCCACGACTCTCAAATCGGTATTGGGTTTGTAGTAACAAGTCATGATTTTTGGCGTTGCTTGCGATTTGGGAGAGAATAGAGATATGAAATACTCGATAAAAACTTGGGATTCTGTTTGTTCATGATTTAGGAATAGAGTACGTTAAAATCCAAAATGTTTTAAAATCCAAGAGAAATTGAATAACAGTTGTTTTTATTGTATTTTAGAATACACCAAACAAATGCATAATCCAATAACAGTTGATTTTAATGTACTTTTTAAAATACATAATTAAATAACACTTTATTCTAAACTACATTCAAATCCTTTAAAATACAGTATTCAATACCCCATCTTAGTCATAGAGTCATAGAGTCATGGTCAGAACCATAGTCTATTAGTCATAGAGTCATGATCCATAGAGCCGAAAAACCTTTCACTAAAATTTGTCAAAAGTGACATTGTGAGTTGTGACAAGAGATACCTTCATGAAACATCATACTATCAGTGGACCGACCTACCCTATGATCAATGTTGGCTAGCCAGACATTTTTTGTTTTATTTTTCATTTCCAAACTAAAAACTGGCTCTGTAATTTGCGCTGAACAGGCTTTTAGAAAATTAGCAAAATTGTAATTTGTTTTCCACAGTTTAAACTTTTTTATTTTTATAGCAAAATAGTTTATATTTGTTCTATGTACACGTGTTTTCTAGAAACAGGATATATTTAGAGAATACTATTTTTTTTCTTACAAAAAGTATTTATAATTTTCAACTATTTTTCAAAAACAGCAAATTAAATATTATTTTATACAAAATAAAAGATACTGACCTTAGAAAAACCAAATATTTTTAATGGCTAAAAAAAAAAAAGCTGAAAAAAGAAATAGAAAACGTGGGCCGAACATTATCAAGATTCCATCCCACCCTTCTGGTGACAGAGTGTTGTTTCCCCTCATTTTGAGCGAGACTCTTACGCAGAGAGAGAGAGAGAGAGGCTTGTTCTTCCTCTAAGGTAAAAGCTCCAGATCTCTTATTCGCATTCTCTTCTATTTCTTCCAATTTCTTCTCTTTCTCATTTTTTCTTGCGAAAAGTTCGGGATTTTGTTCGTCATTTTCGAAGAATGTTCGCTTTTTTCTCCGTCTAGGTTTCTTTATCTCGCGTGGGGTTTGAGGATTCTCTTTGGTTTTCCTTCTGATCTCCGAGGAAATCTCATATTTTGATTCGATTAAATCTTTCTGAAAGTTTTGTCCTTTATTACATTGTCGAGGTTCTCTTTGTTGGTTGGCTCTGTCTTTAGGTAATGATGAGAATTTTGCAATTACATGACTTTTTTTTTTGTTGGATCATTGACCCTTGATGAGATTCTTCTTTGTTTGTGTTCCCTTCTACTATTCGAGCTTAACCAAATCCTCATATGCCAAATGCTGTCATTTTGTTTTAGATTCCCATAAAAGCAATAGAGTTTCTGGGATTTTTTGTTTGGGGTTGAAATTTTCAGTTTGGATGAGGAATTGCAACTGGTTCAGGTCTTCAATCTAGTTTTCTGCTAATGCTCAATTTACAGATTTATGCTAATATGTTCTTGTCAGATGAAGGCTTTGTCAATTGTTTCCGTCGAGATTTGTATTTGAATGAGTGCTGTTTCATATAAGCAAATTTTTGTATCACAGTAAGATTATATGTTATTGATTTGGGATCATTTTGCTTGGAAATTGTTAATGTTCGACTAGCACTAAAATCTATTAACATTATATACTGGTTTTTTGGTTTACCTTTGATGATATAATGTTCATTTTCTATGTTTGTTCTCAACCGTACTGCTATGTTTTGAATCTTGGAATCTTTTAAGGAAAACTTAGATTTCTTTGTAGATATATATATGCATTTACGATTTTTGCTTGTTGCTCTTCTTGCAGAAGCAATCTGTCTCATATAGTGGCAAAGATGGTTGCAGAACGCTTCACAGTCGATTTGAATAAGCCACTTGTCTTTCAGGTGATGCGTTCAATCATTTGTTTTCGGCATAGCGTTTTTTAATTTGCATTCATCATATATTAGATCGACAAGAGAAAGTAACAAATGGCTAAGTTCTCTGTCAACCTTCAAAGCTGTATGGTAGAATCTTGGATTATTGCAATGCATCAATTTACTAATAAAAAGAAACTTCTTTCCTTGTCAGGTTGGTCATCTTGGCGAAGAATATCAGGAATGGATTCATCAACCTATTGTATGCGTAGAGGGTCCTCGTTTTTTCGAAAGTGATTTTTGGGAGGTAACATCTCTTCTTTTTTAAGATTTATCTTCTTATATGTTGTCCTCTATGTTTTGATTAAATCCTTTTTTGGGAATTGGAGCAGTTCTTGACTCGCACGGTTTGGTGGGCAATCCCAACAATTTGGCTTCCAGTTGTTTGCTACGTTCTTTCAATATCGGCGGGGAAGGGACTTACAATTCCCCAGATCGGTTTAATAGTTGCCTTTGGTGTACTCACGTGGACACTGCTCGAGTACACGCTTCATCGTTTCCTTTTCCACATCAAAACCAAAAGTTACTGGTTAGTTCAGTATCCATGATTATGAGCATAGAAAACTCACTTTCAACACAACTGATTCTGTTTCATTTTTAACCCTTTTTTCCTTTAGGGCAAACACCGCACACTATCTTCTTCATGGATGCCATCACAAGCACCCACAAGACGGCCTTCGACTTGTTTTCCCTCCTACCGCAACAGCTATTCTCTTGGTTCCAGTAAGTGTCTATACTTGATCCAAATCTGTAGTTTTTTCATTTATTCTTTGTTTCAAAATGGAAACTTTAATCGATGTTCTTCTGTTCCTGTTGCTAGCTCTGGAAGCTTCTCCATCTCTTAGCTACTCCTGCTACAGCACCTGCTTTGCTTGGAGGCATATTGTTTGGCTATGTGATGTATGATATTACTCATTACTATCTACACCATGGTCAACCTAAAGAACCAACCTTTAAACATCTTAAGGTAAGAAAACCCATCACTAAACATCTCTGCTTTTTTCGTATTCAAACTTATTCCTCTGAATTTCTGATGAGGTTTGGTATACATTTTTACAGAAATACCACCTGAATCATCACTTTAGGATTCAGGACAAAGGATATGGAATCACTTCATCTCTCTGGGACAAAGTCTTTGGAACACTACCCGGTATAAAGGCCGTCGGGAAGAAGAACTAAATCAGATTTCTGTTTGCCATTTTCAGAGTGTTGAAAAAACTCACTGATATTGTGTATTCTCATTCATCAGGTAATTCAATGACTGTTTAACTACTACTGTATACGATCTGTTCACCATATTTGAACATATTTAGTGGTGCCTAAACTGGTTTTCAGTTTAATTTTTACTAGTTTCATTGGTTTAATATCATTCAGAATTTGGTGTATTGGCAAATGATATTATAAATTATTTTGAAAGAGATTGAATATGAGTTCATCCTTTTTGGTTTGTTCATCGAAAAGTGAAATCAAATTTGTTTATTTTATTCAATTTGGTCTTTTGATTTAACTATTTTTGGTTCAATTAAACCGCAATGGGTACATATCTACTTGAAAAAGACATTCACTTTTACACTTATAGCAGAAAGTTACACTATCTAGAATAAAAGAAAACATGTAATGAATCTTTTAAATGTGTTGTGTTTAGTAATCAAAACAGAGGAGGAATACTCTGTTCGTTCCTGAAGAAATTAGTCGGATCAACTCTACCTTTAACCAAAGCCAATCTCTTGAAATTACCTTTGAAATACGTCTCACCCCATTTCCTCGCATCTTTAAAACTCGTGTTGATCCCTTTGGTCGTGCCTAAATCAAGATCTCTGTAATTCAAATAAGCTCCTCTCGGCGATTTTGAAACGTAGGGAGTCATGTAATCGTGTAGCGATCTCATCCACCTAACATGTTTGTTCATCTCCTCGACTTCATTCACTTTCCATTTCACCATGTACTGTATATTATACAGATTCCCTCTCCTGTGTGGATATGGAGACTCTGTTTCTGAAATCTGGTCGATCTTTCCACCCAATGGCTCTAAGATCATCAATGGAGTTTCTTTCTCGAGAAACCTCTTCGTTACTTCCTCGAAAACGTTTTCAGGAACTGGAGTTTGAACAAAATCTGACTTTGCTTTGAAATACTGATCTTCGAATCGTAGGTCTCTGTTGAGCATGATCTCTAACGGCTGTCCTGATTTCCAATTGAAGAACATTATTGACTCAATCCAGCTCATTTCCGAGCAGTCTTGAGATCGTAAACCGAGTTCCGGAAACTTCTGGTTCATTAGAGGAATCAATCTATCGATGCCTCCAAGAAACAGAGTTTGAAATGTAGATTTCACTGTCCTTTGATTCCCTTCTTGACTGTTGTCAATTATGACTCTGATGAATAAATCTTCGTCTAGCTCTGATCCTATGGATTGCCATCTATGAACAAGCTTGTTCATGCTAGGTCCCATCGTATGCTGACTTATGAAACAAGTTACCTTTTCAGGAACCCTAGCTAGCTTAACCTTCCATGACAAGACAACACCAAAACTCGCAGCTCCACCGCCTCTAAGCGCCCAGAACAAATCCTCTCCCATCATTCTCCGGTCGCGGATTTTCCCATTTACGTCCATCAAACGCGCGTCTACAACGTTATCAGACGCTAAACCATGTTTTCTCATTATTGTACCGAATCCTCCGCCGCTAATATGCCCACCAACTCCAACACTTGGACATATCCCTGCGGCAAAAGCATGGATTTTGCTGGTTTTGGCGATTTTGTAATAGATTTCGCCTAGTGTTGCACCCGATTGGATCCAAGCGGTTTCGTCTGTGAGATTGATCTTGATAGATCTGAGGTTTACGAGGTCGACTATTATGAAAGGTGATTGTGAGAGGTAAGATAGACCTTCGTAGTCATGACCACCACTCATGGTTCTTACTTGCACTCCAAGTTTCTTGCTGCATAGAATTGATCTTTTGATTTCGGTTTCGGATTTCGGTTTCACGATCAGAATTGGCTTCAGGCTGGTGAAATTTAGGTTGAGGAAACTTGAATTTGGAGATGACGATTCAGAAAAGTCGGTGTATACTTGGGAATCTGGTGTGTATTTAGTGAGATTTATGGGGCTCTCGAAGGTTTTATTTGTCGCCAAACAACTTTGAAACTGTTCTTTTGTCGGAACAGAACTGACACATTTAAAAACAAAGAAGAGAAGAAACATAGACAAAGCAAGCTCTCTCATGTTTTTCTTTTTTCTTCTTCTGTTTCTTGTGTTTGAAGTCTCAGACAAAGAAGAAGTAACGTTCTTGATCCTTTCTGGTTTAGAAAGTTTCTGAGATTTGTTGAGAAACTGAATGAGTTGCAGAGAAGAATAACGAAGGAAGCTATATAGATTTTCAATTTTGGCGTTATTTATTTGACCATATAATAAGAATATAATTCGATTATTTTGAAGAGTAGCTAAAACAAAGACGCTAGGTTCGAGTCAAAAGTTGACCATTTTCGAAGTTGATGTGTAATGTTAATGACCATATACGCGGTATAACAAATATTGCCATTTCCAAACGTGGAGATCATTATTACTCGATTGAAAATAGTTTTGGCTGATTATTAGATGTAGACCTCCATTAGTCCCAAATTCGGAATTAGCGTTTTTCTTAGGGTATTTTCTTTTACAATAATATCCATTCTAAGTAATTTTGTCATCTTTAGAGCTTAGATTGGTGGTTTGTCAAGAGTCATGGTGTAGCTGGATATTATTCCACGAATATAATATAATGACTCCTAACTTATAACTTCTAACGAATTAGAACTTAGTTTAACTCTCTACTACTTATAATAGATGTTTCAGAAAGAAAGATAAATTGTTTCACAAAGGTAGAAGTATTATAGTCGGAAAATTGTGTTAACATTTTGTATTTTGTCCTTATTATTTGGAGTTAATATAAAGAAAACATTATAACATAAAATTATATTAGGATTTTGGTATATCAATGATTACATAACTATTTCTCTGCAAACTATATAACTAATTTACAAAATATAATGAGTACTTTACAAGTTTTTAGGTGATATGTTTGGATAACAATATCTTATGGATCATCAATCAGACTTAAGCTTAAAAACCTACACAAACGGTGTAAATTCCACAATTTTAGTTTTCCTTGTATAAAACTTGTAAGTGTTATATACATAGCTGGAGCACATTAAAATACATCAAGCTGCTAATATGAAACGAAGAAAAGTATAAGTCCGACACTCTTGAAATTCAAAGGAATTAATATAATGACGTCTTCCATGATATAACGAAATTCAAAGGAATTAATATAATGACGTCTTCCATGATAAATTCAAAGGAATTAATATAATCTATAATAAGAAATGAAGCGTTAACGTCGTCAGGCATGAGATGTCAACTCTAACAGCATTGGTAAATAAAACATGTCATCGTGTTCTTACTTTCTGGAAGTCTTTGTTTTGGTGATGCATTGAATGATTATAGTGGTTACAACTTGATTCGTCGTTGTACTTCTCTTACAGCCGCATACACCTAATCCGAATCAAGATTCGTACTTGTTTGGATATATATATATATATATATATAAACGAGAAAGTTAGTCCACATTAAGATTATACGAAAATCGATTTCTTTTATTATGATTATTTCTCGTTATTATTTTTTATGACATAAATCCAACAAAGCTGATATGAAGAATGATTGATTGTTTTCGTGTGTGTGTGTAAAATAAAAATACCACATAAAGGAACAATTGTTTTTTTTTGAAAAAATGATCCTAACTTATTACAACCAAAATTAACGTAACTAGGTAGATACCCGCGCTACGCTGCGGGACTTTGTTTAAATTATTTTATTTTGTATTTACTGTTTTAATACATTTTGTTTTCAAAGAAAAGTATTTTGTTTTTTTTTTGTTTAAAAACAAAAATACAAAAACAAATACATTTATTATTCTTGTAATCAAAACATCTCCGGAATTAATCTATCTAATAGTGACCTAAATCATTTTTTGGATATTTCACATATTGCATCCCACTGGAGCTCAGAGATGTTTGGCAGTCATTGCAAAATCTTTCACTTTCTTACAACAATTTAACTGGTGTGATTTTTGAGTCATTGTCTTTTTTGTTCCAAATTTTAGGTCTTTTCAAATAACATCATCTTCAATCCGTTATCAAAATGTATCCTATGGACTTTTGGATCTCTTCAAATCTTGCTTCTCACTAACAATCTCACATCCGGAGAGTTTCACTTCAAAACTTACTTCTCACCAACAATCTCACATCTGAAGAATTTCAAAATTTAATATTTGCTTGTAAGAGCTTAAGACGTTAATTTCAGCTCGAGTAAATACTTTGGCATGACTTCGACAGATTTATGTCTTAGAACAGATTCTCTAGAGGAAAGAAAACTCCGTTTTATGTGACATATATTTTCTAATAATATTTTTTTTATAATTGTTTCCAAATATTTTTATTGATTCAATGTTAAATTTGTATATATGACATAAAAATATGAAAAATAATTAAAATAGAGGAGAGATGCAATTATTTTTTATTTTCTTAAATAATATTATCTTAAAAACCCTATTATCTCACTTGTTTTCATATCACTGGTTCAATTTATTTTGTAATTTAATATTGTTTTTGCAATTAAAATATATTTAAAATATTAATATAATATTAAAGATGCTCTAAATGGCATAAGAATCTAGTAACTTCGTTGTTGTCTACTAAGAATTTCTGACCAAAATAGCGTAAGTAATCTAAATTTATTGAATGATTTTCTCTATAAAATTTTCATATTATTGATATAAATATTAATAAATACTTCCGAGAATTACATATATTTATCATAACTTTTTGTAAAATATATCATGTACGTGTTATCACTAAAAAATACATTTCAAATGATTTTACATATTCAATTTTGTTAGTGTATTTTATCAAAAAAATTTGTTTATGATGGTTTTGTGTTTTATTTGTATATGTTTGACATTCATGTCTTTTTACTTTATTTACTCTTTTATTAGAATTATTTAATTTTATTATTATTCTAAACTTTCAAATTATTTCAGTATATACATCATATTTAGTTTAAAATGAAATTATATATATTTAGAAACCTTAATAAAACTATTTTTATATATAATCAAGGAGGAAAAGGAGAATGATTTAGCAAAAAATAGAAGAGTTGTAGGAGTATTATTTAAAATGTTTTTATTAGCTACCCATATTAAATGATGTGTCAGCAATACAAATCATGAAAAAACTGAGGTGTTAATCTTTAGAGAGACACAACTGGTTTTATTGTATTGATTGAGTTTAAGTTGTACTTTCATGTGTTAATATGTAATGGTTTTATATTGGATACTTGTTATTTATTGTGAATAAGTTTGTTTTTATTTTTTGTTGAGTATGGAAATAACATTATCAAATATCTACTTAGTGTAAAAAATATAAATAAAATCACATTTTAAACATACAATAAATGAGATTATGATGTATTGGGAAATAAAATTTAAATATATTAAAAATATCACAAATTGATTGAGAAATTAATTAGTGTTCGGCATCAAAAATTCTAATTATAACACATGCGAAAAATATAGGTTTCTTATATTGTTGATGAAATGATTGAACATTATAAAAGTAACAAAAGCACATAAAATTTATTAAGGAATAGAAAGGTAAAGAATAAGAGAAAATTATTATTCAAAAATTATTTATAAATCTGAGTGTACTGGTCGTAAAAAGAAACTTGGCTGTTGAATTGGCTGTAGAATTACAAGTCTGCTTGCATTAAATTTGATTTTCACATTTTTTTTTCTTTTCTAACATTCTTATTTTTTATGTCTTTGATGATTTGGCGAAAAATGAAGTGATGTGTATTATTTGTTTTAATTTGATTGGTTACTCATTTTAATTGATGTGTCAACTTCTTACAACACCAAAAAGCTGATGTGTCAACCTGTGGAGAGGCACAAGGACTTTTAGTGTATTGATTAACCAACAATACAAATTGAATGCTTATTTTTTCTTTTGATTAAGTTTTAAAAAGAAATTGCTACGAAAATCAAATTTAAACCTGTATTTTAATTTATAAAAAACAAACTGCATATTTCAATTCAGGTTTACATTTTACAAACCAAGAAAAAACGAAAAAAAAAACAAAAAAGGAAAATCAAATGTATTAAAGTTGAATATTTATACTCACGTGTGGTCGGAAAAAAACCCTTTAAACTTGAGTACTTCCGGTATTTCGATCTTTTCTCAATCTAATTTCAGACCACTTTTAGAAACATTATTTTGGTGTAGGAAAAAAAATTCTAACTGAAAAATAAGCTGTAATTTGTGTTTATATGGCATAATAACGTGAGATTCAGAGAATCGACCCCCTTAAAAATTGATCTAAAATGAATCAAAGAAAATATTTTATATATGAAGATTACACTAACACTTTGAAAAAAGAACAAAATATACAGACCGTCAAAAACTGCTCAAAGTTATATATCGAAAACTACTATTACTCCATGTTCTAAAAATCTCCGCCTAGACTCGATTACTCTCCTTTTAATTGCTAGCTCCACCTTAACCGCTTCGATTAAATACTAGTCCCTTTAAAATATCAGTCAACCGATTATTCTCCGCCTAACCCGATTAATCCCCGCCTAACTCGATTAATCTCTGTCTAATCTTATATGTTTTTATTATTTTAACTGAAAAATAAGTTGTATTTTGTGTTCTATATGGCATAATAACGTGAGATTCAGAGAATCGACCCCCTTAATAATTGATCTAAAATGGATCAAAGAAACATTTTATATATTGAAGATTACACTGACACTCTGAAAAGAGAACAAAAAATTCAAATTAGACAGTCAAAAACTGTTCAAAGTTATATATTGAAGACTATTATTACTATGTACATTGGTTTCAAAGTTACAACACATTTCTTTTATCTTTTAAACACTTCACATCATTTTTTCTCTCTCTTTCACATCATAGTTTAACACCCATTCAATTTTCAAGTTCTACAATGGTTTTGTTTGATAAATTACAACAACCTTCCCCACTATTTTTTTTTATATTTTTATTTTCTTTTATGTTTTAGTTTTTGTAATTACATATTATTAGTAACAATTATAGTTTGAAATTAAATTAAAATAGTTAAGAATTTAATAATTTTATAAAATATTTTTTTGTTTTGTTTTTTAATGTATATATTAAGTTATATTACAACAAAAAAATAATAGTAGAAAGACGCGTTTTTGTTGGGATCATTTTACTAAAACAATGTTTTAAGTGAAAAAGAGTTTATTGGATGCTAAACAATAAATATAGTAGAAAGACGGACTTTTTTCTGTATCCAAAACAAATGAAACAAGTCTCTATTTATAAAGTATGAAAAATGATGAAAAATTTAATATAAAAACATATATACACACATAGTTATTATGAGATCATTGTTGTTAGATAATTGAGCTTGAAAAAAAATTCATAATTTGAGCAACCAATCCATGCGTTCCATGTATCTCATCTATTTATATTAGGGAAAATCCCATAAAAACCTCCAACTTGTAAATGATTCCCAACTTAAAACTTCAACTTTTTTTGTTTCCAGTTAAAACTTTGAACTATTGAATTTTCTCAGAAAAAACCTTCAACTCTTAATATTTGTGTCCGAGGTTAAGTTGACTAACGATCAACGATGAACGGTAACGTTGACCGTTAGTCAATTTTTTTTTTTTTAACAACTTATCATTTTGATTGATTAATGTAAGTAGGGTACAAATATTTAGCTAGTCATGACGGTGGGAATACATAAGTCGTAAACAAATTTTGAATGAAGCAGGTTATGCGGGTGCTGGTTGTGGAGAAGGCATTGCGGGTGCGGATCGCGATATCTGAAAAAGAGGGTTTTATAAACCCGCATAACTATTAAAACAAAATTTGGCTCAAGTCAATCGAAAACATCAAAATCCAACACAAAATCTTATTTTTATGTTTTTTTAATATAATAAAATAGAAAAAACCTTAATTTTTTATAGTTTTTTTTTTCCAATAAAGCAACAACTCTAACTTAATTTGGAGCATAAGTCTATTAGATAGAAAATTCTTATTTATATTAAAAACAATTTTTTTTAATTATGTTTTGACTCCCGTAGCGTATAACCCGCTTCACTCAAAATTTGTTTACGACCTAAATATTTGTAGCGGATAACCCGTCATGGCTAGCTAAATATTTGTACCATACTTACATTAATTAATCAAAATGATAAGTTAATGAGAGGTCAACTGTTCTCACATCCTTCCATCTAGGTCCGCAACTGGTTGCACATCTGCTGCAACGGTGAAGAAGGTAAAGGTTTTCTAATTGGGCTAGATTTTAATGTTTTCGGCTAACTTGGACCAGATTTTTTTTTAATTAGTTATGCCGGTTTACATAACCCTTTTTCAGATATTGTGACCCACACTGGCAACGTCTTCTCCACAACCTGCACCCGCATAACCCGCTTCACTCAAAATTTGTTTACGACCTATGTATTACCACCGTCATGACTAGTTAAATATTTGTATCCTACTTACACTAATCAATCAAAATGATAAGTTGTTAAAAAAAAAAAGTTGACTAACGGTCAACGTTACTGTTCATCGTTGACCGTTAGTCAACTTAACCCCGGACACAAATATTAAGAGTTGAAGGTTTTTTCTGGGAAAATTCAATAGTTTAAGGTTTTAACTAGGAACAAAAAAAGTTGAAGATTTAAGTTGAGAATCATTTGCAACTTGAAGGTTTTTTATGGGATTTTCTCTTTATATTATCATACAATATTTTTTCTGGCCAATCAAAAGTTACCACATGTCAAAAAGGACCCAACTCTTTTGAGTTTCAACAGTGTTTAAATTTTACAACACCAAACTTGCCACATCATCTTTTTTATTTTTTCAACAAACATTCAAAACACCATTGTAATCTTTTCAACAGTTGATAAATTTTTTTAAGTGTTGCAAAAAACACCATTGTAAGACTATGTACTTGTTGGTTTTATTTTACAACACCCTCCACATCAGTTTCTCTCTCTTCCACATCACCTTCTCTCTCTTCCACATCATATTCAACACTCACTTTATTTTTATCATCTCCAATAGTTATGTTTAAAAAAATTACAACACCTACCCTACCAATTTTATTTCATATTTCTATTTATGTTTTAGTTTTTGTGACTTATTATTTTTAATAATAATTATCGTTTGAAATTTAATTAAGATAATTAAAAATTTAATAATTTAATTAATAATATTTATTTTTATTTTTTATTTTATATATCAGTTTTAAAATAATTTGCAAGTGATATGTACAAGAAATCGAGATAGTTATTATTAAACACACATACAGTGATGAAAAAACTGAAAAATGCAATACAATAAACAAGGAAGCACACAAACACAACTAATAAAACACACATAATTTAATTAGTACAATACACTCAACTCACAAACTTAAAAATATCATTAACCACGAAACGCTCCAAATTTTGTCCATATGTGTTCGACAAGATCTGCTTGCAATTCGTGATTTACATTTGAATCACGCAGCTGATATCTAGCACGCAGATGAACTTGACATCATCGATCCAAAATATAGACGATAGTTTGAAAAAGTTGACGGCATGAAGAAAATTGGTGGATAACCATAGTTTGATATATTTTGGGGTTGGTTAGAAGATTGAATTGGAAACTGATAATTGTTGGGATTTGGGTAGTTGGGATTTGGGCAGTTGAAATGATAAGTAGAAGAATTTTGGGTGTTAAAAGGATTGTTGGGATCCATTTCAACAAAATGATGTTTAAAACGAAAAACAAGAGTTTATTGAATGCTAATTGAATAAATATAGTGAGAAAAAGAAGGTTTTTCTTGTGTGTCTAAAACAGCTGATTAATCATCTGTTTATATAAGATGAAAAATGATGAATTTTGATATAAAAATTATATATATATATATATATATATATTTATAATTATTTTGAAACAATTGATGTTAAATAATTGAGATAAAAAAAAACTACTTTCACTAATTAACTACTTTCACTAAAAAAGATTACAATTATTTTTTGAAAAAAAATAATCGGTTCATTCAAATTGTGACACGTGTCACAAATGGACCCACTAAATTTTAGCAATGTCGTTGATGAGCGTTTGCTACATATATTTTTTGTTTATTCAATTGAGACATTGCAACAAGAAGCACAATGTAATTATGCCCCATTGTAAGTAGTTTAAGTAGTGAATTTATGCTCCATTGTAAGTAGGCTAGACACAAGAGTACAAATCACCATCAAGAAACTTAACTTCACAGTTCACACTATGCATGATTTATTAGTCTACTTTTTTACTCACACAGTGTTGTGCAGAAATATGCAATCCTCGATTCATTTTTGTAAGGAAAAAAAGACCCAATGATCTTCATAGAACTGTCCCACACATTCTTCACTTCATTCGAAAATTGGATCTTTTGCAACCAGAGATTTTTTTTTTCTTTTTCTTTTGAGAAGATAAAAACACAACAGAGCTGAAGTTACAAAGCTGACCCATGATGAAGAACACAACTTTCCATTTTTCTGAACATGAGAGATCTGCGTAAGCAAATTTAAAAGCTAGCTCCAAGAAGATATCTAATAATATCATACCCAATAACCCTAGGTAATGTTCCAGCTGTAAACTCTCATTACAAATTCATGCATACCTAGGAGCAATAGACATGGTTTTTAAAGCAACAACAACGATTGTTGGGAAAGACCAAAACACACTATCTTGTAAACATGTTTCAACTTGTATAACTTTTGATTTTTGCTAACACAAATTATGCTGCTAACCAAGATCTCCCCCATTTCAGGGATTCTTCAGATATCCACACGACATAACTAACACAATTTTTTATCCATTTCAATTAGTCTGACAGACCTCATATACCATATAAGAAGATAATAATAAATCTTAAATTAAAACGTGTATACAATCCTAACATTGCCAACTTAGTTGCGCTATAGGTCTAATCATCTATGAAGAAAGTCAAATCGATCGTTACAATATTAACAAAACAGATAAGAAATGACAATATTTCAATATTCAAAATGTACAAAACACAAAGTCAGGGAAATGAGATTTGAGTATATGTAAATTTTCCATTTATAAAGTAAATATAGGATAATATAAAACTCAAATGAAATCAGTATGAAATGTAAACTATGTCACAAATATATGTACTGATAAATTTTGTTGTTTATTTAAACTAAAAGACGACAACAATGGAGAACAATCTCATAAATGAGCGAGCGAAAACCCAAGAAGCAAAACAGAGTGAGGTTTGTAATTGTTATGTTCAATTTTGAAGTGACAACAACGAATAAAAACTCTGTGATTAAGAAATTAAATCCACAACATAATATCGTTATCTAGATAGAGCAAGCCAAAGCCACCACCAACTCCATTGACACAAACCCAAAAAGGCCTCTCACGAGTCACACACGATCAAGTGCAGTGACTCAGCTGGTTAATTGACCAAAATACCCCTATTACTAGTAGGAGTATTAACTAAAACACACATCCCGAAGATGGATCTGAGTCAGCAGCTACAGATTCACGGCGCGTTGATCAAAGGCCCGTCGTCTTGTTCTTATTGGGCTTCTTCACTTTCTCGTCCTCTTGATTTCATTTCTTCTCCGTTTCTTCTTCATCGGAGACTCAAATCTTTTAGAAGAAGAAGCTGCTCTCGTTCTCGTGGAATTCGATTAAGACGGAGTGGTTTCTCGGAGATGCCTTGTTCTTCTTCTGAGACTCTTACGGCTTCTCGCGTCGGTGGTGGCGGAGGAGGTGGCGGTGGTGGTGGTGGTGGTGGTGGTGGAGCTGGTAGTGCTTCTGTCGCTAATTTCAAGCTGAACGAATCTACTTTTCTTGCTTCTCTCATGCCTAAGAAAGAAATCCGTGCGGATTGCTTCGTTGAAGCTCATCCTGAGTACGACGGTCGTGGAGTCGTTATCGCTATCTTTGGTACTTCTTCATTTCGTTTTGTTGGTCTAAGTTTTCGCCGCCTTGAACAATTGTTAAGCGTCTGGTTTGTTTATCTATAGAACAATTTGCATGAGCCTTATGTTATAGTTGGGTTGCTTGTACTGGATTAGATAGTAGGGCGATTATTTGGTTCTTAAGACGGAGTTGTAACTCTCAGGGTGAAATTCTGATTGAGGAACTGAGCAAATGGAATTTTATATTTCCAGATTCTGGTTTTGATCCTTCCGCTGCTGGCTTGCATGTAACTTCTGATGGGAAACCGAAGGTTTTGGACGTTATTGACTGGTATATCTTTGGTTTACTTGAATTTTGTTTCCGGGGTTCTTTGTTTGTTGAAGTGACTCTGTGTGACTGTGACCTGTATCCTTTTTTATTATTCAGCACTGGAAGTGGGGATATAGATACATCCACAGTGGTGAAAGCCGATGAAGATGGTCATATTCGTGGAGCGTCAGGTCGGTGATTTGATCTAGAAAGAGATATTTATATATGCGTAAAAGTTTTCTTTGTCATCATGGCTTATCAATTTTCTAGCTATATTATACGTTGCTCATTTCTTCTGTTTAAACAAAATTGTTACAGGGGTACCTTTGGCTGTCAATTCGTCATGGAAAAACCCCACAGGAGAGTGGCGTGTAGGTTGCAAGTTGGTTTACGAGCTATTTACAGATGATTTAACTTCTCGTGTTAAGGTAGGGATTAGAGTTGTGATTTTTTTTGGCTGTTGGGTTCATTTCGTCTACTCTTAAAATCTTACACCAAGTTGGTCTGCAATTTCAATTCTAAGATCTCTCTCTGTTTTCTCGTCACATAGAAAGAGAGAAGGAAAAACTGGGAAGAAAAGAATCAGGAAGAAATTGCGAAGGCTTTAAAGAATCTGTATGATTTCGATCAGGTGCTACAAAGATTCTGAATCTGGTTTGCTGTATTGTGGATGTTGAGTTAGGCAGTGCTATTTAAATTATATCATAACCTCATTTTTCAAGTTTCCCTGCAGAAGCACAGCAAGGTGGAAGATGCGAAATTGAAGAAGACCCGTGAAGACCTCCAAAGCAAAGTTGAATTTCTGAAAAAACAAGCTGATGTAAGTATAAAGACTGTCCGTTGGTAGTTTTATTTCTGCATACTTGTTCGCTGTTTCTTGATTCTTTGCTGTAAATCAATTGTTTTTCTGTAGAAATATGAAGACAAAGGGCCTGTTATTGATGCTGTTGTGTGGCATGATGGAGAAGTATGGAGGGTTGCACTTGATACGCAGAGTCTGGAAGAGGATCCAGATAGTGGGAAACTAGCAGACTTCTCCCCCCTGACTAACTATCGGCAAGTCTTCCTTTAAGATCTATCTCTTTATAAAAGTTCAGGAATTTTTCGTTTGGGAGCATGATTTGATCATCAATATTTTTTTTTTTTTTATAATTTCAATCTAATATGTACTACAGAATTGAGCGGAAGTATGGTGTGTTTAGCCGACTAGATGCATGCTCCTTTGTTGCTAACGTGTATGATGAGGGAAAGGTCCTAAGCATTGTAACTGATAGTTCTCCTCATGGCACTCATGTTGCTGGAATAGCTACTGCACACCACCCTGAGGTGTCAACACATCTATATCATTTATTTATATTGATAATTTGTTGCAACCGATTAACTTCTTTTTTATGTGTATGTTAGGAGCATTTGTTAAATGGTGTAGCACCTGGTGCACAGATAATATCTTGCAAAATTGGAGACTCGCGGTTAGGTTCAATGGAGACCGGAACTGGCTTGACACGGGCATTGATAGCTGCCCTGGAGGTAATAATTCATTTAGCAGAGGTTAATTTACCACCATTACAATTGTGAATTGTAACTTTTCATATTTGAACAAAACAAGTCGTATTTCTATTAAATTACTTTGCAACATCAGGAAGAATTTCATATCTGTGTGGATTATTATATGTGAGGTTTGCATTGACACAAGATAACATGTTCAATGTTTCCTTTTTGTATATGCTGACTTCAATAATACCGTTACAGCATAAATGTGATCTTGTTAACATGAGCTATGGAGAGCCAGCACTACTTCCAGACTATGGGCGCTTTGTTGATCTTGTTACTGAAGTATCATTCAAACCCTTTTGTCTTTATTTGGGCAGCACTTATTAGCTTGTGTTTTGTGATTTTCATCTTGTGTTTATTGACTTTCTGCTATTTTTTTTAGGCTGTGAACCAGAGACGCCTAATATTTGTAAGTAGTGCTGGTAACAGTGGTCCAGCTTTGACAACAGTCGGAGCACCGGGTGGAACAACTTCCAGTATCATTGGTGTTGGTGCATATGTTTCTCCTGCAATGGCAGCTGGTGCCCATTCAGTGGTGGAACCTCCCAGTGAAGGGCTTGAGTACACTTGGTATTTTCACTTTTTTCTCTCTTTTTTAATACATTCTATAGCTAGTTGTAGCTGGCATGAAATAAGTATTGTTATATTGCAGGTCAAGCCGGGGGCCAACCTCTGATGGGGATCTTGGTGTCTGCATAAGTGCACCTGGTGGGGCTGTTGCTCCTGTTCCTACATGGACGCTTCAAAGACGCATGCTCATGAATGGAACATCAATGGCATCTCCTTCTGCCTGTGGAGCAATTGCGTTACTTCTAAGTGCTATGAAGGTTTCTTTGTCAACAATATTTTTTTTCCTTTTGGCACATTCGTTTCTTTTTCCATTCTTTTCATTCTGCTGCTGACATTCTTTCATACTTCTGCAGGCTGAAGGCATCCCAGTTAGCCCGTACACTGTGAGAAGGGCCCTCGAGAATACATCTACACCTGTAGGTGATCTACCTGAAGATAAACTAACTACAGGACAAGG
Organism: Crucihimalaya himalaica; assembly: GCA_004349715.1. NCBI lineage: Eukaryota > Viridiplantae > Streptophyta > Magnoliopsida > Brassicales > Brassicaceae > Crucihimalaya > Crucihimalaya himalaica. The sequence continues at coordinate 1,678,007 of SMJT01000029.1, forward strand.
GCTTATGCAAGTTGATAAGTAAGCTTCTATACTGTATAATTAATTTGACACCATATTTTAAATAGTTAGTTAATTTATTCTGTTATGACAGGGCATATGAATACTTAAAAAAGTTTCAGGACTGTCCATGCGTATTTTATCAGATAAAGGTCAATCTCTCCGGAAAAACAAGTATGTAACAAAGAATTTGAACTTTATTTTTAAGATTTTAAGCTAGAAGCTTATTGAAAACTTGTTTGCTGAAACCTATCCCACATTAGAATTAATTATGAACAAGACAACTGAATGTGTTGATTTCCAATTTATGTTTTGCAAATGCATCTCATCTATGTGTAGCTACTAATCTAATGGGCTTCCTGCTTTTGCCTGGGGAAAGCTTCTTAAGATTTTGAGTTTTCTCGATAAAACATGTTCCTTTATGTTTTTATGATGAACTCTATAAATGCAGTTCCTACATCACGGGGCATCTACCTGCGGGAGGGTACTGCTTGCAGACAGTCTACTGAGGTGAACTGTTTCTATATCACAGGAATATGTTCACTCAGGAGTATGCATAGTAATCTGCCCAAATTCATTCTAACTTAAATCTATATAAAAAAACATTATCTTCATAAGACATGCCATATTCGTCCGTTTTTGGAATATCAAGTTCTTTGGATGCCCTATCATGGAACCAGAATTTTCCTTGGCAAATTTTATCTCCTACCAGATGCGTCGTATATTTTTGTTATCTCTCCCGACTGTTATGTGAAATAAGCATAGTTTTGTCTTTCCAGTGGACGGTACAAATTGATCCAAAGTTCCATGAAGGTGCAAGTAATTTAAAGGAACTTGTCCCTTTTGAGGAATGTCTTGAGTTGCACTCCACAGATGAAGGAGTTGTACGGGTTCCTGACTATCTCCTTCTCACTCATAATGGACGTAGCTTCAAGTTAGTGTTTTCCAATCCTATATCTGGCTGCTTGTGTTCGGTTTGCTTTTCCCGCCATGTTATCTCTGTAGTAAGATTATATGATCTCTTTTCAGCGTTGTTGTGGACCCCATTAATCTTGGGGTTGGTGTGCATTACTTTGAAGTTTATGGGATTGATTGCAAAGCACCAGACCGTGGTCCCCTTTTCAGAATCCCAGTAACAATAATAATTCCCGAGACTGTGGCAAATCGACCTCCAGTTATTGCATTTCAACAAATGTCTTTCATCTCAGGTAATTGTTTGTGGACTTTGTAATGTGTGCTTTATAACAAAACAAGTCCTCTGAAACGGCATCTTTTTTTATCTTTGATATTTTATTCGTCAATAATTCCAACTGTAGGCCACATTGAACGAAGATATATCGAGGTACCACATGGAGCAACATGGGCTGAGGCTACAATGCGAACTTCGGGGTTTGATACTACACGACGATTTTATATTGATACACTTCAGGTATGACACGTTTAAGGATAATTCAATTTTATTATGCTGCTGGTTCTAATGTTTACTTAATTTGCAGCTTTGCCCATTGCGAAGGCCTATCAAGTGGGAGAGTGCATCAACTTTCGCATCTCCATCTACTAAAAGCTTTTCGTTTCCTGTGTTTAGTGGTCAAACGATGGAACTAGCTATTGCTCAATTCTGGTCAAGTGGCCTTGGAAGTCGTGAACCGACTATCGTTGACTTTGAGGTAAGAACTGAGAATTATATGTGTGAATATATACGCTGTTAAGGCCTTTGCAAAAGGAATGTAAAATTCTTGTGTTTTTATTTTATTTTTTGTGTTATCCTGTGTCTGGTAAAACTCTAATTATTATTTTAGATCTGTTGTCCCAACTCTTTTTTTTCTTACTGGTTTCCTGACTTTTCTTTGAGTCATGCTAGTTTATCTTTTGGCCCATGTTATTGCATTGCATATTTCTTTCTGCCATTTGGTTCCCTTACCAATTTTAGCATCTCTTTAGTTGGATGTTAGGTCTCTAGTTTTACAATAATCACTCCTGTTTGTGCATTCGGAAACAATTCACAGGTGATATATATAATAAGTGTTCTAGGTTAGTCTTCATCTTGTTACACCTATGTTATTAGCAAAGTTCTATGTTCAGTTCAATCACGAGTGCTTACTATACTAAGTACATAGTGACTTGTTAGAAATGAGTTGACGGAAGTTATGTGTGGTACTTTAGATTGCATTTCATGGAATTGGTGTCGATAAAGAAGAATTGTTACTTGATGGAAGTGAAGCACCAATAAAAGTTGAAGCTGAAGCACTACTGGCATCTGAGAAACTCGTTCCGATAGCTGTTCTGAACAAGGTACGGCGTACTTTACGATGGTATCTTCTCCTTTTTCTGTAATTGCTTGTAGAATTATTTCTGATGGGCGTTCTGTTTTAACTGCAGATACGAGTTCCGTATCAACCAATTGATGCACAACTGAAGACTCTATCAACTGGCCGTGATAGACTACTGTCGGGCAAACAGATACTAGCATTGATATTAACGTGGGTTATGCTTCTGCGTTCTTGCTGTCGTTGCTTGCCTATCTCTTTATCAACTTTTTATGAGCAACTCTCTTCCTTTTGTTTCTGCAGCTACAAGTTCAAATTAGAAGATGCAGCTGAAGTGAAACCGTATATACCATTGTTGAACAATCGCATATATGACACAAAATTTGAGTCCCAGTTTTATATGATCTCTGATGCCAACAAGGTACTCTTCAAACTGCCACCTAATAGGATGGGTAGTACAAGTATAGATAAGCTTGTAATTCTCATTGACATTGTCAACTAAAAACCTGATACATTTAACAAATTTTATGAATTCCTAGCTCGGTTATGTACTGTGAATTCTGCTTTTGTGTCTAGCAAATTTGGTAATTTCTTACTTTCACTTAATAGTATTTTTCTTGCCTTAACACGCTGTCTTGACATACTTTCAGCGTGTATATGCAACGGGTGATGTTTATCCTGAGTCTTCTAAACTTCCCAAGGGAGAATATAAACTTCAGCTGTATCTGAGGTTTGTGCTACATCATTGATGGTTGCAGATTGTTTTAAATTTGAAGAGTAGAGTTTGTACATACTAATCCACAGGCCGAATCGATCTTCTTAACATGACCGGTTGACAAGTTCCTGTAAAATATTATGGTTGACAACTTTGTTTCACAGTGCATATTTGCGTATTTAGTCTTCTACTCTAAAAGCTAATTGCTTTCACCAGGCATGAAAATGTGCAGCTGCTGGAAAAGTTGAAGCAGCTCATTTTATTTATTGAAAGAAATGTGGGGGTAAGATTGTAAATTACGTTTTACTTTATTTTGATTTTTGAAAAGTTATATGTATATTTGTCAGAAATATAAGGAATTACGAAACAAAGTTGAAGTTAAATCTTTCTGTGTTTTCTGATATCAATATATATATTTTTGGCATTTTTAGAATTCATGAAGAGCTGATTTTTCCCATCTATTTTACTGGTGATGCAGGAGATTCGGCTGAACTTCCATTCTGAACCAGATGGTCCAGTCACAGGAAATGGTGCCTTTAAGTCCTCTGTTCTAATGCCAGGGTACTCTTTTGGCTCACTTATCAGTTTATAGTTTTGTGGCTGCGGCGTTATTTGTTTTCTGAACGTGCTTCTTCTCACCTCATTTATCACCCTGCAGGGTGAAGGAAGCGTTTTATCTGGGCCCACCAACAAAGGACAAGCTACCGAAGGTTTACTAGATTGCTGACAAGTATAGTTAATGTTCTGACGCATAATCTCTCAAAATGTACAATTTTGATTTCACCTGCAGAATTCTCCCCAAGGATCGGTGTTAGTTGGAGAAATTTCATATGGGAAATTGTGGTTTGATGATAAAGAAGGGAAGAATCCAAAGGATAATCCTGTATCTTATCCGATATCATATGTGGTTCCACCAAATAAGGTACCTTAAAAAACTATCATTTTTGGTCTTGTTTGTCTGTTAGCATAGGCTTGTGATACTTGATGCAGTAATGCAAGACAATCTGGCTGCAGGAGCTCATATTTTGTGTTTAGCTTGATCTAGTTTTTTCCTTGTATTCCATTTCTTTTAACTTATTTATTTTGTTCTTTATTCAATAGCCTGAGGAAGATAAAAAGGCATCTTCTACTTCAAATTGCTCTAAATCAGTATCAGAACGTTTGGAACAAGAGGTATAATTTGTAGAAGCATGTTTCATATTGGCTCTTGCTCAACTTTATTGTCATTGTTCTATATATAATGGAGTTAAGTACTTATTGGTGAATACCGAGGGGTTTTCTTTTCTACTCTGTTTTGAAATTGTTTTACGAAACCACTATCTTGTAATCAGGTTCGTGGCACAAAGATTAAATTTCTTGGGAGCCTAAAACAAGAAACTGAGGCAGAGCGTTCAGAGTGGGGAAAGTTGTGTGCCTGTCTGAAGGTTTGCCAACTAAAGGCTTTCTTTTTCGTTTTGAATAATGATTTGTGCCACTTTAACTTTGAAAGTTTTTAAAAAGGTATGCAAAATACTGTTAAATTAACTTGAGCATATATTCATTGGCAGTCTGAATACCCAAATTATACTCCATTACTAGCTAAGATCCTGGAAGGTTTGCTCTCCCGGTCTGATGCTGGGGACAAAATCAGCCATCATGAAGAGGTAAAGTTTCAAATGATTTACTATTAAAATTGTGCACTTCTCTCTCTAATTATACATTAAACAGAATCATAAACTTTAAAACACTCAGTAGTCTCATTGGTTCTGACAAACCTCTCAAGTGTTTGTAGATGGTCAGAAAAATAAGAATGTATGCTGAATATCTCTTCATTTTGTTTTTGCAGATAATAGAAGCTGCGAACGAAGTAGTACGCAGTGTTGACGTAGATGAGTTAGCAAGATTCTTGCTACACAAAACTGAACCAGAAGATGAGGAAGCCGAGGTGTGATATTATTTTATTTATCGCGTTTTCTTATAAAGTTGTTTTTTTCATAGAATCCTTAACTATATTCGTGCTTTATTTACTACTCTGATAACAACACCTACTGTGTTGTTTTTGAATTAGAAATTGAAGAAAAAAATGGAGTTGACACGTGATCAACTGGCAGAGGCACTATATCAGAAAGGGTTAGCCATAGTGAAAATCGAGAATTTGAAGGTAAGACCAATACTTATCTCACTCATCTTCTCGTTAATTGTTAATTAGTCTATCTGACTAGAAGAGAGTAACATGTTAGTTGATGATTAACTGATATTGCATATGAAAGTTGATGGAATATAGCGCATAAGAACTACGAATGGTGTCATTAGCATTTTTCAGCTTATATAGGGCAATTACATTTCTCAATTGTTTGCAGGGTGAGAAGGGTGAGAAGGGAGATGAAGGGGAAGAAGAAAGTAGCCAGAAGGATAGATTCGAAGAGAATTACAAAGAACTGACAAAATGGGTAGACGTGAAATCATCGAAATTTGGCACTCTCACTGTTCTAAGAGAGAAACGGCTCTTGCGACTCGGAACCGCATTGAAGGTAAATACATTCATCTAATCCTGAAACGTACCAAGAAACTGCAAATGATGGTCATCTGATATCACTGACATACATGACTTATAATGATTTCAGGTACTTGATGACTTGATCCAAAACGAGAACGAGACTGCAAATAAGAAACTGTATGAACTGAAACTGAGTTTGCTGGAGGAATTGGGTTGGACCCATCTGGTTACGTATGAGAAGCAATGGATGCAGGTTCGTTTCCCTACAAGCTTACCCCTCTTTTAGTAGTTGTTGCTACGTTCTTGTTCAATAAAAGCTTGTCCACAAGATATAGTGTTAAGTTATTGTTCAATAAAAGCTTGGTCCAGAACATTTTGTTTTTCTGAAACTCAAAATACTGTTTTATTTTCTGTTTCTTATTAACTGTATGTTCTTAGTCTATATTACTACATTTTTCAGTTGTGAATCAATAAAATTACTATTTGTGTAAATGTTTGCTCCTTGCAATAGATGTTTTTTTTTTTGTGGGAAATTGTATGAAATAACAAACTCTAGAAGCAAAAGACAAAAAACAAAGGTATTACGAGAGGCAAATAAACAAGACATCTTTAACTCTTCAAGTAATTATGCAGAGAAATAAAGTGATGGGGAGATGAAACAACTTTTTAAAAACTTTTGTTCACTCTTCCCATAAAGTGTTTATAGCATGTCATATTATTATTATGTAGAACTTATGATAGTATGATAATTAATTATTATCGTGCAATTGCCATAAAAAATGTGTATTCGCTGGCGAAGAGATTATGTGACTAATCGGATAAGTAATCTCTATCTCTAAGGAAGGATAGTAAGAGTCGCATAGAGCAGGATCCAATAAACAAGCGAGTAACGACCAATACACTCAGAAAATGTTTGTTTATTACAATTTTGCACTATTGACCAGTCTGGCACCATAATAGAAGACATTTGATCCTGCATTTTTTTAGGGTTCTTCTCATTAAATATTCAATTTCTTTTTCCCGTCATTTACATTGGTACTTGACTATTAATTGGTTAGCTTACTTTTACTTTTGTAATCTAGTTTGTATAAACACGTTGTCGGGTCATAACACGAGTCCTCTCTAATTTTCCAATTCAATAAGATGGATGTTTGATTCGGTTCGACGATTCTTTTTTTTTTTTTACTAACTAATAAAATGGAAGACTATTGCACCTAATTAAAGGCTAAAGATGACCTACTTCCTCCTATCATAAGTTTGGTAATTTGAAAATAATGCAACTCTGTCCTTTCATAATCTTCTTGTTTGAGATCTTGATAATTGACCATTTTCTTCGAAAGTAGTGCTCAATGTTCTGAATGTGTGATATATGTTTATAGTTATATATGCAAGTGTATGAAGCACAAATGCCACTAGGAGTTTTTTCGCATGCGTTAGATTAGATAATACAATGATCATTTACTCTATTAAAACGTCGATAATTTGACTGTAAATTACATTGTTCTATAATATTGAAATCCTAAAAGCATATGCGTTCACTAGAAATTAATAAGATTGCTACTCGATTAATACTTTGACAAAATCTTCAATGTGGTTATATTAGTAGAATTTCAATTTAATCACAGAATAGTGGAATAATGCTTCATAGTTCATATATAGTATGATTCCGTCAATGATTTACCAATCATGTAGAGTAATTAAATTGTTAGGACCCTTTAAATATATTTTAACAATAAATATATTTTATAAACTATTTTGCAAAGGTGTAACCATATTCATAGTATGCGATCCTGTTATATTATTCAAAATTATAATTACCAAATTCTTTATGTAAAATAGTAGTAGTTGTTATCAAGTATAGCTACGTTTAACAGATTTTATTTTTTGTTACACTAGTTTACGTGACATGAAACTCCTTCGAAAGTTCATGATGATTTTTAAGCCTCAGAAAATATTAAAACAAAAAAGATTAAATAAAATTATTTCGTTGCGCCGTCTTTGTTGAATTCATATTTCATAATGCATAATCATTATTATTACACGTTGGACCAATTATTACGCTTTATTAGTTACTTGCACTAAAATAGAAAGCCAAAATTATCTTTAACACTCAAAACTGAAAACGAAAGTCTGTGAAAACGTGCAGTTGATGCACGAATCTATCTAGAAAAATAGAAATTGAAACACAAAGTTTGACTTATAAGCTTCAGTAAACGATTAAGGTTAAAGATACCAAAAGATTTTTAAGATCACAGGCACAAGTCCAACGAATACGGTCACAGGCCACAGCCAGACGGTGGGCATGAACTAGAATCCACATTTACATAATCCAAATTTAGTCAACTCTTATCATTCGTTACATAATCCAAATTTTATTCACAAGAATCATTGTTGGTTTAACTACTTCAAATCAAAATCCTCAATTCCACAATTTGCGCAATATGTTTCAAAATCAGGTAGCTATATCTAACAGTCAAACTCAGAGCCGTACTTGAGGAGGTCCAAAAGGTGCTTTTGCACCGGATCCCGCATTAAAAAAAAATTATTGAGTTTTGGTCCTAAAATTTTAATAATTTTCATAATTAGAGATTTAAAATTTTTGAAATTTTGTAAATTGTGCTTTAAATTTTTAATTTAGCACTGGGTCATCATTTTTTTTTAGACGCCCTGTCAATACCACCAGCCCCTTTTAAGCTTTTCGCTTCATGATAAAGAATCTTAATATAATAGAGTTCCGTGAATACACTATACAATTTTCTTATTCACTAAACATTATTGGTTTATTCAATATCAAACCTTTTCATTTATTAAAATAAAAAGCTAAATCTTTTATCACTGTGCCTTACTTGGCAGGGTAGGTATACTCTGTTCATTCCTGAAGAAATTCTCTGGATCAACAATGGTTTTAATCTTCACTAATCGATCAAATGAGATTCATCTTTGTACTTTATAACCGCTAGACAGAAGAGACATGTTTTTCTTCAATATTTATTAATCATTTTAACTTCAGTATCTATATTTTTTTGGTACTACTAGTATATATTATTAATTCTAAATTCCTAATGGCATATTAACATTAAATTATTTTTGTTTGGTTTGCTAATTTAGAGTTAATGGTCAACTATTTTTGGTCAAAGGTCGTAGTAACTAGGAACTGCAGAGGAAATTATCAAATCAAATTAGATTTTTTTCTTTGTCTTGATTTGATTGCACTTATGTCATGAGACTCATGACATCTTTTTAGTGAATTAAAGTCCATTCTATTTATGTGTATTTCCATTGGATTACAAAACAAATTTGTATATGAAAATTCAATATTATATACTGGTAAAATGTAAAAGATATAAATATATAAAAATCATGGAATAAATCGAAAATAACCAAAACCGAACCAAAGTACATATGTTTTTAAGGTTTTATCTTTAATAAAACCGATAAACCATAAAACCGAAAAAAACCCATTTGTAACCAAACCGAAATACATGCACTTTTTATATGGTTTTAGTTTTTATAAAACAGAAATGAACCATTTAACCGGAAAAACCCAAAACCGCACGCTATCCTAATATACGCAAATTAACGCATTCCTAAATTTGGAAAACTTTTTTGAAGGTATGTATTCCTAAATTTGAAGGTATACATTCCTAAATTTGAAAACTTAGTTATTCTTAAAATAATATTTATAACATTTTGATAATGTTCTTCTTTTTCTGGCAAAATCCTCGAGGCTATCTTCCCACTCCACGTAAATATGAGTGGATAATAACATGAAAGTTACATAAAAAGCATATCACAATTAAATCTAAAAGTGTATGTAACCCATTCTCTTAAAACGTTGACTGTATGCTCTGTTTCTAATGAAAATCTTGAATCTTTAAAACCTCTTGCAACTTCAGATAACTTCGAAAGATATGAAAAGTGTGAGACTCTCTTCATCTTATGAAGAGATATCATCACTCAACGATTCAAAACACAACAAAAAGCAATCTCAAGATTCTAGAAGACGTGTAAGACCACCGTGGCAACTACGGTGGCTCTTCCAGCACGTGACCACCGTCTTGCCGTTCCCGGCTCAGGCAACGACGTCCCCTTAGCATCTGCGATCAAATTGGGTCCAAAAGTCAACACTATCAATTCATTACACAGAATTGCAAGTCACAAGAATCATCGTCAACTACTCCAAACCAAACCACAAATTTCCAATTTTCGCCATAAAGCAGGTAGCTATTTTCAATAATCAGTGGTTTCAAATTCGATTTTTCATCACCAGAAACTTTGACTTACTACTTCGCTCATACAAACCCAATACAATGTACGTAAACACAATAAAATGAGCATGTAGTAGAGTTCCGTGAACAATGAGGCTATACAATATACAATATCCAAAACCATATATTCTGTAGTGCTTCATAAAATCATAACATTATATGAAACCAATCTTTATATCAAATGATGATTATATATCTTTTATGCCTTACTTGGCAAGGTAGGTATACTCTGTTCATTCCTGAAGAAATTCCCGGGATCAACCGCAGTTTTAATCTTCACTAATCGATCGAAATTCTCACCGAAATACTTCCTTCCATACACCTCTCCTTCCTTGTAACTATTCGCCCCGTGATCGTTCACACCGATATCGATATCCCGGTAGTTCAAGTAAGCACTCCTAGGGTTCTTGCTCACAAAACCGGTCATGAAACTATAAAGCACTTTAGCCTGATTCAAGTAGCCCTTCTCTATCTCTGCAGAGTTCTCTTTCCAGTTCACAGAGTACTGAATCTTGAAAAGCTTGTTTCGGTGCGGAAAAGGCGTCGCGTTAACTGCAACCTCCGCCATTTTCCCACCATACGGATTAAAAACCAGCCCAATCTTCCCCAATTCGATCATCTTCTTGAACAAAGACTCAATCCCTTTCCTCGGGATCTCGGTCGCGACATAATCCGATTTCCTCTTCCCGAAACTCGCAGTATCAAGATTCCGATCAAGAAACACTTTAGGATCAGTCTGAGTAGCATTAACACGATTATCCCACCATAAAGCAGACTGAAACCAAGTCATCTCCGTACAATTCTCCTTCTTCAGACCCAATTCAGGAAACTCCTTAGCAAGCAAAGCAACAACTTCGTCTGCTCTGCCTAAAAACAGAGCAACCACAGAAGCTCTCACAGTCTTCACCTTATTCCTCGTGACGGGTTGAATCAACATTCTCATAAACAGATTCGGATCTGTCTTTGGACCTACGGATTGCCACTTATAAACCATATCCACCGCTCCTGAATTCATATACTGCTCCACTCTAAAAACAGTAACGATTGATGGAACAGGAACGAGCTTGACCTTGTATCCCAAAACGACGCCGTAGCTAGCTCCTCCTCCACCGGTAATAGCCCAGAAAAGATCCTCACCCATGGCTTTCCGATCTAGAATCTGACCATTTACATCGACGATCTTCGCATCCTCAACGTAATCCACAGATAACCCAAATTTCCTCAACATGTTACCGTACCCTCCACCGCTTAAATGACCACCAACACCAACCGTCGGACAAACTCCGGCGGGGAAGCCATGGATTCTGCTTTTCTCCCAAATCCGATAGTAAACCTCACCGAGAGTGGCTCCGGCGGAGATCCAAGCCGAATTCGCGGCGATATCGACGGATACGTCACGGAGATTCGACATGTCGAGGATGAAAAAGGGTTTATCGGAGATGTAAGAGAGACCATCGTAATCATGCCCGCCGCTTCGGATTTTGAGGAGGAAATTTAGGGATTTTGAGCAGGTGACGGCGGCGCTGACGTGGCTCTCGGAGCGAGGAGTGACGATGATTGTGGGTTTTGAAGTAGATGAAGTGTTGAACCTCGCATTGCGGATGTAAGCACGAAGGACGGAGGAGAAAGAAGGGTTGCTCTGTGAGAAGACATAGTCGGTGATTTGGGATTGTGGTGATTTCGTCTTCTCGGAGAAACACTTGAGGAATGAGTTGTAGACAGAGTCCGATTGAGAGAGAGATGAGAGAGGAAGAGAGAAGAAGAGGAGGAAGAAGAAAGGGACAGAGACAAAGGTTCGTGGAGGTGTCGTGAGCATTTTGTGAAAAATGTGATCTTTTTCTCGGGTCTCGTGTTCCTCTGTTCTTTGCACTTATCTGGTTTATTTATAACCGCAGGGAGAACCGGAGAAGATATGTTTTTTTTTTTTTTTCTGGAAAGTATTTTAGTATTTTAATTTATTTCTTTGTTGCATAACAAAGGATATTAGAGGATGTTAAACAAATAAAAAAAACAATGGATATTAGAGTGAACTAGGGGATATGATTAGTGATTATAGATTTCTTTTTTTGTTTGTTTTAGAAAAAAATTCAAACGAAAAACAATTTTGTTTTAAGAATGGAATAATAAGAATTAGAAATTTCCTATACTCTGTATACATATTTAATTCTGTTGTATCTAAAAATTCATTCAGTTCATCTATATTAATGTACATTTATTTTATTTTTATGTTCATTTGATTCATTATTGTATTTGAAGTTTCAAACATTTTATTAAAAGATGATATACAGTACACATCAGTATATCTATTTTAATTTATTTTCTTATTATCAGAGATTTGCATAACACAGACTAATCTTCAATATTTATAAATTAGGAGTTACTTTTACCAATCAAAACGTTTATAAATTAGGAGTTACTTTTACCAATTAAAACGTTTATATTGGTCAAAAGAAGCAAATATTAGAGAGTCATGAAAAAAGAAACAGTTTTGGTCTAGAACCACATGGTAAATCTGCTCATTTGAAATCAAGATTAATACAATAATTCACTTGTTGGTTAAAAAAAAAAAAAAACTCCAGTGATACTACATGGACTAAATCTTTGTTGACAAAAAAAAAATCTTTAAATTAGTTTACATACTGCAAAACATACAAAAGATATACTACTATTAAAAAAAAATTTCCAGTGGTATATATTATTATAGGCATTTAGCCATTTGTTTCATTTACTTTTCTTTTGTGTGTTCGATGTTTTAAGTCAATGGTCGTAGCATTCATTGGTCGGCGTCAGTAGTATAATCCAAGTGGGGTTTGTGGAACGACGACTAGTGAATGAGGCAAGAAAAGTTGAAAGACTTTAAAGAAGTATACTATTATATATCTTCCGTACATTGTTTTATAAACGAAGCTTCTTCGATTCAGTCTTCTGCAACATTTTTGTTATGTTCGCTTTCATTTTCACCTTTTTTGAAGAAAATAAAACTGTAGGCTCTTAGATCCTTTCATTTTGTTTTATTTGTATCTATGTATTCCTCTATAGCAACAAAAATGATCATGTGATTGGAAAAAGTTGACTCGACATTCTGAAATACTATCAATTTATATTTTTCAACAACCATCAAAATCAGAGAGACGCGTTACAACTTTTGTAATACTAATATGAAATACATTGTATATTGAAGTTTTGTACACTTATTTAGTTATCATCTTTGATGCTTTTGACTTTTAAGTCTTCCCATGTCGATAAACAAAGTCGTCTTCTGTTAAGACTTCAAAAAGCTCCCGTAGACGTAAAATAAAAATGATTTGTTAGGATTAATATACTAGTAGTATTATTATTTTGTTTGAATGGAAAACTGTAGTTGCGTAGAGAAGGTGTATATATCGTGTTGACGAGTCTATAGCAAAAATCAACCTAGCTATTAACCAATGTTTTATAATTAAACGCAATCTTCTGCATTTTATTTGTTTTTTTCGCTTTTATTTTCCACTTTTATGACTAAAAGAATATTGTAGGAGCTAAACACTTTTTTATATAACTAATAATATAATCCTTTAATTTGTCTCTGTCTTTCGGTATTTCCTTATATCCACCAAAATTCATGTGAATGGAACAAAATATTGACTAGATATTCTGAAATACAGTATCAATTAAGAATTTGCATGAAGCATCAAAAATCAGAGATGGCTCTCTCATTAAATGTTTTTGACTATTAATTTGATTACATTGTAAATTGTAGTTTTGTCCACTCATTTCATTTTCATCTTTGATGTTTCTGATTTTCTAGTCTTCTTATTATGGGTGAGAAGGCCTCTTCTGCTAAGAATTTTAAAAGCTCCAATAGATGAGTGAATAAATTATTTTTGTACGAAGATATGGTTAAAAACTGTATTTACAGTATTTTCCTTAGATAAATAAGATGCATACTTTCTTGACGAGCTATAATATTAGGGACGCACAATATACAATTCCATTCTAATAGTGCATTTTTCAACATAAAATTTTGAGATTTTCAAATCATGTGGGAAATGTTCAGGATAAAAAAAAAGTCTAATCATAAACCCTTAAAACCTGTAAAATTGAGAAGTATAGAGAAAAAATGATAATGTTCAACCATAAGATATTGTATGATAAAAAAGCAAAAATGATTTTTATTATTATGTTTTGTTGTTAAACTTGAAAGTGAAAGGGTAGCATTTGTGTGGCTTACATTTAAAAAGGCTGTGAGTAATGAGCACATGAATTCATTCCACGATAACGTGTTTTTCTTCGTTTTTCGTTTACTTATCTTATACCGAAAAATAACATTTCTTTTTTTGCATTTCAAAAAGTTCTTAGTTTTGGCCTTTGATTTATAATTGTTTTGACTTATACATCATTTCAAAAATAGCATTTCTTTCCTCTCAAGCTACATTTTTATGCGAGGAGGAATTTATAAATACAATTTTGGAGTTAGATTTTTGATTTATATAGGGCTTAGAATTTTATTTTTTCTGTCAAAAATTACTTCATTAATCATAATAATCATTTTTAATACAATTTAATAACCATACAGGAGGAGGCAAACTGTCCGAATATAAATCTGAATCTACACATCGAAAACTGACTAAAGAATGAGCAACTTATTACAAATTCAATGTACAAAAGTATGAGAAATATATATAAACTTCGTAGACCAAAAAAAAACATCGTGAAATAGGTCATCGAGAGATATATCTGTCATTCTTTTATTAATATTGTTGATAAGTACTTCGCAATCTCCTTCAAAAATAATATTATTGAGTCCCCGTAACCAACACTGTTGCATAGAAGCAAGTAGTGCATTTGCCTCCGCTTCCAATGGTGATCCTGAGTCATATAATTTTGATGAACCCAAAGCTATCAGATTGACATTCCAATCTCTGATGATCCAACCAGCAAATGTAGTAAAAGTTTGTAAATCAAAAGAAGCATCATAATTACATTTAAACGCAAACTGCGGTGGACGTTTCCAAGTTAAAAGTGAAGGTACAGAATTTCGAACATCATGTGATACAAGACACTGGCCAGCAATCGTGTTAAACCATTCATTAACATATGCTTTGGCTCGTAAGACACTGTGAGACGGGCTTCTTCGAATTTTATTAAAAATTAAATCATTATTTGCTTTTCAAATTCGCCACAAAATCCACCACGATAAATATTATTGTTCATTAGTAATCTGATTACTATGATATATATAAATCAAGTAATGCCGAGAGATTCAATTCGAAAAGATCGCCCGCTCCACTTGTAAAAGATGGGAGTACAATATTAGATAATCGCCAAACATGATTGGCAAAAGTGTAAGTAAAAAAACAATGAACAATATTTTTCTCGAAAAAACCAAATCGTTGACATAATGAATCTAAATTCATACCACGAGTGTTTAAACGGGAGGTGGTACCCAATGCTTTCGATAATAGTCTTCACAAAAAATGTTTTAGCTACGGTATTATTGGTAATTGCCAAATTTTTGTTTTTAACTCAATCGAACTAAAAAAGAAAATGGTAACTAATGATGAAGGATAAAGGAAATGTTTTTTTAAACATAGTTAAAAATGTGAAATTTTTTGAAAATTTTCAAGAAGCTTTGTTGCTACATCATCATGCTATGAATAGGTGCACTGGAATACTTTTGTTACCCGATGAATAGTAGTCAGAGGATATTCACATTATAGAACAAGTTAAAGAGATATTTTCAAACAAACGATTGAAAGATATGATTACCGGGTAAAATTCATATAAAGTTATTCAATCAATCATCAATTGCCTCTTTTGAAAATTCGACTGAGAACTGTGATACGTGTTATGAATAATCGGATGTCTAGATGATTAATTGGTTGTATAGATTCCTTTATATATCACACACTACAACTTGTTCAAATCATCTTTTGTTGCTTCCATCAGTTTACTTCACGTACAAGAAACCGTAACGTTGTGTTGACGCAAATCATCAGTGTCAGGTTAATATGTATGATCTAAACTCTAAAGCTAGCTAGGACAAGCTTCCTCTGCTACCAAGTAAAAGGAGTGGACGTTTCTAATAACTTCACGGTTACGTCACCGTGTACATTGTTTCCGTCGAACCCATGAACTATTCATCTTCAGTACCCTTGTTCCACTATCAGTTTTTTTATCTTTTAACCTAGACCTGCGGGAGTTTTCTGGCAAATTCCTGAAGGATACATATCTTTCTCCAGACATTAATGTCTTTGGATACAATGAAATCAAACCGCTTTGTTGTTCTCTACGAGATGAATGATAAGCATGTGTAGATCCAACTCAATTAGTAGATCATTGGAAATAATAAGGCTGATTTGGATATAAGATAATACTGAAACTTCAAATAATCATGTTTTTTTCTAAGTATTACTAGAAAAAGAAAAGTTTATTTTAATCTAAACTTGACAAGATCACATATATACCTTCACACCAAAGAAAAAATAAACACTTCACTGTACCACTCTAGCTCTGTTTGCGGCACACAATCTCGAATCGTTCATCTTTAAAAACATTCGATTCTTTCAAAGAACTGCAACAGATTCAAAAGGAGGAATGCTCTGTTCATCGCAGAAGAAATCAGAAGGATCAACACTTGTCTTAACTCTGACCAATCTCTCGAAATTATTCTTAAAATACTTAACTCCCCAACTCTTCCCTTCCGCGTACTTACTCCTCTTACCTCCAACATACATCCCCAAATCAAGATCCCTCAGATTTATATAAGCTCCTCTCGGTGATCTCGCCACAAACTCACTCATATCATCGTATACTCTCTCCACCCATTTCATATACTTCTCTTTCTCATCTCCTCTCCAGTAATTCAAGTACTGAATCTCATAGATATTACCCTTTCGATGCGGAAATGGTGTTTCGTCATCTGAAATTTCACTCATTTTACCACCAAACGGAGTGAAGATTAGCTGAGCTAGCTCTGCTTCCGGCTCTTGCAACCATCTCCACAGCTTCGAAATCACGGTTTCAGGTATCGGTTCTTGGACGAAATCAGATTTAGCCTTGAAAGCTAGTGACCCTCGTGTACGTTTTCTAAGAACATCTATAGGTTCTTCTCCTAACTCAGCAAACCAAACCACAGACTCAATCCAACTCAGCTCTTTACAATCTTCTTCCTCCAAACCCAATTCAGGAAACTCCCGGTTTACCAATCGCAACAGATTGTTAACCGGACCAAGATACAGACCAGGAAACGAAGCTCGAACCATGTCCTTGTGTCTCTGCAACATAACTCGTATGAATAAATCATCAGAGACTTTATCAGACACGAATTGCCAACGATGAATGATCTTTAAAGCACTCTGTTCTGAGAATTTCGTGACGTTGAAGACAGTTACTGTTGATGGTACATTGATTAAACTAATCTTCCATGAAAGTACAACGCAAAAGCTCGATCCACCACCTCCACGAATAGCCCAGAAGAAATCTTCACCCATCTCTCGTCTTTCGAGTATCCTCCCTTGTGCGTCGACAACACGTGCGTCGATCACGTGATCGGCTGCTAAACCGTGTTTTCTCAGTAAAGTACCGTAGCCTCCGCCGCTGAAATGTCCTCCGACGCCGACGGTGGGACAAACTCCGGCGGGGAACGCTAAAGTTTGCTTCTTTTTACCGATTTCGTAGTATAATTCCCCGATCGTGGCTCCGGTTTGGATCCAAACCGACCGGTTATCGATGTCGATTGTGATAGACCGGAGGTTTCTTAAATCGAGGATAACGAAGGGTTTGTGTGTAACGTATGAGAGGCCTTCGTAATCGTGTCCTCCGCTTCGGGTTCTGACGTGGATACTATACCGACGTGCGCATTTAACCGCTGATTGAACATCGGAAGGTTGAACCGGAGTTATGATTAAAACCGGTTTAGGTGTATCAGGAGCAGAGAATCTCGGGTTTTGGATTGATGAAGCTAAGACTGAGGAGAAAGAAGTGTCGTTTGGTGTGTGTATGACTTTTGAGACAATGTTGGAGTTGTTTAACCGGAGAGAGAGACATTGTAGGAAACCGGCTTGACTATACCGGTTAGCTGAAACCGGATGAGGAATTGATAGAAGGAAGAAGATCAATATAGAAGAACTAAAGAAGCTTAGGAGATTCATTTTTTCTTTCTTTCTGTAACAATGGAGTTTGCTTTTTAGGTAGAAAGATGGAAAGGCTGAAGTGTGTTTTTTTTTTTTGTCAACTTGGATGAAGTGTGTTTAAATTAGGCATAAGCAGACAAATATTTACTAATTTTAAATTAGTTTTTGGAGGAGAAATTGAAAGTGAAACCATTAATAGATTTGGTATGATAATATATGAAAAGTTGTGGATAGATAGAATCACACGTCTTGATCCAAATAATATTAGATGGATGTGATGATTGAATGGCATTTGTCATGCACACTCGTAAGGAGCTGAATCATTGAGTGGGACTATTATTTTGGATTGATGTGAAAACATAAACGGTTTTGTTTTCTAGTGAAACTTGACGTAAGTAAATTATAAATTCAGAAGAAAAAACATGAGGTAAATCATTCACATCAGGTGTGTGTTGTGAAATTACAAATTGGATAATTTGGTTACGTTTATGTTTAGTTTACTCCTTATTCTTTTTGAAATTGTTAATTCCTTTATATCAATTATAAACATAAACTAATGAGGACAAATATAACGGTTTTGAGTTAACATTTTGAAAATGCTATTTTTAAGGAAAACATATATTTAGGAACACGAAAAATAATACAAACGCATATATTACGTTTGAAAAAAAAAAAAAAAATTTCAATATGGGTGGAGGCAATTTGATAGGGTTTTCTTTTTAGTATTGATTCGGTATGGCGGTTATATGGGTCGATTATAATTTTACAAATTAATATCTTAACCTAAATTTACATGATTGCAAATTTGATTGGTGTCCTGCAAATAATTCGTCTTTAACAAGTCTAGCATGAATTTTCATGGATGATTTGTAATCACGTGATAAGAAATAGCTCACGATCAACTATTTCTTCGATTAACACCAAAACACCACTCAATCCAGATCCAATGTTCAATGTAAACAAGTAATATGAGGTTCAACTTACAAGAATACTAGAAGATGATTCTAGACCCTTCACAGAGAATGAACACAATTCTCTCACCAACACTCTCAACGTCACCGAGAATCTAACAAATTTCAATATGAGTTTTTACGATAAAATGAAAAAATACGTGTTGAGCTGACTTTAACACTCCTCCGCTTCAATCTATGCCGTTGATATAACTTCTATTTCTGACCCTCCACGTGTCCTGTTTTATTCACTTCTCTTGTTAATATTTCGTATCAAATCCTCCCTCCCTCAAGAACCATGACCTCATGGTTGAAAGTCAGGAAACTTAGACTGCAGGTCGAACAAGAACTCTCAGGTTGCTTCAGCCTCATCTTCATTCACCCATTTTACCAACACCTGAGTTACTGCCCTGCCTTGACGATTCACCATTCGACGTTCCAAGACAACTTCTGGTTCACGCACCAACACATCTTGAATCACAGAAGGAAGTTGAGTGCTCCCAGAGAAGTCCCCCACTCTTAATTTCAGTTGAGAAACATGAAAGACATAGTGAATCTTGGAAGTAGGTGGCAATGCCAACTTGTAAGCAACCTTACCACATATGTCCACCACCTTATAAATGCCATAATATTTAGGTTAAAGCTTCTGATTACTCCGTAGAACGACAGAGCCTTGTCGATACGGCTGCAAGTTCACATAAACCCAATCACCAATGACAAAACTCCTCTCAGATCTCTTCTTATTAGCCACTTGCTCCATACGATGTTGAGCTCTCAACAAATGAAATTTGAGAATAAGTAGCATGTTTTCACGTTCTTGCAAGCTTCTGGCCACCACAGCAACCTTTGATTCACCTGGTACATAAGGTAAGTGCTGAGGAGGGAGTTGTCCATACACAGCCTCATAAGGCGTCAAATGGGCTGCAGAATGAAAACTGGTGTTGTACCAATACTCAGCTAGCGGAAGCCATTTACTCCATATATGAGGTATATCACTGCACATACATCTCAGATACGTCTCTAAGCATCTATTCACCACCTCCGTCTGTCCATCACTCTAAGGATGATACGCACTGGAATAATTGAGAGGCACACCTTGCAAAGTAAACAATTCTCTCCAAAATTCACTGAGGAAAACCGAATCTCTATCACTCACAATATAGTTAGGTAACCCATGAAGCTTGAAAATGTGATCCAGATATGATTGAGCAACAGTCACAACAGTATAAGGATGAGATAATGCCAAGAAATGAGCAGCCTTTGTCAAGCGATCCACCACCACAAGGATAACAGTCTTTCCAAAAGAAGGTGGTAAACCATCTATAAAATCCATAGAAATATCGGACCACATAGCATCAGGGATCGAAAGAGGTTGTAACATACCAAGAGCAGCAGCCGTGTCGTACTTACATTGTTGACACACATAACAGCTTCTGATATAAACTTGTATGCCTTTAGACATCTATTTCCAATAAAATATATTTTTTACCCGTTGTCTAGTAGCTTCCTTGCCGGAGTGTCCGCCAATACCAGAACCATGAAGCCACTCAAGAATAGAATTGCGGTGAACCACATCCTGAGGCACCACCAACTTGCTCTTCCGCCTCAACAACCCTCTAGAACAAACAAACTGTTTATGAGTATTCGGATTATTCTCCAATTCTGTGATAAGAGACTTAATGTTTTGATCAGAATCATAGCTTGCTTTAATCTTCTGTAATAAATCACATTCCAAAACTGACAAAGCCATATGAAGAACTTCTGAACCTTCCACACGAGACAGAGCATCAGCAACCAAGTTCTCCTTCTTTATATTGAATTTCATAATCAAATTCCAATAGTTTTGGCAACCACTGTTGTTGGATGGGAGTGTTCAATCTCTGTTCCAAGAGATACTTTAAACTCCTTTGATCCATTTTAATCACAAAATGTCCATTCAACAAGTAATGTCTCCACTTCTGAACTGCAAACACAACTGCAAGTAATTCCTTTTCATATATTGACAGATAGAGTTGTTTACCTTGTAAGTGGCGACTGATAAATGCAAGAGGGTGACCTTGTTGCATCAAAACATCACCAATCCCATTTCCACATGCATATGTTTACACTGTAAAAGGTAGATCAAACCATGGTAAAGCCAATACTGGTGCAAAACTCATAGCCGTCTTGAGTAAAGCAAAAGCAGCAGCAGCTTCCTCATTCCACAAAAATGCATCCTTCTTGGTGAGTAATGTCAAAGGTCTGGCGATGTTGCCAAAAAAATTTACAAATCGTCTGTAATAGTTAGCCAGCCCCATGAACCCTCTTAATTGTTTCAAATTAATGGGTATAGGCCAATCAACCACAGCTTTTACCTTAGCTTGATCAATAGAAACTCCACCCTTATCAATGAAATGACCCAAATATTCCACTCTTGAAGTGACAAAAGCACATTTGTTTCTCTTAGCAAACAACTGTTGCTTTCGCATTACTTTAAAAACAGCTTCTAAATGATGATAATGCGCTTCAACAGATTCACTATACACCAATATATCATCGAAAAATATGAGCACAAACTTCCTGAGAAACTTCTTAAACACTGCATTCATTAGGCCTTGGAAGGTAGCTGGAGCATTTGTTAAACCAAAAGGCATCACCCTATACTCATAATGCCCACTGTGTGTCTTGAAAGCAATTTTATGAATATCTTCAGGGTTCATTCTCACCTGGTGGTAACCAGCCCTCAAATCGATTTTAGAATAAACCTTAGAACCTCCTAATTCATCCATTAAATCTTCAATTAGTGGAATAGGAAAGCAGTCTTTCACTGTCAATTTTTTCAAACCTCTGTAATCAACACATAATCACCAAGACCCATCTTTCTTTTTCACCAAAACCACTGGAGAAGCGAATGAACTAGAACTGGCCTGAATTCTACCATTATCAAGCATCTCTTGCACCATCTTGTCAATTTCATTTTTTTTGTTGAATGGCATATCTATAAGGGCGTAAATTCACTGGATTGGATCCTTCTATTAGTGGGATCCGATGATTATGATGCTCCCTAAAAGGTGGCAGTCCACGAGGTTCTTCAAAAATATCTTGATAATCACTCAACAACTTCACCAAAACAAGGTCTTCACTTTGCTTGTCCTGTTCAGTCTCTAAAGCTGCTTAAGAAATATTGTCGTTTTCATCATCTGCAGTCACACACAACATAGAGAGTTGTATGACCTCATCTTTCATCTTGTTAATCTTTTCTACCTTCACTGACCTCACTGAAGTAGGCTGAATACCATGAACCACCACTTTTCTTTGCCCCAACATAAATTTCATAGTCAGTTTTTGAAAATCCCAAGTGATTGGGCCCAATGTCTGGAGCCATTGAATTCCCAACACTGCATCACAACCAGATAATGGAATTAACATAAAATCTGCAACAAAACTTGTATCATGGAATTTCCATTCCAGCTTCTCCACTTTGGCTTGCACATTCATCTTATTACCATATGCCACTCGAACCTTTGCATTGTCTCCAGGCAACAAAACACAACCCAACTTCTTTGCTACCTGAGGATCTAAGAAATTATGAGTAGATCCGGAATCAACCAAGATGAATAAGGAACGCTTCTTATGCACACCCCTAACACGCATAGTGTTATAAGTAGAGATCCCTGAGATGGCGTTGACAGAGATCTGTGCAATCACCCCTTCTGGTTCCTCATTCTCTTTATTGTCTTCTGCATCCAAAAATTCATCCTCCTCCTCTATTTCCAACAAAAACAGTTGAGCTTTCTTGTGGCTTTTGTAATGCTCTGGGGTATACGGTTCATCACAGACATAACAAAGCCCTTTTGTTCTCATTTCATTCATCTCTTCTGTCGATAAGAATCTTTTTGGCTTACTAAATTGATCTTTAGGCTTATCTGGAAACACATGTTTGTTCAAAGGCGTCTCGGTGTCCTTCTTGGAGAAAAAATCTTGTTATTCGACTTAGTGGCACTCCAAGCACTTAAAAGACTTTTCCGAGGATGTGCAGTCTCATAGAGACGCCAAGCATTAGACACTCCCTCTCCGCGTGGCTTGAACATCCGTATATGCATCTGCGTATCGACTCTTAATCCAGCCAAGTAAGCGTTCACTAGATAAGATTCAGAGAGGTTAACCCTTGTTCTTATATCTTCAAACTTGTTATGATACTCTACTATTCCTTCTGTCTCTTGCAATTTTTTAAGCTCAGCAATAGGATCCTCCCAAACTTTGTCAAACCTTTCTTGTATCATCATCTTATAAGTAGGCCAATCCAACAAATCTACTTCAACGGAATTCAATGACTTGTGCCATTTTGCTGCAACTCCATGCAAATGAATCGTGACTACAGCCACTTTGATATCTTCCGGAGTATGATCCAACTTAAAAAATTGTTCTGCCTTGAATAACCACTCAACTTCTTATGTTCCATTAAATCTAGGAAAATCCAGTCTAGCTAGCCTTGTTACACCAGCGTAAGTGTTCGGATTACCTGAACGGCGACTATTCTCATGTTCCAAAGCAAAATTAACTGACGACAGAGTTGATCGAGACGGAGTACGAGCTTCAATCTGTGAATGGGACTCCGATCTAGATAACATGTTAATCGCTTCAAACATTTCAGCTAATCGATTCTCCAACTTCGTGTTCTGATCCTCTAATCGGTTCTCCATCTGTTCCATTCGTGAATCCATGGAATCATCTTTCACGTCTTTCTCCTTCCTCGATTGAGCTCTAGTTTCCATTTCTGACTCCGAGTTTCGACAAAGCTCTTATACTTTTGATAAGAAATAGCTCACAATCAACAGTTTCTTCGATTAACACCAAAACACCACTCAATCCAGATCCAATGTTCAATGTAAACAAGGAATTTGAGGTTCAAATTACAAAAATACTAGAAGATGATTCTAGACCCTTCGCAGAGGATGAACACAATTCTCTCACCAACGCTCTCAACGTCACAGAGAATCTAACAAATTTCAATTTGAGTTTTTACGATAAAATGAAAAAATGCGTGTTGAGCTGACTTTAACACTCCTCCGCTTCAATCTATGCCGTTGATATAACTTTTATTTATGACCCTCCATGTGTCCTGTTTTATTCACTTCTCTTGTTAATATTTCGTATCATCACGTAAAAGCATTTAGTATCTCAATATTAATATGGTGCTAGGACAGTAGAGTAGGACTATATTAGTTAGAATTCATGATTATCCATCCAGTTGTATGAGTAACGTTTGTGGACCTGACCACATGCATGATACTTTAAATATGTGGTTTCTTGTTTTGTAACTAATAAGATATCCACGATAATTGGATTCTGGATATAGACGAAAACGAGGCTAGGTTCAATAATAATGAATATTGACAGCGATCGATTACATATGGAAACTTTGGTGCAGTTATAAGGGGAAAATTCATCTCCAAGCTAACTACTTAAGTCGTCTCACCTCTTGTTCTCTCTACGAAAGTCTTTGATTAGAACATACATTACACCACGTTATTAGTCCAATATAGTAGAGAAACTATTCATACTCGATACTACAACTTATAGGAAAATGGAGGAATATGACATTCTTGTATACTAGAACATTGCAGAGTCACAAACATTCGACTGAAAAAAGCAAACCTTACAATATGATTACATAAACCCATCAAATTGTTACATCTATACATTGAACAATGGTTGGAGAATTTTACGAATCTAACTCTTTTTGCTCTAACTTCAGCTCTGAAAACATTAAACCTCTTATTCGCAGCTTTGGCCTGCATCTTCCTCAAAAGCTCGGTGTGATCCTCTTGTCCAAATTCCCATTGCGACGTCCTAATTCTATCAAAGCCATAAATCTTAAGGTCCATGAAATTGTTGCCATTGATAACCGGAAGCTTCTTTGAAAGGGGTTAGTTCTTCGGCCAATATAGGCGAGCCAACGAAACTTTTAGCTCGAAATGCCATAGAGACTGAGCGTTCAAAGATAATCTTCATAGCGGAGAAGATTGGTGAAATGGTTCTCTCCAAACCTGAAGAACGTGTGATATTTCCAAATAAGAGGAAGTTGGTAACGATGATCTCTCCATGAAAGAGGAACTTAATAGACTAGAACGGTACAAGTCGAGGTAATATAAATCAGATCCGACTTTAAAGCCGGTGCAGACAATTAGTACACTTTGGAATAGTTGGGCTGTGATGGGCTCAAAAAGCTTAGTAAAAGGAAATGGAAAACATAGCCCAATTTTGATAAAGCTTGAGGGTTGAACGATTGTGTTGTTTACAGATCAAAAGAAACACACACCGGAATCCGGCGAGAGCATGACCGCCGACCACCAGCTCCGTCATCACCAAGCACGTACGGTGGTCTGTAAACCTACGAAAATTACTAGAACAGGAGGCAAAACAAATCTTCAGCAAGAGCCCATTACTGAAACCCATAATCTTACAATCAAAACACGTTTAAACCCCTATATCATTAAATATGGAAATATTTATTATAACATATTAGGTCTTGGGAAAAAAGTTATAAATACACAGAGTCGTCAAGATCCATTTGTTTTTATTCCTGGCTCTCTCTCTCTCTCTCGGGTAAGCTTCGTCGAGATCTTGGGACCGATAATAGTGTTATCAAAGTAGAGAGGTTTGATGAACATAGATAGAATATATCTCCCTTCTAATATGTTGGAGATAATCCTATCAGCCCGACCCAGTAAGAATTTATGGCCCATCCGCTGGGTGCACATCTCACGATTCAGCCCAAATCCAAGCAGGTCGATCCCGAGCAGGTCGATGACGAGCAGATCAGACACAGCCCATCCGATGAGGCCCAAAACATTACCGACTTACTAGAAACACTCGAGTGCGACTCGGCGTAGGATTCAGATCACCATGCACGCGCTGAGCAGCGAAGGCGGTTAGCAGGGCCAATTGATTCCCTATAAATACCCCTTGTACCTCATTAATAAAAGGATCTGAAACATTTCACAAGAACAAACACTTGAGCCAAATACTTATTTCATCCCGAGCTGGACATTTATTTTATTCCGAGCTCTTATTAATCATAAGTGTCTTTGAACTTTTCTCCACGTTTATCATTAATCGATACTTACTGAACCATAATCAGTTCGTTTATAATAGTCATCTTCAAGATTAACATAATAGAAACTTGACCTAGTTATTATAATTGTTGCTTCGAGTTGAGTTTATCGCTCTGAACGTAGAAACCCTAAATTCGTGGTCCCTTGTGTTCAGAACCATGAAATCAATTCCATTCGCGATTTTCAATTTCTGTCTAATGTTAACCAAAACTTGGAATATCTTACTGAAAAATCTAGGTCAAATTTCAAAGAATACACATAATTATAAACCCTAACCGGCAAATACGAAAAGCAATTCGATTATCTAGAAACCATTGATTGACAAAAACGCCAGTAATGGATAATCTGGTTTATATAAAGTGTTTACTCTACTAACATCAAAACTTGGAATTTGTATCTAGTGGTATATATATATATATATATATATCTTATTCTTGGTCTTGAGTTCGTTAAAAACGTATCCTGTATCAATGCAGAGTTTGTATCAAACACCAACCTAATACTGCTTCCTCGTTTGATATATGTAAGTATCTGGTCTGTTAACTCCATGGCAAAATCAAGCCCGGTGGTTGTGCGCCAGCCATTTATCAAGTAATTCTCTATACCATACTCTCTGTACCACACAAATTAAAGATTTTGAACACTTATTTTTAGTCCAAAATCTTTATATATTGTTTTTGTAATTCCTATGTTGCTTTGCATAAATTTTCAGGCTGGTGAAGCTTGTGGCAAATGCTTTCTATGATAATTATACTCCGGAAAGTGATAAACAGCAGAAATCTGCAAGAAATGACTACAGAGGTATTGCCGTTGTGGTGCTGCAAACGCTTACTAGGTTTGTATGCATCTCTTCAACTCTTTTGCCAAGTCTCACAATAAAAGATTCTCTCTCACACACCACTGCGTTATTAGGGTTGTTGAGTAAAATTGTTAGACTTGATTATGGGCAGGTTAGGGTTGGTATTGCTTATATTGGTTGTCTAAGCCCGCTATGTTTTCACTGACTTTCATTTCTGGTATTTTCTTGTTCTGTGTCTGCTAGGCGGCAATGGATTAAAGAAGAAGACTTGGCAAAAGAGTTAAGGTTGCTCGCCAAGCAACTTCGAAAATTATTAAGACACTTTGAAGAACAAAAATTTATCATGCGTGTTCACAGGAAAGAGGTCTTGTACAAAAACTATATTCTTCCAGATTGATATATAACACTTATTGCACAATATTGTTCTTGCTATAAGCCTATGACTCAACCACTTTATTAGTCTTAATTATGATAAATAGCATATAGTCATAAAATATCTAGAGTATTACAATGGTTTAAGAACATGAGTATGAGAGAATTTTAGGTTTGCTTTCTTCTATTACTGTTTTCTGCATTTTTCTTTTCGATTGTTTTTGCTTTTCTTCAATCTCTTAACACTTCTTTCCTTACTCTGCTGTTTTGTTGATTCTCAATCTTTTCAATAGACTGCAAGGGGTGCAAAGAGAAATAGTGTTAGCCGAGCAGAGGACAAAGTTAAGGTCCACATGCACTCGTACTGCTGTCTCGATTATTCACAGGTATGCTTCATGTCCCTAATACTTTTTTATTATACACTTTGCCGTTTTGCTTTTCCTTATCAGACTACCCTATAGCACTTCTTCTCTCTTACAGATATATGATGTTGTTCGTTATAAAGTGCACCGGATGAAAAAAATGTTAAAAGATGAACTAGAAGACAAGGATACTGTTCAGGAGTATGGCTGTCCGAAATGTAAGAAAGTAAAGTGCGCTACTCTTTGTGTTATAAAATCTTTACATTGATGACTTGTGTTATGTTCACTAAGCCTGAATTCTCATTTCTGTATGTAGATACAATGCACTGGATGCCCTGAGATTAATTTCTATGGATGACGATTCTTTTCATTGTGAAAATTGCAATGGTGAACTTGTTATAGAATGTAACAAGCTAACTTCCGAAGAAGTAGTAGATGGAGGTGACAATGCAAGGAGACGGCTGCGGGAAAATATAAAAAACTTGCTTCAGAAGATGGAGGTATGTGTATACTGATTTAGTTGTTCAGTTCAATAAATCAATATTCAAGAAAATTTGATAAAGCCGAAATTGATTTGCCTTCACTGAAGCTGTGCATCGTTTCATATTCAACAGAATGATATATGATCTTGATTTAGTTGTCTAGCTAGGAGTAGTATGTATGTAGTTGTATTCACATGTCTCCTTAGTGGTGGTATGATGTCTACGTCTAATAAGACAATGTTAGGCGTTGCTTTGACAACATGGTTTATATTATATTACTTTGATTCATGGGCAACTTTTTATTGGTTTATGAATAGATATCTGCTCTTTAGTCACACATGATTTATCATCTCACTTTCGACATCATCTTATATTAACTTCTAAATAATGAGTTTTGTCTCGTTTTGTATCTTGTTGTTGCTTTTTAGTGATTAGTTTTGCATGGTTTGTGTTTTCGTTTGTGCGTTGAAACTATTGGAAATAAATTGCAGGTTCAGTTTAAACCTCTGATGGATCATATAAACAGAATAAAAGACCTACCGGTTCCTAGCTTTGAATCTTTTCCAGTATGGGAGGCTCGTGCAGCTAAAGCTGCTCGTGAAAATAGTGTTCCTGATGACCTTTCGAGGTCACAGGGTGGGTATGGTTCAACACCGATGTCATATCTCGGAGAGACAGAGGTAATCGTTAGCTAACACTTTATAGAAAAATCAAAGTCTGCCAAAGTATCCCCTGCATTTTTCCTCTTTAGTTGTGTGGTTAGTTGATTTCTTAAATCTTACATGGTTAGGTTGAGGTTAACCTTGGTGAAGTGGAAGAAGAAGTCAACTCTGAAGGTAGAGATTCTAGTCGGAAAGTCTTGCCTCCATGGATGATCAGACGAGGCATGAATCTGACCGAGGAACAAAGAGGAGAGATGAGACAGGAAGCAATGGTTGATGATGGCGGCTCAGGAGGAGGAGCAGCAGAACTTTCAGATGACAAGAAACCATCCATGGGAAATGGCGATGATAATAAGGATTTAAAGGTATATTTGCCTTTTGGAGAAAAAATATTAATTGTGTCTATATATTTAGATTCCCACAGTAGCATCTTGTGGATTGTGTTTCCTTAATTTTTGCCTCAGGATGAGTATCTCAAAGCTTACTACGCCGCTCTACTGGAACAGCAAAGCTTGCCGAGAAGCTGAATGAGCAAGAATCCGCAGGCAAATTAACCCCTGACATTCAATTGGCTACTACATCCTCAGATCGTCAGGTTGGTATGAAGTGTAAACGTGAAGAGGAAGATGAAGAAGAAGATGTCGAATGGGTAGAAGAAGCTCCTGTTTCAGGTCAGTTTGAGTTTACTATTACTTCATTTCCTATTTGCTAGTTAGTCAGGAGGAATCTTCTTTTGTTTTTCAATTATAAAACCGAAGTAGAGTGTCTGCATTTGCTCTAAATTCAAAAGAAAAGGACAGTTTTTGAATGTATTGTGATTGCAGAGCATCAACAAGAAGATACTAGTCAAGACTTAAGAGTTAAAACATGCATGCTCATAGTTTAACTTATATATATTATTTGGCCATAAATAAATTAGAGAGAGGTTAGGTATCATGCGCACAGCGTACAAGTAATGCTCAGCTTAGTTACTTTCTTGATATACAGCAAATGGAAACTACAAGGTGGAGTTGAATGTGGAATCAGAAGAAGCAGAAGAAGATGACATCGATTGGCAAGAAGGCTGAAAGCAAATGGATCAACATTGATCATAGAATGATATGAACCATATCTCCATAAACAAGAATGTGGATTCCTTGGAAACTATAATTTACTGATTTGTTTTCCTACTGGCTACTGGCATTCACCAAACTGGTTGTTTGTGAAATAAGATTTTGATGGAACATTTATCACAACTTTCAAAGATGAGTCGACGAATATAGAGAATGGCAAGCGATACAACATAGATTGCAAAAACACCACAGCCACTAAACTAAAGAAATCGATTCAAGAGACTCACAAAACAGACAATCCTACTATAAGGACAAATATGCTATGCAAATTACATGAGCTATAATGCATGCATGCTAACATAACCTTTTTATATATATTGACTTATTAAAGAGTAAAAAGAGTTACATTGCACGAACAGGAGGAATACTCTGTTCGAATCTAAAGAAATTCTCAGGATCATACTTAGCTTTAACTTCCATCAATCTCTTCAAATTCCCCAAGAAATACTTTGATCCATAGATCTTAGCTTCTTCAACATCGGTCTTATCACTTGGATTGCTTCCGACATCGATGTCTCTGTAGTTCAAGAACGCCTCTCTCGGGTTGCTTGACACGTACGGCTCCATCACATCGTATATCTCTTTCATCAGACCGAGATTAGCGTCTGTGGCGTTTGCGTCCGTCCATAACGCAAAGTACTGAATCTTGAACAAGTTTCCTTTTCGGTGAGGAAACGCGGTGGCATTTGCCGGAATCTTATCCATCACTCCACCGTAAGGGTTCCATTGCATGAACATGTTGTTGAATTTCAACATTATATTCCAAATCTTCTCCATTCCTTCTTTCGGGATCTGTTTCTTGACGTAATCCGATTTACTCTTGAAGAATGCTCCTGGCGGATCCGATGGTCTATCCAAAAGAATGCTCGTCGATGTTCCCTCAGGATAGTTCTGCCAAAACATTGTCGTATTAATCCAGCTCATTTCGTAGCAATCTTCACGTTTTAGCCCTAATTCAGGTAAACTCTTGTTCATAATCGCCATGAGCCTCCTTGCTGAACCTAAAAACTGAGCGTAGAACTTAACCGCAACGGTATTCTCGCTAGATATCGCGCCGTTTACGAGTTGAGGCATTGCTCTCAAGAAAAGCTCTTGAGGCAATTTGCTGGAGACAAGCTGCCACTTGTAAAGAACATCAGTGACTCCTTGCTCCAATGTTTTGTTAACCTTAAAAACTGTCACTGTCTTTGGAACATGGACGAGGTTGATCTTCCAGGAGAGGATAACGCCGAAGCTCGCTCCACCACCGCCTCGAATCGCCCACAATAGATCATCTCCTAAGGTAGCTCCAGTCAAAATATTGCCGTTGACATCAACTAATCGAGCATCAACGACATGATCGACCGAGATTCCGTACTTTCTAATCAAATTTCCGTATCCACCGCCGCTGATGTGTCCTCCCGCTCCTAAAGTAGGGCAAACGCCAGCCGCAAAAGCTAGCGTTTTGCTAGCCTCTGCGATTTTGGTGTAGAGCTCTCCCAATGTCGCACCAGCATCAACCCAAGCTTGCTTTCTGGACACGTCAATGGTGATAGACCGGAGATCGTGCATGTCGAGAATAACAAACGGCACAGACGAGATGTAAGAAAGTCCCTCGTCGTCGTGACCGCCGCTTCGGATACGGATCTGGATTCCGTTTAACTTTGCACAGACCACGGTTGCCTGAACATGAGATTCATGTTTTGCAGCGACAATGGCTATTAGTTTTGTGTCATTAGGATTTGAGTACCTTTTGTTTTTCGTGTAGGACACGTAAGATGACACGAAGGTGGAGTTATCATGAGTGTAGAGGGCTTCGGTGATCGGGTTCTCCGGACTGGTCCGAGAACAAAGGCATCGGATGAAGTTTTCTACATTTGGTTTCGTAACATTTGCATCTGAAATCGAAACAAGAAGAACAAGTAACAGAACATATACTACTTCTTTCATTACTTTGTTTGTAATTTGAAGATCTTAAGAAAATAGAAAAGTTAAGTAATTTGTTTTATGTATTTATTGGGATTTTTGACTTAGGAAAAAATTTTGGAAAGAAAAGAAAATCAAAAGTTGAACTTTTTGGTCATATGCGTTTACTTCATTGAATTGAAAATACTATGAAAATATGGAAAGTGAAATAATGATAGATTTTTATTTTATATTAGTGAAACGGAAACGTAACGTAATATTGTTTGAATCTTCTTTTCTAAAAACAGAAAACAGAGAGCATGAAGAAGACTCAAAAGTATAATTTCATTTCTCAAAAGATCCGATTACATCGTTCATTACATTTATAGAGAAATGTACACAGAGGCATAAAAGACACATATCCTTCAATAGCACCTGATTGCAGATACAAGAATATAAAATATGTTGGACAGGTTGATTGTGTGAGCTTGGTGTTGTGACAGCTGTAAAGGTGAATATGCATTTATGTTGTAAGGGCATCTTCAATGGTGTAAACCCCTCTAAGTATCTTATTTATAGTATTTTAATAATTTTTATAAAATTTAATTATTTATTTAGATTTTAAATGATAAATGAAGACTTTGTCCAATTATGTGTGACCATGTATCTTAGACTTTGTCAAAGGTTCTTAAATAAGAACCCCATCTCATTCTCTCTCCTACTTTTCTATTATTTTATATTATTTAAAGCTAAGAACTCCTCTTAGATACTACCATTGTATATGCTCTAAGAAAGATAAGGTTGAGAAGTCAATGAAGCTGTAATGGGTTTTGAAAAGGCCCAACTTCTTCTTTATTCTGTTGGGCTAAGGCCTGAATTAGTTTAATACTTTCATTTATTCAAGAAAATCAGTAACGATCAGATTTTGTTGGTTAAAATGGATACGTAATAACTCTAGGATACAATATCCGAGTAAGTTTTATTTGCAATAAGTTTTTTTAAATTGTTTTATCAGAAAAAAATAAAGTTTTCTTTTATTTGGTACAGACGTTGATATATTCACTCAAGCGTTATTAGTATTTTGTGGTTTTCATTTGCAGAAACATTTGTGTTGTGATATTTTTGACTACGAATTTATGTGATGTAAAAAAAAATTATGTGATTTAATTGCGGCATCTTCGGAGGAATACTAATATGTCCGCAGATTAAAACTATGTACAAAAATTTTATTAAAAATGAATACATAAATCTATTTCTGTATTAGCAAATTGCAAATTCTAAATGTTTTAATAATTTTTTTCTATTCATATAAGTCTTCCCTATAAAATAATTACCAAATAAATGTTGTATCTTATTGGTCTCAGAGCACTTGCATTGGTTTAGATACTCAGAGGGGTTCTTAACCAATATAAAAATAATATTTATAACACATTTTTATTTTATAATTAAAATTTAGTATTTGAAAATAATTGAATCAATGATAAGTGGCATATGAGGTTCTTATTAAGAAACTATGGGTTCTTAAATAAGAACCCCTCTCCACTCTCTTTCTTACTTTTATAACTTTTTATTATTTTTATATCTAAGAAACTCTTTAAGAAACCCTCAATGAGAATGCTCTCAGTCTCACTGCAATGTATATTACACGTAGATTTTGTTTATTCTGTCAAAAAAGAGAAAAACTTTCAAACAAAATAGACCAAAGAAACAATAAATATATGAAATGGATTCTTGATATAATTTTACAAGTGCAAGCAAAATTTACCAACTTACTGTATTTTACGAGTACAACAAACACTCATTTACTTACTGGTTTAAATGCTCTTTGCCTAAACACTCATTTACTTTCTTGGCCAACTTTCTTGCCTAAACACACGTTAACAAGAGGTTCCACAGTCTTGGGTCCCAAGTAACTTTATTTTTTTCTTGTAATTTGTTGTCGCTAGAAATGGTCGCAACGACCATGCGCCGAACATGGCCAACAACAAACTCATGAAATTTTTTATTCATGAAGACGAGTGATATGCGAAACAAAAGCATGATCATGATTGTGATCAAATTCGTGAATGTGGCAAGAGATTCATATCCTCCTTTTCTCTAGCTAGCTCTTCTTTAAATTTCTGCGTTCTTTTATCAGCAAAGTTGAACTGCATCTTCTTCTTAATCTCGGGTTTACATCTCACAAAATAAGCAAATATCTCCAAATTCCAAATGTCCAGACCCCTTAATTTTTTTAAATCCCTACCGACAACAAGAACACACATAACAAGATTCAATTTTATTTATGGTTTTTAGAAAGTTTTTTTTTTTAAAGACTATTGTTTTAAAATTAATATAACTATAATGCTTTATATTAGACATGAGATTATTATCCGCTATTTGCGGGTATTCGGATTCGATTCGGAATATGATCCAAAAAATCGGATAACCAAAAAAACGGATCCATGTCCGATATAAAATCTTTAGATCCAGAAAATCCGAATCTAGGTACATATATTACACAAATTTGCAACCGGATATCCAAATCCGGAATAATTGTTAAAAGCCCATAATTTGTTAACATTTAATAACTATATTTGGATAACACTGCACTATTGGCCCATTATAAAAGCCCAACTATATATAGTTGTTAGTGCTAGAAAACAACTATATATAGTTGCTTCAAGCATAATACCCAAATCCGAGGATCCGTATAACATCCCGATTTCAGAAATATGGTAGTGCATGCGAAAATATTTAAAAGAATTAATTTAGCTACTTATGGCATCAAAGAGCACTTATCTTTTCGGTAAAACATCCCGAGAGAACTTTAGAGTTAAGAGTGCTTCACCTTGAGTAATTTCAGGATGGATGACATCCCGGTAAATGATTTCCAGTACTGTGCGAGTGAGGACAAAACACGAAAAATATTACGTGGTGATTTGTAAGATTGGTAACAAGTTTTTAAAGCCTTCCAATCGAAGCGGACTGGCTGTCGGACGAGGATGGGCCAAATGGACCGAGAGCAGACACGAGGCCCACTAAAAGCGATGGTTCGGGCGTTACAAGTGATATCAGAGTTGAACCCAGGCAAGTATAGAATTAAGAAGGCTCACACCGTCACGGATAACGATCTGGTGCGCAACGAGGATGTTGTGGTCTGTTTGTGGGGGGTGATTGTAACATCCCAATTTCAGGAATATGGTGGTGCATGCAGAGAGGTATAATTGATTTGGCTACCTATGTCATCAAAGTGCACTTATCTTCTCGGTCAAACACCCCGAGAGAAATCCAGAGTCAAGGGTGCTTGAGCTGGAGCAATTTCAGGATGGGTGACCTTCCAAGATGTGATTTCTGGTACTGTGAGGGTGAGGACAAAACACGGGAAAAGATCACGTGGTGATTTGTAGGATCGGTAGTAAGTCTTTAAAGCCTCCCAGACGTAGTTGACCGGCCGTCGAACGAGGGTGGGCCCAATCTGCTGAGAGCGAACATGGTGTATATTAAAGGTTGCAGTCGGGGCGTTATAATCCGATCCGAACCCGAACCCGAAATTTAAAATACTCGAACGAGTCATAAATTCAAAACTCGAAAACTCGAAAACTCGAACCTGAAACCGACCCGGACCTGAACCTGAATATTCCCCAAATATAGGTACATATTAATAATATATCATAAATATTTATAGTTGTAATAACCCAAATGCCCAAAATATTCGGGTTTTCTAGTTATTTTGGGTATTTTTCAGATATTTCAGTTTTTATGGTATATTAAGGTAAAAATATTCAGATTTTTTTTTTTGTATTTTCGAATAGTTTGTATAGTTTCAGATACCGAATTTTCAATTTTTGGGTATTCTTGTAAACTCAAACCTGAGTCGAACCCGAAGTGAAATACATGAACCCGATTCGGACTCGTTAATATATCCATAAGTTCTAGTGGCATAAACCCAAAAATCCGAAAACCCGAAAATCCAAAATTCTGAAAAGCTCGAACGGCTACCGATACGTCTAGCCCTAACTGCTTGGAAAGGAAAGTATTTATGTACTTCTCGATGTAGAACTTTTTTATAAAGGAGAAAAAAAAAATCTAAGTCCCACGTCAGGCACTTGAAAAATCCGTTGCCTTACACATATATTAAAAATTGGGAAAATAGTCATAATAACCTTCACCTTTATCAATTCGGCCATTCGGAGCATGTACTCCCAAGGTTTTAAAAACAAACACGAACTTAAGGTTGACTTCCGTTTTAATCACAAACTTTGCGTTGACTGAGCCATAAGAGGCACGTCGTTAAGTCAATTGACGGACCAAAATAACGGAGTTAAGTCAACGTTAACAGATTCTTTTAAACTATTGTCTTTTTAATTTAAACATAAACTTTCAGTTGACTTTCATTTAAATCATAAACTTTGAGTTGACAGAGCCATTTGAGGCATGTGGTTTTAAGTTATTTAAAAAATGCAAATCTGGGATTCGAACCCCTCACCTTTGACACAAAACAATCACGATTTAACCACTTGAGCCGTAGTGATTTATTAATATTTTAATACAAACACACATATATATATAACTTTATATAAATATTAAAACTAAAAAAAAACATTATATATGTATATAACTTATAATTATAAATAAGGTTATACTTTAAAAATAAATATATAAAGTTATATATATACAAAAATATCCAAAATAAGCAAAATATCTCATATACATGATAACCTTATAATTATAACTTTATAATCACGTTATTTTAGATTATTTTTTTAAACGCAATAATGAGATTCGAACTCCTAATATTTAAGACAAAAAAGTCACAAACTAAATTATAAAATTTATCCAGTGTTAACTAATTTTGTTTTTAATATTTAAATTTTATAATTTAGTATGTTTTGGGTTTTTTCTAAAAAAAATATGGGATTCAAACCCCTCACATTTGAGACAAAACAGTTGAAAACTAAATTATATAGTTTATCCAATGTTTTAATTATTTTGTTTTTGATATTTAAATTTTTATAATTTAGGCCTTTTTTGTTTTTTAAACGCAATATGAGATTCAAATCCCTCACATTTGATATAAAACAGTCACAAACTAAATTATAAAGCTAAAATTATAAGGTTATAATGTATATGAGAGATTTTATTTTTTTGGATATTTTTGTTTATATATAACTTTATATATTTATTTAAAGTATAAACTTATATATAATTATAAGTTATATACATATATAATTTTTTTTTTAGTTTTAATATTTTTATAAGGTTATATATATGTGTGTTTGTATAAAAATATCAATAAAACACTACGGTTCAAGTGGTTAAATCGTAATTATTTTATGTCAAAGGTGAGGGGTT
Organism: Crucihimalaya himalaica; assembly: GCA_004349715.1. Lineage (NCBI taxonomy): Eukaryota > Viridiplantae > Streptophyta > Magnoliopsida > Brassicales > Brassicaceae > Crucihimalaya > Crucihimalaya himalaica. The sequence continues at coordinate 1,714,898 of SMJT01000029.1, forward strand.
CGAATCCCAGATTTGCGTTTTTTAAATAACCTAAAATGACGTGCCTCAAATGGCTCGGTCAACTCAAAGTTTATGATTTAATTGAAAATCAACTAAAAGTTTATGTTTAAATTAAAAAAAACAATAGTTTTAACGGAATCTGTTAACGTTGACTTAACTCCGTTAATTTTGTCCGGCAGTTGACTTAACGACGTGTCTTTTATGGCTCAGTCAACGCAAAGTTTGTGATTAAAACGGGAGTCAACTTTAAGTTCGTGTTTGTTTTAAAAAACTCGGGAGTACATACTCCGAATGGCCGAATTGATAAAAGTGAGGGTTATTATGACATTTTTCCCATTAAAAATTGCACTCGCTCCTCCTCATTTTGTTCAAAACCCATGTATCTGAATTATGGCCCATAATAATTATGGCCCATATTTATTGAAGTTTATCAAATTTATTACGTATCCGGATACCGATCGGATATCCGACGAATATTTGAGATTTCAAGCAAATTACATGAGCTATAATAGCACAAATATCTCATGCAAATTACATGAATAATAGCACAAACACACCTACTACAGGACAAATATGTTATGCAAATTACATGAGCTATACCTTTTTACTTTTATTTTATTAAATGTTCATATGACTTATTAAACATTAAAAGAGTTACATTGGACGAACCGGAGGAATACTCTGTTCGAATCTAAAGAAATTCTCAGGATCATACTTAGCTTTAACTTCCATCAATTTCTTAAAATTCCCCAGGTAATACTTCGATCCATAGATCCTAGCTTCTTCAACATCCGTCTTATCACTTGGATTGCTTCCGACATCGATGTCTCTGTAGTTCAAGAACGCCTCTCTCGGGTTGCTTGACACGTACGGCTCCATCACATCGTATATCTCTTTCATTAGACCGAGATTAGCGTCTGTGGCGTTTGCGTCTGTCCATAATGCATAGTACTGAATCTTGAACAAGTTTCCTTTTCGGTGAGGAAACGCGGTGGCATTTGCCGGAATCTTGTCCATCACTCCACCGTAAGGGTTCCATTGCATCCACATATTGTTGAATTTCAACATTGTTTTCCAAATCTTCTCCAATCCTTCTATTGGGATCGGTTTCTTGACATAATCCGATTTACTTTTGAAGAATGTTCCTGGCGGGTCCGATGGTCTATCCAAAAGAAGGCTTATCGATGTTCCCACAGGATAGTCCTGCCAAAACATTGTCGTATTAATCCAGCTCATTTCGTAGCAATCTTCACGTTTTAGCCCTAATTCAGGTAAATTCTTTTTCAAAATGGCCATGAGTTTCCTTGCTGATCCTAAAAACTGAGCGTAGAACTTAACCGCGATGGTATTCTCGCTAGATATCGCGTTGTTTACGAGTTGAGGCATTGCTCTCAAGAAAAGCTCTCGAGGCAATTTGCTAGAGACAAGCTGCCATTTGTATAGAACATCAGTACCTCCTTGCTCCAATGTTTTGTTAACCTTAAAAACTGTCACTATCTTTGGAACATGGACGAGGTTGATCTTCCAGGAGAGGATAACGCCAAAGCTCGCTCCACCACCGCCTCTAATCGCCCACAATAGATCATCTCCTAAGGTAGCTCCAGTCAAGATATTGCCGTTGACATCAACTAATCGAGCATCGACGACATGATCGACCGAGATTCCGTACTTTCTAATCAAATTTCCGTATCCACCGCCGCTGATGTGTCCTCCGGCTCCTAATGTAGGGCCAACACCAGCAGGAAACGCTAGTGTTTTGCTAGCCTCTGCGATTTTGGTGTAGAGCTCCCCCACTGTCGCACCCGCATCAACCCAAGCTTGCTTGCTGGACACGTCAATAGTGATAGACCGGAGCTCGTGCATGTCGAGAATAACAAACTGCACAGAAGAAATGTAAGATAGTCCCTCGTAGTCGTGACCGCCACTTCGTATACGGATCTGGATTCCGTTGAACTTTGCACAGAGCACAGTTGCCTGAACATGAGATTCATGCTTTGCAGCAACAATGGCGATTAGTTTTGTGTCGTTAGGGTTTGAGTACCTTTTGTTTTTCGTGTAGGACACGTAAGATGACACGAAGGTGGAGTTAGCATGAGTGTAGAGGGCATCGGTGATCGGATTCTCCCGACTGGTCCGTAAACGAAGGCATCGGAGGAAGTTTTCTACATTTGGTTTACTAACATTTGCATCTGAAACCGAAACAAGAAGAACAAGTAACAGAACAGAAACTACTTCTTTCATTACTTTGTTTGTTTGAAGATCTCAAAAATAGGAAAGTTAAGTAATTTGTTTTATTATTTATTGGGATTTCGACTTATAAGAAAAGATTTTGGTCATATGAGTTACTTCTTTAAATTAAGAAAACCTAAGAAAATATAGAAAGTGAAGTAATGAGGGAAAGTTGAATATCTAGTGAAACGGAAACGTAACGTAATATGAAACTTCTTCATTTATTCAAGAGAATTAGTAATTATCAGATTTTGTTGGTTAAAAATAATACTCCATCAGTTTCAATTTATTTGGTGTTTAAGGTTTTGACGCATAGATTAAGGAATCATTTAGTACGTTGTTTTTCTAATTAAAAATTAATATTTTTATATAACTTTAAACTAATTTTGCATTGAAAGTTGTAAAAATCAAAACAAATGAAACAAAAAAATTCTTTAAGAAAAACAAATAAATTGATACAGAGTGAGTACGTAATAATTCTAGGACACAATGACTTGTCCTCTCACTTTTTCTTTGAGTTATTGCGTGTATTAAGTCCCGTTGAATTCATCTTTGAATGCGTTGCATTACTATTGTCGAATAATATGGGTTGCGTTTGTATTAGTGTAAAACCGTCTAACGATTAAGATGTCTGAGTAAGTTTGTAATAATTTTTTTTTATAATGACTTATCAAAAAAACTAAAGTTTTTTATTCGGCAGAGACGTTGATTTTTTCACTCAAACATTAATGGTAATTTTGTTGTTTTCGTTCGGCAGAGACATTTGTGATTTTATCGGTATCAGTCTCACTGCAGTGTATTTATTACACGTAGGTTTTGTTTAATCTCTCAAGAAAGAGAAAACTTTTAAACAAAATAAATAGACCAAAGAGACAAGATATAGATGAAAGGGATTCGTAATATAATCTAACAAGTACAAGCAAAACCATTCTAGATCATCTTTTTACCAACTTATTTTACCGCATAAACACGAAATCATGGCAAATTACATGAGCTATAATGCATGACATAACTTTTTAGTTTTATATTATTTGTTAAATGCTCATATAACTTAGTAAACAGTAAAAAGAGTTACATTGCACGAACAGGAGGAATACTCTGTTCGAATCTAAAGAAATTCTCAGGATCATACTTAGCTTTAACTTCCATCAATCTCTTCAAATTCCCCAAGAAATACTTCGATCCATAGATCTTAGCTTCTTCAACGTTGGTCTTACCACTCGGATTGCATCCGACATCGATGTCTCTGTAATTCAAGAACGCCTCTCTCGGGTTGCTTGACACGTACGGCTCCATCACATTGTATATATCTTTCATTAGACCGAGATTAGCGTCTGTGCCGTCTGCCTCAGTCCATAATGCATAGTACTGAATCTTGAACAAGTTTCCTTTCCGGTGATGAAACGCGGTGGCATTCGCCGGAATCTTGTCCATCACTCCACCGTAAGGGTTCCATTGCATAAACATGTTGAATTGCAACATTATTTTCCAAATCTTTTCCATTTCTTCTTTCGCAATCGGTTTCTTGACATAATCCGATTTACTCTTGAAGAATGCTCCTGGCGGATCCGATGGTCTATCCAAAAGAATGCTGGTCGACGTTCCCACAGGATAATCCTGCCAAAACATTGTCGTATTAATCCAGCTCATTTCGTAGCAATCTTCACGTTTTAGCCCTAATTCAGGTAAATTCTTGTCTATAATCGCCATGAGATTCTTTGCTGAGCCTAAAAACTGAGCGTAGAACTTGACCACGATGGTTTTCTCGCTAGCATTTACGTGTTGAGGCATTGCTCTCAAGATAAGCTCTTGAGGCAATTTGCTGGAGACAAGCTGCCACTTGTAAAGAACATCAGTACCTCCTTGCTCCAATGTTTTGTTAACCTTAAAAAAAAGTCACGGTCTTTGGAACATCGACGAGGTTGATCTTCCAGGAGAGGATAACGCCGAAGCTCGCTCCACCACCGCCTCTAATCGCCCACAATAGATCATCTCCCAAGGTAGCTCCAGTCAAGATATTGCCGTTGACATCACCTAATCGAGCATCAACGACATGATCGACAGAGATTCCGTACTTTCTCATCAGATTTCCATATCCACCGCCGCTGATGTGTCCTCCCGCTCCTAATGTAGAGCAAACGCCAGATGCAAACGCTAACGTTTCGCTAGCTTTAGAGATTTTGGTGTAGAGCTCTCCTAATGTCGCACCAGCATCAACCCAAGCTTGCTTTCTAGACACGTCAATGGTGATAGACCGGAGATCGTGCATATCGAGAATAACAAACGGCTCAGACGAGATGTAAGATAGTCCCTCATAGTCGTGACCGCCGCTTCGTATACGGATCTGGATTCCGTTGGACTTTGCACAGACCACGGTTGCCTGAACATGAGATTCATGTTTTGCAGCAACAATGGCTATTAGTTTTGGGTCCTTAGGGTTTGAGTACCTTTTGTTTTTCGTGTATGACACGTATGATGACACGAAGGTGGCGTTGTCATGAGTATAGATCGATTCGGCGATCGGATTCTCTGAACGAGTCCGATTGTGCATGCATCGGAGGAAGTTTTCAGTATTTGGTTTCGTGACTTTTGCATCTGAAACCGAAACAAGAAGAACAAGTAACAGAAGTGATACTACTTCTTTCATTGCTTTGTTTGTTTGAAGATCTCAAAAAATGAAAAGTTCAAATAATTTGTTTGTTTTATGTATGCATTGGGATTTTGACTTATAGACAAAAAAAACTTGACTTATAGAAAAAAAGACTAATAAAAAAACTATATCAAAAGTTTAATTTTTGGTGATATGGGGTTTACTACTTTGAATAAACCTAATGAAAATAAAGTAACTGAAGAAATGAGGAAACTTGAATACGGAGGTAGACTTTTTTTCTCTTTTATTTTTAAACATATGATGAAACTTGATTCAATTTATTTAAGAGAATCAGTTGTGATTAAATTTAAAAGCTTAAGAATTTGAAAAAAATTGAAGTTTCAATATAGTTCTAGTGTTATTCAATTATGTATTTTATAAATTTTATTAATTTTTAGTGTTATTCAACTTATTGATAAATAAATTATATCAAATTCTAGTGTTTGGTGATGTCATTTTAAGGGAATTAATAGAAAGTCCACTTAAAAATGTAAAGAAACAATTCCAGAGTTTTAGCAAATATTTGGCATATGACCTTTCTATTAAATACTTTAAAATCTATTATTCCCATTGAATTCTTTTAAATTCATCAATTGAATATCCCCACTTAATAGGTTATAAAAAAATCTATTAAATGCGATTTTTTTCTTCTCTTAAGGTGTTACATATAATCAAAACAAGAAAAACTGAAATTAAATGATTCTGTAGCTCATATGTTTATATATTTAGCTTTGAATGGTGGTAGATTTTAAAGTTGTTTTTGGTTAGTTTTTCCAAATATCTTCTTTATAGCCAATTAAATTTATGAGAAAATAGTTTTTTCTAAAAAATAGGAAATCTAGATATTGATAGTTTTTGTAAATTTTCAAATAAAATTTAAAAGCTTTGAATGGTGATAGATTTTGAAGTTGTTTTTGGTTCTAGTTTTTCCAAAAATCTACTTTGTAGCCAGAGAACTGTGTTTTTCCTCCTAAAAGATAGAAAATCTAGATTTTGATATTTTTTCGGTCAAAGTTCAAATAAAAACTAAAAGTACAATTGTCTAAAATACCATGATTTTATGTTTTTGGGCCAAAAGTACCACATGGGCCAGCAATTTCTAATTTTAACATTTGTGAGAATCACAAATGACAAAATTGCCCCTGACCTAATCTTCTCATCGTTCATCGTCTCTATCTGCCCAATCTCTCGTCGGTGTCGTCGCCTCCTCTGCCCAATCTCTCGCCGCTTCACCGGTGTCGTCGCCTCCTCTGCCCAATCTCTCGCCGCCTCGCCGGTGTCTTTGCCTCCTCTACCCAATCTCTCGCCGCCTCATGAGAAAAAGGAGAATTGCCGAGAAAAGGAAAAGCTAGCTTCTGGAATCTTTGAACCTTTCGTTTCATGATTTCAGCTAAATCAGCTTCTCTAGCCTGAAAAACGAGTCAGGCAAGACTCTGATCTGGTTGTTGCTGAGATCTAGCTCCCTTAAGTTAGCTAAATCAGAGATTGTGTCAGGAAGTTCGGTCAAGTCGCTGAAGTTGCTGCTCAAGTTCATGATTTCAAGTCGCTGAAGTCGATGAAGTTGCTGCTCAAGTTCATGATTTCGAGGCTTGTGAGATGAAGAACTGAATCAGAGCGAGATAGAGACGAAAGAGACGAAGACGAGATCGGAGTGAAATGGATATGAGATCAGAACGATTAGGAGACAAAATCAGAGCATGGTTGAGGTGAGGTCGGAGCTATACGGAGTCGCCGGAAATGACGTCGGAGCAGAGACGATGGAGACGATGACGATGTGAGAGATGATGACGATTGAGATGTAACAAGATCTAATTTTGGTGTTTATAACTAAAGGGTAAATTGGTCTTTCTATTCATTAATGAATGTTATTTGTGGAAAATTAGGGAGTGTGTGGTAGTTTAGAAAGATAAACTAGTTTTCATGCTAATTGAGGGTATTTCTCAGACTAAAATCTACAGTATGCTTCATTAGTTTTTCTTTTTTTAAGCGTGACTCAAAAGTTTTTTTACAAATTTTAATTATTAATTTTTTTTATTACATAATCTAAAAACCATCAACCAAAATTCAAAACCTAAAAACTAAAAACTATTATCCAAAAATCACTAACTCACTAAATATTTTTACATATAAATTTGTAATTTATTTAGGATAAATAAGTATTTGTACACAAAAATTTGTGGTATTATTGGAAAAATAAAATAGGGTTGTAGTTTTAAAACAAAATTTTTTTAAATATGGTACTTTAGTGTATTTCTCATTGTAAAAAACTAAAAACTAAAAAGTGTAGATATTTCCGAAATTTTAATACTTCATAATTTTTTTTTTTTTTAAATCTTCATCTTCCAAGCACACGATCACTAAAAAAAAAGAAAATGGGCGCGTAAGTCTCTTCCCACTCTGTTTCAAAATAACCGCCAACAACACCTCCCAAAACATAACACAGAAACTACCTCTCTGCTTCTCTATCTCATCTCAAAAAAAGAAACTTTTTTTCTTCTCTATCTCTCCAATGGCGTCTTCTCTCTTCTTCTTCGTCTCCTTCCTCATTTCATTATCATCAACTTTTCTTCCTCTCTCAGTAGTACTTTCAGCCACAGTCGTAGAAGACCTCGCCAATCTTAGTCCACCTTCTGATTTCAATACCACCATTGCCAATAACTGTCTTCGTGATCCGTTGCTCCGTTACTGCAGCAACACTTCATCTTCTCCAAACGACATTGTCGAGATTTTCAGATCCACAATCGTCGCTAGCCATCTCTGCAACGAGTCCAAGAACCCTAACTGCGTCGAGTCTTTCCCCAGAATCAGAATCCACGCTCGTCCTAAAACCGCTGCGCTTTACCTCTCTTTCGATTTCTTCTGGAAGTATTGTCCTTTGACCGTTGTCGATATCGAGCTCGTGAATAACTCTCTCAAGAATGGTTTTCCGACAAATGTTCTGTCTTGTGCTCAGATTCGTACTCTTGATCTGAGTTACAACCAATTCTCCGGGTTTGTTCCGGTTCAAGATCTCTCTGGATTAACCAACTTGACCCATTTGAATCTATCGTACAACCGTTTTTCTGAGAACAAGATCTCAGATTCTGAGTTCTTTAAAAGGTTCAACGCCTCGAGTTTTATACAATCCGGTGTTCTTCCCAATGTCAAGCGTTACAAGATGAAAATTTTGGTCTTGTTGATTGTGTTTCCAATAATGGTGATTTTGCTCTGTTTTTGCTTTGGATGGTTATGTATCAAGAGACCTGATTACTTACCAAGAACATGCCGGAGAAGCCACAAGTTCACTTACGCGATGCTCGAAGCTGCGACGGATGAGTTTTCAGATCAACATCTTGTGAGCACGAGCAATAGAGTGGATATCTACAAAGGAACGTTAAGAGACGGGACAGAGACAAAGATCGAGATTTATAAAGAGAAGGTTTCGAGTGAGAAAAGGCGTGAATTCGTAGATGAATGCGAGGCGGTTTTTAAGTTAAGACACAAGAATTTGGTAAGAGTTTTGGGTTGGTGTGATAGCAGAAACTTGAGAGCTTTGGTTACAGAATGGACTCAAGGAGAAACTGTTGAGACTTGGTTAAGTTCATCATCGGCTTTATCATGGAGAAGAAGGTTAAGAGTGGTTTTAGGAATTGTAGAAGGTATGTGTTATCTATCAGATAAATGGCCTGAGATTACATTTGATCTCGGCACAAGCCGTGTTTTGTTATCCGATGATGATCAAGAACCTTTGATTTCTCATTTCAAGATTGGAGATGGAAACAACTCATCAACAACAAGTAAGGGCTTTCTTCTTCTTGAGAATATCAAAATTTAAAAGGTTATAAAAGTTAAATATGTGTTGGTTGTGTTGTTATTACAGATATATTCAACTTTGGGTTGTTTCTTTTGGAGATGGTTACAAATCTAAGACCTGATATGGAACAAGAAGATTCAGAAAGGAGGTATCTTGAGTATATAAGAGTTCATTACCCGGATAATCTAGAGAGAGTGATTGATGAGAAGATGAAGATTAAGGAGATAACATTTGATCAAGTGAAGCAAGCCATTACGCTTGGACTGATGTGTACTGATAAACCACCGTTGAAACAACCAAGCTTGACGCAGATTTATGACTTGGTGGCTTCTTTGTACGAGTCTAGTTTAATACATCATTGAGTTAGTGTTTAAGCTTTTATTGGTTTGTTTTAATTTTCAACAGTTTAGATGGTATTGTAAGGATTTAAGACACACATATTTGTGTGTTTCTTTTCTTTGTGAAATTGAAAGTCGTATGATTACTTAACCCGACCCGGAAAATGCAAGCGGGTCAAAAACTGAGAAGATTTACAAACTATAGACTAGTTGGCAAATGGGAACGTTGGGTAACACTAGTACTCGACGTGACTTGTCTGTTAGTTCTTCGTTGAAAAAGACAAGGACAGTGATGAAATTTAATTATATACTATCAACTTGTTTCTATGGGTTTGAATGATTCGGGTAGATAACGCAGACAAATTCGTTTGTGGATTATAAATTATAATCCGTAATACTGCAGACCAAAATGTAAAAAATCCGTCACGTACTAACTGCAGACCATTTTACATTTAGTCCACCTGCTAACGGTTTAATTGACTTTGCCCGCACTTACCATTCAAAACTTATATTAGGTCACAAAAAGACGACCTCTTCTTCGCAAAACTAATGTTAAAACAGATAAATTGAAGCGTAAAATTTGTGTTCTACCGCATTATGTCTTTTGTAAACAATATACTTGATTCCCAATAATATATTGCTGTTAGACCTTTTCCAATTTTCGCATTAATGAGAATTGTGGGGTTGATGTCCGAAGTTCGTACATGGCGGGCCAGACAAAGTCAATGCCGGCAAAAACGGACTCCTTCACATAATGTTTATCTTCTATAATTAGACTCCAATCACTCATTTCTCAGATTATAATTCCACAAACAAAGAAGCCGAAGTCTTGGGAAGAAGAAATAGAACAATGGAGAGTAATAACGAGAACAAGAAAGTTTCAAGCAAATCATCATCGTTCAGACTACGAAGCCCAAGCTTAAACGCACTTCGTCTCCAACGAATCTTCGATTTATTCGACAAAAACGGTGACGGTTTCATTACCGTTGAAGAGCTAAGCCAAGCTTTATCACGTCTCGGTCTCAACGCTGATCTCTCCGATCTCAAATCAACCGTTGAATCTTACATTCAACCTGGAAATAGTGGTCTCAGTTTCGACGATTTCTCAGCTCTACACAAGACACTCGACGATTCTTTCTTCGGAGGAGCCGGAGGAGAAGGAGAAAACGAAGATGCTGCTGCGGATGAAACGGATCTCCAGGAGGCGTTTAAGGTGTTTGATGAGAACGGCGATGGATTCATCTCCGCTAGGGAATTACAAGCTGTTCTGAAGAAACTTGGTTTACCTGAAGGTGGAGAGATGGAGAGAGTTGAGAAGATGATCGGTTCCGTTGACCGCAATCAAGATGGTCGCGTTGACTTTTTTGAATTCAAGAACATGATGCGCACTGTTGTCATCCCTTCTTCTTAATTTTACTATTTCTTCTTCGTTATTATTTTTCTTTTTCTCTATTTATGTAATGATTGATTCAAACATTATTTTATAAACAAATAAACTGTTTTTTTGGAGGGCTGAGCTTGAGAATGCGTAGTGGAAGCAATAGGTACTTAGTGAATCTCTTGCGTTGTTACAGAGATGAAAAGTGTAAACTTTCTGGGAAAATCATACATGGTTTCATTGTTAGGACGGGATTAAACAGCGATACTTATCTTTGTAATCGTTTACTTGATTTATACTGTGCGTGTGGTGATGGAGATTATGCACGGAAGGTGTTCTATGGAATGTCTCTCAGAGATGTTTATTCGTGGAATGCTTTTTTGACGTTTTGTTGTAAAGTTGGGGATTTGGGGGAAGCGTGTGAGGTGTTTGATGAAATGCCTGAGAGAGATGTAGTGTCGTGGAACAATATGATTAGCGTGTTGGTGCGGAAAGGGTTTGAAGAGAAGGCTTTGGTTGTTTATAGGAGGATGGTTGGTGATGGCTTTTTGCCTTCTCGGTTTACGTTAGCTAGTGTTTTGAGCGCGTGTAGTAAGGCTCAGGATGGTGTTTTCGGTATGAGATCTCACGGGGTTGCTGTAAAAACGGGTCTTGATAAGAACATTTTTGTTGGGAATGCGTTGTTGTCTATGTATGCAAAGTGTGGGCTTATGTTGGATTATGGTGTTCGAGTCTTTGAATCTCTTTCGGAGCCTAATGAAGTCTCTTTTACTGCGTTGATCAGCGGATTAGCTCGGGAAAATAAAGTGTTGGAGGCAGTTGATTTGTTCAGATCGATGTGCCAGAAAGGTGTCCAGGTGGATTCTGTTTGCTTATCTAATATTCTCAGCATCTCTACGCCAAGAGAAGAATGTGATAGCCCGAGTGACATCTATTGCAATGTACTGGGGAAACAGATCCACAGTCTGGCGTTAAGACTTGGTTTTGTAGGAGATCTTCATCTGAACAATTCTTTGCTCGAAATATATGCAAAGAATGAAGACATGAGTGGTGCAGAGCTGATTTTTGCTGAGATGCCTGAAGTCAATGTTGTCTCTTGGAACATAATAATAGCTGGGTTTGGCCAGGAATATCGAAGTGACAAATCAATTGAGTATCTTAAGAGAATGACAGACTCTGGTGTGGAACCAAATGAAGTTACGTACATTAGTGTTCTTGGAGCGTGCTTTCGTTCAGGGGATGTTGAAACTGGGAGGAGGATATTCAGTAGCCTAACCCACCCGAGTGTTAGAGAATGGAATGCTATACTTTCAGGTCATTCCAACTATGAACACTATGAGGAAGCAATAAACAGTTTCAGACAAATGCAGTTTCAGCACCTGAAACCTGACAGAACCACTTTGAGCGTGATACTAAGTTCGTGCGCAAGGTTGAGATTTCTGGAAGGAGGGAAACAGATCCATGGGGTAGTGATAAGGACCAAGATTTCTAAGAACAGTCACATAGTTAGTGGTCTTATTGCAATCTACTCGGAATGTGAGAAAATGGAGATATCTGAATCTATCTTTGATGATTATAACACTGAATTGGATATCGCTTGTTGGAACTCGATGATCTCAGGTCTTAGCCGCAACACGCTGGACACAAAAGCTCTAATTCTCTTCAGAAGAATGCATCAGACTGGTGTGTTGTTTCCTAATGAAACTTCATACGCTATTGTATTAGGTAGCTGTTCAAGGTTATGTAGTTTGGTCCATGGAAGACAGTTTCATGGACAGGTAGTGAAGAGCGGATATGAAAGTGATTCCTTTGTTGAAACAGCTCTTACTGATATGTATTGCAAATGCGGTGAAATAGATTCAGCTCGACAGTTCTTCGATACTGTTTCGAGGAAAAACACGGTTATTTGGAATGAGATGATACATGGGTATGCTCATAATGGAAGAGGCGATGAGGCTGTTGATCTCTACAGAGAGATGATATCAGCGGGAGAGCAACCCGACTGGATAACCTTTGTCTCTGTCTTGACTGCTTGCAGCCACTCAGGACTGGTGGATACAGGGCTTGAGACACTCAGTTCAATGCAGAGAGATCATGGAATTGACCCGGCGCTGGATCATTACATCTGTATAGTTGATTGTCTTGGAAGAGCTGGTCGGCTTGAAGATGCAGAGACGCTTGCAGAAGCGACACCATACAAAAGCAGCTCTGTTCTATGGGAGATTTTACTTAGTTCATGTAGAGTCCATGGCGATGTGAGCTTGGCTAGACGAGTTGCAGAGAAAGTAATGCGTCTTGATCCTCAGAACTCGGCAGCATATGTGCTCCTAAGCAACACATATAGTTCTGTGAGACAGTGGGATGATGCTGCAGCTCTTCAAGGATTAATAAACAAGAACAGAGTTCATAAAACTCCAGGTCATAGTTGGATCACATATGGCAATGATTTTGACTCGGGCTTTCAAAGATAGCGTGTGAAGTTATTCACAATGTATATAAAATATTGGACATCACATTGATTATTATATACTCAGAAAGCTCTAATCTTCTGGATTCTCACTACAAGTTATTCAATATTACTCCAAGGAAATGCTCTCAAAACAAGAAAAGCGTCCCGACAAGAATTCAGTAGAATTTGAAAGAACCGACTATTCAGTTCGAGAAAACAATAGCATTCAAGCAATCACCAAGGTATTTCCTGACCATCCCAAGCAAAGAACTTGCCGTTATCTTGTTTCTTTGCATTGTTGATGATGTGCAATAACTTCTGAACAGAGTATTCTCTTGTAAAAAGCTTTCCTTCAGGAACATTCCTTTGAAACGGTCGAGATAGATCAGTGTCTACTGTGCCTGGATGCAGAAGAATGCATACCACGGGATCTTTCTTCTTACCTAACTCAACAGATACATTTTTTGTCACTGCAAAAGCAACAGTTCAGAACAGAAATTAATGGTTTTCTCAACTCATACCAGATGGGAAAATAAAGAATCTTCTAAACTTATTATTCAGTTGTACATTGATTGAGTGCGGATTTTGAAGCCCTGTAAGAGTGCCAGCCACCAAGTCGGTTATCTCCAATGGATCCTACTCGGGCGCTTAAATTGGCTACAACAGCAACTTCCCTATCAGTTCCGCTACCTCCACCAGCCTTAAGGAGAGGCCACATATGCTGCAACACAGCCAAAGACAGAATAATTTTGTGATTCGTGGAGCTTGGAGAGTAAACGAAATAAGGAGATGCATAACTTAGATTTGCTCTCAAGTTTTCTCGTCCCCCTTTCAGCAATATCTCACTCTGTTTTGCATACGAAAATCGACTCTGGGGCATAATCTTATGACAAAAAACATAGAGAATCTGGAGTGCTTACCTTCATCACTAGAATTGGACCAACTGCGTTAACCTCGTATGCAAGCATCAGTGATGACTTTTCAACCTTGTTCAGTGTTGTTTCTGTACTGACATCAAAAGGAAAAGATAAACAAACCGGGGCTTACTAACGGTGTTCGCAGGCTTCATTGTTTACCCCGAGTTGCAGATAGAACTAAAACTAATATCGATGAGATTGGTTTATTCGCAGAGGGAAATATTACTCATACCTGGCTGCAATACACCAGGAATTGAAAGTATACCAGCGGCATTTATAAGTAGGTTGAGAGAACCATATCTTTCTCTCACAGATTCTGCTGATTCCTAATAAACGGAAAACACAATTTCAGAAAAGGCCAAGAACATGTAGCATATGATCTACACAACAAATGAGTCACTTTGATTAATGAAAGGAGACAGATTTGATGAGTGTAGAGACAAATAACCTCAATGGTAGCTTCATCTGTAACATCAAGCTTATGGATGAAAAGTCTTTCAGAGAAACGGTTCTTCAAATCAAAGAGACTTGTTGCTTCTTTTGGATTTCGACAAGTAGCAACAACATACCCTTTCTCATTGTTCTCCAGCAACTGTCGTACCTTAAGAAAAACGTGAAAAAGAAGCTTAAATAAAACAGCCAAATATGAATCTTATTACTTATCATTTCAGGATTTGTGTAAATGGAAGAGAGAGCCGAGAAAGAGGCTCACAAATTCGAGGCCGATGCCTCTGGAAGCTCCTTGGACCATGGAAACTCCACCTTCCCAATTGGGAAAAGAAGATGATGATGACGTGGCGAAACCAGACACTCTCATCCTCCTTAATGACGGCGAAACCAGCCACGCGCATCCGCTCTTTACCAGAGTGTTCATTGTAGAAATGGGTTACGATTGGATACTTTTTTCGGATGTGTGAGATTATAACGCCACTTTACAACGCCATCGACACGGGAAATTAACTGTCGGTTCGGTTCCACAAAGATGGGATATTAACTCCCAACTTTACATCAATTTCTGACTATTCAAAATTATAACAACAAATCTGAATTTTGGAAATCCATATACTGAAATTTATCTTTTTGACAATTCAGCGGTGTGAGTGGGATTTTCAAATTTAAAACCCATATGTCAAAAATGAGGTTCACAATATTGCATAAATCTCCTTACAAGGATATAGAAACACTATCGATCAAAACTTCGAGCTGCAACGTAAATACTTGCAATGTCATATATCAAGAAGAGGGATCACGGTTATGGTCCTTTTGGGGTCGCATAATTCGAGCCAACATTTTGATATTTCTCTGTGCTTCCAACCAGATTCCAGACCATAGATTTGTAAGTTTTGAGCTATGCCTCTCCACACAATGCCCGCAAGGATATTCCCTGCATCACCCTTGAATCCAAATACACTGACTTTTTTTTTTCTTACTTGCATGATTCAGCTACCAGAAAGATGAACCCAAAAAACAATTTCAGGCTTCATTGATCTGTCGGAAGAGCTCCAAAACTTGCATGGTTGGGTTCTCGGCAAACCACACCTACGAAATATTGAACTCGGACTCACACCAACGCCTAAAAGAGCTTATCATCAGGCATGAGGAATATGCAGTTGTTTGGTCAAAAACACATTCTCTTCGTCACCTGTGCAGCTGAATGATTTATCAGTCCCAAACTTTAGTTATCGAGTAGTTTGCAACCCTTTTCTCTTAGATTTGACTCAAGACCAAAAAACGCGATCCCTGAAAGCACCAAATCAGCTGTCTTCTTCTTTGTCTGCTCAACTAACAATTCATCATAGACTACCATATCAGCCTCTGTCATAACTTTGCGCTTTTTCAGCTCTGCAAAGACTTCTCTTGCTGCTTTTATTGTTCCATGTTTACACATACCAGCGATAATCGAACAGTATATAACTTCATTGATAGAGACACCTTCCTGCTTCATCTCATCTAGTACCTCCATAACCTTCTCGGAGTTATTCCCTTTGCATACATGACAAACCATAAGAGCGTACTTAAACTCCATAGGACCACTTTCAACGTTTCCCAGACATTCACGAACTAATAACATCACTGCATCAATTTCTCCAATTTGGCATAGCCCTTTAGTAAGAGACAGATAGGCAGCTATGGAAGGAACACAAGACATCTTGATGATTTTTTCATGACATGAACAAGCCTCTTGGACATCCCCTTTCTCAACAAAACAGCAAATTGCAATACTGTAAGATGATGAATCTGGTTCAAACCCAAAATCCCTCATTTCATAGAAAAGTGACAAGCACTTTTGAATATTTCCCATCTTGTAAAGAGCTTCCATAAGAATGTTGTACACAGAGACACTGCCATGACCTTTAGTCTTTACGACATCAAAGACATCTAGAGCCATCGTTCTCTTTTCTTCGTCGGCACACAACAATTTAAAAAATTGTGAAAGGTAATCTGCGACAGGGTATCTTGATTCTCCAATCCGTTCTAGCAAATTGGAAAAATCACCCAGTCTATTCATCACCACATATGCAACCAAAATGGGAATTAGAGTCTCAAAATCTGGTTCATGTTCTTCATCAATTGCAATTTGGAAGAGCTTATATGCTTTATCAACCTGGTTCACACTACATAATCCTTTAATAACTGCATTGTATATACCAAGATCAGCTATGTAACCAGAATCCACCAGATCCTCCCATAGATCGCAAGCAGATCTGACCTTCCCATCTGCAACAAAACCTTCGATCAAAACCCTGTAGATGTCCCTATCAATCAAAATCTGCTTTTCTTTCATCTCCATAAATAATTCATAGCCTCTTTCAACTCTACAGTCTCTACACAGACCCGTAACAAGTGTTCCATACGCCATTACATCCGGTTTGATCTCATCACGTTTCATTTCATCCCAAACTCGTAAACTTGCATCCATGTTACCTTCAGAAACCAACGTCTTGATCATCGCTGTGTACGCAAAAACATCAGGCTTACACAAATTCTCTCTCATTCTCTGCAAAATATCGAGCATCTCCTCGATTCGACCTGCTTTACACAACCCTTTTACCAAGATCATAAAAGTAGTACTCTCCTCCACCAAACCATCTTCTTTAAAATCCTCATAAACAGCCAATGCTAAATCAAAGTAACCATTTTTCACCAAAGCATCCATTATCCTATTATACAAGAACACCCTAGGCTTAAACCCAAACTTCTTCATCTTCTCGTAAACGTAATAAACCCTTAAACCCCTTTTATTATCAGCGTGCATTCTAATCAAAATCTCAAATTGTTTCTCCGAAGGTGGTCTTCCCTGAGAATCCATAAGCTCAGGCAATTGATCGGCAGCACGAAAATGTCCGTTTCGATTAAGGCAATACGCAAAAGCATTGTAAGCAGCGAAATCATGTTTATACCCTTTTTGCTTACCAGCCCAATGAAAGAACTTGGCCGCAACAGCAGCATCGTTACCTAATTTCAAAACCTCGGCGACGATACTCGGCGTAACGCGGCGGAGTTTGTTTAGCTCCGAGACCACGGAGGGTCCCCAATGGTTACGATTCTTGCGGAATGCGTCGATGACGAATCGCGCGATCGGAGATAGACCCTCGGAGGCGGCGGAGATCACCGTGGAGGGTGACGGCGGAGAAGAAGAAGATCTTTCATAAGGGAGATGGGTTTCTAGATCCCATTTGCGGAGATCGAAAGGTGTTCGGTGAGTGACGGCGTTGGGTTGTGGTTTGGGTGAGTCTTTGGAGAGAGACTGGCGGTTGGAGAAGAGACCACCGTATACGATTGGGCGGTTCCGTGACGGCTTACGGTGGCCATAGAAGAAACTGGGTTTAAGAGATTTGTCAGAAAGATTCGGAGGTTTTGGTGATTTCATGGCGATTCTTCTTCTACTCCTCCGTTCTCGCTTGTGTGAAAATGCTATCCCCAGTGTCAATACGACGACGTTTCTATTTTCACTTCAGTCTGGTTCGATTGGACTACCGGTGGAAACCCGGTTTTTCGGTTTGATATGATTTGGTTTCGAATCGGTTTATTTCCTTCTCTGAAAAATGTAAATCTAAATTGGTAGAAATTTGCACCAAAAATTAAATAAAATAAAAATAATTGGTAGAAACAACGTTAACAGTACATAATAATTTTAAACAGTACAAAGTAGCGATTTGATTTGAACTGCAACTAAAATATTTTTTTGGGTTTGATATGAACACGGTTAGGTTCAATTAAAAGGATAATAAAGCTGGTAGATCTAAGTTGTAATTATTAAGAGTTTACGTTATTTGGTTCAGTTTCGTTTTATTACATGCCATGTTTAGTATTTGATCTAGACTATAGCTTATAATTATAATTATAATAATATATCGGTTGACAGAAGAAAAACAAAATGAATCACAGCTACACATTATGCAGACGGCAGACCTTACATACTAATGTTTTTTATTCTTACGTCGAATTTAATGTTTAGTCCTCAACTCGAAAAGCGAACTCAATAGGAGAATAATGTAGCTGCAAATTTTTAAGAGGCTAAGATATATCTAAAGGAGACCAAAAAAATTTAGGTAACCTAAATTAGAGTTAGGAGCCAAGGAGAGGCCTCTTCAATTATATTTGGTTGGTTAGGTCTTAGGTGGTCTCTTTTTTTATAACTATTGACGTGAATATTTTCGTTTTCTTTCGATTGTAAAAAGAAAGTAAACAAAAGTCAACCAATATATTGGGACCGTCTAAGGAATTTTAATTAATTTCAACTAGAATGAAACATATCGTAATTGACCTTTGATTATGTCACAATTTAGTAATAAATGATACAAATTGATAAACAAAAGATGATTGTGTTAATAATGATATTTACAACAACAAAACAAGAAGATGATATTTTCCAGAAATATTAGTCAGTTTTTTTCTGTACCCTATTTAAGATCGATGACTATCTTTTATGCATAAAGAGAAAAAAAAAAAAACAAAGTTGAATTTGGTTAAACTCTCAATTATTACTCTGGTAGAAAGAAAGAATGTATATATATTGAGAAATTATTAAGAACTAGTATGATATATACAAAGTATCTATCATAAGTCATAACATGTATTGGAAAATTATTTGTTTACGATCGATTCGTTGGCTAATCACGTTAGATGGTTAGGCAGTCGCTACGAGACTACAACTAGGCAGCAAAACTTGATCACCCATTGATCAATTTTTTCACCCCATAATTGATTAAAGAATAATAAAATGAGGATTGCACCAAATGATTGCAATTGCATCATAAATTAATTATGAAAATATCCATGAAAGGAAGAAACTCATTGTGTCGACATGCATTTGAACAACGACTTTGTTTTTTGTTTGACCTTGATAATAGTCACGGTTTCTCACTAATAGTTTAACAATTTAGAAATAAGGCTCGTTTCAATGATATTCTCATGAAAATGAAATCCGTGTAGATCTTGTTATGCCGATCTTTTATTTTCACAATTTTTGTACTTATTGGGAGGTGGAAATGGATAAAGGAGTCATATTTATTGTACATCTTTTTGTTCTTAAGTTAATGAAAACTTTTGGTCAACACCATTTTGCAATATGATAAATGGATGAGAGTAATTATTATTAGATTCTTGTGAGAATAATAGTACAAGATATGATTTCTTATATAGAGAATTATCTAAACCTAATTTTCTATTTAATATAAACACAAATGTAAATAACATAGTTAGATATAATACTAAATTTTTTAAACTATATAATATTAACATTTATCAACAATATTCTAGATTTTTGTAGAATATTTTTTTTTTTATTCAAATCTTACAACTTTATCTCGACCGTCGATCTTAGTCGATCTCGGGTTCTCTATTTCCCAATACAATTTACATAAAAGGATTTATTAATTCATATTCGTAAATTGGTCATAATAAAAAAAAAAACTTGAGGGATAAAAAGTAGATATTGGGTAAAGAAGGAGAATTAGTTTTAAGAATATAAAGAAAAAGGAGAAAAAGGGAAGGAGCTGAATTGAAGGGGAAGGAGAGAGTGGTGTCGTAGTTGTGGTTTCGTTTTGCATTGCACGTTTCTTTCTCCTTCACTTTCTTCTTCTTCTTCCTCCGCTTCTCTCTCTCTTTCTCTCCCTAAGTCTCTCTCTCTCTTTCTCTCCCTTAATAACGTCGCTCCTTTTACCCATTTCAACCATCACACAACTCTTCTTCTTCCCCCCCCCCCCCCTTCTCTCTCTCAATCCGTTTTCTCGCAAATTCTCAGGTACTCTTTCTCTATCTATGTTTTGTCTCTTCCTATTACTTGGCCTGATTTGGATGGGTTTCTGCATTTTCCCCAAAACGAAATCAGTTTCTGATCAAAATTGTTTGAATCGATATTCAAAATTGGGGACTGAAACGTTTCTGGGTATCTTCTGATCCGTGATTTCTCAGATGGGTTTTCCATAAAGCAAAGAAATTTCGATCAAATTCGAAGACTTTACTCGGACCCTTTCTGCATTTTGTTTTCTCTGTTTTTTGTTTTCTCTGTTTTTTGTTTTTGTTCTCTTCTCTGACAAACATGCTCTCTGCCTAAGAACTTTTTCTCTTTCCAATTAACACATTAATTTAATTAATTTAATAATTGAACTTTGTTCTTTATTTTTCATAAATGTATTCAACTTTTGTCTGTCTTTTTCCTTGTTTTTTGATTCTTTCATTTAGGTCCCACTTCCAACATCTTTTATATTTATTTGCTTCTGTTTATAACATTATTTTTCTTTTACTCCAAACAGCAATCTGCAGAAAGCATGTACTTCATGATTCCTGGCTACTGAATCCTGAGTTTGTTTCTGGAGTTTTTTTTTTTTTTTTTCTTAGTACCATAATCATAAGACTTTGAGGTACTTTTAAGTTCACATTCTTTTCAATCTCCAATGCTAAGTTTCTCTAGAGCTAGAAGTCAAGGAAGAAACACTAGACCCCTTGGAGGTTAGTCTACAATTTCCATATATATATCGAATCTTTGCAACATTTAGATATCTAGATGATCAATCATTTTCTTTGATTTTTGAAATATTCAGGGATGGATTACTTAGAACCTAAAAGGAAGAGCAATGTCATGGGTAGGATTATCTTGGTAGTTTCTCTTACAGCTTTATGCATTATTTTGCTCAAGCACGCTCCGAGTTTCAAATCACCAACAGCGGTAACTCCATGATCCTATTTGTTACTCTTTCCTTGTTGTCTGGAAACATTCCTCTTGAATCTTGTTCTAAGAATGGTTCTTTTAGTTGATGTTTTTGTAATATCAGTCTTGCCGCAATTTGTTGTTCTTCGCAGTTCTCTCGTAGCGAGGAAGGCGTGACACATGTGTTAGTTACTGGTGGTGCTGGATATATCGGATCACATGCTGCGTTGAGGCTGCTAAAGGACTCATACCGTGTCACCATTGTGGTAAAGTTTCTTTCTTTGATTGTATTTGGCAATCCATTGGAGAAATAGTCACACTGCAATGTTTGGGTTTGTAACACTAATCATTTTGTCTCAAAAACAGGACAATCTTTCTCGGGGAAATCTTGGCGCTGTCAAGGTTTTACAAGGATTGTTCCCAGAAGCCGGGAGACTTCAATTCATTTATGCTGACTTAGGAGATGCCAAAGCTGTAATCCTTCGTATCCCTAAGATTCTCTAGATTGTTTTTTTCCTGGTATTTTGTTTGAAGTATGGGTTATGTTCATTTCAGGTCGATAAAATCTTCTCAGAGAACGCATTTGATGCTGTTATGCATTTTGCTGCAGTAGCATATGTTGGAGAGAGCACTCTAGATCCTCTAAAGTACAATCTCTAGCCACTGTTTTATTCTTAACATCTCTGCAAGATTAGAATTCTTTGTGGCTAATCTCATGTCGATTTTTTGTTCCGTAGGTATTACCACAACATTACATCAAACACATTAGTAGTTCTTGAAGCTGTGGCTAGACATAAAGTGAAGAAGTTGATATATTCAAGCACATGTGCCACTTATGGAGAACCGGAAAAGATGCCTATCGTTGAAACTACCCCACAGGTACTCAAAACAGTTTAAGAAAACCCTTTTTTCGCATGATCATGACTCATCAAATTTTGAAATTATCGTTTTTCAGGTCCCGATTAACCCTTATGGAAAAGCTAAGAAGATGGCTGAAGACATGATCCTGGATTTCTCTAAAAACTCTGACATGG
The DNA here is from genome assembly GCA_004349715.1 of Crucihimalaya himalaica. Classification (NCBI taxonomy): domain Eukaryota; kingdom Viridiplantae; phylum Streptophyta; class Magnoliopsida; order Brassicales; family Brassicaceae; genus Crucihimalaya; species Crucihimalaya himalaica. Next base: position 1,736,839 of record SMJT01000029.1, read on the forward strand.
CAGTCATGATCCTAAGGTCAAGTTCTAAAAGCTTTAAAAACGTCTCTGATTCTGATTTGATCAACCAAACAATATCTGAATGATCTTTATTACTTCCACAGATACTTTAACGTGATCGGTTCAGACCCAGAAGGTAGACTAGGAGAAGCTCCAAAACCCGAGCTACGCGAACACGGGCGGATTTCAGGTGCTTGTTTCGACGCAGCTCGTGGCGTGATTCCAGGCCTGCAGGTAAAAAAGAAACACTGATCAGACCCTCCATGCTTCTTTGTTTACTCAACTATTTTAACTTGAAAAAATGGATTCAAATTTGATTAATCTATGAACAGGTGAAAGGAACAGACTACAAAACAGGAGATGGAACTTGTGTTCGTGACTACATAGACGTTACTGACCTAGTTGATGCTCACGTGAAGGCTCTTGAGAAAGCTAAGCCTAGAAATGTTGGAATCTATAATGTAGGTACTGGAAAAGGAAGATCAGTGAAGGAATTTGTGGAAGCGTGTAAGAAAGCGACAGGAGTAGATATCAAGGTAGATTTCTTGCCTCGTAGACCTGGAGATTACGCAGAGGTTTACAGTGATCCAGCTAAGATTCTTAGAGATCTTAAGTGGTCTGCTCGTTACACTAATCTTCAAGAAAGCCTTGAGGTTGCTTGGAAGTGGCAAAAGACTCATCCCCATGGATATGCTTCTTCTTAAAGACCCAACGAAAAAAAAAGAGATTTAATTTTGAACTTTTTGCACAATTGTTTTGAGAGATTAGCTTATAGAAAGGAATTGATTTATTACAGAGTTACAGTTCAATAAGTATTATTCTGGTAATTTGATACAGTTTATGTAAGAACTAATCAGTGACTTTATATATAAAGGGATACAGAATTCAATAGACGCAATAAGCTCATTAGATTTAGTAAGGATACCACTTCCAATCACTATCACTCAGTGCCGTGTTTAGATTTGTGGAGGCTATGGTAATATTTTTCTAAAAATGATCATTTGAATTGAAAGAAAATATTAGTAACAAAAACTTATAATGTAAAAAAATTCAAAATAAGTTTTTTTATGTTCTTTTTCTAATAATATTCCTTTTTCTACTTATACTATTTGTTTTTAATGTATATTTTCACTAATTATTATATATTACTTAAGAATGTGTTATGAAGATGTAAGAGACTCTCCCTAAATAAATGGCATAGTTAAGAATATACTTTCCACTAAAAATGATATCATTAAACAAATAATTTTATCAAATTAACTAAACAGATAAGCTTACTTTTTTCACAAAAATGTAGCCTTTAATTTTAATTTTTTTTTGGTAGCTTTGGGCATTTGACCTTTTGGCCAAAGTGTAGTGAGGGCTCTGATATCAGCTACCACGAACATAATAAATAGTTCAGGGCAATCAGGCTTTAATTAACGTGTGAAAATACATAAGGCAAAGCCGTAGAATAATTCTCATCAAACAAGCTCCAAATTTGAAGGGTTCACAAATAACATATACATATTATGATATTATACATATAATATGCGTGTGTGTGACACATACATAAAAATGAGAGACGTGCTCGAAACTCCGAACGGCAGCTATGAGGAAACTCTACACCCCCAACCTGGAGGGGCATCTTAAATCATTAAACTTTACCCAATTTGGCCTCTTCTTTTGCAAATTCAAGCATTTTTTTAGTTATTAAATTAATCAGCGTCAACCTTCAGGTGACATGTGACATTTCCAACGTTAAGCTGGTAACTCTCTTTCTCTTTAAGTTTTGAAATAGCTTTATATCAGAATATATGCAGTTACTTGTTATCTTAACATTTCGAAAATGGAGAGTATTCACAGGCTTGTTTTCTTTGCCCTAATAGGGATTTTTTTCATTACTAATCTCGCTAATGCTCAAGGTCAACAAGGTATTTTATGTCTTCACGGTTATACAATCCTCTGCACGTATATACATTAATGTCCATTTTTTTTTCTTTGAACGTACGTAAAGTTCACTTATATTGCACGCTATATATTTTGTGTGGCTATATTATCTTTAGACCTATATATTTACACAAGCTTTAATTTTCCGTTTATTTATATCTACATGCAGGATTCATCAGTTTAGATTGCGGAATGCCCCATAACGAGTCTAGTTATACCGAAGAGTCCACCGGTTTGAATTTCTCATCCGACGCTAATTTCATTAGCAGCGGAGAGACTGGTACAATCAAAAACGAGGATCCGGATTATGGCATGAAATACATAAAGCCATATAAGCATCTTAGGTATTTTCCGGAAGGAACACGAAACTGCTATAATCTGACTGTCATGCAGGGCACACATTATCTTATCAGAGCCGTGTTCCTATATGGAAATTATGATGACCTTAAACAAAAACCAAAATTTGATCTTCATTTTGGCCCTAATTTCTGGACAACTATAAATTTGCAAGATCAATTTGGTAATTTCAATCGGATTACGTTGGAAGATGGTCTCATAGAGGAGATAATCCACGTGCCAAAGTCAAACTCTTTGGATATTTGTCTAGTTAAGACAGGAACAACGACGCCATTCATATCAGCATTGGAACTACGTCCCTTGAGAGATGACACCTATACTACTAAAACTGGCTCTCTGAAGGTATTCTTCCGCTCGTATTTCAGCAAATCTGATTCCTTCTTCGGTTCTGATATCATCGTACGGTAAGTCAACTCATCCTATCTTATTAGTTACTACTTACTAGTGTAGATCTTCGTTATTTAAACATCAATAAAGAGAAAGAAAATTGGATTTAAAAGATAAATATTGTAATATTTAAACATTTATCTATATATATATATTATACGGTTAAATGTCAACTATTACCAAACTATCATTGTGATTAGATTTAATCAATTTTTTTGAAAAATAAGAAAAACTTGTGAAATATAGATAAATAAGACATGATGACACAAATAATGTTTAGAATATATCTTTTTTTATACCATTTTGGATAGATAAAATTTGATCTAAAAAGTTTAGAATACACCTTCTGAACTTTAGAATATGTATCCTAAACAGTCTACATGTTCTACAAAATTTAGATTTTGTATTCTATACACTTTACATGTTCTACGATATTACGAAATCTATTTTCTACGAATCTTAGAATACATATTCTCTACTCTACTCTATGTCTTACGAAAGTTAGAATAAATTATCTAACCTTTACTCTATTTCTATGAATGTTAGAAAGCGTATTCGTATGTTTTCTTTTATATTCTACAAAAACAGAAAATAATTTTTATGTAATTTACGGGGGTTTATTGGTTCAAAACAAAAAATAATTTCTTTGGATTTTGAAATCCAAAGAAAATCATGTGTTATTTAATCATTGATTTTAAAAAATATTTCTAAATCATGTGTTATTGGTTCTATCATTTGTAAATACTAATTAAAATCATGTATTATTCGTTTAATGATTTATTGTTGGATTTTAAAATCCACATTATATTTTGAATGGATTTGAAAGTGAAAAATAGAAGGATTCAAATCCGTGGGTAAAACATGTTATTTCAAAATCCATATGTATTGATTTTAAATTTAATAAAGATTTTCAAATCCTACATGGATTTACAAATACTTGAACCAATAAAGCCCATTTTCTATTCAAAAAAAGGAAACAAAATCGAAAATGGGGTAATCAAAAATTCATGATCGTAATATAAGGTAATTAAATATTAATGTTTTGTATACGTCTACAAATATCAGAAATTTGTATTCTGATTAGTTAAGATTTCTATATACCTAAGGAAATGATTTCTTTTGTGTCGTTAAAAACATTCTTCTTGTTCCTTTCATCATCTATTCTTTTCCTATTTTCACGATTTTTAAGTTCTAAAGTTTTAATTTCATGAGTGTGAGATAAACAAATTGTTGCAGATCTATGTAACATATGGTGTATGGTGATCGATGACGTACAAGAGAATAAATTATTGGAATGAGGAAGATAAAAAGGAAATCGATATGCTCATATTTGTCCAATCTTTTATTTTTATTTTTATTTTTTAATTAAAAAGAAAGAAATCAATGGGGATCAAATTGGTTGATGAAATTTTTGATAATTTTACAAGATTTTTAAAATTAAGGGTATAATAGGATTTCAATCATACAAAATCATATGTCACAAATCTTTGATTTACAATGCATATATGGACAAATATTTAGTTATTTATTCTTTATTTCTAATTTTCTCTTTTTATTATTAATAAAAAATTGAAAGATCTTACTCCTTCCGCATCTTAAAAATTGTCATTTCGGAGTTAATTTTTTTGTTTCTAAAGATTGCCGTTTTATATTTTCAATTGAATATCTGTAAATAATTTCCATATTTACCCTTTATCCAAAACTAATAACTTTGTATTTAACTCATTATAATTTATTTAGTAGTATATTACATACAAGCATGTTTGTATATTAATTGATTATTTAATTAATATATGTGAAATATGTTAAATTGATGGCTTCTTCTAATTTTGTCGTATAGGTGTTGCGGTCTGGTTGGCGACAATAACATAACTCCTCAAATTAACATAATGTTTGAAATATTTATAAAAATACCGAAAGTTAATTTTGTTATATATTGTAGTGGTTGTAGCTTTAGAATTGCGCATGTACGATTTAAGGTGTAGATATTTTGGCGGTAGCTTTAGGATTTTAAAAATGAAAGCTTGATAGGTTAATATGGCTGTGATTTTTTAATTTGAAATTAGATTCAAAATATGTAAATTAATATTTTATCTATATAAAAAATATATATTTTATCTATATAACAAATAATAAATTAACATTATGTGTGTTATAATATTATTCACATAATATATTATTTGTTAATATGTATCATATGGTTGAACAAAAAAATTAATATTGTAGATGTTAAGATGCAAAAAAAAAATATTGTATATGTTAAAAAGTGCATGAGTGTAAACTAGTTATGTTAGGTTGGGTGTATGTATGTACATATGTGTGTTAGAAAATAACTAAATTTTATTTAAAATTAAGGAAAAATGATTCCTACTACACAAATTATATGACATTACATAGCCACACATACAAACTATCCAAATGTCATTTAAACTACACTAACAAACAAATGATGTATACTAACATATATAAATATGATACGTTACATAGCCACACATACGAACTATCAAAATATCATTGTAACTACACTAACAAACAAATAATGCACAATAACATACACAAAGTATTAAAAATATTATTTACATAGTATATTATATATATAGTAATTAAAATTAATATACTTTAATTTTAGTAAAGAAAAAAGAAAAAATATAGATATTAAATCCAAGAAGCTCTTATGTATGATAAAAAATAGTTTTGAAATATATAATAATCTCACATTTTAAACAAAAAAAAATATAATTCTTAAAAATAGTATTTTATTGACAAATTGAGACGCTAGGCGATGCACGAATGTCTAGCGCCTAACCGTATACGCGGGCGCATAGGCGAGACCTATACGGATTAGAAATCTCATACATATATCTTAGATCTATTAAGCGCGTCTAGACTCTACACGGTGATCAGACGACTCAAATTTAAGCTATGCAGTAGTTTTGGTGGTTTTAAATAAAATAGATGTCTAATAGCGTACATGCAGACATTACGCAGTGTAGGTAGGTATAATTGAATATTTCTTGAAATATTATTTTTAAGAATTATATTATTTTTGTTTAAAATATGAGATTATTATATATTTTAAACTACTTTTTGTACATAAGATATTATTAATTTTATATTTGTATTTCTTTTTACAAAAACTAAAGTTTGTTAGTTTTAATTACTATATATTTAATATATTGTGTAAATATTATTATATATCTTAAAATATCTAATCCGTCTAGGCACCGCCTATACGTTCGCGTATATGGCTAGGAGTCCGTGCACTGCCTAGGACCCAGATTTGTCAATAGAATACTATTTTAAGAATTATATTTTCTTTTATTTAAAATGTGAGATTACTATGTATTTCAAAACTATTTTTTATACATAAAAGTTTATTGGATTTAGTGTATATATTTTTATATTTTTCTTTACTTAAACTAAAGTATATTAGTGTTAATTATTATATATATAATATATTATGTAAATATTGACTTTTATTCTGATTTTTGCTAAAGCAATAGTTTCTGCCAAAAACTTTTTGGTGGAAAGACAGTGAAAAAGGTAATACGCGGATACTGACCACTAACTTGTTTTATCGATAATACATCGATTGTGTCAGGTATCCTGATGATGTCCATGATCGTCTATGGCCCGCATTTTTTTTTATAGATGAATGGACAGAAATAAACAATACAACTCCATTAAATACTACGAATGCCTTTGATCTGCCACAAGCTATATTTTCAAAGGCTTCCATACCCACAGGTGCAGGTAAGTCATGGAGTTATGGCTGGGAGATGCAAAATCAGGACGACATTCATTTGTACCTTCACTTTGCCGAGATCCAAGCCTTAAAGCCCAATGATAAGAGAGAATTTAGTATTTCGTGGAATGAAAACACAATAATTAGTGATAATTACAGTTCTCCGAAGATCATGGTTGACACTGTACCTATCAGAACTTTGACTAAATGCGATGATTTTTGCAACCTAGAGCTTGTAAGAGCTAAGTCCTCAACTCTTCCACCATATCTTAATGCCATGGAGGTTTTTGAGGTACTCCAGCTTCCTCAGTTGGAAACAGATGAAAACGACGGTTTGCCAACTCTACTTGATCTATAGGAATATATATATATATAAATTTCTTTATATGTTGTTGTTTATGAAGTTAAGCTATTGAACTTTATATGGCCAGTAATTGCATTCAAGAACATCCAAGCGACTTATAGACTACAAAAAACGAGCTGGCAAGGAGATCCATGTGTGCCTATACAATATATGTGGACTGGTCTAAACTGCAGCAACACGATTCCCTCTATTCCACCAAGAATCATTTCGCTGTAAGATCATTGGAACACTCAAGTTTTCTTGTTCAAATAAATATGTATTTAATCAATGTATTATTAGCCCGTAAATGTGTTCTGATCCACACACAGAGACTTCTCTAATTATGGATTAAATGGAACCATAGCAAGTGAAATACAATATCTTAGCCAGCTACAGAAATTGTAAGTCTCATCTATAAAATTTACTTTTAATGGGAAATTGTATAAAATATATTGTTTGATAATAACTTCATAAATGTTTGCATGTCCTAGGGACCTATCAAATAACAATTTGACGGGAAGAATACCTGAATTTCTTGGCAAAATGAAGTTGTTGACACTCATGTAAGTTTCCTAAGTAAAAAACGAAATAGTACAGTTTTCAAAAGTTAGTAACTCATAAGATCGTAACACGTGTCATGTTAATCGATTCAAGATTTTGACACGTGTCAGAATTGAAAAAATGTAAAAATTATTATAAAGAAACTATACAGAAAGATAATTGAATACCATTATTCTGAAAATGGAATTTTTATAAAAAATTATAAAAACTACTAATTCTTATAAAAAAACTTCCATAATTAATAAAATATCTAATTCTAAATGAAAAGGAAATGAAAATATTGAACTCTATATAAACAAAAAGAAAATTTAATTATAAAAGAAAAAAAATTGTAAATATTGAACTCTATATAAACAAATAAGTAGTCTCATATTTTCTCAACAAACAAAACATTTTTCTTCAAAAACACCATCATACCTTCAACTTCATTATATTGGTAAAACATCTATTTCTTTTAATTTTTACAAAGTTATTTTAATTTAATATTATGAGGTTGTCGGAAAAGGTATATTAGTATTAGATTTTTATGATTATCAAATTTTTATTTAACTTCAGTATATTTTTCTCCTAATTTTCAGAATTTTTTTTAAATTTATTATTATGAGATTGACATAAAAAAATATTTATATATTTTTATGATTATTAAATTTTTCTCGAATTTTATTTTTTCTTATACTATTCAAAAAATGTATCATCTAAAAGACAATGAACTAAGAAATACTAAAAATACAACATTAATTTAGTTTTATGTCGACTTGAAAAGAAAAGAAAATTTAAATATGTTTAAAATAAATAAATCTTATTCAAATAGAAATAAATCAAGCTATATATAATCAAAATAAATATATGGTTGTAACTTTATTAGGGTTTTCTATTGGTAAATTATTTTAGATAAACATCCTTAATATTTTATTATATATTTATTTTTATGGGTGATTTAATTCTTTTTAATTTTTTTTTTGTTTTTTTCATAAATTTTAAAATACAAGATTATAATCACGTATATATGCGGGACCTAATCTAGTATATATATATATATTTTGGTTTCAAATCATAAAATGGATGCATATGATAATGTTTCATCTACGAAGAAACTTGAGTGGGAACAATCTTAGCGGCTCAATTCCTCAAACCCTTCTTAACATGGAAAAGAATGGGCTTATAACGTTGCTGTATGTTTCTCTCTCTCCCAACCAAAATTTTCGATGGATTAACCATTCCATATATTTAGTAACATCGAGTACTTAAATTAATAGCGTTCAAGGAAATCAAAACCTCTGTTTGGATCCATCATGCGACAGTAAAGCTGGTGATGGAAATAACAAAAATAAATTGCTAGTACCCATTCTTTCATCGGTTGCTTCTGTGGGTATTACTACAGCTGTGCTTCTTCTCATTATTCTCTTCTTTAAAAAGAAGAGACCATCCAAAGGTAAGCTCGAGGACAAATAAAAGCTCAATGACTTAGACTTAATTTATGATGTGTGATTCTACTTTTCCAGTTATACGCCCATCAATGATGGCGAACAAGAGAAGCTTTACTTATGAAGAGGTTACAACAATTACAAATAACTTTGAGAGAACTCTTGGCGAAGGAGGGTTTGGAATCGTGTACCATGGTAACTTGGATGGTAACGAACAAGTGGCTGTTAAAGTGCTCTCTCAGTCCTCAGCTCAAGGCTATAAGCAATTTAAAGCTGAGGTACTTTCACCATAATTAATTATTATTTGCACATATTCAAAGAAAATGTATACCAAATTTTGGATTACATGTGGTTTGATAGGTAGACCTTCTTCTCAGAGTACACCACATTAATTTGGTAAGCCTTGTTGGTTATTGTGAGGAAGGACAACACTTGGTCCTTATTTATGAGTACATGTCCAACGGGAACTTAAAACAACATCTATCTGGTAATCATGATTACCTAATTTGTTGCCTCTTGGTTTACAAAAACAATGATCGTGCGTCATGTTCTAACTTCTAACACACACACACACACACACATCTTTATGAGACAGGAGGATGTTCTAGCTCCCCTTTGAGTTGGGCAACTAGGCTAAGAATTGCTGCAGAGACAGCACAAGGTTCCTTCGAAGTTTCCTATTCCTATTGTGTGTTTTTTTTATGATAAAGCATGAGTCATTAATTCACATTTTCTTTTCCATAGTATAGTAATATTTTGAGATGTTCTCTTCTCTTGGTGAGTTTTGAAATAAACCTTTTATGAGTTATATATTATACAGGACTGGAGTACCTACATATCGGCTGCAAACCACCAATGATTCACAGAGATATCAAATCTATGAATATACTCCTTGATAATCATTTCCAGGCTAAACTTGGCGATTTCGGACTTTCAAGATCTTTTCCAGTGGGAAGTGAAACTCATGTGTCAACAAATGTTGCTGGATCTCCAGGTTATCTTGACCCTGAGTAAGTGATTTATAACACAACACATAAATTATGTTATCCTTTTTCCATTTGGTGATTTTTTTTTAACATTTATTTGTACTATAGATATTACCGAACAAACTGGTTAACAGAGAAGAGCGACGTCTTCAGTTTTGGAGTTGTATTACTGGAAATCATCACAAGTCAGCCAGTGATTGACCAAACTCGTGAAAAGTCTCACATAGGAGAATGGGTGGGATTTAAGTTAGCCAATGGAGATATCAAAAATATTGTGGATCCAAGTCTCATTGGAGATTATGACACTAGTTCATTGTGGAAGGCTCTTGAGCTAGCAATGGCATGCGTTAATCCATCTTCGTCTGGAAGACCAAATATGCCCCAGGTTGCTAATGAACTACAAGAGTGTCTCTTATCTGAGAACTCAAGGAAAGAACGGAGACATGACGTGGACACCAATAGTTCTGTTGAACTTAGCACAAGCTCTGGTCCCGAACAGGTTCCTGATGCACGCTAATTCATGCCAAAAATCCCAATAATGAGTGTTAATTTATTTATTCAATGTATGAGATTTGTTTTAGTCTTCTTGAACTTTAAACATTTGTTCCCGATTAAACTTTGACATTTGCTCCATAAAATATGTGTCAGGTTGTACAATTTCTCTAAAGATTGAGCCTCGAAGTAATAAACACTGAGGCATAGTCAACTTCTGTTGTAGCTGTTTTCTTGTTTCTCTAAGTCCTCAAACAGCAATAAATATATAACTAATTGCAGCCTAAGTCCAATATGTTTGGGCCCATAATTAAAATAAGCCCATAAAGAAGAGTGTATTCCATTCTTTTATAAACCCTAGAAATTTCCCACTTCCCGATTCGCTCAGCCAAAAACCCCCAATTTTGGCCTCTCGATTTAGTTTTTGAGACCCTAAGCTCGATCTCGATCTCGATCTCGTTACTCCGGCGTACTCGATTTCGGCCAGTGTTACTGTTTAATCAGCGAAAATGTCGATGTCGAAGAGTTCAAAGATGCTTCAGTTCATCAACTACAGGATGCGAGTGACGATCCAAGACGGAAGACAGCTCGTTGGGAAGTTCATGGCGTTTGACCGTCACATGAACCTCGTTCTCGGCGATTGCGAGGAGTTCCGTAAGCTTCCACCAGCGAAAGGGAAGAAGATCAACGAAGAACGGGAAGATCGCCGTACGCTTGGTTTGGTATTGCTTAGAGGTGAAGAAGTTATCTCAATGACTGTTGAAGGACCACCTCCTCCTGAAGAGTCTCGTGCTAAAGCTGGCTCTGCAGCTGCTGTTGCTGGTCCAGGTATCGGTCGTGCTGCTGGACGTGGTGTACCTACTGGTCCGTTAGTTCAAGCTCAGCCTGGATTATCTGGTCCGGTTCGTGGTGTTGGTGGACCAGCTCCTGGAATGATGCAGCCTCAGATCTCTCGTCCGCCTCAGCTTTCAGCTCCTCCAATTATTCGACCTCCGGGACAGATGTTGCCGCCTCCTCCAGCTTTTGGTGGTCAAGGTCCTCCACCTATGGGGAGAGGACCTCCACCGCCTTATGGTATGAGGCCACCGCCACAGCAGTTTTCTGGACCACCACCGCCTCAGTATGGGCAAAGACCAATGGTTCCTCCTGGTGGTATGATGAGAGGACCTCCTCCTCCTCCACCTCATGGGATGCAAGGACCGCCTCCGCCTCGCCCTGGAATGCCTCCACCTCCTGGTGGTTTTGCTCCACCGCGTCCTGGCATGCCACCACCGCCTAATCCACATAATCAGCAGCAGTGATTAGGTTAGCAGTGAATGAATATGACTCTTGTCTCGGTTCTTTGTTTTGTCAATTTTCTTGAGATTGTGAAGGCGTTATTAAGTTGTTGGATTGGACTTCCTCAGGTTTACAATGTCGTGCTTTCATGTTGCCTATCGTAACTTTAGCCGCAATCTCTGATCTATCTTAGCTTGCAAAGTTTGTAGATTTTGTTGACGAGTGAGTGTGTTTGCCTTATCTTCTTGTGTTTCATTTCATTAAACCTGGTTATCATCACCTTATTTGCGTCTGAATATCTGTTTTCAATGTGACATCTAACTCTAGGATTGTTTTACATTGCCAATCCTTCTAAGGTTGAAACAGCAGCTAAGCTGCACCATTTTGAAGAATTTAATCCTCTATTACAAACTGATCAGACCCTGGTTGCCCTTAGGGAAGAAGGGTTTAATCGGTGACAACTATTAATAACCTCTCTGGTCCTTGTTTATCGATTGTTTAGGTAGAAGTTGAAACCTTGTTTAATGGTAAAAGGTTTTTACTTTAGATGCTGTGATCACACCCGTACAACTGAAATGCCAAAGCAAAGGGCTTTGGAAAATGTTCGTTCTGTAGTATTAGGCATAGACATTTCATTTCAGTTTATTTTCGGGTATAGTTCGCATTCGGATAGTTCAAAGTCAGGAAACTATAGTTGAAATCGGACCCAAATCATTTTGGTGTAGTGTTTAGTTTACGTTTCCATATGTTAGATGTGTTAAATTTGATAAATGAAATAGTGAACCAGTGTGGTCTGTGGTCAGTTGAATGATAAGTAAAATGCTTGTTTGTAGTGAAATACATGGTGAGAAATTCAGAATAATTCGAACTAAATGGGCAGTATAAAATATAAAAGCTCCATTACTAATCAAAATGGTAAAAATAAAAATATTGCAGATGATAAGAGGCAAATTTAACTAACTTGTCTAATCGTGGACATTTCAGATTTGGTTGGCTTTCGGTCTAGCTACAATCCTACAAGTGAATCGTGGCCGATCTTTTTCAATTCGGTTTGGTCTGCATTTTTTTTGTCAATCGGTTTGGTCTGCATTTTAAACCCGACAAGTGGTTAAAAGTATCGGATGAACTAACCAAGATTCGACAATAGTGATAACTGTTTTACTGAGTCACATTCATTACTTCTACATCTAGGAATAAAAATTGAATGACTTCTAGCAAACTCAGACTGTTTGACTTCGCAGCATTGAGTTTTCGTCGATGATGATTTATTCACTGTGACATTTGTAAAAATGTTAAACCAAAAAGAATTGGTCTCATTACAAGAATTGTGCCGTTGAAGGAAAAGGTAGAAAATAAGAAAAAAAAATTGGTACGAAATGAATTGAAAAGTCAAAAGAAAAAATTACCTGTGTGACCCATTGACACTCCTAATGATGCTTCACGTTTACCCCACCCATTGCTAAATCTCAGCTTTTTTAATTTTAATACATCAAACATACAATAAAGAAGGCTGCTACAACTTTAATCATATGTTAATATATAGTCGTTACTTGTTATTATTGTTTATTTCTTGATCGGAGATTCGATATGATACTTGATTATAACGAATTGGACATCCCAACTAGTATCAGACGATTAAAATCAGATTTGTATATACTGATCGAAATCAAGAAAAATGGAATACTTATTATTACATAGCTTTCTTTAAAAATTTCAGAAAAATATGTGGAATTTAAAACTTAGGTAAAAAAAAATAAAAAAATCCGACAAGTTCCAACAGCTAAATTTTGCAAAACTCTGTTTTGGTTCCAGAAACACTGTGCTCGTCCTTTTCATTGCTTCTCGTTCTAAGGGACCCCTGTAGTGTAGTTAAAACGTTCAAAAATATTCACAGAATCCAAGAAACAAAAAAGGTTTCAGATTCTCGTGAGTTTTGGGTTCTTCTTTCAGCTTAAAACATATCTTATCTATCTTGTGTATATATTAATAAGTATAAATATGAGCACACTCTTCTTTTCACCGTCTCCCAACATGATAAAGAAATAAAAGGCAGTTCCTTTTTTCTGCAGATTCCACTAATTCACCATGTTTGCTTAATGATTTCTTCTTCTTTTGCAGCTTTTTCTCTTTCTCTCTTTATCTTCTTATTTAAGCATTTTGTGGGTTTCGTTGGCTTTTTTGTATCAGTGAGTGACAAATGAGGAGAGTTTCAATGGTAAACTGTGGGGTGTTTCTTCTGTTCTGTTTTGGGTTTTTATCGAACTCATTTGGACAAGATTATGATGATTCTGATCTAAACTCTACTACCGCTGTTTACATTGTTACTCTGAGACAAGCTCCTACTCTTCATCTTTTCCAACAAGAAGCAGAAGTGAAAAGGGTCAGAGATAAAAACCACCAAGGATCCAAACATGGAGACACTTCCAAGTTTACTAGACCAAAACTTCAACCAAGGTAATTGCATTTTGCTTTGGAATCTTAATTTCCAGATTTTGGTTATTGAATCAATCACTGGATTAGAAAGAGTTCACTTTTAGGTACATGCATTGTATGATTGATTCTCTTAAGTATCATGCTTTTGAACAACATTAGAAACTAGATTTTGTGTATAAAGGTTCAAAATGTTGTTGTGTAGAATCTTTACTGGTGTTGATTTAGTTTCTCTGGTTATATATAGAAACATCTCGAAATCACGTTATTGGAGATCAAGGAGATCAGCAATTGCTCAAGCTCATGACTCTTTGCTTAGAAATGCATTGAAGGGAGAAAAGTATATAAAGCTTTATAGCTTCCATTATCTCATCAATGGGTTTGCTGTGTTTGTAAGCTCACAACAGGTAATCTTGATCATACTATATCTTTATGAGCTTATACTATGTTTGTTGTCTTTATGTAGAAGTTCCTGAAATTTTCTTTTATTTGCTTCCACAAAGGCTGAGAAGCTGTCAAGGAGAAGGGAAGTAGCAAACATAGTGTTGGACTTTTCTGTAAGGACGGCGACAACTTATACACCTCAGTTCATGGGTCTACCAAAAGGTGCTTGGGTTAAAGAAGGTGGATATGAAACTGCTGGAGAAGGAATTGTTATCGGGTTTATCGACACTGGAATTGACCCAACTCACCCTAGTTTCAATGGCACTGACACTTCTCAGCGTCAGTATCCCATCCCTAATCATTTCTCAGGTGTTTGTGAAGTTACACCAGATTTCCCATCGGGCTCATGCAATAGGAAGCTTGTTGGAGCTCGCCATTTCGCTCAGTCAGCTATTACTCGAGGGATATTTAATTCATCTGAGGACTATGCTTCACCTTTCGACGGCGATGGCCATGGCACGTAAGTATACCTTATCATTGGCATCTTCTTCACGTTCTGCTACTAAATATTGTTATCTTGATGAAACAGACACACAGCTTCCATTGCAGCGGGAAACCATGGGGTCTCTGTTGTAGTTTCTGGCCATAACTTTGGAAGTGCTAGTGGAATCGCTCCTCGTGCGCAGTAAGTAAATAGACATTACTAGATACCATCTTTTTATCATTCATATTGCATTGAGTGTACTAATGACATGTTTTGGTATATACCAGTATTTCTGTTTACAAGGCCTTGTATAAGAGTTTTGGGGGATTTGCTGCAGATGTTGTTGCTGCCATAGACCAGGTACATCATTTACCTTCTTCTTTCAATTGACTAACTAGAATGTATCAATCTTTCCATGACACTTTTCAGTGATTATTAATTTTGTTAGGCAGCACAAGATGGAGTTGACATATTAAGTCTATCCATCACACCTAATCGACGTCCTCCTGGTGTAGCCACGTTCTTTAACCCTCTAGATATGGCTATGTTGTCCGCTGTTAAGGCCGGTATATTTGTTGTGCAAGCTGCTGGAAACACAGGTCCTTCTCCTAAGAGCATGTCCTCCTTCAGCCCATGGATTTTCACAGTTGGTGCTGCTACTCATGACCGAGTTTACTCTAATTCGATAATTTTAGGCAACAATGTATCTATTCCAGGCATAGGACTTGCACGTAAGTCTTATTTCATTTCATTTCATCAGCTATTTTTTATTGCCTTAGCTTTATTTTTGCTGTTTTGTTTTCTTCTTCTAGTTCCTACAGATGAAGGCAAGATTTACACAATGATCTCTGCTCTTGATGCATTGAAGAACAAAAGTTCAGTAGTAGACAAAGACATGTATGTAGGTGAATGCCAAGACTATGAGAGCTTCGATAAGGATCTTGTCCGTGGGAATCTCCTGATATGTAGCTACTCTATCCGTTTCGTGCTCGGGCTTTCTACTATTAAACAAGCTTTAGCTGTTGCCAAGAATCTATCTGCAAAGGGTGTTGTTTTCTATATGGACCCATATGTCCTTGGTTTTCAGATCAATCCTACACCGATGGACATGCCCGGCATCATAATACCATCCTCAGAAGATTCTAAGGTGAAAATATAACTAGAAAATAGAACACTTAATCTCTTGATTCTTCTGGAAAAACTATCTAATAACAATATGTAATTCATATGTAGGTTTTGCTCAAGTACTATAACTCTACTCTTGAAAGAGATGGAACCACCAAGGAGATTGTTAGATTTGGGGCAGTTGCAGCCATTGCAGGTGGACAAAATGCTAACTTCAGTAACAGAGCTCCCAAGATTATGTACTACTCAGCAAGAGGACCTGATCCAGAAGACAGCCTTTTTAACGACGCCGACATTTTGAAACCAAACCTTGTAGCTCCTGGAAACTCCATATGGGGAGCTTGGAGTTCTGTTGCCACCGAATCCACTGAGTTTGAAGGTATACAAATATCTCCAAAGTATGACATTGTTAAAGTTAAAAGACATTCCCATGTCAGCTTTTATGTTCTTTTTGCTCTTTTTAGGAGAGAACTTTGCGATGATGTCTGGTACGAGCATGGCTGCTCCTCATGTAGCTGGTGTGGCTGCATTGATCAAGCAGAAATTTAGAAAGTTCAGTCCTTCAGCCATTGCATCTGCACTTTCAACAACCTCTGTTCTGTTTGACAATAAAGGCGAGGCGATTATGGCTCAGCGTGCTTATGCTAATCCTGATCTAACCTTGTCTCCTGCAACCCCATTTGATATGGGGAATGGCTTTGTGAACGCAACTGCAGCTTTGGATCCTGGCCTAATCTTTGATATTAGTGAGTTAAAAATGGCTCTTTTCCACATTTTCATATAACCAAATGTAGATCATTTTAACAGTCTCTCTGTCTATGCAGCTTTTGAAGACTATATGTCATTTCTTTGTGGGATCAATGGATCAGCTTCAGCCGTTTTCAACTACACCGGCAAGGATTGTTTGCTTAGAAATGCAACAATCAGCGGATATGACCTCAATTTGCCATCCATCACTGTCTCGAGGCTTAACAACACGCAAACTGTCCAAAGACTAGTGACAAACATTGCTGGAAATGAGACCTACAATGTTGGTTTGATTCCTCCTTTTGATGTTTTGATGAAGGTATCTCCTACTCAATTCTCTATAGCCAGTGGAGAGACAAAGTTACTTAGTGTAATCCTCACAGCAAAGAAGAACAGCTCTAGTGCTAGTTTTGGGGGAATCAAGCTGTTTGGCAACGCTGGACACGTTGTTCATATTCCTGTGTCTGTCACAGTGAAAATTACCTCAAAGCAATGAACCTGAGAACCTGGTATTACACAGAGCTTTGGTAGATAAGATAAATTGTACTCATTTCATTTTCCATGTAAATGTCACATAGCATTTATATTATACATGGTACATTTTATTTGATACAACATATAAAACTAGAGAAAAGATTCAATAATCATTAAACACAATAAGGTAGTCTGTCTTCATTCATTACGCGTTGCCTCCATCTCTGTTTCCTTTGTTTGGAGAAGAAGGCACCTTCTCAGATTCCTCTTCCTCAGCAGCAGCAGCTCCAGAAGACGGTGTTGCAGGACCAGAAGGATTTGTAGGTTTACCCATTGGAAAAGGAGCATACTTGTGGAAAGGCCAGCCTTGGAACGGGAATTTATACCTGAAAAAACCGGCTATCGCAGAGTTTGTTGCAGGCTCATCAATCTTGGTCATGGCAGAGGATGATGAATCATCAACCTTAGTGGAATCAGAAACAAGCATTGCCGGAGAATGAACATGTTCTTTCCCAAGCTTCTTCCCTATTGCAGCCGATGGTGCTGCGAGTTTTGGGCTGCGAGAGCAGAGCACAGGTGGAGTAGTAACGAATGTGAGAAAGATTAGGCAGAGATAAACTCTTGAGTTTGTCATTGTAGCTGAATTAGTATTCTCTTTTTGGACTTTTAACAAGAGATGGTTCTTGTTGTGAAAGTTGTTTGTTTGATGATGTTTGGATTCTCAATGGTGTTGTAATTTATACAGTTGAGATTGTAATGTTAGGAGAATGTGTTGGAGATTCAACGTTGGATTTCTACTTCTTACCTACATCTTAATTTTCAGAATCATGCTTATTGTCATGAGCTTGATGAAGGTTGACCAGAGAGGGTGAGAAATTAGTTGATTATAGTATAAAGTTTATATTTTTTTTTAAAATGATGAGTTTTGGAATCTTACAATGAAGAGAAATCTGAAGATGGTGTGATTTGAACATTACAAAAGTATTGGTTTTGTTTGTTTGAATAGGAATATTCTTTGGACTAAAAAGAAAAAAAGAATTTAATTAAATATCTGGAAGATAAAGTCCAAAAATAGAAGATCTTTTGCACATTCCTTGATCAGAGAGTGAAAGCGATTCTAAATTTGCAGATCGAGCTCCGAGTTCGCTATATCGCCGGGACTACTGCAATTTGAGCCAGTCATGTCTTCGGATCCTGACAAAATGATGTCCAAAGCCGACAAAATGTATGCTTTTCTATCCTCTTCCCTTCTCATGTATGTGAAATGTCTCTGTATGAGGTTCATGATCGGTGGAAGTAATAATCGATTTGGGTTTTAAGGGGGGTTTAGTTAATCGACATGATGAGCCTTTTCTTTTGTAACTGTGATCAAGAACGTGATCGATTTTTTTATGACTCGATCAAGGTTTTTGTTGGGAATAGAGAAGAATCTAGGATCTTGTGTATTGTTGCATAGGATCTGAGTTTGCTTATGTTTAAGAACACTTCTTTTGATAGAATGAAGTAAAACTTAGGTCTTTCAGAGTTTGGAGCTGCCTCCTACAACTTCCTCTGAATTACTTTCCTGTTTGGTCAATCCTGGACTAGAAAATGCAACTGTATTGGCTTTAAAGTTGATAATGAGTGGGCAAAGTGTATTTTCCTTAGTTTGACAAGGTTGAGAAATCATTTTTGGATTGGTTTGATATGGAACATCGTCTTTGCTTTTAAAATGGTGTTGTTTTGTTTTCGCCTACATTTCAGTGATCACTTTCTGTTATTAACCATCCTTTTAAGCATCTTTGGTTCTTCATTTCTCACAGGACAAAACTCACGCTTACTAGGTGGAGTGCTGATTGGAGAGGTGCTACTGAGTTGTATGAACAAGCAGGTGGGAAAAATGTGTAGTTTCCTCTATGGCAGAATCTAAGTTTTAGATTTCTTTTTGCTCTAAAAGCTTGGAGACTAGAAATTTTATAAGCATCGCAGATTCTTTCCGTGCTGAAATGAAACCTGATTTTGATCTCGTCCTCTTACTCCTTTTCATCCATAAACAACAGCAAATGGGTTTAGGGCATCAAACAAATATGAGAAAGCTAAAGTGGCTCTCGAGAAAGCTTCAAAAGGACAGGAGATGCAAGCTTCGTATCCAAAAGTTTTCGTTAAAAGAGTATAATCTGCCGCTGTTTCTTTTTGTTGTATCCACATAACATTCTGTTTAGTGTTATCCTTGATATTAAATAGTCCTTGGGATGCTGCAAAGCATATGGAGTCTGCTGCTGCCCTAGCACAGAAGCTAAGTATTTGGAATGAAGTTGCTGATTTTTATAGAAAGGCGTCTGAGCTGTACATTGAGTGTGGAAGGGCACAACCTGCATCAGATGCGCTTGGGAAGGCTGCCCGGTAATTCTATATTGACATCTTAAAAACAAGAAATTGGATTTCATGACTTTGTATCTAACTATCTATATTCGAAATGCCATTGGCTCTGATGTCCTCTATATGTTAGTGAGTGTGGCTTCTTGAGCTCGCTTTGTTTTTGTTTGCTTCATCTTCACTAATTTTATGTTTCAGTGCTTTGGAAGATGTCAAACCAGATGACGCCATCCAACTATACACTGATGCTTGTGAAATTCTTGAAGAGGATGGGAGGGACCAAATGGCTTTTGATCTGTACCGTGCTTGTGCTAATGTCTACATAAAGCTCGAGAAGTAAGTTCTTGCTTTCTTAGAAATCACACTAGGTTAAAGTTTCATTGCACATGGATATATTATCAGTTAGTAGTGGTATCATGGAAACTCATTATCCCTCTATCTGATATAGTAGTTGATTGGCATACATTAAAATTTGTAGGTTCACAGATGCTGCAACCTTTTTCTTAAGATTGGGTGTAGCTGCTGATAAGTGCGATGCCACAAATAGCCAGTGTAAGGTATGAGTATATGCCCTCTTAACTTATAGTACCATTTGGTTCCATCTATGTTCAACCTTTATACTTTCTGCCTAGCTCAGACCAATTCTCTTATATCTATGAATGTTAGTGTTGCAGATTAACTGTTTACTCCTTAACACCATTTATTTCAGGCCTATCTTAGTGCAATCATTGTATATCTGTATGCTCATGACCTGAAGCAGGCAGAAAAATGCTACAATGACTGTTCTCAGTGAGTATACTTTTCTCTCTTTATGCAGCCACTCCGTAGGTCAATGATTAATAATATCTGGACCGCATATATTACTACAAACAAAAAACATGAACGATTTAGGAAATATGATACCCAATTAGTGTCTGAATATTTTTCTTCTTTTGGGTAAGGATTGATACTTTTCTGAAGAGTGATCAGAGCCGAAGTGCTAGTAGACTTCTCACAGCCTATAATGAAGGTGATATTGAAGAAATCAAGAAGGTGGCGAGTTCAAGCACTGTCTCGAATTTGGATCATTCGGTAAATCACTGAATGATCTGTCTAATCCTAATCCTAATCTAATCTTAATCCTAATCCTGTCTCTCTGTGTTTCTGAATTATGCTGGTTATTGTGACACCAGATGATCATAGAGAGTTTCATTATACTACTGCAATCTAATACGGAGAAGTATTTTGTCTGCAGATCATCAAGTTGGCTAGAAAGCTACCCACTGGAGATGTTACTGCAATTCAGATGAACACTAATGACGATCTCGACGAGGATGATCTCACTTAAAGTTTCTCCTCTTTGTACAGATTCAGATTTCTACACTTTGCTTCTTTTCAAGCCAAAGATTTAAAAAGACAATCGTTTTAGTCCGAAGTACTGTGTGAATGATTAGGCTCTGAATTCAAATTTGTGCATGTTTTTTTTTTTTTCATTAAAATACAAGCAAACACTCTAAAGGCTGTTATTTTTATTTGATAACACAGCTCATACAGGTTGGTTAAAAAGAAAAATATACAGTTCAATTTGTATCCTGGTTTTTGTTTGGAATTGTCTACTAATTGTAAAAGCTTTTTCTTTTTCTTCAATTGAAGCTGGTACAGATAAGCAAATGAAATAGAGAACAATGGTACATTGCAAATGCAATACAATACAATACAATACAATCATTAATCCTAATCCCTTTTTTTAGTAAAACGGAAAGACATGTCAACGAAGTAACCTCTTCTGTCTACTTTTATATTCCCTCTCTAGATTTCTTGACTGATACAGATTAACTGTAGCCTGAACACATACCAAAGGAACAACAAACACAATCAACTTCAATGTTAGTGTGTGTATCTGCTTGCTAGTAATTAAGGACTTTTCTCCATCTTATCTACCAAAGTAGAGAGCTCTTCTTTGAGCTCGGTGTTGCGTGTCTCACCGCACAGAAGTCCATGCATCATAACTAATTCTTCAGGTGTCGCCTTCTTCAACAGTCCACGCAGAAGCCTTGTGTCCCGATCCAAAGAGGGATCTGAAGCCCCTCCTTTCTCTGTATCATCCTTTTCTCCTTCTTTTGTTGGTTCAGCTTCAGCACCAAACAGTTTCACTGCTTTTTGGTTCCAATACTCCTCCAATTGATGCTTTGGATCAAGAGCCTCGACCACCTGTGCACAATGTCAACTTTCAGTCTACAACGCTTGCAGAAAAAATGAAAGAGAATATGCAAATTTCATGCAAACCAGTAAGGAAGATGCTCAAGGGGACTAAAACAGAAGATGGGAGCTTCTCATCCAGCAAACAGGAAAAATAGATGAATCTTTTAACAGTAGAAGATTCAGAACAACATAGTTTTATGGCTATGTATGAGAAATTAATTATTACCTTAATTACGTGCGGGGAGATAAATCCAAACATTTCAAGCCCATTTATACTCTCCAAAGGTTGTAAAGAGGTCAAAGAGCTCACTGGTTGATCACATCTCTTGATAATTTCGAGTTTGAGCCTCTGTGTCACCATTTGCCAGCACTTCTCAGCAGATACATTCGAGAAATTCTCAGTGGGGTAATCTTCTACTGAGACCTGGAAATAATACTGATGGATCAGTAACTTACCACTTTCATTTGTTATGAATGATAAAACAAATTTCAGTTATATTCTCAAAACCACTACATAATTAGTGTACCCTGAACAGTGGACCAAGAAGCCCTGCATCCAGAACCTCTGAGATGTAGTTGGTTAGTTTTGTTGGGTCAAGCACACTTAAGAACTTAACACGGCTCTTGAACCCTGTAACATTCGATTAAAAGCAAAAGTCTTAGAAGGCATAAACAATGCTCAAGTATAAAGCTCATCCAAAATCCTCAATTCATCTCACCTTTTGGGTATATGGCTTGTTTACTGCACCACAGCTTTTTCACAACGAGAGATCCAGAGTTCAATAGCTCAACAGACTGACTCAACCTATTGGTTGCAGCGTCTTGGTCCTTCCCTTCTAAACAACCATCTACTTTCTTTGCCAGCTCGCTACACCCAACATCTGAAACTGAAGGTGGGTTTTGAGATTCAACCGAAATCTTCTTCTCGTCAAACTTACCTCCCTCACCAAGTTTTACATCCGTGACAGCTGGTGTATCAGTGATATGTACATGATTTCTTTCGCTTTCATGACCATGGCGATTTACATCTTGATCACCATCTTGTGTCAACTGAACTTCCTTGTTTGTGGTTAGATCACTTTGCAAGTGTTCGGACACTAACTGAAGATTGTTTTGTTCTCGCTGCTGTACTTTTGATGAACCACGGCTCTTTGAACATGAGGTAGCCTTGAGGTAAGAATATTCTTTTACTCTCGGATGCTGTGAAGGATACTGGTCACGGCATTTACGTGCCCATACGTCTATGGCATCGGGATCCCCTTCTAGAGCTCTGACCAGTGATCGTAACTCATCCAAGGTGTGGCGAATTAGGACAAATCTCTCCTTACTTTCACATGAACACAGATCCTTAGCGTGGGTAAGACATGCAAACCGGTTGGGGGAACACTTGCAGCTTGAAGCAGACATGTGCAAGTCATAGAAGCACAAGAAGCACTCTCGTTCTCTCTTAATGTCAAAATCACCCTCCATCTTTAGCAAGCTAAAACCATCTTGAAGGTGGTTTAGTCTTTCTTCTTCCATCTGCACCCGCTTCTGCTAACCTCAGCTATGTTAGTCTCATTGAAGATGTTTGATTCAATCTTATCAACAATCAGGTGGACTAGTACACAATTACTTCAGAAGATAATTGTCAATCTATGAAATGTAACATATTGTATGCTTGTTTGAGTATATATTTGTACATACATGCATCTGTAAGCACAAAAAAGAACAGAGAATCAGAATCACCTTAACTGCCTTCGTAAGCAATCCATCCTCACTACAAACCCTTTTCCATCTCGCAATCACAGGAGTTTTCTTCTTTGAAAGTGAGAGCTCCCAGAGGGAATAAATAGCTTCCAGAGCTGCTCCAAGAAGGAGCTTGTCATGCGACAATGAACTCTTTCGCCGCTGCTTGCTATTGCTTTCCACTGCATTCTGTCCATGAACCAGCCAATCAACTGGTGCAACATTTACTGCTTCCGCACAGTTGAAACCACAATTAAACCCAGAATGATAGGCCTTAGGAAAGGTTAGAATGAATTCTCCACTGCGTTGGACAGCTCGATAGACAGGTACTCCCTCCTCTTTTAAGATTCTTGGAGATAACTGAGTGACCTGATAAAAAAAAAAAGAGGAGGTGCAGAATGAGATACGTATTATGTTAACCATAAGACAGCTCTGCCCATCTCCAAAGTTACACACGTAAGGAGTTCTAACTAATCAGCATAGCTTGAAATAAAAAACGAATTGGGAGAAACTTTGCACCAGTTGATGTAGCAAGTCCGGCTGTTCTTCAAACAAATCTGGAAGACGCTTTTTCATTGCGTTTTCGAAAGAAGCGTAATGGTTTCCGGGGATCCCATACCAAACTTTTGGATCACCCGTGTGTAAGTAGTTCAAGGAATAAAGGTGATGATCTTCAACATGCTGTTTCAAACAAAGCAAACAGGCAAATTTCAGATGGTTAGTACATAATTCCTAGAAAGCACATGAAAGATGCATCAATTCCATAATTTTGGTCCCAAAGGTGTAACTTCCTGTAAGTAATATAATTTTGATTCACCAATAAAACAGGTCTTTATATAAATCTTTCATTAGCTGTTTTATTTAAGCAACAAAAAATACCAGGAAATATCAAAAGATTATTTATGCGATTCAATAAATTAACAAGAGTCTTACCCAACAAAAGGTTGAAAAGCACATTCCAACATAAAGCCACGGCACAATGACTCCTGAGATATCGCAGCTCTCAAAAGCTAGAACAGATCCAGGAAGACGGGATAAATTATTTAGGTTCCAACCACATTTAGAATATTGATCTGCTTCATTTTTAGAATACCCCGGTGAATGCTTAGGGAAACCGCTTCCAAATTTCTTTGTTTCCAAGTCAGCTCCATAGTACACCTGTAATAGGCCCAAAAACAAGAGCAGCGAGTTAGAAGAATTTATGCAAAAGAAAATGGTGAAACCAAGAAAGACAGAAACAGTGCACAGGCTATCATACAGCTGCCTGTACATACCTCTACTTCATCAGTTGCTTGCTCCACTATCCGCCAATATTCACCTTCGATGTCCTTAACCTTTGGTTTAAATTTCTTATCAGACGCTCTGGAACCAGGATGATCCTCTGCCTGAAAATAACATTCCTTAAAGTATTCATCATACTTCTGAAATTCTTCCAGGGTAAAATCTGGCCCAGTTTGAAAACCAAATTTTCCTTCGTTCTCACTAGAGGAAGAAGTATCACAGCCTGAATCTCTTTTTCTTCTTGTGTATCCAATTTTACAGGTTCTTCTCCGTTTTCTCTTCTTGCTTTTGGAAGATTTTTTAATTGGTTCTCTATTTTGAAGCAAGTCAATCAGCTGAATCCGGGTGGGAAATTTAGATTTCTCCCATATTTTTTTCTCCTTGAGAGGACAGGGAGGTCTCCATGCAACAGGCGGCACAATTCGGCATATGCCATATGTTTCAGCTTTAGAGCGCAACTTTTCTATGTAACCAAGTGGATCATCAAAATCCTAACCATGAACACATCAAAAGGATAAAAAAATTCAAATCGATAACACTTGAATTACCAAGAAAGAACCAAAACTGCAGCTAGAATTTATAAAATACCTCATTAGTGGGATAAAATATGGGAGCGTCATCAACCAACGGCCTGCAAGCTTCTGATGGATTCCACCTAGCAGTTATCTCAAATACGCAACAAATTGAAATAATTTAGGAATGAGATTCTTGGACAAGTCAGATAGATCATTATTTATCCATGGGTTTTCCAGATGAGATTGCTAAATTTCTCAAGAACCAAGTAGTTGTATTGCTAAATATCCAGCAAAAAACATAAGAAGCACTCTCAGAAACTCAGAAGAAGAAGAGATTTTTGAAAGAATATACTGATAAGCAAGAGCCAAGAATTTGATTACAACTAGAATCGTTGGATTCAGACTCAGACGGGTTTTAGCAAAAATACAAGTAGTCATTTTGATAGATACTAGAAACCCAATTAACTGGAGACAGATACTAGTCATTTTGCTTACTTTGGGACTAGGAGGACTAGAGTCAGGTTCAAGGCTATTCTCCCTTTTAATCGATTGTTTCTCAGAATCTTCCTGCAAAGAAATTACACAATTCCCCATTCAGAAACTGCAACAGTGCTACATAATGAGGGAATTGAATCAAGCAAACATGCAAATTAGAAGAGAAGAGAACCTCCATAGCCACAGACTCTGCTAGAGATGCAAGCTGATCCATTTTAGGTTCAGAAAAGGCCGATACTTTTAACCCGCGTGACCTAAGAAAGAAAAAAGATCTGTTAAAGGGAGAAATCTCTTACTTGAAATGCAGTGCCGTTTCGAAACCCTAAAAACCCAAGAACGCATAAGGATTTGTCTCTATGAGAAAAAAAAATCTGTGATAAACCAGTTGCAGAAGTATAAACTAGAAGAAAAAATCTGTACCTTCGGGAAGGGGCATTCACAACTATACAACTTTTGGTTAAATTATGTTTGAAATAAAAAAAAATATGTTTGAAATAAAAAAAATATGTTTGACCAATAAAAAATACCTTAGGTTAAATATCTCTAGGTTTTTTCTTTCTTTTTCTTTGTTCCTTTTTTAAAAATGATAGGCAGATGTTATAAAAAAAAAGTAATAGCCACACATAAAACTCGCATTATAGTGAAATTAATTACAATAAACAAATATTTACTAGTTGAAAGTATTTAAGCCGTTACTCTCCAAATTCATCTTACGATACATAGCATATGCAAAGACATGGTGACACTCCCATTCCAGCACCAAAATTCACTAATCATTGACAAAAGCACAAGAACAAGCTCAATACTATACTATACGAACACAAGGAGTATACGAAGGAGAAATCGCTATTGGTTTTAAACTCGTGGCAAGTAGAATTCAGAATTCGATCTAAAACCTCTCTCTCATTTCTACTCCATTTTAGGCATTTATTGTAAAAGCAAAATTTTTGGTTAAATACAATTTTACATTTATTAAAAAACAGCATTCTTGTATTTGTGTATCACTTTTATCGTTTTATTTTGTTCAATATATATTGTTTATGTAATAGTTTCATTTCAAAATCTTATATCATGATTTTGTATTATCGATTTCAAATTAATAAAATAGATTTACCTAAAAAGAGCACCTATTGTATATTTTCTCATTGCTGCCATTTGGTCCCATTGCCTGATTGACTGATTCAATCATCTATTGTATATTTTCTCATTGTTTTATATACTTTACTTTGTTAAAAATGTCATTTCATAAATAAAAAAGATTAGAGAGAAATAAAAACTCGTATAAATACGAAAGTGATAGAACAGGGGAGTGCATTAGACAATCTGATAGTGACTTTGAGAGACAACACACAAAGTAAGCCACAACATTTACAATATACGCGCACACATATCCATTTTAGGGGACAGATGGTGGCGGTGGCGTGGCGTCGGTGGTGGAGAATTTGTTAGAGTTGATTAAGAGGCGGGAAATGGAGACGGTGGAGACTAGGAGCATAAGAATCACTCCGGCGAAGGCGGCTATGAGTGCTCCAGCGCCGTGATCACAGTAAGTGGCAAACCTGTCGCAGACTTTGTTCCACTTGGCGTGTTTGTTTCCGTTCTTCCCCAGCTCCGCTACGAACACTGCTGCGTTTGCAGCCGCAGATACTAGAGTTGCGTTTAGCTTTTTCAAACGTAATCAAGAAACCAAGTCAACACATATGTTTACTGAAGTATTTAAAACCGAGCTAATTCATTTCAAACCAAACTTTAAAAACTGCAAATGTGTGTACACAATGGTAAGTATATATGATTATACCATGTCGAGAATGGCCATAGAGAGGAGGCGGAGACCGTTGTACTCCAGTTTCCGGCTGAAAATCTGAAGAGCAATCATCAATAAGTTGTGGAAGCTCACCATTACATTAGCTATAACAAAGAACCTGTAATACATTTTACATCAAGAATCAGTGTTAATAACTTTAAAACATTTTGGTTTCAATAAGTATGTAATCGAGTACTTATAGGGATTTCCTTCGCTTACACGAAAGCCGGTGTGTGCTGAAACTTAGCGGTTAAAGTGGCTTTAATAGGAACAGTACCAATGGTGGCCACAACCAAGGTCTTTGTCTCTTTGTTCAGTGCCATTACAATGGCTGCAGCTAGTGTAGCCATGAATGCAAATATTCTCAGCCCCAATAGTAGTTTCCAGCTCTTTGTGGTCCCACCAGCCACCACAGTCTTCCCTCCGGCCATTGTTGATGCAGTGAGTGATCAAGAGAAAGTGATGAATCTCTGTGTCAGTGTGACAGCTTATTTATATAGAAAGCTTGTGTTCGGTCTTGTTGAGAGGTATTGTCTGATCATCTAACTTTTAATGTTCGTGGAGGGTACTAATTAGGTTTAGGTTGTTGTGACAAGATTACTTCAAAATAAATTTCCAGATTTCCTTGCTCTAAGACAAGTCTTATCTACCAAAGCGAATATCAGTTTTCACTTATTGTGTTCCATGTAGCAAATATTATCCAAAGAAGAAACAGATTTCAAAGCCAAATCTTAATGTTTTGGTGGGTGTGTCAAGATTATATTAATACATTCATTAACAATGCCTCAAGGGCCAATGGTGTTTTACAAGTCTACAAACAGAAGAGAAGGTCAAGTTCCATGGAGCAAAAGAACGCCAGATTATTGGAGCAAAACCATTTTTGTGTCTTCAACTTTGAATAAACCCCAAAAATGCAGTAACAAAAGATTCTGAATAAGCCTTTTTCTTGGGTTAAAAAGGAGTCAGGAGATATATATAAACATACAGTTTTTCCGCGTATGTAATATGCACAAACCAGACGCAGGAATAGACGAAGAATTTGGATAGGATCTTTCAGATCTCACTTATTCTTGGTTACTTTTTATCAGTTGTCACTCCAACAACAACATTGCTCACCTACAATTCATGTTTGCAGTCAATTTGTCAATTCTTCTAATGTGTAAATAAGAACAAGGAACTAAGCTATATGTGAAGCCGTGTGAACACAGGTGATAGAAATACTCACCAACTTTCCACTTTCATCAACGGACATAGGGTTTTCTACAACAACGGTTTGGGTCTGAGAGGGTGGTGTTGACTGTGTTGGAAAATGAAATATCAATGAACAGAGTAAGTACTGGTTCCATAAGAATACACAGAACTATTACAAATTCATAATCTGATAACTCACAGTTGATGTAGAGGGCATTGTCCCGGGACAAGCTGTTCCATTTGGCCGGTTAGTTGGGGGAGGTACCCTTCCATTGCTCATCTAAGGATGAAAAATGAATCAGAAATGAAATTCCAACAGAAAGATCTAGTAGGAATTATCTTTATACTTAACTCCATGCAAAAGTGGCTTAAAAGATAGGAGTACTCACATTAACGTTAGTAACGAATTGACAAACAGCGCATTTAACAGATGATGCACCATAAGGATACATGAGGGTCGTCCGACAATGCCCACAATTGATTTGTGCAACCTGATTGGAGGGTGCATGAGCAACCGGATTGGAGAGTCCTGTTGATTTCAAATAAGTCAAGCACAGTTTCAGAAAACAAACAAAATAAAACAAAAAAAATCCAATTAGCAAGAGAAATTCTGATGAACACAAGGAAATTAGCAATGTATGTTCTTAAGCTGCAATGGATGAAAGAAAATCATACATCCAAATGAAAATACTTTGAGGCTATTTAACGGTAGATCAAAAGAAACGATAATGTTACAATTAAGTGGACCCTTCCAGCTCTAACAAGTAGTGCCACATGGACCATCTCAAACCGTTGTTTTAAGTATTTTCAGCTGCTCTACAAATCCCAACTATATCAGATTCACTTACTTTTTTCGGAAAAGCGAAAAAGATGTTATGAAAACATCTCCACAGAACAATGCAGATCAAACAAAAGTTAGAAAGAAGACTCTTAAGAACTAAAAGACCTTTTAGGCAATTCAAGGAGCTTTGATATGATTGATTTGGATATCACGATATTATATACCTGGCACAAGGTTTGTAGTCTGACAGCAAGAGCATCTTACGCTACTTGCCCCACGCGTATACATAAGCATTGTTCGGCAACCACCACATACGATGTGAGCCATGTCCATCCCTGCATGAGCTGTGTTCAGAGCCAACCATGTTATAATCCAATTGCAAAGCACAGGTCTCAAACTCTATCTTTTTAAGCTCCTCGTCAATTCTAATAGAAAGACTCAATCATTTACAAATTACAGAGCAAAGAAATCGATACCATGCGGAGGAGGAGGAACCATGTTGATAGTGTTACATAACGCACAACGCACATTCGATGCTCCTCTAGGATACATCAATAAATTTCTACAACCATGACAAACGAGCTGGTCCTGCATATCTGCTATTTCCAGCCATGAAATCAAAACACAAATATTGCTACAACAGAAGACCCACACATATAAAAAAAACCTAAACATTTTGCGATACTCAAAACTCAATCAATACTTATGCATGACTCAGTCATTGCAACGATGCAATTTAAGATCGAAGAACCCAAAAAAAAACTCACCTGATTTCTCCGGAATACGAAAGATGGATAACAAAAAGGAGCTGACTATGAATACCGAAACCCAAATCCAATTCAAAGCCAAAACTTCTGCATCCAAATCAAAAACAAGAATCGAGTATGAATCAAACGAACAAACAATAATCAATATTAAGATTAAAAATTCGCAAAAAAAAAAAAAAAGAAAACTTTGGTGCTCGATCTTACCGATTGAAAATGGGAAAGGAACGGAATCCAAAACCCAGAAAATCTCAAAGCGATGATATGAAAAAGCCAATCCAAATTGGGGAAATGGACAATAGATTTCAGATTTTATCTTTTCTCTTTTCCCCAAAAATCTTTCACCCGGATTTATCTCTCTGTTTTTCGTTTTTTTTTTTTTAATTAACTAGACGCGTAAGGACACGTAAGCCTTTTTCCCCGTCAAAAACGCGTTTATAATCAGGTCGTTCTAAACGACGATTCAAACGCAGCGATTGGCATCTGCTTATCAAATACAGTATGAATTGCTTAGGCCAAGCTTACGTCCATCTCGATTTATTTAATTGTTTACGAGAAACGAGGTTGAAAATACGACCAACAGTTTTACGAACGACTATGCAAATGATAAACTCTATCCGCATCATAATTTTTTTTTTTTTTTATAAACTGGTTAATACCTAAATTATATTTACAACAGAGCTACGACAACAATTCTACTTATGTACACTAATTTTTTTGGTAAATATGTAATTCCAACTTTTTGTAAACTGAATCATAGATAAAATCATATATGATGTAAAGCATCAAATATTTTTTTTGTCCATCGTTGAAGATTTTATAATATTGTCATGTGAAACGAAAAACGATATACTGTATAAACTTTTTTGTCCATCAAATAATTTTTTTTTTCTCTTTAACAAAAAAAAAGCTTTAATTAAAAAAATCTCAACGAACGTTCGATGAGTGTTTTCGTTTGCTATTTCATATTAAAAGAAAAGGAGTAATTTGCTAATAACATGAATTTTTTAAGTAACTTTGATTTGAAAAAGCAAAAATCCTAGCCATCGTAACCTCACATACTTTTCTTTTTGTCGACAACACTTATTTATCAAGTATCGGGAATATCAAATTTCGATGAGCAAGTCTTATGACCAATGGGGTGATTGGTTTATACTTTTAAAATTTTTATTTTAAAATAAAGTTTTAACTATCTAAATTTGTCAAATGAGACTTTTACTTATTTTTTTTTTTTAAAGTCTTTACCGCCATTACATTTTTTTTTTTTTTTTCATATTTTTTAAAGTTATGTAAACATGGCTCTATGATCGTTTTATTTTTTTTGTTAAAGTTAAATTAAAACTTTTCTCTTTCGCTTTTTGTCTTTTTTAATATATGTATAGTTTATCACAAATAAATATTAAATTAACTACTAATTATTTTTTTTGATTTTTTTAAGATCCATTTGTCCTAACTTTCGATAAGATTTACTGATCATTGGAATTGTATCGATATCAATATTAAAAAAGATATTTTCGGTAGAGATGAAAAAATTTACTATATCACACATGTCAAAATCTAGTATCACATATTATTTAAAGTTATAATTTTTAAATCCATAATTTTTACCAATTAGTTTTAAGAACTACAAAAGTCTTTGCTTTCCAATTAGACTGTAGAGACTTTGACTATAAAAAAATTAAAAACTTTTGCTGTGCTGTAAAGACTTTAACCGTAAAAACTTTTATAGTTCTTACCAATCGGCCTCATGTCTTTAATCGTGGTCTTTATCGTTGACGTTTATCTGGTTTAAATTAATTAATTTTTATTGTCATCACTTTGTTATCTTGTGCCTACTCGTTATTTCACTTATTATAATTTGATAAACTCTGTTATTATAATTTGATTAATGGTATTAAGTCTAGTACGCACACACCAGCCAAATATGTGAAAAATATGGGGTCATCAATTTATATGGAGCGTATTTTTATATAATGTGATAGCTCAGGTTGACGGATTTGTTATGAAATGCATTGACATGTGAAATAGAATTTGGTATAATGTAATGTCTTTAACTATTTAACTGAGTGAAATGTGACGCAAATATGCTTGTGACATCGTTTTGAATGGTTACAATAATAATTAAGTCTAATAAATCACATACTAGTAGCAAGTATTAGGGATTAATATCTCACATCGGAAGTTGGAAGGGATTTTGACTAGTATATAAGATATATGGGTCACTCCACTCATTGCCAATTAGTTTTGAATTGGAAGCCCATAGTCTTAACATGGTATCAGAGCCCGATCCATACAATCCAACCTGATCCGACCAAAGTTGGTCCAATGAGTCATCATTTCGAGGGGGCGTATTAGAGATTAATATCCCACATCGGAAGTCTAGTGTATAAGATATATGGGTCACTCCACTCATACGATTATCATACAAGTAGCAAGTGGATGATGTATAATTTGGAATACGATTATTTATGTTTATACTGGTGGGTTTATAATATGAATCAATACAATAAAAAGGCTTGTGTCTTTCCTGGTGATGACACATCAGTTTTTTCAAACTTCCTCCATCTGACACATCATTTAAAACAAGTAACCAATAAAAACATTTAATTTAATACACATCATATTTCATTTGCCACATCATCTTTTTTAGTTCTCCAATTTTATAAACAATGTAAAAAACAATTTTATTGAATATTTAATATTTAAAATAGCTAGATTCGAAGTTTTAATATTTTTAAAACAATAATCGAGTATATTTAATTAAAATAAGCCAACTAATTTTAATATAATTTAAAATAAGTTATATATAAACTAATACAAATAACTTATTAATATTATTTATCTAGATTTTAGGTTTATCTAATGTTTTAAAAATAATAATAAAGTGTATAATAGAGAGTATTAGATTTAATTACTCGATTTTTTTAATAGAGTGTATCTAAAATTTAAACTAAATCATATATAAATTAAAAAAATGTATATATAATTTAAATAAGTTATATATAAACTCATAAAATATAGCTTATTAATATTATTTATCTAGATTTAAGATTTATTTGATGTTTTAAAAACAATAATAGAGTGTGTTGGATTTAATTAGCCGATTTTTTTATTATAGTGTATCTAAAATTCAAAATAAGTTATATATAAATTTAAAAAATATATATAATTTAAAATAAGTTATCTAGATTTAAGATTTATTTGATGTTTTAAAAAAATAATAGAGTGTGTTGGATTTAATTAGCCGATTTTTTTTAATAGAGTGTATCTAAAATTCAAACTAAGTCATATAAATTAAAAAATGTATATTATATATACAAATTTAACATTGAATCAATACAAATATTTGAAAATAATTATTATAAAAATATTATTTGTAAATATATGCAGCATAGAGGGGATTTTATCTCATTTGGAGAATCTGTTTAGAACATAAATCTGTTGAAATCACGCGAAAGTATTAGTTTGACTTGAAATTAGTATCTCAAACTCTTACAAGCAAATATTAATTAAAGTTGAAAACTCTACGAATGCGAGATTGTTGGTGAGAAGCAATATTTGAAAAGATCCCAAACTCAAGAGTATACTCTTTGGGAATGGACCAAATATGTTGTTTGGAATACTATATTTTTTAAGCAAAGATAAAGAAGACAACGACTCAAAGATCACACCAGTTAGATTGTTGTAATAAATTTAAAGATTTTTAATGACCGACAAAAGTTTCCAAGCTCGAGTGAGATCCAATATGTGAGTCGATTATGTGAAAGATCCAAATTTTGTTTCAATTTTATTCCACAAAAAATTAAGAATTTGACATTAAAAGTTATTGTAAAAAAAAGATTCAATTTTTATGTTGGTAGAGTTGATGAGAGAGTTAAGATAAATCTGGAGATACGTTCCCAGAGAAATTAAGATACGACAAAAAATCACACGAATAGAGAAATATATTTAACTAGAGATTGAGCTGGCGATATTGTTGTAATAAATACCAAGGTTTTGGAGTTTTTTGCTCATAAGAAAATATTATTTTGGTAACTTTTTGATAAAGTTATTGTAAGAGAGAGCGGTGGAAATATGATTTCAGTATTTTGGATAGAAATTTTCATTTATGATTTCGATTAAGCAGAAAAAAATATTTTAAGTTGACTTAAGCTCAAGAGAAGAAGAAAAGAGAATGTTGAGTTCAAAACAAATAAATTTGCAGAGAGATTGAGAATAGAGAGAGAAACAAGAGAGGTAAAATCAAGGAAAAATGATTTCAAAGAGGCAACTACCGGATATATCAATTTCGGAGATGTTTTGATTATAAGTATAAATATTTATGGTGTATTTATTTTTTGTATATTTTTTGTCTAAAATATTTTTTTTTTTATAAAAATAAAATATATTAAATTTGTAAATACAAATAAATAAAGTAGAACTATGTCGAGCTGAATTTGGTGTCTCAAACTCTTATAAGCAAATATTAATGTTGAAAACACTACAGATATGAAAAACAAAATTTGAAGATATTCAATATTCAAGAGAATAATATTTGGTAATTGACCAAAGATGTTGTTATTTGGAAATACTAAGATTTTGTAGCAAAAAAGAAGAACACAACGACTCAGAGATTACACCAACTAGATTGTTGTAAGAGTCAAAAAAAATGTAATGAATGGGAAACATCTCCAAACTCAAGTGTGATCTAATATGTGAGTCGTTATGGGAAATGTCCAAAATTTGTTAGAATTTAATTTCACATAAAGATTTCAAAATTTTCTCATCAAAGTTATTGTAAAAAAGATTCAAGATTTTGATGTTACAATTGGTGAGAGATTCAAGATAACTCTTAAGATATTATTTTCAGAGAAATTGAGATAAATAAATAATTACATCAATAAAGAAAAAACGGAAAATTGAACTGGTTATTTTGTTGTTTAGAGAGGTCAATACATGAAAGATTAATTTTAAGATGTTTTGATTACAAGAATAATAATGTGTGCATGTATTTGTTTTTAATATTTTTGTGTTTAAAACAAAAAAATAAACAAAATATTTTAAATTAATAAATATAAAATAAATAATATAAAATAAATTATTTAAATAAATTCTTGCAGCGTAGGTATTTATCTAGTCAATACATTAAAAGTTCTTAGGTCTTTCCATTGCTTAACACATCAACTTTTTAAAGATTTGTGAAGCTGACACCTCATTTAAAACATGTAGCCAATCAAAACATTTTAAATAATACAAATCATATTCTATTTGCCACATCACCTCTCCACATCATATATAATTGATTAATTCTATTTAGCTAGATTTAAAATTTATTTGATGTTTTAAAAACAATAATAGAATGTATCGAATTTAATTAGCTGATTATTTTTATTAAAATTCTAACTAAGTCATATATAAATTAAAAAAAAATTAGATTATATATACAAATTTAACATTGAATCAATAAAAATAATTGAAAATAATTATTAAGAAAAAACATTAGAAATTATTTGCAACTACAGAGCGGATTTTTATCTCATCTAGAAAATATGTTTCAAAACATAAATATGTCGAAATCACTCTGAAAAAGATTTTGGAATATGTCCATCAAAGTCATTGAAAAAAAAGAGTTTACCTTATGATGTTGGTACAATTGATGTGAGGGTCAAGGTAAATCTGGAGATATTGTTGTCTGAGAAATTGAGATACAACAAAGAATAACAGAAATAAAAAAAAATATTTAACTGGTGAAATCGTTGTAAGAAAGATCAAGGATTCAGAGTTTCGTGCTCCTAAAAAAATATTATTTTGGTAAAATTTTGATAAAGTTATTGTAAAAGAGAGTGTTTTTTATATGATTTCAAAATTTAGGAAATAAATTCTCATGGATAATTTTAATAAATCAGAAAAAAATATTTCAAAATAACTTAAGTTCAAGTGAATAAGAAAAAAAGATGTGTAAACGAATTAATTTGCACAAAAATTGATAAGAGAAAAATATAATAAAGAGAGGTATAAGCATTGAATAAATGATTTCAGATATGACACTATTAGAAAATTAATCTCAGAAATATTTTTATTACAAAAATAATAATTTGTATTGTAGTTGTTTTTTAATTTTCTTCTCTAAAACAAAAATACATTTTTATAAAAACAAAATATATGAAATTAATAAATATAAAATAAATAATTTAAATAAAGTCCCGCAGGGTATTTATCTAGTGCCACAACGTTGAAATTAGTCATAGATTCTCGAAGATGACTAGTCAAATCCCGTGATAATGATTTCACAGGAGCGAACAAAGTTAATTATTGCAATTCCCAAAACACTATATAGATAAAATAGGAAGCAAAGGGATTGATACGGTAAGAAGCAATCATATGTTGAGACTTGAGATCCAAGATATATATGTCTATAAGTCTTAGAGATCCTCTGGTTGTGGGAAGAGTTGTTGGAGATGTTCTTGATCCTTTCACCAGATTGGTTTCTCTTAGGGTCATTTATGGCCAAAGAGAAGTTACTAATGGCTTGGATCTAAGGCCTTCTCAAGTTCTGAACAAACCAATGGTGGAGATTGGAGGAGACGACCTCAGAAATTTCTACACTTTGGTTCTTCTCTTTCCTATTTTCTTCATTGCTTCATTCCTCCTTGCTTACTCTTTTGTTTTCTTAACCTTCTTCATTCTCGAGGAAACCTAAAATTTTCAAAACCAATTAAAAAGCCAATTTTATTTTCAACATTCTCCATGAAACCATTAAGTATTTAATCAAATCCCAACTTAAGTGTAAGTAGTTTGAATGTTTCTTTTCTTTCCCAAATGATGTCCAAAAAAATATATCAATTGATTATTTTAACGACTTTTGAATCTGGATAGTCAAACAAGTATTTTAGATACTCTTGTATATATATGGAAAAGGAACTACTACCTTTTTCTAATTTAAGCTTCGTCTTTATTAATTTTTCCTTACATTAGTTTTAGTTATTTCTGTGTCATTCGAGTTCAAAAAAAAAAACAAGCTCGTGATTTCTTGATTGCTTTGATATATCATAATCGATCTTCTTATACGATTAATTGTTGACGGGTTTAATAAAGGTTATGGTGGATCCAGATGTGCCGAGTCCAAGCAACCCTCACCTCCGAGAATATCTGCATTGGTTTGTATAATCTCTATTCATGTCATATAACATAACTTTAGAGAAAAATAAATATAACCTCACACTTCTTGTTCAAATATAATATATCTACTAATCATAATAAAATATGTATGGCAAAATTTAGAGATCCAATACATTTCTCAAGTGGAAACACTAACACGATAGTTTACATTTTTACTAATAATAGAAGGGGACATATAGAATAACTTTAAGAGAGCATGCAGCAACTTTTGGTCAGAGTTAGTTTTTGTTTTTAAATGTCATGTTATATCAAACCTAGCACGCAACAAAACGTCTATTCTTGATAAGTCTTATCTTTCTATATGCATGATTTAGATGAAACTTTCAAAAACTTTGATGCGTGCTATGTTTAAGTACGTATTCTCGTTGCAGGTTGGTGACTGATATACCTGCCACAACTGGAACGGCCTTTGGTAAGTTTAATTAACTCTATAGATACATTAGGAACATATGAAGATAGATAAAACTCATGCATGCCCATATACAAAGTTTAGGCTTTGAATAGTGCTTGCATAGAGCATACATAAACAATATATATAAGTTTTTAAGTGCTGCAAAACATATTTTTAAGAAGATATATGTATATATGTTCCGCCTCAAACCTAGCTAGAGCGGTCTAGGCTGCTCTATATTAATATGTTTGTTGCAACCATCAAAGATTCAATCTAATATGTGTGTTTCTAATTGTATTTTCAGGTAATGAGATGGTGTGCTACGAGAGTCCACGTCCCCTCTCGGGAATTCACCGTATGGTGTTGATATTGTTCCGACAACTCGGAAGACAAACAGTTTATGCACCCGGGTGGCGTCAACAGTTCAACACTCGTGAGTTTGCTGAGACATACAATCTTGGTCTCCCTGTGGCTGCCTCTTACTTCAACTGCCAGAGGGAAAATGGTTGTGGAGGAAGAAGAACGTAGATGCCTGTTGGAGTTGTCTTAAGAGTTTTATGAAATAAAGTGTCGTTGGTGACTTAGTCTTTTAGTTGCTGCAATCTCGGTCAATAAGACTAGTTTTTTAGGAGCTAGTTAAGTCAAGTTGTTGTCCTGTATTTTCTCGATTTCGTTCTTGCTTGTAGGCTATTTAAGCCATTGCATTCTTCTGATTAAGAAAAATAAGAATTATCTTTCTTAAACCTGCAACAAACGTGTTTACATATTGGTATCAGTGCCTTCACAAAAGGGATCTGATTGAGTGAAACAGTTGTGAGTGAGAGTGACATAAGTAAGAAGAGTGAAAATGGCAGCTGATTTGAGCAGTTTCAGTGCCCCATGTGTGCCCAAATTTGATGGAGATTACGATCATTGGAACTTGTTGATGGAGAACATGCTGCGTTCAAAGGAGTATTGGTGTGTGATCCAACCAGGTTACAAGGAACCTGGAGAGGGTGAGGTGTTGACTGCAGCTCAACAAAAGGTGCTAGAAGAATCCAAACTTAAGGATCTGAAGGCGAAGAATTATTTGTTTTAGTCCATTGATAAGTCGATTTTGAAGACTATCACTCAAAAGGCGACATCAAAACAACTCTGGGAAGCACTTAAGGTCAAGTATCAAGGCAATGATAGAGTGAAGCGTGCTCAACTCCAGACGCTGCGCAGAATGTTTGAAACTTTGGAAATGAAAAAGGGTGAAACTGTGACAGATTATTTTGGGAGAGTCATGGTCGTTGCAAATGACATGAGGAATTGTGGTGAAGAGATGGATGATATGAAGATCGTTGAAAAAATTCTTCGCACACTAACGGAGAATTTCAACTATGTTGTTTGCTCCATCGAGGAATCGAAGGACATTGACCAGATGACGATCGATGGGTTGCAAAGTTCACTACTTGTTCATGAGCAGAAGATACGGCACAAAGTACCTGAAGAAAAAGCATTGAAAGTCGAGAATGATCGTACCTATGGCCAAGGTAGAGGAAGAGGAAACTTTGGCAGAGGAGGAAGTAACCTTTCAAGAGGCAGAAGAAGAGGTTATGGTGTTAACAAAGCTCTTATTGAGTGCTTTAAATGTCACAAACTAGGGCATTATCAATATGAGTGTCCAGATAGTGAAAAGAGAGCAAACTATGTTGAGTTTGACGAAGGAGAAGAATTGCTTCTAGTGGCTCACGTACAGACCATGGAGACTGAAGACACAGAAGTAATTCGTCGAAAAGAAAAAGACAATTAGGAAGCAGGAGTAGTCTTAATGGCTCAAGTGGAGAGTCAAGAAGGTGAAGACATGGGAATTTGGTTTCTCGACTCAGGTTGCTCAAATCATATGACCGGCAACAAAGAGTGGTTTGTGGAGCTCGATGAAAACTTTAGACGCGCGGTGAAGCTGGGGAATAACTCAAGAATGGAGGTTGTAAGAAAAGGCAACATCAGATTTAAGGTCGAAGGGCTGACTCAAACTATCACAGATGTTTTCTTTGTTCCTGAGTTGACTAATAATCTACTAAGTATTGGGCAGCTACAAGAGAAGGGTTTAGATTTTCTCTTTGATCAAGGCGCATGCAAGATCTATCATCCAAGCAAGGGTCTGATTGTAAACATAAAAATGACAGTAAATCGCATGTTTATTGTGTCTGCAATCAGGAAATCAAGCACAGATCGATGTATGAAAGTAATAGAAGAGGGGGCAGCGAACTTATGGCACAAGCGCTATGGGCACTTGAGTAATGCATACATCAAGACTATGCATGACAAGCAATTGGTGAAGGGGTTACCTCAAATAAAAGAAGCCAACAGAGTATGCGAAGTATGCAATATCGGTAAGCAACATCGTGAAATCATGCCCAAATGAAGCCAATGGCGAGCAACAGAGAAGCTAAAACTCGTCCATGCAGACTTATGAAGTCCAATTTCTCCGGTCTCTCAGAGTGGAAAGAGATATATCTTTTGCTAGTGGATGATTACAGTCAAAAGAGCTGGATATATCTGTTATTGAAAAGAATGACGCCTTTGACGTTTTCAATAACTTCAAAAATTTCGTGGAGAAAGGAGCTGGAAAAGTTATATGTTGTTTAAGAACAGATCGAGGGGGAGAGTTCACATCAAGCAACTTCAATCAATTATGTGAGGAACATGGAATTAGAAGACAACTCACTGCAGCTTACACTCCTCAACAAAACGGAGTAGCCGAAAGAAGAAACCGCACAATCATGAACATGGTTAGGTGTTTACTCACAGAACGAAATATGCCAAAGAAGTTTTGGTCGGAGGCGGCAAAGTGGACGTGTCATGTGTCGAACAGGAGCCTGACAAGCGCGGTAAGTGATATGGTTCCAGAAGAGTGTTGGAGTGGAATCAAACCTAGTGTGGGTTATTTCAGGATATTTGGCTGCATAGGCCATGTTCACATTCCTGACCAGCGGAGAATTAAGCTTAATAAGAGAAGCCACAAGTGTGTGTGGCTTGGAGTGAGTGAAGAATCAAAAGCGTACCGCCTTTATGATCCAATTTCAAAGAAAATTGTCATCAGTCGAGATGTGATTTTTGAAGAGGAAGAAAAATGGGATTGGAGTACCAAGGAAAACATCTCTGATGATATTCTTGATTGGGGAGAGGAAGAAGCAACATGGCAAGAGACTGCTGAGGCAAATGATGAAGAAACATATGCTGATGAAGTCGACACGGCAGAACATCAAGATATCTCTCCTCAGCCTGAGATTGAATCACACAATACGTCTCCTCAATCTGACTTACCGCAGGGAAGAAATCGCAGGGCACCAATCTGGATGCAAGATTATGAAAGTGGAGAAATATCTCAGATAATGAGGCTGAAGAAGAAATAGCATGGGCACTGTTCTTGTCTAATGATGATCCAATAAGATTTGCAAAGGCTGCCAAAGAAGAAAAATGGATGGAGGCAATGAGTTGTGAGATACAAGGCATTGAAAAGAACAAGACGTGGGAGCTGGTAACTCTACCAGATAATGCAAAGAAAATTGGAGTTAAATGGGTTTACAAGAAAAAGTTGAATGAAGATGGGGAGCTGGATAAATTCAAAGCAAGGCTTGTAGTGAAAAGATATGCACAAGAAGAAGGTATTGACTATGATGAAGTGTTTGCACCAGTAGCTCGATGGGATACAATCAGACTGATGTTGGCTGTAGCGGCACACAAAAGCTGGAAAGTGTATCAATTAGATGTCAAAAGCGCCTTCTTGTATGGAGAATTGAAGGAAGTGGTGTATGTAGATCAACCAGAGGGTTTTGTCAAGAAAAGAGAAGAAGACAAAGTGTATCGACTCAACAAGGCTCTATACGGCTTAAAACAAGCCCCTAGAGCCTGGTTTAGTCGGATTGAAGGATATTTCAAGCAAGCATGATTCAAGAGAAGTAGCCATGATCACACGTTATTCATTAAAGGGGAAGGAGTGAAGTACATCATGGCTAGTATTTATGTTGATGATTTGATTCTCACTGGAAATGATGAACAACTGCTGGAGGAGTTTAAGCTGTCAATGAAGCAAGAATTTGAGATGACTGATCTCGGTTTGATGAGGTTCTTTTTTGGCGTTGAAATTCATCAAGGTCAAGACGGAATTCATTTACGATAGAAAAAGTATGCGCATGAGGTGCTGGAAAGATTCAAGATGGCGGACTGCAATCCGGTTAAAAATCCCATTGTTCCAGGAGTTAAATTGTCAAAGGAAGGAGCAGGAGAAGAAGTCGATGCAACTTTATACAAGCAGTTGGTCGGATGTTTGATGTATCTTATAGTCACAAGACCGGACATGATGTTTGTGGTCTGCTTCTTGTCTCGATTCATGGCTAAACCAAGGGAGGGACATATGCAGGCAACTAAGAGAGTTCTGCGATATTTAAAAGGTATTATGGATTTTGGTATCTTGTACAGGAAAGAACCGCAGATGAAGGTGCAGGCATATACAGACAGTGATTATGCTGGGGATCTAGATGATAGAAAAAGCACCTCGAGTTATGTCTTTCTTCTTAATGGTTTTACAGTCTGGTGGAGTTCAAGGAAACAAGATGTGGTTACACTATCGTCCACCGAAGCAGAGTATGTGGCTGCTACATCTTGTGCTTGTCACTGCATTTGGTTTAAAGAAGTTATGAAGCAAATCACTGCTGAGCAATGTGAATGTTTGGAAATTCACTGTGACAACACTTCTTCGATCAAGCTCTAAAAGAATCCGATGATGCACAAGCGAACAAAACACATTGATGTGAGGTACCATTATCTACTAGAGCTTGTAAGTCATGAAGTTGTGAAGCTGGTTTATTGTGGAACAGAAGAACAAGTTGCAGATATCATGACAAAGCCAGTGAAGTTAGAAACGTTTGTTAAGCTGAGAAGTTCACTTGGAGTCCGAGCACTGGAGGATTAAACTAGATGCTTCTCAGCATTTTCAGTTTAAAGGAGGGATTTGTTGGAGTTGTCTTAAGAGTTTTATGAAATAAAGTATCGTTGGTGACTTAGTCTTTTAGTTGCTGCAATCTCGGTCAATAAGACTAGATTTTTTGGAATTAGTTATATCAAATTGTTGTCCTGTATTTTCTCGATTCCGTTCTTATTTGTAGGCTATTTAAGCCATTGCATTCTTCTGATTAAAAAAAATAAGAATCATCTTTCTTAAACATGCAACAAACGTGTTTACAATGCCTACTTACTTTAACTAATCCATTCGGGTATTGCAATGTTCCCTAATGAGGTATCTAAGCATCTACGTACGTCTATGTATTAAGAATTTAAAGATGGGAGCAAAAATGAAGTGATGCATACATATGCTGACATCTACTTAAAGTGGTTTCTACTTTTGTAAGGTAATAATTGAGAGGGAAGAAAAAAATGTGTGTACGAGAATAAATAGCCTTTTATCAGAAAAAAGTTGATGTTGTAAGAAATGTGTGTAAAAATTGATGTTGTCAAAACAAAAATTGAATATTATGGTCAGATAAAAAGTCCTTTTATCTCAAATATTTTGATTTATTGGAGAAATTTAGTAGCCAGCAGAATAAATCTAATTTTCTACATAAACAAACATATGTAAATTTTTTAAAGACAGTTAATAGAGAGCTCCGGAATATGTTTGAATATATTTATGATTTTATGATAACTTAAAATATGGAAAAATTCAAAAATACACCTAAAATCGTTCGTCTCAGTATTTGGAGCTTTTAAATAATTCAAAAGTAACTCCAAAATGTTAGATCCTGTTATTTGGCACTAAAAGAAATGAGGTTGACTAGAAAAGAAATATAATGAATATGGTTGAGATTTGTAATCCATATCGCTTAGGAGTGTAACGTTTTCATTGTAACCAATTAAAAAACGATACTAGAAATGATATAAAGAGGTTTTTCAATTTTTTTTGTACCGTTTCTTACCAACTATTTTATATTATTTTTAACTATTTACGTATCGCTAATCATTCTTTTTATCTGCTAAAATTTTTGTAACATTTTATGTTATCAATCGCATCCTATAAATTTTTTAGAAACATTTAAGAGTATATTTTCTTGTATTGTATATAACGGCTAATAAGTACCATAGTGTCGTTGCGTTGATGACTAAAATAAAGGACACTTTTTCTCCAGTCTTCTCTCTCTCTCTCCATGGATCAACTTCACTTCCTTCTAGAATGTAATTAGGGGTTTATCACCATAGGTTCAGAGATTAGAGATTTCGTCCTTTACTCAAGTTCAGAGAAGACAATTAGCCATGAACATTTTCAAGAAGAAGACCACTCCCAAAGGTAAAAGCTTGATTTTTGCATTTTCGTATCTTATGGTAATTTGATTTGAGTAATTGGGTCTAGGGTTCTAGACGAATTCTGCAAAAAAATGTGACCTTTAAATCTATTTGTGCTTCACCCTGACGTTGTGGAGTGAGAAATCTGCTGAGTCCTTATTGACTAATTCTGCAAAATTGTCACCTTTGAATTCAACCTGTAACTAAACCTGACGGTGTAGTGTGAATAATCTTTTGGCTTTTTATACAATTAGTAACTCTAGACCGATTCGTATTTGCTTTCAGTGCGTCATTTTGTGTGTGTTTTCTTTCAAGTTATAAGATTGAGTGTTTCTCTTTACTTGCTTCAGTTCTGCTTTGATTTAATTGAAAATTGTTTCTTATGCAGATGCTCTCCGCACCAGCAAGAGAGAAATGGCTGTGGCTACACGAGGTATGTGTTCTTTCTCTGTTGAAATGCTACTTCTATAAGCAGATTATATCTTATCAATCGAAAATGCTGTGTGTCAAATGGAAGTCTTAGACCTGTAATAGAATTATTCTACCATCATTTCATTGAGGTTGAAAAAAGAAGCTGTTTATCGATGTTTTTGCTTGTTCTCTGGGATCTTAGTGGATCCTTTAGATCAGATTTAGAAATGGGGTAAGAATCACTTCTTATTGGTTTGTTTGTCCTGTGGTTTGATTACAGTAGTTGCATCATGCTACGTTAACTAGGCGTAAGTTATAGTCAATATTTGTGTATGTTACTTTCTGACTGCTTTATAAATTTGTCCACTCTTCTGAAAAAGAATTATTAATCCATCTAACTGGGCAAATGGCAAGCACTAAGCTATATTTATTTGCATTGTCATATAGTTTTTT
Organism: Crucihimalaya himalaica; assembly: GCA_004349715.1. Taxonomy (NCBI): domain Eukaryota; kingdom Viridiplantae; phylum Streptophyta; class Magnoliopsida; order Brassicales; family Brassicaceae; genus Crucihimalaya; species Crucihimalaya himalaica. The sequence continues at coordinate 1,781,796 of SMJT01000029.1, forward strand.
TTCCCAATGTGTAATTGCAGGTATCGAACGCGAGATTACATCTCTTCAATTGGAGGTAGATGACATATATCAACTTTTCTTTTTCTTTGGGTTTATCTACTAATGATGCTTTTAGATTAGTTTGTTCTGACGGTTTTACTGAACATGTCAATTAGGAGAAGAGGCTTGTGGCAGAAATCAAGAAAACAGCTAAAACTGGAAATGAGGTAAAGCCTTTCTAGTGAAAAAAAAATTATCTTCCTCATTTTGTGAGAAACTTTGACTTCTAATGCAAACTATTTTGGGTAATAACTTGTTCAGCGTGCAGATGATCAAACACTATTTCACAGTTTCTTTTGTACTGTTTGCTACCTTGATGGTCATTTCTGGCTATTTGAAACTCCTCAAGACTCTTCTCTTCTACATTAATAGGCTTTTTATGGTTAAAAAATTGTCATAGGCAGCCACCAAGATCTTAGCTCGACAGCTTATTCGATTGAGGCAACAGATCACCAATTTGCAGGGAAGCCGTGCTCAAATCCGGGGCGTAACCACTCATACACAGGTTAGGTTACTTTTATCTCTCCACCCATTCCTCGCCACACACTTTAATACAATTATAACGTCTTGAATGTTTCCTTGGTGGGTTGACAATTATAAAATATAGGCTTTGTATGCAAGCACCTCTATTTCATCTGGAATGAAAGGTGCAACCACAGCTATGGTTGCAATGAACAAGGTAATATTCCCACTTAGTTTTATTTTGTTACTTTGATGGGGCTTTTCACTTCCCTGCTAACATATTTTACTCTGTTGTTTCTCACACTTTCAGCAAATGGCACCGACAAAACAAGCTAAAGTTATCAAGGAGTTTCAGAAGCAATCTGCACAATTGGACATGACGGTAAACAATATCATAATTCATCTTTAAGAAAATGCTTTTGAGCCTGGTTTTATCACAAAGATTGGCTGAGTAATGTTTGTTTTGGGTATTGCAGATAGAGATGATGTCAGAGGCAATTGATGAAACACTTGACAAAGATGAAGCTGAAGAGGAAACAGAAGATCTCACTAACCAGGTTAGTTACTGCAGTTTAAATCACAAGAATAATACTTAACCTCTTGAGAGTTTTCTCCAAGATCTCTCTATCCACTCGTTCACCTGTTTTGCCGTCATTGTAGGTTCTTGATGAGATTGGTGTTGGTGTTGCATCTCAGGTTAGGGTTCTAAACATTTAAAACCTTGAAAGGAAGTATTTGTTTGTCGCTCTCTCGGGGTGACTTAATAAACTAAAATTTGTTTCGTACTTTTTGTCTAAACAGTTATCCTCAGCTCCAAAGGGCAGGATTGCAACGAAAAATGCTGCTCCCGCCACCGCCAACAACAAAAACGAGTATGAAGATAGATTTGAGTTCTCATCATTTACTTTGATCTGTAAAGACTATTTCATACATCTTTAACTTTTCTTACAGCTCGGAGTCTACTGAAGTGGAGGAACTAGAGAGGAGGTTGGCTTCACTACGACGAATCTGAGACATGAAACTTTCTACAACTTGCATCAATAGAAAGCAGCTTCTTTATATTCTTGTGTAAATCTACCAATGTCACAAACTAGGTCTCGAGTTTAAATCAAACACTTAAATATATATAACATCGTCAACCTTGCAAGACGTTAAGGTGTCCTTTTGGCTGTCTCAGAACTGTTTTTTTACTCTATCCTCACGGGTCTACATTAAAAGCCTCGAAGATCAAATTAAGAAAGAGATTATATAATATAGATTTAAAGAAGATAAGGGGTCACCATTAGAAGACCAAGTTGGAGGATGATGACACATGAGATTCCTCTTGTCCACCCCATTACTTATGATGATACCTTGTAATAAGAATCTTCCATTAAGAAAATCTTATTAGACTAAACCTACCTCTAATCAGTCTAACTCTCTCTCTCTATATATACACAACACTCTGAGTAAGTAAACAATATAAATATTGAGCAAAATGGTAAAGCAGGTTTTTTCACATTTGGGGTTTGTGTCCTTTCTGCTTCTTCTTCTTGTTCTTCGATGCAACAGTCTTGTTCTTGCTTCTAAACAAGAATCACTCCCAAGTGCTGGTTAGTGTTCCAAACATGTTATATGCCAAATTAATTCATCTATATTCATATTCGTATGATGAATAACTAAAAGCATGATTGTTAGGGAGGAGAGTAAAGAGTTATCAAACAAATGGTGAGATTGATACAGGTCCATCTTACAGTGGCAGAGGTGGTGGTCGCATTCCATAGCTCTCTCTTTTTGTTTTTCTGTATTATCTTTTCAAATTTCAACTTCCCTCTTTTGAGTTATTTGTGTAATTTTTATTTTCTGCAATTTCCAATCATAGACTTTTTTTGTAATTCACGGGTGTGTTAGAAATGTTTGATGTAATCTTTCCATTAGTTTGAAGTTTGAACAATGGTTTCAAACTAAGTGGTTGTACTCTTTAAGATCGAAGTCAGAAAACAATTAACTTTGAGTAATGTGAAATTCACATGATAATTGTAACCCTAAAACAAACCTTTGATCTTCGGACCCAAAGGCCAAATCAAATGCAAGAATTATAAGGAGGGTAAAGAAATCAAGAAATATATGACATTTTGATTTTGAGTTCTTATAGAAAATGACAAAAAAAAAAAAGAAAAAAAAAGTAAAAACTCAAGAGTTTGAGAATCAAGAGGGAAACAAAAAGAAAGCAAGTAGATGCTCACTATGTGAAACTCTCTAAAACCCCAATTTTATAATCATTCGATGATAGACTGAATAACTCCAGCACCAACAGTCTTACCTCCTTCTCTGATAGCAAACCTCATCCCCTGTTCACAAGCAACCGGCACAATAAGCTCAACAACAATCTTGACTCGATCACCTGGCATAACCATCTTCGACTCTTCATCTTTGTCGTTCATAATCTTTGTCACTTTACCCGTAACATCGGTCGTCCTCATGTAGAACTGAGGCCTGTAACCTGCAAAGAATGGAGAATGCCTTCCACCTTCTTCTTTCTTCAACACATACACAATTGCTTCAAACTTGGTATGTGGAGTAATCGATCCGGGCTTAGCTAAAACCATACCTCTCTGAATATCAGCCTTTTGAATACCCCGAAGCAACAACCCAACATTGTCACCAGCTAAAGCCTCATCAAGAATCTTCTGAAACATTTCGACCCCAGTGACTGTGTAGTTCCTAGTTTCCCTCAAACCCACTAAATCTACAGTCTCTCCTACCTTAACCGTACCTCTCTCGACACGCCCTGTAGCTACAGTACCACGTCCCGTGATAGAGAACACATCTTCAACAGCTAACAAGAATGGCAACTCAGTTTGTCTCTGAGGGATTGGGATGTAACTATCAACAGCATCCATAAGTTCGTAAATCTTATCTACCCATTTGTTATCACCTCTCTTCACATTGGGATTTTCAGTGAGTGTCTCTACAGCTAAAAGAGCAGAGCCGGAGATAATCGGAATATCATCACCGTTAAATTCATACGACGAGAGAAGCTCACGCACCTCAAGCTCAACAAGCTCTAGCAACTCTGCATCATCTACTTGATCCTCTTTGTTGAGAAAGACAACCATATCTGGAACACCAACCTGCTTCGCTAAAAGGATGTGCTCTTTAGTCTGAGGCATAGGACCATCGGCTCCGGAGACAACGAGGATAGCTCCGTCCATCTGTGCAGCTCCGGTAATCATGTTCTTGACGTAATCAGCGTGACCAGGACAATCAACGTGAGCGTAGTGACGATTCTCAGTCTCGTACTCCACCGTAGCAGTATTGATTGTGATACCACGAGCTCTCTCCTCCGGCGCGGCATCAATCTCATCGTACTTCTTCGCGACGCTGTTTCCCATGGAAGCAAGAGCCATGGTGAGAGCTGCGGTTAAAGTAGTCTTCCCATGGTCAACATGACCAATCGTGCCGATGTTGACATGAGGCTTCTTCCTCTCGAACTTGCCACGAGCAGCGCGTACGGTGAACGAACGACGAGTGGATTGAGAAGCGGAGGTAGTAGTTAATGAGTAAGACGGGAGGAAGGAGGAAGAGAGAGTTAGGGCTTTGAGCTTACCAGAGGTGGAAATGGCGGAAACAGGTGCAGGACAAAGAGAAGGAGAAGGAGAGGAGTAGGAACAGATAAGTCTAGAGGAGGAAGAACAAGCGGCTGGAGCCGATATCGCCATGGAAGACGGATTTGGAGCAGAGGAGAAAAATAGAGAATCTAGGGTTTGAAATTTTTGGAGAAGAAGAAGATTTGGGGATAGAGTGAGATTGTATAGTGTGTGTTATCTCTTTCAGAAAATATGAAGGGCTCTTATTTAATCCTATCCGTTGCAACTTCTTTGTCCACAAGCACAAATCGTGTCGTTCTCAAGTTCACACGTTACAAATCGTGCCTTTTTTTAACAGTCATAAACGGCAACATATGTTAATGTTCTGTAGGGGGGAAAAGTCTCTAAAACTTGAAGAGATTCTTATGGACTTTGGGCACTAAACGGCAGGTAAGTGAAACTCGAGTTTGGTCTCTGTGAAGAATCCTGTCACCTTCTTTTCTTGAATTTTCTTCATCAGAAGTCTCTGAGTAAGCCAAAGCTTCAGCTTCATTAACGACCTGAACATAGAAACTACAATAAAAACATTGTCCTTTTACATTAAGGTCACTACCATCTTAACGAGCTTGGTGTTGCACCTGGTTGTAGCATTGTGTTAGACTATCGCTAATACCATGGAGGAAATCTGAACAACAAGACAGGATAATATGAACTTAACCGGCAGTTAACTAAATTACTCCTGATTAGTTTTCTCGCCTCTATGTAGTTCAATTATGGGATGAAGATTTTACCTGAATATGCGTTGTCTTTGAAGATGAGTAAACTTCGAGGCATCATCAAGACAGAGAATGAGTGTTGATTATCTCTCTCAGGCGCACAACTCTCTGCACCGGGACTTCGGTCTTTGGAAATGTAATCATCGCCTGATCTTAATCTCAAATGCGGACTGAAGTCCATAACGACAGGTGAGCCAAGAGACAATATAGCTACAACAGGGAAATATGCGGGTCCGTCTTGGTGTGGCTGTGGAAACAACAACCATAGAAGAAAACAAACTTGCTCATGAACTAACTAAACAGAAAACTAAAACCGGAGAGTAAACCATTGAAGTAAGAAGCTGTCTTTACAGCAAAAACATAACCACCAAATAAGTAAATGACCACTCAGAGGACGGACAACGGACCATTATCCCTTGGTCAGGATGATATTCATTGATGAGGACATGATTTATAGCAGAAGGGAACAGACACGAGCTTTCATGAATTTTAGTTGTAACCTTTGTCAGCCAGGAAGGCACTGAAACAAAGAGAAATATACATATATACATACTCTTGAGCGTCTAGAACCTAGCTAATCAAGAATGATTTGATTGTACTTTTTATCATTCTTACTTACACTCTTGTGGAACAAGACCCTTTTCATGGACCATACCACCTGAAGAACAAACCAAAGGTCAAGAATATATGTTTCTTCAACAATCACCCAATGAAAACTAAAGTATGAGAAAGTGTACCCCAGTTCTGTAATCTTCTGTTCTTTAATGTCTTCCACTTGGAACCAGGTGCTCCATATATCTTACAGGACAGCAAAAGGGTACATACAATATGAGGAAAAAAATCAAGATTTTCAAAAGCAAAACAGTTGGAGAGGAGATTTTTACATGAGTTAGGAGCTGAGTTTGCTCTTCGTGAGTAATGAAACCGGGAATGTAGAATACTGTTGGAGTAAGACCTACCCTGAAGTTCTCTAACTCCATGGCTGTCAAGAATCAAACTTTAAATACCAAATTAGAACATTTCTTATTGAATCAGAACTATGATTTGGAGTCTATTGAGCTAATATACTCGCAACGATTCATTTGTCTCATTCTATTTAACCCCATTTAATATATCATCTCAAATGTTGAAAAGAGGAAAGATCAAAAGAGAGTGGATAAAAATGAAACTAACCAGGAATTGCAATTGGAAACAGAGCTCACGATAAACCCTAAAGAGAAGAGACAGAATCGTTGATTTCACTTGAGAGGAAGAATCTGAAAATACTCGGATCATTGGCAGATGGAGCAGGACGAATAAAACCAGCTTTTCTCCCGCTTAATTAAAAGGATAACATCTCTGTTGGCCTTTTATAAGACCCATCAACACTCTCTATTGGGCCTAATTTTGATGGGCGAGTAACGAACCCAACACCGTTCTGAAATTCGAGAAACTCCCATAACCTCTCTCTAGTCGATAAAACTAAAGCAAGAAATCAAATCAAGGCTTCTTCCATCTTTGATCTTCCTCTCGTCTGGTTTCGTGTTTCTAATTCTTCTTGTATTATCTCTCCTAAGGAAGGTTCGTATCGATTTGATTCGGTTCGATTGATAAACACTAGTTGCTTTCGTTCTAAGATTGGAGGAATGGAATTTTATTGTGGTGTTTAAGGTTGCGGAATCATAGATATTGGAAATCGCACACCCTAATTTTGAGGATTTCTCCAGAAATCGGCCTTTTCTGTTATTAATCAAGCTCGAATTCTACTATTTTTGGTTGCTTTCGTTTCTAAGATTCGAGAAACGGAAATTTATTGTGGTGTTTTAGGTTGCAGAACCTGGATATTGAAAAGTAGCACCGTCTTTAAAACCCTAATTTTTTGAGGAATCGGCCTTTGTTTAGTTTTTCTACTTCTGTTGGGTTTAGTTATTTGTGTGGCCATGATCATTTTCTGAAATCACTAAACATTGACGGTTTTGGATTACGTTTTCTTCAGATGGCTCTGAAGGAGCAGCTAAATAAGTTCAACAAACAGCAAGTGAAATGCCAATCTACGCTTTCGAGCATTGCTTCTTCAAGAGAAAGAGCGGGGACTTCGAGGCAGTCTGTGCCTCTCCCTGCGGCAATCACTCAGAAGAAGCCTGATGCTGCTCCTGTCAAGTTTTCAAATGATACTGAGCGACTTCAGCTCATTAATAGCATTAGAAAAGCTCCTGTTGGTGCTCAAATCAAGCGTGTCATTGATCTTCTCTTAAAGGTTTGTTTTTGTGTCCCCCACTTTTTGTTCTTCATATCAGAGCTTATAAATCATTTATGTAACGATGTTTATTTGTCTCTTGTTTGACTGTTTTCTTACAGAGTAGGCTAGCCTTAACACCAGAGCAAATAAATGAAGAGTGTTATGTTGATATGCATTCCAATAAGGCTGTTTTTGATAGTTTGAGAAAGAATCCCAAAGCGCACTATGACGGAAGAAGGTTCTCTTACAAGGTAACTAAACATTACATTCAAGGTGGATTCACTTCTCATTTTCCCTTTGAAAAAACTTTCACGTGTTTACAATTTTTGTTCTGCCGTCACAGGCTACGCACGATGTCAAGGACAAGAACCAGCTTCTTTCGTTGGTGTATAAATACCCTGATGGGATTGCAGTGCTTGATCTCAAAGACGCTTACCCGAATGTAATGGAAGATTTGAAGGTATGCATTGTTATAATTAGCAAAACACAAAGATGACAGTTTGGATATATAACTCCATGTAAAGACTTTAATAATGTATTGGTAGCAATTCTGAGATCAATGGTAACATGAGAAATGAAATTTCTATGCATTGGTCGCCTTGAATCCCCTAAGTTTTTGGTTGGACAATCAATTAGGCACCTTATTTGTACGTCGAGTATGACTGAAAACCGCACTGGTTCCTATCTTAAATTGTGTTTTCTGCAACGTCAAAAGTTTTAGGATCTGGTGTATTTTGCTAAGCAGATGGGGAAATTATATGCTGCTTTTTGAAACCAAGAAGGTAATGGAAGTTTTCAAGATTGTCTTGTATGTTGCAGGCTCTGAGTGCTTCAGGGGACATCTGGTTGCTATCGAATTCACAAGAGGACATTGCATACCCAAACGATTTCAAGTTTGAGATTAAGGTTGATGACGAGTTTAAAGCTCTATTCCGTGACATAGACATCCCGAGCGACATGCTGGACGTGGAGAAGGAGCTGCTGAAGATCGGTTTGAAGCCAGCGACAAACACTGCAGAGAGGAGAGCTGCTGCGCAGATCCATGGCATATCGAATAAACCAAAGGATAAGAAGAAGAAGAAACAAGAGATCAGCAAGAGAACCAAACTCACCAATGCCCATCTACCCGAGCTCTTCCAGAGCCTTAACGCCAGCAGTTCCCGGAACTGAACCTCATAAATGGATGATTATGCGGTTCTCCGAGTTTTCTTGTTACCCAAGAATATATAACAGTGGAGAACAAACAAATTGTAATTGTTATGATCTTGTGGTTTTCATGTATTCTCACATTGGTAAGGAATATAGAGTAAACATTTGTGAGTTCGTCTTTGTTCTAGATGTTGCTTGCTAAGCAAAGATCATCTGATAGCTGAAAAAAAGAATCATAAATAGTTGCAAAATAACAATCATAAATAGTTGGCTATTTTAAATGATTTTGAACATTCAGCAATTTTTCTTACAAGCCCTTGAAAACATATCCCTTATATTCTTTGATCCAGTCTCTACCTTTGCTTGCTTTGTCTGTCTTCCAGGTTTTCCTGACTTCTTATTTGCTTTCTCCTAAGAAATGTAACAAGTAGAATTAGTAACCAAGAACAAGGAACACAGCAATGCAATTTAGAGCTCTTGTCTACAGTTTTTGCATACACACACCTGTAATGAATTTGAGGATGCCATGTTATTCTCATTTGCAGTTGAAAGATTCTCCATATTGGTTTCTTTCATCGTCGGGTCAACAAACTCCAGCCTGTAAAAGAAACCAGACATAACGAAACCTTTTTTGTAAGGAGTTATGATTCTCTTTTGCTGAGTGATTGAGGATTTCAGATTTTGATTTTAAAAAGTACCCAAGATGATCATAGAGAAGCTTCAACCAAGGCTCTGTCTTCAGGTACTCTCCCACAATTGAAACGGCATCTACCACTGTACAGATTAAAGGTGACATCCGTGACAAGCCATATTACATCACCTCTTAAAGGGTCAATTTCAAGAAAGGGCATACACCAACACTTCCGACAGATGCACCATTTCTGCATTCTAAACACAAAGTAAATTGGATTTCTGCTCTAGAACTTACATGTTTGTTTTTCGTCTTGAGCTGCATAGTTCTTGTCCAATTTCGGTAGTGTCTTCTTTAAACAGTACACCTGCATTCATTAAAGTGCAGGCACGTTAAGGATCTAAATAAAACAGATACGAGCTAACCTGTATTCTCTTTCCCTCAAATATGAACAGAGAGCACAAAAAATGAATGTGAAACTAAACCAGTTAAGAGTGCAGCATTAAACTCGGCTTCTCACTAGAAGAAGCAAATTCAGATTTTTCACCAAAAAATATCCAAATAGACAAAAAGCATCAAATATGTTTCATTCCTGAAGCATATGGGGCGCGTGAAACGTAATCAGACACATGTATTTCTCAAATGGTATCAGCAAAATTTCAACTGGATCGTGGCTGCAATAAATCATGTTCTGACAAGAGCATACCTTACAACTTAACCAAGCTAAAACTTTCGAGTTATCAAGACGATAGAATTTCATGGATCCAACCTCTGCAAGAAGAGAAGAAAGAGGAATGAGGAAATCGAACAACTAACTAGAGATCACCAAGTTCTCCAAGAGTGATGAGAAACATTTATATTATGTGTATATAAAGAAGGATTAGAAGGTGCTACAAGAAGAAAGATCTAGCAATATGAAAACTCTGGTTCTGTTTAGTGAGTGCAACCATGTTTTAAGAAACCAGAGAGTAGCAAACTAGCAATTTACCTTGAGTTTGACAAACGATTTCCATACACTTCTCTGCAAGTGACAACAATTGTTGATATCCAGGATATCCTTCCACAAATAAAATCTCATCCAGTTGCCTGAACTTTCCAGGATCCCCACCTTTCTACAAATCGACAACTTAAGACCACAATTAACATTTCCGAGAAATGGAAATCAGACAGGAAATGATAGGGAACTGGGAAGACCCAAGGAGCATAAAGTGACCTTCATTCTTGCTTCGTCGAAAATAGGCAACAAGATGAAAACAGGATCAACTGGATTTGCCATATATAAGCTTCCATCTGAAGATAGCCCATCCATCATGAACATAAGAGAAATATAATTTGTATACACATTGACCCTGGCTCACATATAACAATGACTAAAAATGGCTCGGAATTATGCTTTTATGTAAACATAACCATGATCAAAGACCAACAGGGAAATTACCTTCAGAAATGTAATCTCCCAGGAACCAAGAACCATATGATTGCTTAAACCATTGAAGTTCTTGAAGCATATCATTATTAAAAAGGTAGCATGTTCCATTTTCTGCCATAGAAGCAAAGATACCAAACCACATAACATGTTACTAGATGAAGTTTTCCCAACAATACTATACAGCAAGCCTGTCAATAATCTACATCCTATTACCTGATTTTGGATGGCGTAGTGTTAAGAGGTCTCCGGGTTTGTTTCCTCCACGACCTGAATCTTTACATATAAAACAAAAATACAATCATGTTATCTAAAGCATCAAAGACTCCAACTATCATAGCCAAGGAAGGATTCAATTGAAGGAGCAAAAGATTTGTTTATTATAAATCGTCAGCGCATCCTTTCAACTCCGATGAAGATAATTATCTAATGTATAACACAGTCCAAGTAATCTTACAGAATAAAAGTAAAGCTCATTTATCATTCAAATCTAACTTCTCCAATCATTGTTAAATAAACACTGAACAACATTTTTCATAAACATATTCTTACACCATTGCAGAATCTAATTCATTTAGGTTAACCATACAAAGAATATATAAAAATCTCTCAGGCATATTGAAGAGCATAATTAGCAAATCCGTCAGAACAGAATCTATAGTAGAAGAGAGAACCTGGGGCAATGAGAACTCGTATCTTCTCAGATCCTTCCCACCAAACAGTAGAACTCATCTTCAAGTTTTTTAGCAAACCGAAATTTCTACGATTCTGACACCAACATAATAAACCAGCCACCCAAGTACAGTGTTAAATCGCTATATCAAACTCATAGAAGACGATACTCTTCCCTAAACCCGAAGTAAACCTTAACAAAACCCTCAAACGAGAGCTGCGAGAAAAGATTGAAGATTGCGAAACCCTTAACACCAGTTAGATGATATACCGTGATGACGGCAAGAAAGCTCGCAACTAGTGAGGTAGACGAATCAGGACTCTAAGACATTTCATCGAACAGTTGGTGTACAATATCGAAACTCAGAGACAGAAAAACGAAAAGTGGCGATCAAAATCAGCAGACTGGCGCCACTAACAGAAGAAGCGCGCGCATTTATATATGGGCCTGGGCTATCAACAACAAAACTAAGCCCATACCAAATTAGATGAAAATATTTCTAAACAGACCCCTAACTTAACAGGAACTGCCCAGATAAGTCCTATATTAGTTTTACTAACAATGCAACCCAAAAAGTGAACAAGCTTCAATGGAGTCTCACACCATCTTTGACAATAGCCAGTCAAGAGAAAGATAACACTAGTTTTATAACCATTCAGCAAAGATAGTACTTTAACATACAGAGAAATCAAATTATGTACGGGAAAAACATCGGTACTTCTCTGAAAATGTTTAAACCATAATAACTCATATAAAAACAAAGAGCTACTGATTGATACTAGGAGGTACTACAAAAGAAACTAAGAAACACAGCAACAGGGTCAATCCCATGACTCTCTAAACATTACCCATTACAAAAGACAAAGGTAAATATATATATTCTAATGCTGCTTGTGCTAAGTGTTCGTCTTCTTCTTCATGATCTTAAAACAGAAGCATCTCATAAAAAAGCCAATCTTCAAACTGTACAAAATCAGAGCCTTCTCTCTCCCTCCACAGGTGAAGAAATCCATGTTAAAAATTCCGGATAAAATAGCTTTTCTTTTAGAGACAAGTCATTGTTGATGCAGAGGAGACGTTGTTCATGAGTAGACACCATCACATAAACTGTACACAACACTGACTGGCTTTTTCGGTGCGCCTTTCAAATAAACTCTCTCAAGTTTTCCATTGGATAGAGAACGTGGAACAACAGTTTCTTGGCAGCTTTGTTGCAGTACAATGTCTAGTTCTCCACAAGCTGCTCCGACTAGTCCTGCAATTATTTATTCAGGAGTTTGGTTTTTAAGTATGCATACACGAAGAAAGAAACTGAGAGCTTTAGGGTTTTGTTTTTTTCTTTTCACCTAGAAACAGAGGAGATGGTTTTCCGGGTCTTGATTTGTACTCGGGATGGAACTGAGCTCCAATGTAAAATGGATGGTTATGAAGTTCAACCACCTGTATTATCAAATGTAAGGAGTTATAACCAAGAAGATTAAAAGTTTTATGCGGTGTAAGGGGTTTAATTATCGGTTTTAACCTCCATTCGCTGACCGGTCTCGTCTTTTCCTGCGAATGTGAGTCCAGAGCTCTCGAAACGTGGAACCATGGCTGGATTCACCTGTAAGAGAACATATTGTTTTAGCTTCAAAAGTCTAAGAGATAAGTTTTTTGTATAACCTTAAAGCTGCTTAAGTACCTCGTATCTGTGTCGGTGTCTTTCATCCACAAAACCTCTGCTCCCATATCTGAAACATTCAGATAAGACATCGGTTAAGCTATAAGATTCATCAAGTTGAGACTTTTTTGAGTGGAAAAAGATTCTGGTGCTTACAGTTTTGCTGATTTGGAGTCTTTAGCTTGAAAATAAGTTCTTCTTGAGCCTAACCTCATAGTGCCTCCCATATGTGTTTTCGACCCCTGTTTCAAACAAAAATTACACAAAATCCCGAATTAGATAGAGAGTGTAGTAACTGAGACTCAAACGGAAAATGTGAAAGGGAACAAACCTCAGGCATGAAAATAACACATGGGTTTTTGGTGTTGGGATCAAGTTCAGTGCTGTTTGCATCTGGCAAACCGAGTATGGTTCTTGCAAACTCGATCACAGCGAGTTGCATCCCTAGACAGATACCAAGGTATGGAACTCTGTTTTCTCTGGCATATTTCGCTGCCAGAATCTTTCCTTCTACACCTCTATGGCCAAAACCTCCAGGGACAAGAATACCATCAGCACCCTGAAGACAAATTGCATAGACCAGATTTACAGAAAGTTCATCTCGACACAAGAAATCAGGATTCATTTGATGGAAATGAAAGAATGGTCAGACCTTGAGTAACTTCCAGGCGGCCTTATATGCATCCGGATTCTGCAGAGGAATCATTCTGCTTCAGTTTCTTAGGTTCCATAATTTGTCTAAGTAATAGAGCTTAATGAAAAGTGTAAGTAAACATACCTCCTTCTTTGCACCTTGTTCAAGATCACTAGCTGAAATCCAATCTATGACAAGTTTCTTGCGCCTAGCCACAGAAGCGTGCAAGAGAGCCTGATCATCAAATACAAAAATTACTTATTAAAGACCACCCAAACGAATCACAATTGTTGACAATATGAGATATTATAGACGATGGCTAGTGAGGAATTTGATCGTAGAAAGGCTTAGATTTGTGGTTACAGTCGTTGGGATTGATGTATCCTGCAAAGGTGTACCTTGTGAATGGAAAGATATGAATCCAAGAGCTCAGTGTATTTCCCAACCACAGCAATTCTTACCTAAAAACTCAATAAAGTCAGTCACCAGCTGAAAACCAGTGATATAAACTAAGCCTAATATGTCATGGTAGAACTAGGAACACACCAGAACATGCAACTTGTCGCTCATTTTAGCCATCAAAGACCATTCCTCTAATGCCGGCTCCTTTGCAACTCTGTATATGAAAACATCACACAATGATTCCCACAAAAGTCAGCATTTAAATGAATGAACCAATCTATTTGAGAATATGAGTAAGCGAGAGTGAGACTTACCCTTTAAGGTTCAAGACACGCAAAATCGCCTCGTGTGCCTTTTGTTCCTGCTCAAACAAATTAAAATGTAAAGACATTGATGATGGGAACAACCTTTTCACTGAAACTTTGAAACTATGGTGGCTGAGAAAGTTACTCACTTTGAGAAGCAATGGAATGTGCCAAATGTTGGGACAATCATAGAGAGTGACAACGTTTTCCATCTGCAAATGAATTCTATATTATTAATAATGTTTATAACAATGAGAAAGATTAAGTCTTGTCTTGTAAATATTACATACCGGGACATGGCAAAACTGAGAGAGTTTGGCCTTCACATTATCTTCAAGTGGCTACAAAATCAGGTTCAATATAAGAACTTAGAGCCAAGATAGAAGAAGAAACGTTAACAAAAACAACAAAAATTACAATGATGAAACCTTTGTGCTTCGGCAAGCCAAGATATTAGGGCTCAAGCCAAGGCCTCTTAAGTCTCGAACGCTATGTTGCGTTGGTTTAGTCTTCTGTAAACAATTAGACATTGTTAGGACGACAACTCCCAAAAGATAAAACAAAATTTCAAGACTCGAGAAACTTGCCTGTTCACCAACAACATTCAATACAGGCACAAGACTGACATGGATCAAGCAAAAATTGTCAGAGCCTGAAAAAAGGTAAATAATCACATCACTCAATCTTGACATCTTAAGTACACCTTCACCGTTATACCTCAATGAATACATACACACAAAAACATTTCTTACCTACGCGATACGAGAACTGCCCAAGAGCTTCAATAAAAGGCATGGACTCTATATCTCCTACAAAATAAAGAGTCGCTCCATGTGTTTAAACTAACTGAATAAACCTGACACAGAGTTATAGTCTCTTAAAAGAGAATTAAATTACGATACCTATTGTTCCTCCAAGTTCTATGACACAGACATCAGCTGGACCTGACTGTCCATCCACAGGAATCCTAGCTGCACGCTCAATCCATTCTTGAATAGCATCAGTGATATGAGGAACAACCTACAAAACCCCACAAACGGAGATTCAAAACCTTCCTCTCTCCCTCAGGGGAATTTCATCAAACACATGGTCTACACTTGTCAAGCTTTGCTTTTTAAAATTACCTGAACAGTCTTCCCAAGATAATCACCTCTCCTCTCTTTCTCAAGCACATGCTGTTCACAAAGTTCAACGTGTAAGTTCAAACATCAAAACCAAACATTTCCAAATTTCTTGTTTCATAACCTCCACAAAGACACAAACCTTATAGATTTTCCCAGTGGTTATGTTGTTTTCACGGGTCAGTTTGATATCCATGAACCTCTCATAGTTCCCAAGATCAAGATCAACCTTTTATTAACACAAAAAAAAAAAAAAATCCATTTTTAAAAATTGGTTGTTGAGCTAATAAAATGACATTTCCTCTTTATAGAAACAGAGAAGTATTAATAGACCTCGCCACCATCGTCCAAGACGTAAACTTCACCATGTTCAATAGGTGACATGGTCCCAGCATCAATGTTTAAGTAAGGATCTGCAAAATTT
The DNA here is from genome assembly GCA_004349715.1 of Crucihimalaya himalaica. Classification (NCBI taxonomy): domain Eukaryota; kingdom Viridiplantae; phylum Streptophyta; class Magnoliopsida; order Brassicales; family Brassicaceae; genus Crucihimalaya; species Crucihimalaya himalaica. The sequence goes on from SMJT01000029.1 coordinate 1,797,285, forward strand.
CACATGACCTTGAAATCAGTGATTTGTACAGTAAATAACAAAAAAATAAAAAAAAAAAATCATGAAACTTACAACAGGGTTTAATCTTTGGAAATTCTAAGATCTTTTTAACTTTTTGTTTATTCCCTTTTCCACACGCGTGAGAGGTAGCGGGAAAAAAAAATCTCTTTTTTCATGTTTACTGTACCACTGGGGCCAAAAAATCAAATCTGAAACTTTTCTTTTCAAGTTGGGAGAAAAAATGAAAAAATAAAATAAAAGAGGAACGAACTTTGCGTGAAAACAAAAAAAAATGGCGACAAGTTCGTTTTAAATGAAAGAAATGACAAGTATGGTTGTTGTAAAAGGAGAGAAAGAGAAAGAAATAAAAAAAAAGAGACCGATTTTAATGGCGGTGACTCGGAAGCCACAGGATTTGAGGATGAGTCCGATGCTACTTGCTGTGACTCCTTTTCCGAGTCCACTCACTACTCCTCCTGAAACCACCACATACTTCATCTTCTTCCTTCTCTTTCCTTAACCACTTCGTCTAATATATGATTTTTCTCAACTCAGTTCCCTGCAAAAACAAGAAAAAACATAACTTTCTATAAGCAAGAGAGAGAAAGGAGAGAGAGACTAAATTAGAAAACAGAGCATAGAAACAGATAGGAAAGCATATAACTTTGGGTTTGTTTTAACGGTCCAAACGTGTTTCATTTACATGTCCTGATTAATTTTATGTTATACAGAATCTGTCCCAACTAGTAACTAGCAAAAGCAGAAGAAGTCTCAGTGTTCTTTTTTGAGCAAGAGAAAAAAAACAGAGGACCAAAGACAAGAATCTTAGTTCTTGTGTTTGTGTTAGGAGTTGAGAGTGTCGAGAAATTAAGTAGAGGAGATACAAACTAGACTTACCTAATATTTTATGAAAAAATGGAGAGATATATCCAAATGTGAAGTGAGTTGAATGAGAGATGGTGAAGTGGAGGGCCTTTATATAAGCAGGGTCTCTTGAAGGAAGATGACTCTTTCGTATTTTAATCAGCAATTAACTTCTTAAACTAATCTTTCTCTCTACCTTTTTTATTTTTACTATTAATTTTTTTTTTTCATAGACAAAAAGAAAGAGGACAAAATCTATTATACTGTTAAACATTTGGAGGTATCTTGATTAGGACTATGTTTCTCTTTCCTAGCTAAGATTTTCATATCTAATCGATTTTTGTCTTTGATAATATATATATATATATAAATAGATCATTTACTTTATTTTTCATCTATTTTTTAAAAATACACTATCATAAAAGCTGTAAATTATGATCATATAAAATCACATCTAGATATATATAAGATATAATTGTATGAAAACTTATAAGTTATATTGTATATGAAATAAATATAATGTTCTAATTTTCTATGAAATGCAAAAAGTTTTTATAATCATGGGTTATAAACTCAAGCTAACATGAAATGAGTAAATTGGTTGATGTCTTTTTATCTACAATGTTATATACATCTCCATTTCCAATTTGGATAGTCTAACATGCTCCCTAAAAATGAAGCGAAAACATCCCATCATAATAAAAAAAATGCTACAAAACGAACTATTAGAATGAATTGTACATCATGTAAACCAAACTTTGATACTATTTTATGAATCAATTGTTTTTCAACTAAAAACAACAATGAGTACATTAGTTCATCTATTTTATATGTTATATATTAGATACGTATTATCTTCAGAATATATTAGCATTAAGTATATTTAAGTGTAAATTTGTTAACATAATATTTTGAATGAGGTTTCTGTTTTTCCGTGTCGGATCCTACGGATACGGGACTTAGAGCCCTGTGAACCGCAATTCTAGCAACGGTATTAACTAATGCATGCGGTCGTTCCTTTTTTTATTCTACGAGTGAATTGTTATCTTTGTGCTATTATAGTATTATGCATTATTCTATTGGGTCTGGACAATCATCTCCTAGTAAGTAACTATGCAACCTACACTAAAAGAGAATCATGCAAATGTTTAATTTTCATTATGCGCTAGTTTTGTAGAATAATAGAATATTTTGGAAAGGAAATCAAGAGTATATTAGGTTTTTTTAAGAAATAATATTGTAAGTAAGAAAAAACAAGTCTAATTTTATGAAACATATGAAGTAAATTGAAAATTTTGGGAGTTAAATTATTAGTACATACGAATTAACTCACTAGCTATTATAATTGGACTTTTATTTTTGCCTCATATTACAAAAAGAGTAAGTGATACTACATTTTAATTCTTTTAGTTGCAGCTAAAATATTGTAATGACCTTTTGAAAACATGATAAACAGTTTCATTATTGCATTTGTTTTGAAATAGTCCACGGTCTATTGTAGTAGCTTCTAAGTTTTATCATGAAATCCATGAATGTATTTACTTTGCAAATTGAAATCATTTGATAATGTAAGTTTTATATATTTTTATTGATTAGTGTCTGGATACTTTTCTAGAAGATATATCTATATATATATATGAGTAAACAATTCTCACAACATTTTTTTTTTTTTATTAATCAAAGTAATGTGATGTGTGTTTTAGAGTTTCATCAGAAAAATATAGCCAACAACAAGTGTATGAGGAGGAGGAGGGGGACATAACAGATAAAATATGTTAGCCTGTATATAAATTTAAAATAGTTTGGTTACTCTCTACTCTTTTATCGAAATTGTTACATTTTCGAAAATGTTACATTTTCATTATTTGCGTTAATGGTTAAATTGAAGATGTTTATGTGCTTTGTAACTTTTATAATATAATATATTTGAAATGCTGGAAAAATATATGAATAAATAATTTATTTTGAAATTTAACAAACTTTCCAATCATAAATTCAAATTATATTTTTGATTTTATTATTGATTTTATTAGTAACTCTGAATTCTAACGAACTTTCCAATCATAAATTCAAATTATATTTCTGCTATGCATTTTTAGCTACCGTAGATGCATTGTGAATCCGTTTTTTCTAATACCATTTTGATATCATTATATACTTCTGGTCTAGGTCTTGAATCATGAGTAAATTACTCAACGACCACTGTATTAGTAGTAGCTAATCTATTGTGAAGTTATAGGAGTCACCTTGGATCTTCGGAAATTTCTTAAGGAGATTATTTTGATTGAAAATATATTTTTTAATGTAATTTGATTAATTTAACTTGCTACTGTGCATTGAAGATGTGACAAAATATGTCACATGTACAATAAATATTTTCTGTTGAAGGAGACATTTAAAATGGTTTCATATTATTCCTTCTTCCTGAAATACTTTGACCAAATGAGAAATATTATATTATACAAAATCAATGAATAACCATAAAACTATGAACTATGTATGCATCGTGCTATTAAGTGCTAACTGTTAAGTGTAAACTAACTATATATAAACAAACATCGTCGACAAAATAAAACGAATAAGAAACGAATGCATTAAAGAGCATAGAATAATAACCAGCGGCAGTTATGGTATTTTTGGAGATCTAAAATGATCATATGGGTCCACATGCATCTGATCTTGTTGAGCTTATCAAGGAAATTTCATTACAAACGTAAATGCTTACCAAGTTTTATGTATATATATAAATATATGAATATGGATTAAAAAAACAATAGTACTGTATTTGCCACTGGTACAGAAGTAAACTTTTACACAGTTTTTTATTAAAAAATTAAATACTTTTACCAATTTTCATTTTTGTATAAAAAAATAATTTGATCAAGAACTGACATTTGTCGCTTGGATTAAGTTCGTTATCCTGGTTTTTAGTTTGAGGGGATATTTAAAGTTTTCACCGACATATGTATTTCTACTTTCTATCATTTTTCATATTATCTTATATATTAAAAGAACAAATCAAATCAAAATGTTCTAATTCATCTAATAGTTGATTACCAGTTTATCCTTAATAAATTTATATTGAATTTTTTTGCCATTTAAATTTTTAAAAATATATTTATCCAAATAAAAATTAATTTATTATAAAATATATTAAAAAATTCGATTATAGTAAGAAAAAACTAAAAAATATATAAATTTTTTTAAAAAAAAATTTGAAAAATTTAATTAATCTAAAATATTAAAATTTTAATAAAAATATATATTTATATAATTTAATTAAATTGTTTCCCATTTAGTTTAAAGAAAAAAACTAAAACTAAAATATTCATATAAAGTTAAATTACTATAAAAATATTTTAAAAAAATGTTAATATATTAAAGAAAAAAATTACTAGAAAAAAATAAAAATAGAAAATATTGGAGTAAAAATTAAATTACTATAAATAAATAAGTTTAAAATATTTGAATAAATTAAAAGAAGAAATTACTATATATCATATATATATATTGATTTTTAAAATATTTTGACTTGATCGTAAGATAATTATATAAGTATTAGGAAATCTAAAGAAAATAAAATTTATATTTCTATACCAAAACCAAAATACGAAAAATATAATATTGTGATACAATATTTTTTAAAAATTCATTTGATGCCTTACCAACACTTATATATGTATACATTATTGAAAAATTTATGAAATAGTAACTTTTTTTTTGTCAACTAAATATTAACTATTGTGCAGAGATAATTGTAATGTATTGTTGCCGTTATCTTCCATTTATAATATATTTAAAAATGTTAAGACAATAACATATTAAAAGTACTTAGAAAGATTATACCATTCATAAAGAATTTTTAACATCATTTGTTATACTAAAACTAAACATAATACGCAAGAATTTGAATCAATAAACAGTTGTTAAGATTTCTTAATCTTTTATCAATTATAGTTAAATAGTCAACAATAAAACAAATCTAAAAACGTGAGATATCACGTTTATTACCATCAGAAACAAATATGTCATCATCTCTTACTATTTTTCCTTGCACACGGTGCGGGGTACCTCCCTAGTCTTATATATAAAAGAAGAATATGTCTCTCCATATGGATAACATGTCAGCATGGGAGAGTGTGACACGTGGTAATATATTTGTAAAAAGTTATTTTCTAAAAGAAATATGAAAGGTTTATGGTTTTTTTTCTTAATCTGTTTAATGAAGTTTTTAATTTTGTTTAAGTTGGTCGTCCTCTACACAAATGGATCGCGCCTTTTCAAATTTCAACCTCTACATATACGTTATAAACCTGGTCTTTTTAAAATTTAAGTGTTTACTTAAAAAAAATAAGGAGCAAGAAGATTTAAATTTGTTGGTCTTATTTGTTTTACAAAAGAGCTCATATCAAGCTTAAAAGCCAAGAACTTGATGCTAATATTTTTTGAACAAAACTATGTTTTAAAATTTTAAAAAAATTGAATGTTAAGAGTACAAACTACTAATATTTAAAAGGGCTTGGGTTTTCGGAGAGATTTCAAAATCACAATCGTAAATGTTTTATATATGAAATCACTGGTTAAAAAACCTATTAAAATAGTTTATTACGAAATATTGAATATTTTCTCTTATCTAATATATTTATTTTTCACTTTTAAATGTTTTTACACAAATATAAAAGTTTTAGTTAATTAAACAAAAACAAATTTTATTTAAAAACGATATATGAACGAAATTTAAAACAAAACCGAATGAAACAAAACCCACGCGTATGCACGGTACTCATCTAGTTAATAATAAAAACAGATGACAAAAAATAATAATCAAGAACTGATCTAAAACCCAAACTTAATTGGTTGGCAAAACATGTTATTTTGCCGTGGAACTAACTTTTATAGTCTTTTGATCTATAAATTCAACATTTCATTTTATTTATTTTTGGTTTTGAGACTACCAAAGTTGGGAAAATTTACAGATTTTAAGCGAACCTTAGTGCAATATTTCTCTAAAAAAATGTTTTAAAGTCAAGTTAAGAAATACAAGTATTTGAAAATGAAAATGTGTGTGTTAATTTAACTAAGGAAAATCATATGTTTGTATTTCGTGTTTCAACCACTGATGAAATGTCATATACAAATGATAATTAGCTGTGTTTGCATTTCGTGTTTAACAATAATTAATATTCATATTTACTAACACACACACACATATATATTTATACAATTTTAATGTTTAGTTAAAATCACATGTTACTATAATATTTGTGGTTGACATAATTCAAATCATATACTAGGACAAAGATATATATTCGAAAAATACAATCATTACAGTTATTCGCATTGTGAGAAAATTTAAGTGTGCTGTTATCTATTCTGTTTGTTTTGTACTAACGGTATGTGTTTGGTTTGTTATCTTTACTACGTGTATTTTAACATTGTTTATTTTTGGTTGCCGCTATTTAAATTTGTAACTGTAATTATCATCCAATTTCAGATATTAAATTACTTAATTTGTATAGATATATAATTGTTAATAAAACTCTCTTTCAACGGCTAGAATGGAGAAAGGGCTATCAAATGAACATTAAGGCGGTACGATCTTTGCTTATCATACTTTAGTATATTTTAGGTGTTTTTTTTTTCCGTTGGCTAATTGGTGATAAGGACTTTCAAGCATCGATTTATTTATTTTCTTTAGAATATTGATATTATAGCATTCGTGAAATATAACACCACCACTTTCAAATAGATGTTGTTTACCTATATATCACACTCTTAACAGACGATAAGATTGGTTATACAAGATTAGATATACCGTTGGCTCTTGAAAGAAAGCTAAATTCTAGACAGGAACTGTTTTAAACAACGAAAGGTGTATGAAACTGATTAAGTGGATCAGTCAATCTATCCGTTTACTCAATATTATTTTAAAATAGCATATCAAATTCATATATGTATAATATTGTATTTTTATGATTTTTTGAATAAGTTAATTTATCATAATTCTATAACAGTGAGGTTTACCGTGTATATACTCACTGCATATACATCAAAAATTTCCAAATACATAATTTAGTATCAACATTATTGAATGAGATTCACCCAACTTGGACAACAACCTGAGAATTTGGGGCCTATAACAAAATTAATAAAACTCTAAAAAAAAAAAAAAGAGGGAAAAACGACCAAAATCAACTTGAATTTTTTACAAATAGCTTTTTCATACCTAAACTACAGTAAAATGTATTTTCGACATGAAACATCGTTAAATTCAAAATTTAAACCTAAACTAATATGAGTAAGGCAAATATCAACATTGAAATTGACTGTAAAAAACAAGACTCGAACCCAGTTTCCAAAGCCGAAACAATTTTAAAGACCATTACCTTAACCACTCAGATACATTAACATCTTATGATAAATAAACAACACTTTAATATATATTTGTTTAAAGTTTAATATCGTCTTTTTCTTCAGAATGTTTCGTCAAATTTGCGCTATCTTATTTTTATATCAAAACTTTATTCAGTAATAATTACCGAAACATTGAATTCTTAACAGTAACTCAACATTGTCTTTTCAAATTTTGAGGTGGTTGATGCAAACAATAATTATTTTATATTGATAAATCATAAATTATTAAATGTTTCACCATACACTTTGTTCAGTTTACTCTATATTCCAAGCGTTTTAGAATTCATAAAAAATTGACTCTTTTTTTGGGTCAACAATTGGCGTATTTGTTTAGTACCAATATATATATATATATAATGTTAATGGTTTAATCATGTTTTAATATGTGATAAAGGAATCCATGTTCCAAAAAATTTAAAATCGTAATACCTTATATAATAAAGTAAGGTTCGTTTAACCACAAGCTGACACGTGTCATCCTTCTTTTAATTTTCATTTAAACTATTTCTCTATTTTATCTTTTCATATTCTCATTTCTAAAATAAACATATATAAGAACAATAATTTCTATTAATTACACATTTAGTTGTGAAAGCAGTGAAAGCAAGCTTGCCCAGTACTGGAGGCTTTCCTTTTGTCAAAACCCCAGAAGATTTGTTTCTCTTCAAACTTGCTTCTTTATAAAGTTGAACCAAAGAATGTATACTAATTTTCGTGATTATTGTTTCTAAAGATAAAAACGGTAGGAAACTCTTATAAATGACAAAAACATTCTTTTAAATAAATTAAAGATCAAATTCAACTAAACACAACCCACGTAACGCGTGAGCAACTACCTAATATATAATAAGATGGAGATGATATTCTATATTAAAATATACTTGTAAGTTTATAAAAATATTGAAGAGATACGTGTGTTTTATTATCGGTTGTAAGGATTGCTCAAAACGAATGTTCAACAGACAAGTACATTAGTTAAATTCCAAAATATGCGTATTTGCTTACGAAAGGTGTAATGGATGTTTTCTTAAGAACAAAAAAAATAAAAACCAAGAAAAAAAAATGAGTCGGCATATCTTTAGATAAGAGTATATATATACTAATATATAAAACAAGAAGAAAATAAACTTAGACAAAAGAAATATGAACACGGAAACCCCTTTTTATTATGAGAAGCAAAGAATAATTCTCCAAATTTTCCGACCAGAAAAATAAAATGGATAATGATAAATACAAGAGCAACGTAACCGAAAGTGAGTAAGAGAAAGAAAGTAATAGAAAAGAAAAGGAAAGAGCTATATAGATATATTGAGTTAAAGCTACGTGAAATAGTAATAAGAAAACATATACAGAATTTTATAAAAATAGGGCAAAGAGTCAAAGATTAAGAAAGAGGAACCTTCTTTATGACTGAATCGATAGGAAACGTCAACAACGACCAACTAACTTACCTTCCCCTCTCTCTCTTTATGGTCTCTTTCTTTGCCGGTCAGTTCATCTTTTGTCTTTCCATTTATGTCACTCTTTATTTTATTTTGCTTTTTTCTATTTATATTTTCTCAGTTTTACAAAGTGTTTATTTTGAGACACAAAATTATAAGATAATGTAATTTTTTTTTACTATACCCTTTAAAATATACTAAATAATTCCTTTTAATAATAAGCTGAAATGATATAGATAAAAGGAGATTTAAATATAAAATGACACTTTTTATAAAACAAAAATTAAATTTTAAAATGATAAACTGAGGGATACTTTTATAACTTATTGGGAGTTGTACTACTGTGGTAATCTAACAAAATTTTAGAGTTTTAAATGTAAATAATTGGAATTTCTGTTAAATTATACAAATAGTTTTAAAATATGTATATATAATTAGTGAAACATTTGATACTAGAAGGAGGGATTGCAAATAATATTTTAACCAAAAATAATATGGAAAGGGTATTAAAAATTATGTAATCAAAAGGATAGTCTTCCAGTAAAGGATTTCAAATGGTAAAGTTGTTCTTGTGGATTTTTAGATCATAAGTTGGTTATTTTATCTACACTTGTTCTTTATTATATTTATTATTACCGTAGTCGTGTTACACGACAAAATAATATGGTTCCTTAATATCAAAACATTTAACCTGAAATTGAATATATATTGTGTTATATGACTCGTTGCACATGGGGCTTGAGAGCTACATAAATATTGCGAGTCTAACTACATTCACATGTAATTGTAACCTGTTTCTCTCAACTTTTATGATTCGGTTATACATAGTATCAAGTTTAGCAACTCAAGCAAATATCATTCCAAGGAAAAAAAAAAAAGTTGAAAAGGTGTATACTTATATAAGTATACTCTTTTCTCTCTTTCTTTTTTTGTCATAGAGTATATACTCTTCTCTGTAATGACATTAATTAAAACAACAACAAAATGCATACAAATTGTTATATTTATGGCCCACGTCAAATTAATTAGTTATGTTTCTATCCAACAAGATCGTTCCTTTGTAAATGTTGCAATGATACACCAAAATTTCTTTGTTCGGAAGGAAACTTTGATCCTGATAATGGTTGAGTACAAAACCAGGTTATTCATTTAAGGAAAGTAAATATTTAATTTTGTTGGATTGAGGGTTTCACAGTGAAATGGTTATTTGACGTGATGTACATTTCTTATAATCATTTTAAAACTTTAATGTAGCTTAAGAGTACCAAATTTATCTTTTAGTCAAAGTTACTAATTAATTCAGTACAGTATATTAAGGATCGTTCAATTTTTTTTATTTCAAGAGCGTAGAGATAAATTAAATGTAAATCCATTTTACTAATTCAGTTCCCTCCCAAAGTTACTTAGCTTACTTAATTTTCTTTGAGTACATGCAGCTGGTTTATATAAATCTATTGGTTTATGACATAAATGATGATCTTTAGACAAATATTTTCCATGCAATATAAAAGGATTAGAACTCATAAACATAAAGTAATCTCATAGCTATGAGGACTGAGAACTTAGCTCCATGCAATATAAACTGTATCATCTAATGGTCAGTTTCGTTGTTTTAGAAACTTCGTTTCAAGAGCTGTTTTACAGAACTTGTCATGATAGACCCGAAAACTATCGTGATTCACAAGGACTACAAATGGAGATTATAGAAGTCTTGCATATATTGTTTTGAAGATGAGGCTCTTTGTTTCTAATAAAACATAGGCTTCTAGTGCAATAGTAAAAGACAAAAAAAATCCGAAATAAACTATTAAGGTGTATACAATCACATGTCTTGGGGAAGAAGGTCAATAGCAATGGCAGATCACATGTGTACGCTTATTTCAATACAATTTTGTTTGTTGGACCTCTTACCTTTTTATTTCTCTCTCCAATAGTCACGGGAAATATATTTTTCTGACATTGTCAGACAACAGTGAACAAAAAAAATGGTAAGATTTTTGCTAGTATTTTAGTATGAATGTTAGCAAATTTATTTAAATTATTCGTTATCATAAAGGCCACATCAAACATTTGAATTCCATAACTCTTCTTATGATAAGTGATAACTATATATTCATCTGTTATATTAAAAAAAATGTAACAGAACACATGAAGATGTTGTAAACAAATCACACACATCGATCGATTAGATTGGAAAAGGATCTTAAGAAAATATTAAAATGCTGTTGGCTGTATCTAAAATTTTATCAATCTATTGGCTGAGTAAGAATTAGTGTTTTTAATACTATTAGTTTAGGTATTCAATTTCCTGAATATCTAATTTTTTGTAGATTACCATATACCAGTGCACAATTTCAGGAAACTCTATTATGTTACATTTTGAAATGTTTGTTGATGTCCCTTAAATTGTGGTTTCGATTGTGTTTCAAGTTTCAACCCGTTCTCCGTGGTTAGTATATTAATAATAATTAAGTCCTTAGTTTGCATTGATGTAATTTTACTTTTTGTTGTTGTTAGCGCAGTTGATATCATGTATAAAATGTATTCTAAAAATATGTTTGAATGATTATAATTTTGATATATATATTAAAAAAAAAGATAACTGAGCTTGATCAGTGGTTAGAAATGTATGATATCGAATGTGATATCATGGTTAAAAAGTTTGGATAAACTTAACTAGTCGTCATTTTAGCAGTTCAATTTAGGTTCAGTTGTATAATCTTTATATACAAACATAATATCAAAATTTGAGATATTAACTAATGGCATTTGCTCTTTGGGAAAGAAAGAAAGAAGAGATTTGAACGTTCTACTATGATACTATATAGACAAAAAAAAAAGTTACTATTAAATGAGAAAAGGTCACATGGGTGATTAAAAATAGAGAGACCATTCACCAATCTTGAGACGTGAAAATGTTAGGTAATAGCAGTTGGGACACCTTTTTGCATGTGCTCTCTCTCTCTCTCTCTCTCTTTCTCTCTCTCTCTCTCTCTCTCTCTCTAAACGATCTAGACTAGATCTCTTCTTTCCTGAGGCTCACATGCATGGACAATTGCACATCCTCCTCTTACCTCTTCTATACATATCTCTCCTCATACTCGATTACTTGACTCATATGTTTCACACGTAAGTACGAGACGCATGTTTCACTGTCAATGCAATGCATGTTTGGTTAGCAATTAGATAGATCTTTGAATCGCAGATTTGAACAAGTCGTTACAAATTAACGGTCCCGTATAATAATAGACGTTTGTGAATTGTGACACAATTATACGAAAGAGTTCGCCAGATAATTGTCAGATTTTCAAAAGTTTTTTAAAATTTATATATATATATATCACAATTAAAAAAAAATTATATAGTTTAATTTAATTAATTTTGATTTTACATTAATTATTTTTACTATATAAACCGTGTTTGTATGACTAGAAGATTTTGTACCGAAATCCATACATTAAAACGAAGCTCATATCTGAGCTAGAAGATTTTGTAGTCTAGACTACGTAGTTTAACATTTTATTCGAGAGCGTGACCCCGGGACGTCCTAGTTTTTTTTTTCAGTTTTATATAAACTGTTTACTATCCACCAAAATAACCATTCACTACACAAATTAGCAATTTATCACCCTGGTAAAAAAATATAGTCCTGTAGGTTTGTTACTCATTGCATTGGTCGATCTTTACAAGTTAATTAATAAAAAGCTAAGTATATATATATATATATATATATATATATTAAGATTTAGGTTTCCCGGCAGATATAGTTTGAATTCATATATAGTCCAACTGATGACAAAAAAGGTATTTTTGGTTGAGTGATGACAAAAGTTAGTTATGCGGTAAAAAAGAATTTAGAGGATTAAGGGGGAAGAAATATGGTTAGGTAAAATATGGAGTATTGATAAGACTTGCTAGCTGTTATATAATAATTTTGATTTGTACTATTTTAATTAGTGCTTTAAATAGTACACTTTGTGAAAGATATGAAAACAAAATCTTATATATTTGTTATAATGTTAGCATCATAAATAATACTTTTTCTGTTCCAAAATAAGTGATGTTTAGATTAAAATCACAAAAATTAAGAAATAATATTTTTTTTATATAAAAATCTAACCAATAGAAAAAAACACCGTAGAATTTAAATGGTCATAACTTATTAAATTAATATAAATTATACATATAAATGTGAAAAAATTAAATATTTTGAAACAAAAATTTTGTTCTAAAACATCACTTTTTTTAGGACAGAAGGAGTATAGAATAATTTTGTATTTCTTTTCTACCACCTATTATTACAGTGTTTGGACTTTGGAGCAAATGGAATTGTTATTGATTAGACAGTAGGTTCATACTGGAAAATATCTTTCGAATAACACATTGTGGGGTATTAAATATAAAAAACTCATAACAGTCACTAGTGGATATTGTCAAAGATCTGAGCTTTATTAAGTAAAAAAGAAAAAAAAAATTGTAACTGATGAGAAGACTTAATCGCTAGAAAAATCTTTGTCAAAATCGGCAGATGTTCTTTTAGAATAAAAATAAAGACGTCGACGTTTACTGTTTGAAGATATTTTCAACCTCCAACGCAGTTATATTTGAGGATCTTTCACCATATTATTGTTCGTATTTTCTTTCACAATATTGTTTATATGAAACAATGTAACTTCGAAAGTATTCTTTGACAGAGTATTTTTTTCTTCAACAATGATCACTAAGGAGGTGTTATTGGATTGATGTTTTTATTAGATTTGTTTTTACAGTGGATTTTAAAGTCCAATGCATTTACATGGACTATTCGAATAGATTTATAAGGATTTCCAAATGCATTTGAAGTTCATTACTAGTGTATTTTGGGTGATTCTTATGGATTTTACAATTTTAAAGTTAAATAAAAATAAAATTGAGAAACCGTGGACTTTACAATTTGCAGAGAATCGAGAACTGAAAGTGCCTCTGCTCCCGCCCTTCACTATCGCTTCGTCACGGCTTGATTCACGGCTTTACAGTTAGTAATGTTGCAATTCAGATTGAGTTTGGTGATAGGTGTGTCGGTTGGGGAGAAGCTCCGATTTTGCCATCGATTACGGCGGAAGATTTCTCCCTGGTCATCAATTTGCCTCTTTAAGCTCAAACATTTGTGTAATTGTGATTTTAATTTCGATCGTATCTTCTTATCCTTCACTCTCTCTTGCTCTCTTTTGTTTGGTACAACGGTTGTAGATGACTTCTTTGATGTTGGAGGGTCCAAAGAAGAACTGGAAAACCTCATACACTTGGTCGAAAAGTATATTGATTTGCCTCTTTCTTCAAAGCTCTTCCACTGCTTGTTCCCTCTTAGAAGCATAATTATTCTTCCTTACTAATTTCAGGTGGGATTTGAACAGTGTTCCTGAGTACTGTTCGGAACATGTTGAGATCATATTCTCAATTCTAAGGGATACAATTCTTGAAACAGGAGACAAAGCATTCACCTATCAAGGACGCACTGTGACTCACCACATTGTGAAAATTGTTAAGTATCTATCATCCCAACGATTATATTATTTGTTATCATGTTATAACAACTCATATGAAATGAGTTAATTCGTATTATATCTGATGCAGTGGTTGGATTTGCTCAAGTCTATGTTGCAAGAAGCCAAATGATCTAGTGACAAGTCAACGCCAAGCTTGGAGGATTAAATGAAAAATGCGTACATATCATTTGCATTAGGACCAATTATCCTCCCAGCTACTTATCTGATCGGACCACCACTTTCATTGGCATTGCTTTGGCCTGAATGTTCCAGAGTAGTTATGATTCCCGCAGTTTGCTTTGACAAAAGCCATTCAGTACCTTTCTGCCTGCTTTCCCCATACTCTTCAGATCCAAAGCCAGCGGCTTGTTCTTTCTACGTGTGTCAAAGTAGGCATGTGGATGTGAATAGCAAAGACATACAGTGAGTCTAGTTGAACAAGTTTCAGACTGCATAACAAGTTAGAGCTGGTAGGACATGGTTAGTGAGGACTTAATTACCTTGTACGATGTCAAAGGTTGTCTATTTTGCTTAGCCAATGAGCCTCTCAACAGAGGAATCTTCTCTAGTATCAATCCTACCTAGTGTTGGAAAGCTTATCATGGAAATGGATATATATATATATATATATCTTTCAAATATAGCATCAATGCTTGTGTCTCTTCTTTGTCTAAACATTTTCTTAAACCTTAGGGGCTATTTACAAACCTTATAGACTTGTATATTAGTGTGAAGACCATGGAGATATATGCTGAGCAAGAAATTGTTTAATTTTCTTGCTGATGAATGCATAGTAAGAAATGCATAAGCAATTTTATTGTGAATTCAATTATACAAAACCAAATGCATAAATACATAAACAAGTATATTGTGAATTCAATTATACGTTCAAGCACCACGCCGAAGAACCATGAAGGAATGTGAAATCATCTTTATTACCTGTGTTGGAGGAATGTGTTTTCCACTAAGAAGATCAAGCAACAGAGTTAGCTTGTGAACCGACATGAGAAACAAGAAGATAAGCACCATCTCCAACCATACTTCTGAGCCATTGTAAACTAGAGATTGTTTTCATTTTTGAACTGAATCTGTGACATGAGTGGAGGAGAAAATACTCTACTGAGCTAACGGTGGAGGAAAGGCAGCTAAAAGCCCGGTAGCAAAGCAAGGCAAAGCAGATCCAAAAGAAGAAGGAAGTCGAGCTTTAGCTCTAACTACAATATTTATTATTGACAAGCGGATAAGTTTTCTAGTTGGCGCAGTTGGAAGTTGCTTGGGAGGATATGTGCTGGTTGGTAGACTTGCTGGAGTGGTTGCTTTTGGTTGACATAGATCCATAGGTATGTGCTCACAGTCGTCTCATAGAGCACTGCGGAAATCGAAGTCAAGAAGTAAGGTGTAGTCAGCTTCCCCGCTCACGTTTCGGGTTGCTAAGGTCAGATTCTTGAAACAACAGTCCTAGGAGGGCCGATTGATTGACCGAGATGGGAATCAATGCCTAGTCAAATCAAAGTCAAGTAGAGTAGTTACCGTTGCTTGTTTGCTCCTTCGTATAGGTTCCGTGTAGGCGTCTTTCCATACGATCAATTGAATATTGGAAAAAGAAAATCCGGTGGGTTTTTATCGTGAGCTCCTTTCGCGAGTCGATACCTTGTCTCGCCATTATTATAATGGCGGGAACCATATTCCTTTTCCCTTTCAAACTCAAAAGGAAAAAGATGCTATCTATTCCATTATGCGGCAATACCGCCGCGAGGAGTAGAGTGAGTCCATGCTTCCTAATTTTCTGACTGAAAAGTCTTTTGGCTCGATGCGCTTAACGAAAGGGAACTCTCTAGATTAAGAATGAATTTCCTTCTCCATTAAGCCGGACCGGCGACGAATAATAAATAGGTACGTACCCCCACCCCAGGCAGAGTTAGTGAGCCGTGTAATAGGCGACCATTTCGCGCGGTTCGGGGGGCACTTGAGTAAGCCGCCGGCGCCCGACTGCGTCTTGACCCCTATCCAATTTTTGGGCCAATTCCCCCCTCGTACTACCAAAAAATGAGATTCTTGCCGAATCCGAGTTTGCTGCTCCAACCATTACCAAACTAATACCTATTCTGTTTAGTACTTCAGGTGCTTTTGTTGCGTATAATGTAAATCCCGTAGCGGATCAATTCCAACGAGCCTTTCAAACTAGTACTTTTTGTAATCGACTCTATAGCTTCTTCAATAAACGCTGGTTCTTCGATCAAGTTTTTAATGACTTTCTAGTCAGATCGTTCCTGCGTTTCGGATATGAAGTCTCATTCGAAGCTTTAGACAAAGGTGCTATTGAGATATTGGGCCCTTATGGTATCTCGTACACATTCCGACGATTGGCCGAGCGAATAAGTCAACTTCAAAGTGGATTTGTTGTGCGAAGAGTGCGTTATGACCCGTGGCCGCCTGCCTGGTGGGGGGCGGCTCCTCCGTTGTGGGTAAACGGGAAACCCGACTCTACGAACCCGAGGAAAGGCTGCACAGCAGTAGTAAGGGCGTTAAGACCGGAGCTTTTTGTAGTGCTAGCAGGAATGCAAGTGAATGAATCCCATCCCCTAGCGAGTGAAGTGCTTACGCTCCGGGGCGAGCAAAAGAGTCCGTTCTTCAATTTGGAGATCTTTAGATTCGTAAGATCCTGATAGAGTCCCCTTCCCTTTACTAATATAATAGAGAGGGGGCTGAAAAGCAGTTGCTTGCTGTCTACTTCGCGAGCCTTCACTGCACCGTGCTGTAACTTGCCTTCTTTCGTCCGTCCACGAGGCTGTAAAAAGAGAGATAGGGGCGGCTATCTAGCGGGAGTCGTTTCGGTTGTATGCCACGAGGTCCCTATGGACAAGGGGACAAGTGAATCATCGCTTTTGGGCGCAGGCATCCCTCTACCATCCATCCCATAGCATTCCATCGTCTCGTATTGTACTGTACCGTATCCAGACCAGATAGATCTATTGAGTGAGAGAAAGGTAGTGTAACTAATTAGATATTCTTCATATTCTTATTGATAGGGATCCCCATTCATTCCTAGATTCCCGTCATTACGGATGTCCCTACCTAACTACATGGTAGTGNAAAAAAAAAATAGAACCATTAAACCAAAGTAACAAAATGTAGAATTTAAGCGAAGCAAAAAAAAAACATAAAAAAAACTACAAATTACAAAATAAAACATTAGTTCACGTTCCGTTTTATCCAACCCAGACATTCCTCGATAGACATGTTGAAAAACACGTCTTGCATCCGCAACTTTAAAATTTCACGCACTGTATCATAGCGAACATTTTCCTCTAAATCTGAAATTTCTTTGATCGCTTCCCATACATTGTTTTTTTTCTTCTCAGCTTCTCTGGAGATAACTTCTCTTAGTAGTCTTTCCTCTCTGGAGATAGCTTATCTTTGTTGTCTTTCCTCTCTTTGTTTTATGATATGCTCAAATCTAATACCCTAAAGTATCTAAGTAGTTGCTATAGTATTCTAGGGGTCAATCCACAAGGACTCAAGATGACACTCAATAGATTCAGAAATATGAATTAAGCTAAGCTGAATAGATGTAATTAAGAATAACAAAACAAATAAATCAAGAAAGTAAATCAGTGGAGGAAAACGCTAGGCTTAGGGAAACTTGTAGGCAAATCATAATTATCAAATCAAATCAATTGTCAGGAATAAATTAAGATCCGCTTTCAAACTTGAATCACAGATGTAAAGTAAACCAACTGTCGTTGCGAAAACTATCTATGTCTAAACCTAGAATTCCAAATTTCTTTGCAAATTCTATGAATTTAAACAAGCATTAAAGTTCAAGTTCAATTGTTCACAAAATCCCTAAACCAAATTTCTTTGCGAATAGGGCTTTTGCTCACCAAACACTAGATCAGGAAATCAATTACACTTTCGTGCAAATCAAACAACCTAAAATCATATTCTAGTTCGCGTGGCTAAAATCAGCATTAATCCCAAAGTCTAGGTGAAAAGCTCTATAGATTATTCCCTAACAATCAATTCAGATCTAATAATTCATCAAATACCTTTAAGTAACCCTAATCCTAACAGGGGATCTACTCAGACATGGTGAAAGCAATAAACATCATGAATAGAATAGATATCATATAAAACAATGAAATAGAGTAAGAATACAAAGAGGTTCAAGAGTTCTTCTCCAAAAGACTCAATTGCAGAAAACTCTATCTCCAGAATTCACAAGGTGTTCTTCTGGAGGCTGTAAAACCTAATTAAATAGCTAATCAAAACGTTTTGGAGTTATCTCGAAGAATAAGGAAAACTTCTGGATAATCTTGGGTTTGTTGACGTTCCGGTCACTGGCATCGACCGATGCTGTAAGTGGTGTCGATCGATGCCAGGTTCTTTGGCCGTGGTTCTTCCAAACAAATGGTGTCGATCGATGCTCCTCAGTGTCGATCGATGCTAAGCTTGTTCCCGAACGGCTTGAACTCCAGATTGCTTCAAAAGCTCCCCAAATCCTCCAATTGGCTCCATACGCGCCTATAACTTGAAAATAACCTGAAAGACTCTAAAACTATAGAAAAGACTCAACGAAAAGGACTTATATCATGGCTAAAAACGGAAAAAAACCATGATATATCAACTCCCCAGACTTAGTCTTTGCTTGCCCTCAAGCAAACAGAAAACCAAACAGAGAAAGAGGTTTGAAAACATGGAGACTCACCTTTTTCTTGAGACATAGAAATGACCCTTTTTCCAAGCTCCCAGTCGTCACCTAAACAGCTTCAGATCGGACCACCATGTACTTCTCCTTAGACCGTTGCAGTTTCCCATTATCCACACATTATCTCACAGCATCAATCATATTAAATCCTTCATTGTCGTTTCATCACTGATGTTGATATTCAAGAAACTTCTAGATTCTTCCTCATGCGATACCACGACTAAGGAACCACCCAGATTTTATACTTTGGTATTGATTTCCTCTCCCCCAGACTTATCTCTTTTTATGTTTCTGATTTCAAATTAAACTTTGCATACACAAATCAAGGTTCGAGACGCGAGTATTGATGGTGATGGCCACCTAATCCCCGGTTCTCCCCTCTCAAAGTGTCAAAAGTCTTAGGCGAATAATGGGGTCTCAGGAAATGTTCCTACCCCTTGCTTCAGACTTTTGTGTGATCATTCCTTATCCAAGTAGAACAGTGGGATCACAGGAAGTATTTCTAGCTCTCTACTCGGCGGAAATCATCTCATCTTTTATGCAATGTATGTATCATTATGTGTTAGGGGAGAGGTCTACCATATTTATCAAACGCATGGGTTCCTTTGCCAGATATGAATGATGAATCAAGTTCAGTGAATACCAACCTCAGGAGTGAAGTGCAAAATTGGCTAAGGATTTAGCAGAAATTTGCTGGAGACATGGGTGTTTCCTGGTTAACTGGTTAGCCGTTGGATTTTTCATTAGTCGATCTTAGGGCTGGTTCTGTGATAATGGTTACTCAAAAACAAAGTCAGGACACTGACATCAAGCAAAAGTTCATAATCTCCAACAAGTTTGACTCAATAAAACAAAAATTTGACTCAAAAAGACTCAAAAATGGACTGAGTCTAAGAAAAACAAACACAATGTCAGTAATCACCTCCCCCAGACTTAAACAACATTGTCCCCAGTGTTATCTAGCCTAGAGGAAGCAAAAGAAAGCACAGGAACAAAATGAGTAAGTACAACAATACCGTGGAAAGGTAATGGGCATCGATCGATACTGAGGAGTATCGATCGATGCCAAGGTCTGTGTCAGATTCTGAAACTCGAGATAGTGTCTACTGAAGCCAAAAGTTAGGTGAAGTAACTGTCAGATCAGAGAACACAGTTAGAAGCAACAGAAGAATATATAGCCATAAGTTCCAACAAGTACTGACAATGAGATTAGACAAGTTCAGAAAAGAAAACAAAACAAAAGAAAAGAAAAGAAAAGGAAATGTGAAACCCAGGAACAGAGACTAGTTTGAATCCTCATTAGAATCAGACTCAGAAACAGGGTAGCGCGAAGGACCGGGAACAGAGTGATCGGCGTCAGTAGACGACATGCAGCGGCAACGAGAAACAGCAGACCAGATGCTCTGAAGACTCTCTACCACATATCTCCGAAAGGTAGCTGTCTCCATCGGTAGCTCTGGTGGTGGGGGAAATGAAGGAGCAGGAGCAGATGTCTGGCGGCGCTGTGAACGGCGAGGCTGACTCCCAGCAGAGTCAGCAGCTGGTGTCTCGAGTGCAGCGACATGAGCGGACGGAAGCTGGCGTGCTGCGCGGACACGAGCAGAAGGGGCGACCGAAAGCAAACTCGGGTCTGGATCAAAGTGCAGCCGAGAAGGGTGAGTGCCAATGGAGGTGAGAGCGCGGTTGGGGAGCTATACAAAGAGCCCTCCATCTGTCGTAGGCAGGCACCAAAGGCGAGTGGTCTTCAACCAACGCATATGCTGCATATGCTGCTCATCCATGAGGGAACGAGTAGTCACTATCGAGCATGCTGTAGTGGAGATGCCAAAGTGCTCAAAGATAGAGGTGAGAAGGCTGCCAACTGACTCCGTCTTCCGCGCGGTGGCATAGTTGCGGCCAGAGAAGGGCTTGGTCTTCAGAGAGACCAAGTGGTGTGCAAACAGGGCGCCAATGTTGACCTCGAGGTTCAACTCGGGCCACTCAAACCTATCCTCAGGAATTATGTCACCATCTTGCAGAGGAGAGTGGTGCTCAGAATCTGGGCAATGCAACGCAGAGTCGGGTGGCGGATATCTATCTGGGTAGAGTTCTTGGAACTATAGGCGCCAAGACCAATGTGTCGCCAAAAGTTCTGCAGATCCTGAAACTGAGAAGGGAGAGCAATCTGCTGAGGGTAAGGATCAAACCCGTAGATAGCGCAGAGGTCAGGGATAGGCAGCCTGTAGCGAACCCCTTTGATCAGGAATGTCAACGTGCCCTCTGAAGCGGTGCGGTGGACCTCGTTTCTGTAATACACTCGAGCTGTGGCGAGGAACTGACACACGAGATCTGGGTAGAGGTCATACTGCCGTGAGTAAAGAGTGCCCAATCCAATCTTGTCGAGCATGGTAGAAAGATAAATGTCGATGCCCAAACGACGCATGGTGTGAGGATCGATGAAACGTGTAGGCAGGATGACAACGCGTAGCCACTCGTTGTAGAACAGAGTGTCATAGTCATCCCACTCCTCAGCTATAGGCCTGTAAACGCAAGCCTCACTCTCAGTCACATCCTTGGGCAACTCTTCCCAAACGCGTCGTAGAACGATCCTCTTCCCCTCCAACTTAAGCCAGGGAGGTCTAGCAACAGGGGCAGGGGCAGATGGAGAAGGAGAACGTCGTGGCGCAGCTCGCAAGTCACTGATGTGTGCCTCAATGAAGCTCTGACGACCAGTATCCTCGGTGAAACCTCCCTTCAGGACCCTGTAGCGATCGCTGGTAAGAATGGCAGTGATGACTCCGGCGTGCCACTGTGAATCATGGAATGCCTCCACCTCGTCTTGAAGATCATAATTGCAGCGTGGAGGGTTGGAAGTGGAAGCGTCATCCTGTCGTGTCCTCTTACGCGGAGCCATCTGAGAAAATCAAAATGAAAACAGAAGTTAGGATAGCTCATATGTTCAAGTAAGTGCAGGCATCGATCGATACCAAGGGGTATCGATCGATGCTTGAAGTATAGGCACACAGTCCCGACAGATGACATCGCAAAAACAATTCTGTTACAGGTCGGGTATCGATCGATGCTTGAGACAAAAATCGTGAATTTCATTCCACAGATCACCCAATTCCCAATCTATCACCCTAAATTCGAATTCCTAAGTCTACTTCATCCCTATTATATCCATTCTCATCCTAATATGGCAATTTCATTCACCTATAGCTAATGATGACAAGAAACAGAGCCAAAGCTTCACAACAAAGGAAACCCCAAATCGATTCTGCCAACACATCTAAAAGGGTGAAATCGAGTGCATTACCTGGTAGATCGAAGATATGAATGAGGGAATGATAATGTGGTCAAAAATCTGAGGGGAATAGAGCTTGGAATCGAAGAAATTGATGAAAAATCGAAAAAGATGTGAGAGTTGGGAGAGAAAACAAAGACGGCGTCGAGCGATAATGAGGAAGTTGTGATGAAAACCCGAGGGTTTATAGAAAAAACCTACCTGGAGCTGAGTATCGATAGATACCGTAAGTGGTGTCGATCGATGCTCAGCGTATGGCATAACTCCCTTTAGGCTAATGGTATCGATCGATACCAAGGGGTATCGATCGATGCTCGTCGTCTGGACCTGGTTCCACGTGAAAACACAACACAAAAATAAAACTAAGAAATCAAAATAAAGACTATGTACAGACTCACCAGTGGGTTGCCTCCCACCAAGCCCTTGGTTAATGTCATTAACTTGACATGGAGAGCAGTCAGGCAGCGGGTGGTTCAGCCAAAGACACAATTTGCCCATCTGGAATAGTGGCTTTCGCCTAATAGTGTTTCACCCTCTGTCCTTTGACAGTGAAGGGACCTGACCAACGAGAACGCAATTTTCCAGGAAACAATTGCAAACGAGAGTTATACAGAAGTACCTGGTCATTTGGTTCAAAGTGTCGGGAAAGGATCTTCTTGTCATGATAAGCTTTGGTCCTTTCCTTATACAGCTTGGAATCCTCATAGGCGGAGTGTCTGATCTCAACCATCTCATTCAACTAAACCAGTCGTCTTTGTGCAGCAGACTTGATGTCAAAGTTCAGCAGTTTTGTAGCCCATGCCGCTTTGTGCTCTATCTCAACAGGAAGATGACATGCCTTTCCATACAGCAAATGGAATCGTGTTGTACCGAGTGGCGTCTTGATCGCTGTTCTGTAGGCCCAAAGAGCGTCGTCTAGTTTCAGCGCCCAATCCTTCCGTGTAGCACCAACTGTCTTCTCCAGGATCTCTTTGATCTGTCTGTTGGAGACCTCTACCTGTCCACTGGTCTGAGGATGATATGGCGTGGCAACGCGGTGGTGTACACCATACTTCCTCAGCAACTTCTCGAAGATCTTGTTGATCAAGTGAGTACTTCCATCACTGATGATAACTCTGGGTACTCCAAATCGTGGGAAAATGATAGTCTTGAACAGCTTCAGGACCACGGCAGAATCGTTGGTAGGACTAGCAATTGCCTCTACCCACTTAGAGACATAGTCGACAGCGACTAAGATGTAGCGGTTCTGTCTCGATAGAGGAAATGGTCCCATGAAGTCAATTCCCCAGCAATCAAAAACCTCAACCTCCAGGACGAAGTTCTGTGGCATCTCATGATGCTTGCTGATCTTCCCTCGTCTCTGACACACATCACAGCGGGAGATGAAAGCGTGAGCATCCTTAAACATCGTGGGCCACCAGAAACCGGCTTGCAGAACCTTAGAGACCGTCTTGAATGTAGCAAAGTGCCCAGCATACTCAGAACCATGGCAGTGAAAAAAGATCTCTGGCACTTCAGACTCAGCTATACACTTCTGTAAATCCCATCAGAAGAGTGTTTGTACAAATATGGCTCATCCCAGAAGTAGCATCTGACATCTCTCATGAACTTTTTCTTCACATACTTCTTTAGGTGCGTTGGTTCTAGATCAGCAGCAAGGTAATTGGCAATGTCAGCATACCAAGGTTCAGCAGGAGAAGTGATCGCCAAAGCTTCCTCAAATTCAGAGTGATCTGTAGAGGAATCGGCAATGGAAAGTCTCTGGCATCGATCGATACAGGAAGGTATCGATCGATGCTGGAATCATGGACTGAAGGCAACAAAGCTTGAGGGTATCGATCGATACTCCCATTGTATCGATCGATGCTCGTCTTCTTCATCAACATAATTGAATCAGAACCAGTCTCAACGAAGTATATCTTCTCCTCAGGCAAAGAATCATCGATGGGAACCTCTTCACTGATCCTCATACGTGAGAGATGATCCTCTACTCCTTTCTTGTCCCTGATCTCTATGTCAAAACATTGGAGCAGCAAAACCCATCGACATAATCGAGGCTTCATATCCTTATTTTGCAGCAGATATCGAAGAGCGGCATGGTCAGTGTGCACAATCACCTTACTTCCTATCAGATAGGATCGAAACTTCTCAAAGGAGAATACAAAAACAAGCAATTCCTTCTCAGTGGTGCTGTAGTTCCTTTGGGCGTCATCCAGCGTCCTGCTGGCATAATGGTGATCGGGACATCCTCAAGTAAACCTTCAGGGAATCGGATTGATCGATCAGCAAGGATCAAGGAGATCCTTGTCGGTGTGAAGTCTGCCATCCCCATTCTCTTAGCCACCGAGTATGGCATAAGGTTCACGCTCGAACCAAGATCGCAAAGAGAACGTTCAAACCTCTCCGTGAAGATTGTGCAGTCCAAGACAAAGCTACCAGGGTCTGGTAACTTCTCTAGAATCTTGTTGAGAAGGATCGCACTGCACTCATGGGTGACTCTCAGTACTCCCTCCTCAAGGTTCACATTACTAGAAACCATCCTCTTGATGTACCTTCTGAAAGCTGGTGAAGTCTTGAGGGCATCGACGAACGGGAGTTCGACCACTATCTTCTCTAGCATTGCTCTGCATCTAGAATCTTCGGTTTCTTTGTTCGACTTAGCAGGGGGTTGAGGAAAAGGAACCTTCGGTACATAAACTCTGCCGACATGACCTAATACCCTAAAGTATCTAAGCAGTCGCTATAGTATTCTAGGGGTCAATCCACAAGGACTCAAGATGACACTAAATAGATTCAACAACAAGATGACACTGAAAGACTCTAAAACTATAGAAAAGACTCAACAAAAAGGACTTATATCATGGCTAAAAATGGGTAAAAACCATGATATATCAACTCCTCAGACTTAGTCTTTGCTTGCCCTCAAGCAAACAGAAAACCAAACAGAGAAAGAGGTTTGAAAACATGGAGACTCACCTTTTTCTTGAGACATAGAAATGACCCTTTTTCCAAGCTCCCAGTCGTCACCTAAACAGCTTCAGATCGGACCACCATGTACTTCTCCTTAGACCTAAACAGCTTCAAATACCTTTTCGTAGTCATCCCTAAACAGCTTCTGACACTAAATAGATTCAGAAATATGAATTAAGCTAAGCAGAATAGATGTAATTAAGAATAACAAAACAAATAAATCAAGGAAGTAAATCAGTGGAGGAAAACGCTAGGCTTAGGGAAACTTGTAGGCAAATCAGAATTATCAAATCAAATCAATTGTCAGGAATAAATTAAGATCCGCTTTCAAACTTGAATCACAGATGTAAAGTAAACCAACTGTCGTTGCGAAAACTATCTATGTCTAAACCTAGAATTCCAAATTTCTTTGCAAATTCTATGAATTTAAACAAGCATTAAAGTTCAAGTTCAATTGTTCACAAAATCCCTAAACCAAATTTCTTTGCGAATAGGGCTTTTGCTCACCAAACACTAGATCAGGAAATCAATTACACTTTCGTGCAAATCAAACAACCTAAAATCATATTCTAGTTCGCGTGGCTAAAATCAGCATTAATCCCATATTCTAGTTCGTCACCTAAACAACTTCAGATCGGACCACCATGTACTTCTCCTTAGACCTAAACAGCTTCAAATACCTTTTCGTAGTCATCCCACACATGGCTAGGAGCTGTAAACTTTTTTGTTTCGGGATCCCACCCAAATCCAGAACTAAAAAGGACCAGCTCTTGCATGCTATTATAACGAATTTTTAAATTCCTCCATTTACTTGTATAGTGGTTATAAGTTTTCTCACACTAAAGTTGAGAATTCAAAACAAGCAGAATCTTTTTCTCGACTGTCATCCTGTTTATACAACCACCAGCATCACGCCAACCTTGTTTGATACCCTCTATGAGGAGTCTTATCAACATTTTAGTTTCTCGTGCATTCCACATTTCAAATGGTCCTTTTTTCTTTTCTTGTGGTTCTGAATCTCGCATTATAATTCTAGTAAAATGAAATATATAAATTTATATTCTAAAAACATATAAACCGTAATTATTATAAGTTTCAAAACAAACAGTTAGCATAGTAATTAGTTAATAATTCAAATATCAAATATTTCAGTATAGTAAAAAGCAAAAAGTAAAAAAAAAAAAAATACAAAACAAGCATATACATGTTTTTTTAACCAGAAGTCTGCAAGCACATTGTATAATAATACACTTAAATTGTTTAGTTAAGAGTTTCAGAACAATGAAAAAAAGAGCTTACATGTCAAATAGTACGATCGGTGGCGTTTGAAAGAGAGTGTATGTGAACGTGATGGAAAAAAAACCTACAAGATACACAAAACAAAACAATATACATATATTAGAAGTGTTATAAGAAATTGCCTTCAAAAAATAAACAGCCTCTAAAAGCTTATCTCATATGCTACATGTCGATTTGGCATTAAAGATCTCTATATGTGTAAACAACATCCATATTTGACAAGGATCACTAATGATAATACATAAGGTTTAGAGTTTAGATTCTACTTTTAATCTTTGAGATTGAAATCAAAATCAACCAAGGATTTATGGTAATGTGAGAGAAACGTATAACAATATAAAGATGTAGCCAACCAAGGATTCTATAACGATGTAGAGAGAGACGTATGCCATAAAACGATGTAAACAAGAGAAACGTATTATAAACGGAACGAAACGTATGCCATAAAACATGTTGAGGTTTATAAAATGAGACTGAGATTCTACGCACCAAGAGGAAGAAGAAGAAGATGATTGATGTATCTCTCTGAGTTCTCGTTGAAAGCATATATATAGATATAAGAACATATTTTGTAATCAAAACAAAAAATATAAAATCTGATATTTTGTAGGAGAAAATCTATAACAAACTTCTATGAGTAAATCAAAATTCAAATTAGGATGACGTCATGGAAGCTCGACTTTGTTGCGATGTTAGTTGAGAACTTTCTTTTATGGAGAAACAGTTCCCTTTTTAACTCCCCCTCCCTTTTATTCACTGCAAGTTGTTACTTTCAATCCTGTTGTTTGCTCCCGGGTTGCTAAACTCTTTGTTCTTTGTATCTTCTGTTGCCTTGACTTATCTGTATCCAAAACAGCCCAAAAGACAAAAATTAGTGAGTGACTCCATTGTTGTTGAAGATACAAAGCAAAGCAAATTATGTATCTTTATGAAGCTCTTTCGTGGTCTCTCTCCAAATTCAATTCTCTGATACGGAAGTGAAGCTATCTGATTGTCCTCTTTATCATCATCAATCTATCATTCAATTTAACACAAGGGAATAAAAATCAACAACTTTAGTTCACAACTACTCAAATCAAACTAAAGATATAAACTTCAACAGAAAAGAGAAAGAAATGAACACGAAAATCTGTACTGTGATTCACTTTTTCCCGCTGCTCTTGGCTATCCTCTTATATCATTACAGTAATGGCTCCATCTTGTGAGTTTAAAGCTGCTGTAATAAGTCCGATGAAACAAATAAGCAGTTTTTCATCTGCAGCGGTTGAGTAAACCACAATCGAAAACTAACTCTTTTCTCAAACCTGGAAAAATCTTGGACCAAAACGATTCAATTGTTCAGACTTACACTACCTACTGATGTTTCTTCTCTTTGTTTACGGGCATTGGAAACTTCCTTGAGACACTTCGAACGAATTTCGAAGTCGAACTCAGTTTATCATCAATGTGGTCTTGGTATTTCTCATACACAATAGGAAAAGAAAGGTTGAGCAGAACTCCTGCAAGACACATATAATACAGAGATGCATTAATTACTCATACCAACCAAGATCATTGATTATATATAACCCACAACAAAAGGTGAGACGCTCACCAATGTAGACAAGAGTTAGGGAGTTAATTAAAGTTCCAACATAGGATATAGCCCACAAGAAAAATGATACCTGTTTCACAACAACAAACCAACAATATGTGAACCATGTGATACATCAGCAACCAGTTTGGCCAAGTTATGGAAATTAAAGATTAGACAATAACCTGAAGGAGACGAATCGGATTTCTAGCTATTGTGATATCACTTGCAATTGACAGTACATAATTGATCCAAACCCAAAGATCATAAGCAGCCTTGATCGCAAACTCCTCAGGGATTTCCATATTCGGAACTGGAGGTAGAGGTCTGTAACAAAATCACATTGGTCATATACTTATAAGAATAGATAAAAGACATAAATCGGTTTCTTACACCACAGTTCCAGTAATCTTAAGCTTCTTATTCTCCAAAAATTCTCTTTCAAATTGTGAAGCAGCAACTTGAATAATTACAGTAGATATTAAACAAACAAGAAGCTAATCCATTCTCTTCTATCAACAAAAATCCAGCAATAGCGTATAAAGGTTTCATCTTTTTCGTAACAAATGCAGCAAAAAGAAAGAGCAGACATTACCAGTTAAGTATTGTAGCACAGTTGGCCCATAAGAAGAGGATGGCAACAAGAAGAAGAAGAACATTGGAGACGAAAGACAAGAGATTGTATCCAGCTCTCTCGAATAGGAACCAAAATCCAGTTGAAGAGACTAGCAAAATGACAGCACCAGTCCGGTTTCTCCATAGCAGCAAATCAGCAACTGCAAATTTTCAGTACCAGATCACATGTCGATAGATTCTTAAATGTCTCTAAAAACGTCAAATTGTTAAAAACGTATTCATAACTATGATCAAGTTAAAAACTTGCCCAAATGTACAGAACAATATAACAAAACCCCAAAACGTAATCGATCAATCCAGCACTAGTCCGATCAACGCGTATAAATCAAAAGTGAAACTCGAAGAGCCACGATTTCGATTGCCAATACAAAGAACCAAATAGGGTAAAGAGAGAGACACACACACACACAGACCTGAACCACCACCAAGAGATTGATGAACAGAGACGCGGGTTGAAGAAACGGAATCTCCCATGGCGAATCAGTTAGGGTTCTTACGCATAGAATTTCAAATGAAATATAAGAACCAGACCGCTTCGAGATCGCCCAACAACGCAACTGCTTTGGGATTAATCGTGCCTGCTCTCTTTCTACATCCCAGATTATTGTTTTCCCTCCAAACCTCTTTGAAACTTGTTTGATTGGAGTAGAATAGAGACAAGAATCAAGCAAAAATTCAAACCAAACTGAAATTGAGGAGAAGAATAACGTACAAGAGAAGGGTATGAGAGAAGATACAAAGGAGATAACGGCCATTGGTGACTTTTTATATCGCCGGAAGTTTGTCGGAGATGGAAGAGACTGAGGAGTCTCGTTTCTTATGGATGTGTCTCGTTTCTTAACCTTTTTTTTTCTTTCAATGTCTCGTTTCTTTTGTTAAATACTTGAGAAAAAGCTAGGATTCTGTTTCTTCGTGATCTGAGTATAAAATGCGTTAAAATCCAATATGTTTCAGAATCCAATAGAAATTGAATAACACTTGTTTTCATTGTATTTTAAGATACTAATAATCCAATAACAGTAGATTTTAATGTACTTTTAAAAGTACATAATTGAATAACACTTGATTTTAGAATACACACAAGTCCTTTAAAATACAACATTCAATAACCCCCTTAAGGGAATATTTTGAACGTGTATTTGGTTTGATTTGAATTAAATTGATAATTTTTAAAAAAATTAGTATTATTGAATATATGATTTGTAAATGTTTTTAAGTGTTATTAAATTAGTATTTTCAAATTTAGTGTTATTGAAAATTGATTAAATATTGAGATTTTAATGACTGACTGCAGAAAATATTAAAAGGTTTTAAAGAAGTTTGTTAGTTAAAAATATAAAAAATAAGATCTCATGATTTTAGGTAAAATGACAAAAGATTTTAATACAAAATCATAATAACTTCTTTAAAATTATCTAAAATCAACAAAATCACTGAACAAGTTCAAACTGGTACATTTGATATCACATATGGCGGCTTTTGTAATGTTTTGCAAACCGTTTTATTAATTAATAATATCTTAGATGGTCAAAACCTCTTACGGTAAAATTTTACCAGTCAATAGTATTATATTGTACAGATTTGATTATCCAAAAAAAAAAAAAACTTTGTTTCAAAAAGGCACCGGACTTTAGGTTAAACATGAAAAACAATAATAATAAATAAAGTAAAAGTAAAGGTTTTATAGTATTTGATTTTCATGAGTCACAGAGAAATCTTCTCAGCGTAATTGTCAAAATCGAAATGAGTAATGTTCCGAATCTATTGGCTTTTTGTCGCTTAGCTTTAAGCCAATTACACCGACACGGTTGTAAATCTTCTGACGTATGTTACGATGCTTCGTGCTTTTTGAATATTATTTTTTATCTTTCATCTTTTACTATTCATAATAACATTATTTCAAACCATGCATGGTGAAACCGTCCACGATTTTGTTTAACGATGGATTTGTTATTTTATGGAAAAACATTAAATAGAATTGACTCCCAATTCATTACGTACATATATCTGTTACTTAAGATATAATTTTTTTGTTAGTTAAAATGAATAACTATACTACCTTATAAGATAGTATAGTTATTCATTTTAACTATTACTAATAGTATATTTTAACTAACCCAAATTATTATTTTTGTTCGCCCAAGTTTCAAATTTACAATTCATACTTTCACATATCCTATCGAAATAAACAAAACAATTTTTGTTTTTTTTTTTAATTTCAAAAAAAAAAAAAAAACAATTTTGTTTTTTAAGGTACTATATAAAGTAGAAAGACCTGAAACTAAAAATATAAAAGAAGAAAGATGAGAAAAACCTTACAAAGACGACGTAATATATGTCTTGATCATGGGTCGAATCGTGGCTCGGTGAAGAAGCAACCAAACGACCGAGCCATATCGACACATGTCCTCTCTTTTTGTTGTATAAAAAAAAATTAACATTTTTTTTCTAATAACGTGCGAAGGAGATTTAAACCTTTTATAATAATATACAAAAAAAATTAATTAGGGAATGGCGAACTGAAGAATGACACGGTGCGTTTTGAATACCACATGACTTGGGCTGAGAAGCAAGCCCAACGTAATTTGAATAGCCGACTTTGTTTCCTCGTTGGTCCACATGCACGCGTTTTCATCTTTTGGTTTTCAATACTTGTCAATTAATTTGGCCTATCTCCTGTGGAAATATTAAATACATACATATAAAATATGTAACTTATTAGTAGTTTTTAATCATATTCTTAAAAAATTCAAAAGCTGAAGAAGTGAGGAAGATGAAGACGTGTTTATTCTCTAAAAGTTGATTTAATAATTGGAGAAATCGGTTTTTTTTTTTATCTTTAAAAAATATATAATTGAAAATGGACCGTATCCGAAGATAAATATGAAAATGGTTATTGTAAAAATGGTATTTCTGAAAATATTCCTATTAATTTACAAAGGTTTTACTGTTTGCTGGATTCATACTTTGAGAGTAAAGTAGTGTACCAAACGTAATATCTTACTCTACTTTGTTTTCAAAACATCATTCTTTTGGGGTTATTGTAATACTTTCTCTTTTGATTTCTGTAATACATAACTCTTAATGGTTTTTCTAACGAAGGAGAAAAATAAGAAATGTTAGGAGTAAATTAATAAGAAGAATAATCGTAAAATAATGGACTGTGGGATTGAAAATCTTATCTATTGCTCTTTAGATCTCTTTGGTCCATGCCTTTTAAGGTTGGGGTTGGTGTTTCATAATTCGGACTATTCTAATCACAGTCATGTTTACCAAGACTTTGTTGAATAGAATTACTCGAAGTACAATATATTAAAATATATCATCACCCGTGGGTTGTTTACCATCATATCAAAACTAAAATCTGCTAAAGAATATGATCTAATGATATCAAATAAAAGTAGGGCAACACTCGATTATTATACATTAAAATGTTTTATTTACTCATTAAACATTCTTGATTGATATGACGAAAAGAAAAATATCTTAACTGTACTATTCTGTTTGGGCCATATAGATTAATTTAACACTTGGAAGTTGAAAGTGAATTTGTGAGAAAAGGGCCGAAATAAGTGTATATTACGAGGATTTCAAAATTTGCCCAATAGATAACGATTAGTTTCGGTCCATATCAGTTTTGGTTAAGCTGGGCACATGTGCTTATGACAAAAATGAGGTGTGGATCCAAAGTATGGATAGTATACAACTATAGCTACAGTGAGATCAAACATGGCCAATCCCAACACGATCCAAAGTTTCCATGATTCCTGTTTGGTTTCTGTACCCACTGTGAGTGCAGTTGCATCAAATCCAGATATCAAAAGCAATCGTGGAACCATCATGTTGAGAAGATTTTGGAAAATTTGAGATTCAAGATCTCTGGCATCTACCATCAGCTCAGAGGTAAACCGACAAGGAAGATTCTGAAGAAGGCGAGAAGAGAGAGGAGACTCCCTCCAACAAGGCATACTTGAAGAGCTTTCTTCTTCTTTCTTGGGCTTAACCAAGTAAAAGACTGGAGACTGGACTCTAAAATTGATTCACCATCAAGGTAATACACCTAGCAAAAAAATACTATTAATATATCAACCAAACACGATGTTGACATGAGATTTGGAGTCTGTTTGGATGTAAAACTTACCGGTAAGCTGTTCAGGAGTACCAGTGCAAGAGAGACATGGAATGTGCAGGTCAAGCCTCTTTCTAGGATCTCGGGGAAGGACTTTCCAAAGAAAATAAATAGCCAACGGGGTTGGTATGCAGTTAAATGAACTGAATGTGACATGGCAATCAGATCACCAACGAAAACAAACGTGCCAATACAATTTGAGGTATTGAAATCCAGACCATGTCTAGAGCAATCCTGTGATGAGGTTTTTTTATAAGTGATCTCTGTCCATGATACGCCTGGAGAGTGCATTGCTTGTAAACACGACTCGCCCTGAAACATCAAATGCATAGAAATTCATTAAATGGCAAAATACAATCAATGTCTGAGGTTATTGTCAAGCAATATTCACCTGTGAACATAGACAGTCACTTTTATTATCCGTGTCTGATGTTGTCACCCATCCATCACCACATTTGTTAAGCTTGATGATATCCTTTGCATCCAAACAAACAGTAACCTCTCTCAGGGCTGAATTTGAGCATGGCATTGTTCGAAATGCAGTGAGATCACCGGGACACACAAATTGGTTCTCAACCATTTTCCCGTTGAACCCTTCTTCGATCAGAGAGAGAGGGACACAGTAACCCTTCCCATGATGAAATTGCCTTGAATCTCCAAGATACAAGGATCCATTCGATATTTTACTGTTTTGGTTATCCAAAATCGCTGCCAGTTCATGCCATTCGCTAGGTTTATAGACCCGTATGCCATCCAAGGACACGACACCATCTCCAGGAGACAAATAACCAAACAATGGCGAGATAGAAGGCACATCCACAACCTATAGAAGAAGCTAAAGAATTAAGAGTTTTTACAGAGTATTACTAAGTTTAACATAACCTCAAAAGGCACAAGAACATACCGTGAGGCTTTCACCGTGTTTGTAGAACGGAGACAACATAAGAGGCAAGAAAAACAAAGCGAACGCACATAGTGCACAGAACTGCATAAAGAAATACAAATCAAGAACTCTCTTTATCCAAAGAACAAATTAGAAGAGAGGAGAAAGAGCCAAACACCAACCACTGCATTATGCCAAATACCGGCACAGTAAATACGAAGAGCATTATAGCTTGGAAGTGATTGTAAGACATCATGATCGAAAGCTACAAGACCACCCGGAAATATAGCTGCAATGAAGACGGCAATGTATTCCATCTGTATTCCTTCACTGCCGCTCAATCAGAAGAAGCCTAAGAATTGGATAATCTAAGAGTAAAGCTTCAAAAGTAACCCAATTCTAATCTACAAAATTCCATTCCCCTTCTCTATAAAAGGTGAGAGTTTT
This sequence comes from Crucihimalaya himalaica, assembly GCA_004349715.1. NCBI lineage: Eukaryota > Viridiplantae > Streptophyta > Magnoliopsida > Brassicales > Brassicaceae > Crucihimalaya > Crucihimalaya himalaica. The sequence goes on from SMJT01000029.1 coordinate 1,831,458, forward strand.
AAAAAAGAAGGAATTTTGAGAAACTAACCTAGCAGCAGCAAGAGCATGGCCAAGTTCATGAACTGAAACAGTAATAATAGTGGAAACGAATACATAGGCAATGCCGGAGAACGATACACGCTGCAAAATCACTCACACACACATTCAAAGCAATTAGCTCTTTTCTCAAATTTTACAAAAGTTGAGATTTTTGTTTAAGTGAGAGCTAACCGTGGAAGGAGAGAATCCAAACATGGCGGAAGTGAGACGATTGGAGAATAAACGATTAGGGTGGAATTGAAGAAGAAGGAAGACGGTGACGAGGATTAGAGAAGCGACGCCAAATCCGAGTCCGATTGAGAACCAAATTTTCATCACGCCGGAGAATCGTCGTCCGACACGGAAGATGGGTTCGTTGAAATAGGAGATCTTGAGGTCGCAGTAGCAACACGAGGCTTCGGTTTCCATATTCTCGCTGCCGGCGAGGCGATCTCTTCGGAATCTCATCCTGAATCTTCTCACTCGCCGTTCTGAAATTTCCATCGGGTTTATTCAGAGATTATGATTCTTTCTCACAAGATTATGGTTTAAATATGAGCCGATCCGGTTTAGATCAGACCGGATTGGTCCGGCTATTGTTTGAGGTAAGCATGAGGACGGTTCGACCGAACAATAAAATTGTAAATGAAGCAAATTTGAGCTAGAACCGAATAGTGAGATGCCTTGACGATGACATAACGAAAACGAAGTAAGCAATCAACGAGGTTCGAATTCGAACCTTGGATTCATTTTTTAGCGCAAAGAACCTTTGACGTAATCAGTGACTTGTTTAATTAAAATTGATTATTTGTTCTTTTTGGATTTATAAGATTGATTATAATTATTATTGTTGCTTACCGGAAATTTATTTAGGTCAATATAGAGTTTCCAAAGAGAAAGAGAGACATTAGAGAACCTATTTCTCATTTTTTTTCTTCAATAATTTTAAAGGGGAACTATGATTAAAGAAGATGGGATCTTCACCTTTTTTTGTACACGAAACAAAAGAAAAATAATTTTAGAACCCCCAAAAAAAACCCAAAGAAAGAAATAAGATAAAAGATAAAAGATAAAAATTAAAATAGGGTAAATTCTCAGATCGTATAGGCTCGCTCTGCTGGTTCTTGCTGAGCCTATTTTCGCACGCTCTTCACAAGCTAGCCACACGTGCGTCTTGTTTTTTCTCAAAAGAGAAATCGAAAACCACAGAAAAAAAAAAAAAAATTTTATTCAGAGTCGGTGTCCAAATTCTCCATGCCTTTCAATCCTCTCCGTTTCGGCTGCTGCATATAATTCAATATTTAATCTCCAATAACCAGTAAATTTGATCAAGATTAAGTTCAAAAACAAGACTAAAATCCAGATTACTGAAATAAAAATTAGTGTATTATTATTCAACTAATCACATAAACAAACAAAAGATCAAATAATTTTTCACAAATTTTTATATATGAAAAAAAGTAAACAAGAGACACCACTTGTGTTTATTTTAAATCAAATGTTACTTTGGAAACCATTTTTAAAAATAATAACAGTTCATTATTCTCCATTAGGTGGAATAGTAGGTCCCATGTCTTGTCCATTTTGTGAATTCCATTATAATACATATTTTGTTATTAATAATAATAATAAGGTCCACCCAATTTTGTCTACAACTCACCACCTTCTCTGCCACATATAAAAATATTATGTAAATTATATATAGACCTAGACCCATATTAGATACATCATCTATAAACACATTCCATCTTTTTCTTTTCTTCTATTATATAATCTTTACTTATTTAACATACCTAAATCTCTTTTGTCATTATCAAATAACTAAGAACTAAAAAAAAGGGTTATGTAAAGTTAAATTAGTTACCTTCTTCACATTTTTCTTCTCCCTAACTTCATAACGGTTCTTGGTCAAATCAGATAACCACATCCCTGGGAAACAAAACTGTCCAAAAACACCCACATCATTCAAATTAAACAAAATGAATTTTTACTGTGATAAAAAAAAATGAATATATAAGTTAATTTAAGGAATTTTAACCTGAAGGGCTTTATCAATGTTCTTAGGTCTTTTCCTGGGTCTATGAGGAAGCTTAGTTCCTTTCATAACCAAGAAATCTTCTTCCTTCTCTTTCCTAGACAAAGCAATGTAGATCCTTGGCCACTCTTGCGTTGCTTTCTCTCTCTCTCCATTCATCTCCAGTTCTGGATGACCCTGAGCCGTTGATTCTGATCTGTTCACTCTTTGGTATTGTTGTTGTTGTTGTTGATGATGATCAAACCCGTTTTGTCTCTGATCTCTAACGCTTGATCTCTTCTCGATTTGGTCTGGAGAAGGTGGAGATCGCTTTGAGCCACCCGATCTGGACATCATACGGCCGTTGATGTTGTTCCTTGATGGTGATCCGTTGGCTGATCGATCTTCTAGATTCCTGGGCATGATTGATGATGATGAACACAGGTTTAAATCCACAGGTGATTTTTGCTAAAAATAAAGGTTAAAGTTCCTAACTTTGAGAGAGTTTAATGAAATTACGAAATGAAGAAAGATTTGTTTTTTTTTCTTTCTTTTTCCCCTTGTGTTAAAAATAAGGAAGAAATTTAGAAAAGGAAACTAGTTGTACCCATTTACATATTTAAGAATCAGAATCAAAACGCAGACACACACACACAAACCAAAAAAAAAAAAAAACTAAAGAGAGGGACCAAAACAGAAAATAAGATTAATATTGTGAATTCAAAACGAGTAGCCCAGATTTGAAGATTGGGTCAAAGAAAGGCAAGAAAAATACGAGATCTTATATTTATCACAAAAAAAAAAAAAACAAGATTATGATCGAAAAAATCTTTTATATTTTCACCCAAAAGCTAAAACAAGTGAAAAAACCTAGAAGAAACAGAGCACTTGAGGGAAAGGCAAAAAGACACAACAAGTCTGCTTCTTAGTGCTTCCAAGGGTATTTACTGTAACTACCTAAATAGCAATTTTGGATCACCAAACTTTGGTTAAAGGCTTTTAACAGAAGATGAACCAAACGTTTAGATCTCTAAAAAAAAAAAAAAAAAATACAAATCAAAAAAAAAAAAAAAAAAAAAAAAAAAAAAAAAATCAGAAAACGCATATAGCAAAAATTAATTTAATTTAATTGAATAAATCAAACCCGGAAAATCAAAAATAGCTATAAAAAAAATAAAGTAAAACAAAGGAAACAGTATTTATCACACATAACATGGATGAACAAAAAGAGAAACATATGGGAAGTCACGATCATAGAGAGATTAATTTACAGTAACAAAATCTAAACATTTCTAAGTAACAGTTTTGTAGTTAAAAACAAAAAGACACATCTTTTACATTTAAGGTAAATGAATATATCTAAAAATGGAAATATAATGAAATGAAGAAGATTTTGAGGCTAAACCTGGAAGGGAAGAAAGATTCCTTGCCGACGACGAAACCGTTTCTAGGGTTTGTACTCCGGCTAGAGAAAATCGGAGGAGCTGGTGCTGGTGGCGGTGGTGGCATAGAAGGATTAACCGATCCTCTCAGGAGCTTGTTTGATTGAATCTTACCTTGTCCTGAAGAAGAAGACGAATCATCAGCGGCGGTGATCGATCGGATCTCGGCTCTCGAGGCTCTGGATCGCTTTCGTTGTCCCCACTGTAGCAGCACATCTCCGCCGCGACGGCTAGGACTAGGATCTTGCTGTTGTTGAGTGGATCTGAATCGGAATCCTTTGGGGACTCCGTCTAAGGAAGAGGTGGTGGTGGTTGTACATGATCCGTTGTTAAATCCTCTTCCGGCGATTGAAGTTGTGGTAATGACGGTGTCTTCGTTCGTTGATCTTGACGGTGATGGTCTTAAGTATGGCTTCTTGCCTCCATTTGTTAGGGGAAGACAATCTGGGCTTACTCTTTGATACCTATATCAAACATAAATAATAATCAGATCAAATCTTCCAAAACGAAATTGTAGATTTTAACTGTGAAATTACAAAACGCTGTGATTTCTCAAAGTCCTTAAGAGTTTTTTGCTTTTTTTTTTTTTCAGAAAAGCTCTGAGAAATTTTTGAAGAATTTGGTTTGTTGGATTCAACATGAAGTGATCAAAGCTGCAATCTAATGAAAGAAGAAATCCGAAGAAGGAGATTCAAAAGGTTTTTTGACATTAGAGTCAATCTGAAGTTTTTTCAAATCAAAACTCAGATCCACTGAAACCAATTACAAAAGAAAAAATTCCAGAAATTAAGAAAGAGATATGATGAAGAAGAAGAAAATAACCCAAATCAGTGAAAGAAATGGAAAAAAACTCAGAGAGGTCAAAAAGAAGAACGGAGAAGAAGAGAAACCTCATCATTATACCCAAGTGAGAAACCCGATTCGAATTCTGTAATGGTACGTTTTCGATTCCGATCTGTTATTATTATTTCAGAAATCTAGGATTCGTTCAGTTTCTTCTCCACACCCAATTCGAGGATAACGAAACACAGCCTCCTCGTGCCTCTACTTTATCGTACCCGATCACCAGCGAATCAAAAGGTCTTTATAAATGAATCAAAACCTAATTCTGTAGAGAGAGAGATAGAGAGAGAAAAGAAGAAGAGAGAGGAGACGGAGGCTCTCTGCGTTAAACAGTGAGGAGGAGGAAGAAGAAGAAGGAAGGCGCAAGGGAAGGAGAAAGATAGTGGGTGCGTTATTGTGTCTATAACTTCTTTTATTCTTTTCATTTTTCCATTCCAGTCCTTTTACTTTCTTTAAACTTTTAATTCTCTACCCTATAGTTTCTTCTCTTTACAAAATACTCCCATGTCTTTCGTTTCTACACACGGCCCATCAAAAGGCCCACTAGATCCTCTTTCGCCGCAACTTCTGTGATTCAAAAACGTCTCCGTACCAATTTGAGACTATAGACCCGATTTTGATCGCGACACCGAAGACCATAACCTGAAGTTTTTCTTGTAAGAGATTTTGATTATTCGACTAAGGGAAAACGTAGGGGATTAGGAATATTATTTTGTAACTGATAAAACCTAAACTTTTTAACGCAAAATCAAATCTGAAACAGACACCATAGTTAGCCAAAGCTAAAACCAAATAAACCAAAATTATTAAAACTCCGAAGCAGTTCTATACCAAACAAATGATTTTATTTCATTCCAGATTTTATAAAACTGATAACCAGGAACTAAGATATGATACTATTGCTATTTTAGAGATATATTCCAAAGTAAGTTGAACAAATCCAAACCAAACTGATTGAATCAAATCGGACCAAAACCAAAAAGCATTTCAAATGGTTTCGTATACAACCCAGAACTAGGAAAACTAACCAAACAACAAGCAAATTCTAAGATTGATCTTGTATTTAAAGAAAAATTGTCACAAAGTTCGCAGCATGGAAGAACAATATAATCCACCACCAGAGAAGCCAAAGAAGTCACCTTTATGATGGGATTGATAGCCAACTCTCACCAGCTTAAGCCCCTAGACCCTAATCCATACGCCGCATAAGTAACCACCGAGACTTGGGTTAACATAAGTTCTCTTCTGGCTCTTATTCTGACTAGCGGAAGAGCCGTGGAACTGATCTTTTAGGCACTTTTCCTTCGAGCTTTAGCCTACGATAGGACTCCCTGATATGACAAGGTCGTATCGGTCCTGATTCTTTCCTTTCCGCCATAACAACTCGAGCTACAGATAATGTTTTCAGATCAAGCAAGTGAGTTTTTTTCTACAGATTCTCCGTTGCAACATAACAAATCCATTGGAAATGTGCGATGCTGTCTTACCTGTTTCCACGAGTTCACCAACAAACATCTTTGCGATACCACACACAACAATAATCATTGGCATACTAATCTTCTGACTCCCTGTGACACCTATCAACAACTGCATCAACACAAAGCTAAATAGTTCATATTTAGATGAAACAATAAAAAAAGAATGTTCATAACCACAAATCATGTAATATATACCTTCTTCATTTGTGGTCTTTGAAGTGCAGATCTCCTAAAAGATTCATATCTACTCATCTGATCCTCAGTGAATTGAGATAAAATGGTTCTGAAGAATTCAAATCAAACAATCAATTCTGCTAAGCTTAATGGGCATAATAATCAAATCAAGAAACAGTAAAAACAATCAAAATCTAAAAGACTCACTGCATTTTAGCCATCTTAGCAGGATCAGAACTAGTTGGGTATTTAGTGAGCTCAACTTCCATATTCTCTTCCTCTTCTTCTTCATCTTCATCTTTGTTCTTCGCTTCAGTAACAACAACGGAGGTTTTAGACTTCTTTGCCGGACGACGAACATCTACAGGTCTCTCATCTTCTTCAGGAGTCTGATCGAATTCCGTTCGTCCCTCTTCATTACCATCACCTCCTCCTCCGCCGCCGCCGCCGACAAGGGGTGATTCCGGCGGAGATTCCTCTTGCTCCTCCTCAATTGCTGCTTCAAATGGATCCTTCGAATGCTTCATTCTTCCTCAAACCTAAACTAAAAATCACAAAAAATTGGATCTATAATTAGGGTTTTGAAGAAGGGGAACGAGCTTAACTTCTAACGCAATAAGTAGCGAAGATGATTGACGAACCTTAGGAGAAACTCGGATCCAGTTTCAGGAAGCACAAATCTCCACTGTTTCAATTTTTTCGTGTGGTTTCTATAGGAGTGTTGTAGTCGGTTTAATCCACTCAATCCATGATTCCAAACCAAAAACTGAACCGCGATATTTTAAACCGAACCCAATACAGTACTTTTGATCGAACCAAATCATTTGGGCTGGGCTCAGTGAATGTAGCATCAATATCTAGATTTGAATATACGTTTGGAAATTAGGATAATCGAATTTGACAAATCAGAGATGAAAGTATGAAACCATTCTAACATTTGAACTCTTCGTCTACCGATACAAATTAACATTTAACATACTATAAGAATTAAAAAAAAAACATCAATTAAACAACGTAAAATGTATTTTCTTTAAGGAATTACGAATAATACCAAACATATTTGTTGAAAACAAAACCAGGTGTTTTTTTTTGTTAAAGACTAGATAAGACTCAAAAATCAGATTTGATATGGTATATAACATTTTCAGAAACTAGATAAGACTCGAAAATCAACGACATTGAATATGTGGATTTGATACTAAAAAAACAACAGAGTTCAGATAATGAAAATATATGATATCTAAATTAGCATTTGTGTTTGTATAAAAATAAATCAGAAAATGTATTTATAAGAAGATATTTAATGAAAAAAATTATATCAAAATTACATTTAATCTTTCACATCATTCACAATTTTTCTCTCTCTCTAAAGCTCTGCTTGACCGGATATTATGACACGGAGATTTAATCCTAATCCCTTTTTTCCTCTTCAACCTCAATATAAACTCATATCACCAAACCATCATTACAATTCTAAAAAAAAAACTCTATGAAACACATAAAACAGAAAAATATATATTTAGTTATATATATATATATATAACATCACTGCATTTAGAAAGTATTAGGCTGTTTAGCTTGAGAAATCATCTGGACAACCTCTCTCATCGTCGGTCTCTCAACACTATGTTCTTGAACGCATAGCATTGCGACAAAGAACAGTTCCATGGCTTCTCCTAATGGCACGTTGCTCAATCTCTGGTCAATGATCTTCACCACACCTTGTCTATTACAGTTTGTCTGAATCTTTGACCATTGCACAATGTCTATACCTTCTTCCCCAAAGTTATCTACTGGTTTTCGACCCGTAATCAGCTCCAATAACACTACTCCAAAGCTGTACACATCGCTCTTTTCATCTATTCTCAGTGTATATGCGTATTCTGCATTCAAGAAGGACAAGTAAAATGGATTTAGAGATTAATCATGAACTAAACCGAACTAACTAATTGGCAACCCTAATTTTGATTGTTACGTGTGATGCAAGAGACTAGTATTGGGAACAGTCATGTACCTGGAGCGATGTAGCCGTACGAGCCTGCGATCGAGGACATACACTCTGAAGCTCCATTGTCTTGCCTCATAAACTTAGCGAGCCCAAAATCAGCGACATGAGCTTCAAACTCAGGACCCAACAAGATGTTGTTTGACTTCACATCGCGGTGAATTATAAGCGGCGAGCAATCATGATGAAGATAACACAACCCCTTTGCTGCCTCCAACGCTATTTGTAATCGTGTTTCCCATTTCAAAAACACTCCAGCTTTCCCGTGCAAGACTTCTCCGAGGCTACCATTAGGCATATACTCGTAAACAAGGAGATTCACGTCTTTGTTGGAACAAAAAGCGAGCAATCTTACTATGTTCCTGTGTCTGATTCTACCTAATGTCTGAATCTCTGCGGCTAAACCGTTGTCGTGAGATGATCCTTTGGTTATGGTTAAGAGCTTCTTGACTGCAACCTCTTCTCCGTTTGGCATTACGCCTTTGTAGACAATCCCCGCACCGCCTTTACCAATCACATGGTTCTCTTTAACACATTCTAAAATGTGTTCGCTTCTGAATCCAAGCTTCTGAAACCCTATGAGCTTCCATAGATTCGGACTATTCCTTCTCATCCTCCGATTCTTGACCACAGCTAAAACTACGAACACCAAGAAAAACCCTAGTAGGCCTAACCCAAAAAATAGCTTGAATTTTGAGGAGATTTCGCAGCGGGATTTTGCGTTGTTCTGGTTAAGTAGCTGAGATTGAGATTGGTTTTGGGAACCATTGCAAGGGTTTGAAGAAAATCCACAGAGAAAAGGGTTTCCGAGGAATGACGTGTTGTTGAAGTAAGAGAATTGCCCTGAAGTTGGCACTGAACCAGAGAAGTTGTTGTGTGAGAAATCTGCTGATGTTAAGCTCTTCATGTATCCGATTTCGATGGGAAGGCTTTGGTTTAAGGAATTCCAAGAAACATTCAGATAGTTTAGAATCCGAATCTGCGAAATCTGAACTGGAATCTGGCCAGAGATCTGGTTATGACTCAAATCTAAGTATGTGAGAGACAGACAATCACCAAGCTCAGAAGGAAACTTGCCTGATAAGTTGTTTCTGCTCATGTCAATCTTGAGAAGACTCTTCAAACTTCCGATTTCTCCGGGGATCTGTCCTGTGAATCGGTTCGAGCCGAGAAGAAGAATCTGAAGGCTTCTGAAGTTTCTGATCGAACCAGGAATGGGTCCTGATAACCGATTATTGGATAGATTGATCTGCGTGAGGCTCGATAACCGCGCATCTCCCCCCTCTACTTCAGGGATTTCTCCAGTCAAGAAGTTGTTTTGAAGCTCAAGAAGCTCAAGATTTGGCAAATAAATCAAACCCTTTGGCAATCTACTTGTCAGAAAGTTTTGTCCGAGACGGAATCTCCATAGCGGCTCACATTGGCCAAGATCTTCAGGAAGAGGACCGAACAAGAAGTTGTTGAAGAGAATGAGAATCTTAAGTCTTCTTCCGAAACAGAGTGACTCAGGGATCAAACCTGTGAGCTTATTGGTAGACAAGTCGATCTCGATCAACTTCCCGTTTGATCCAAGTTTCGGAGGAATCTTTCCAGTGAAATTGTTGTGCCAAAGCTTAAGAATTTGCAGATCAGGAAGCTCAGATACGAACTCCGGTATCTCGCCATGTAATCTGTTGAAGAAGAGGTTAAACAACTGAAGCTTTTGAAGTCCAGATAGTTCCAAAGGAATCTCTCCTTCTAGAAAGTTGTTGGAGAGATCAAGAGTCTTGAGGCTTGTCATGTTCCCTAACTCTCGAGGAACAGAGCCTGTAAGCTCATTGGTCTGAAGAAACAGAACCTCCAAGTTCTTGAGATTCCCCAGTTCTGCAGGAATTGATCCTTTCAAGCTGCAATTCGCTAAATCCAAATGAACAAGATTGATTAATTTCCCGAACTCTGCTGGTATCCCGCCACGGTAATCGTTGTAGTAACCTAAGTAAAGCTGTTGAAGAGTCGTGATGTTCCCTAGCTCGTTAGGGATCCTCCCACGGAGATCATTACCAGATAAAGACAGAAACTTGAGGCACAAGAAACCCCCGTAGCTTCTAGGGATCTCACCGTCGAAGTAGTTTCCTCCAAGATCTAAGTGCTCGAGACGAGTGAGGTTGGTCAGGCTCAGAGGAAGTGATCCATTGAAGTTGTTGTCGTAAGTGTCAAGAACCAAAAGCTGAGTCATTTGACTGAACCCACGTGGCTCAAGCTCTCCTTCAAAAAGATTGCTAGAGATGTTTAACACCTCGAGGCTCGAGAGCTTATAGATCTCATTAGGAAGCTCGCCGGAGAAACTGTTTGAAGAAACGTCGAGAAAAACGAGAGACGGCGAAAGATGGGATATTTCAGGCGAGAGAGTGCCGGAAATGTTGAGATTAGAGATGTCTAGACGAGTAATGGACTGATTAAAGTTGTCACAAGAAACACCAGTCCAAGAACAGAGAGAATTGAAATTTGGAATGTTCCATGAATCAAGAGAAGGATCATAGGAATCAAAGCTTTGCTTTAGAGAGACAAGGACTTTGGCTTGTCTAATTAGTGAGAGATTAAGAGGATAAGTCGAAGAAGAAGAAGAGGAACAGAGGAGAGGAGAAAAAAACAGAGAGATTGAAGACAAGATTAGGAAGAAAGTGGAGATCTTGTCTGCCATTGTAACATCAGAAAAATACAAATAAAATTTGTCCGACACGAATCTTGAAGTTCAGAGAAGTGAAAGAGAAGAAGGGTCTTCGCAGAAATCCCAAAATTTTAGAGAAATGGATCGAAGAAGATCATCATCATTAGACATCATCATGCTTTAATGTTTTGGGGGCTCGTTATGTTCTGGACTTGCTGCGTGTGAGTGGCTTAATAAGTGAAGAGGATAATGATTATTTCATGCCTCAGTTTTTTTTTTTGGAGTAAACTGTATTGTGAAAATCATAATTAAAAATTTGAAAGAAAAGTGAAAAAGAAGTTGCAGTATCCAATGCATTCTTCGTCTTTTGGATTGAGCTTTAGTTTTTTTTTTTTTTTATGAGTCTTTTGCTTTTTTCAAAAGCAAAAGCAATATATATACTTTCACAAAAGATGAGAACACACATCATCGCTTTTTCTTTAATGGAGAAAAATATAAGTATTAAAGATTAGTGCATCTTACCCTTTTTTTTACCTTCTCTTTATCTTTTGAATTGGTTTTTTTGTTGTTGTTTTCTTTTGTGTCTCCCAATTATTGGGATAACTTGAATTAGGTTTCATATATATAAACATAGTCACATAGTCTACTAAATTTTAAGGAAAAAAAAACTTGATCGGATGAATTTTCAAGTTTTTTATTTTTGCTATCTCCAAATTATATTAAAACCAAAGTCTCTAATTGATTGTTAATCCAATCCGCAAGTAAAGAGTTAGCAAAAACAAAATCAGCAATTATAGTTCTAAAAAAATAAGTTAAATTATGTTCAAGCGTTTAAATTAATTAGAAATGAGAAAAACAAATCAAACTAATTCAAAAATTAGAAAATAGATCACTAGTCATAGTACTGCGCTAACTTTGACTAACTCCGCATAATCCATCTCAAACACCTTATAATATACTCTACGAAAACATTACTCATATAACAGTCTTTTCTCCGAGTGAATTAAGAAACAATCGATATCAAATTCTTTATTTTTTTTAAATCATTTTGGTCGAAAGCATGAATTGATTTTATTTTAATTTAGGGTGGAATCACGTACTTACTATATATCATATAATTACCCCAAATTAAACATCGTACCTTTATGTCATTCTAACGTTTTATGTTTCCATTAACTAAAAATCAAAATCTAATCCATCAGATTTAAGAGGCCCTGCATTGTCTTTGTCCAACCACTAAACCAGTACAAACCAAACTCCAAAGTAACTAGAATCTTTGGTAATTGTGCAGCTACTTTTGTTTTTTTGCTGTCTTAGAAGAAATTAATAACTTCTCTGTCAAGGATTCTGTTTCTGTACCCAATGTTTCATCAGCTAAAACTCCTCGAAATTTTCACACTATGAACCTGCAAAAAGATACATGTACATACCAATCTGCAATTATTGTCGAATTATTTCGTAAACTGCCCTTTACGATTATTTTTGTACTTTTATTTTTTAATATATTTTCTTTGAAACCGACTCATCAGATTTATTAGATAAACTAGGGGTGCAGATCAATATGGTATATGGTCTAAAAAGAAACTATTATTTTGTAAGAAAAACATCTAAAATGGATAAAGTAACACTGGTTTTTTATAATGGTTATAGACTTATAGTTGACCATTGTCGACAAATAAAGCAAGAATTAATACATCTCTATTCGATATGATATGTCAATTAATTTGGATTTCAAATTGATCATCATGTAATATTCATTAACGATTATTATAATCCATATTCACTTTTATAAATACTCCATCCGTTTCACAAAGAGTGTCATTTTGAGGTTTTATTTTTGTTTCACAAATAGTGTCGTTTTGTATTTTCAATACAGATGTTTTTGGTAAAATTTCCAGTTTTGTCCCTACTAATTTAATGTATTGACCAATAAAAATAATTTTATAGTATATTAATTAAAGGTAAAATAGAAAATTTAATAGTTTTCTTTATATGTGTGAGAAAACCTTAAACGACACTATTTGTGAAACCGAGAAAGTATAAATTAGAAGAAACAATTATCGAACATTCATTTCCATCCAAATAGTTATTCTGACTTATATATTTTCTCGACAGAAATAGAAGAAATTTCTACGAGAGTATATTAATGATATATAAATTAAAAAAAGTAAGTTAAAGGAAATTAAAAATTATATTCATAATGGAAAAGTTTGTAAATTTTTTTATTTTTTAGATTATCATTGTAATGATCAATCATTATTTTATTAAATGTAAACATATTCACATGCATACTAACCTACCTTGAAATTCATCCATGTTAGTTATGATTGAAAACAATAAAACAAAAAATTTGGATTAATAGTTTTTTTATGGTATTGTTGCGATAGTATGTTCTATGTAAAAAGTATTTTAATTTTTCTCCCAACATTATATTCGTATATTAAGTATAATTCATCTATATTATTTACAAGGGTTTGAACTTCGAAAATACTTGGCGTGGGAAAGTGTGATAAAGGATACCTTAGTCCATATATATAATAGAGAAAATCTGAACCAAATCTATCCATCTTATGCAATTTCATGGGCTCTTTTTAGTTTATTCGATTTTGTTTTGTGTTAGATTAGTGAGATAGAAGAACAAAGAGGAGGCCCTCCCCCATCAACTTTGCTCGCTAAAGTGAAAAAGAAAAGCCAAAGACAGTTGATTTGGGGCATGCTACTTTATTTTTCTAAAATGAACGTCTCAATCTTTTACTTTTAATTTTCTTCAAGCATTTATATGAAAACTTTCAGAGTGAAATTAAAGAAAAAACAATTAAGTAGTTCTAATAATTGTTCCGTCTGTTTTGAATTTGAATATGCAACCCTCATTTCTATCTACTTGTTGTTTGAGAAAATGTTGTCACCGATTAGTACTGGACTAATCCAACCACTGATATTTTGGTTTTATATAGACTAGTTAGAATTAGTCTTAAATAGATTTCTTAGGCCAGGTCTGGCTTACTCCTTTCACCATGTGGGGTTACTACATCGCGGCTAATCGTCTAAATGTGTTGGAGCAATAGACCTAATTTTATATGAATTGATTTAAATCCAGCTATTGATCCACAAATTTTAGTCTACCATAATATATCATTCTTGGAATTGCACCCAAAACCACAATTGAAGAACCCAATCCATCATTTTCTATTCATATGTTCTCAGGTGGATGTGAAATCTGGCATTAGAGGAACCAAAGTTTCCATAAAGAATTACATTTTTCTAGGGACTCGGCTCCAACTACATCTCTACATGTTTTTTGTTGTTGTGCATGTAATTTAGAGAAACGAGACTTATAGTGGAGGGCTTCTTTTTATTTATCAGTTTCTTGGTAAATGGCTATGTGTTCGACTTTATATCTATATCGAAACTTTCTCAGTAAACGGCTAGCTATGGGTTTTGAATTGAGAGAATTGAGACTTAATGGATCGGAGTGGCTACTTTTTTCATTGCAGAACTTTTTTAGTAAATGGCTATGGGTTCTACTTTGTCTCTTTTCTCATGTATTTGATTTGTATCTTTTTTTTTCTGTTCTTTATTGTTTTGATCTTTTACTTGGCGTGCATTTCACACTTTCTTAGAAAAAAAAAACTTTTAAGAAAATACAATGGACCAACATTTTTCTTTACAATAAAAATACTTCTGAAATCAATAGATATCATGAGTAACAATATAAATAATCTCGCGTACGCAACAAAATATTTATTTACATTAAATAAATATTTGATGCTGATGTTTGATTATCAGTTTTGACAAATAGAAAGATGAAGTTCTTGAAGAACCGCTAAGTATTTGAAAGATTTTCAAAGAAACTTTCATTTAGCTTCGTTCGAGCTGGCTCATTTGACAATTAGGTGCCTCTATAGTAAACCGGTTAAAGTGCTTAAACCTGGTCGTTCAAGCTCGATCGTTATACTCGGTTAAGTCTATTGTTTGGTTTAAATAACACAGCTTCGATTTTTCATCGGTATAAAAAAAAGGTTTGTTTTCTAATAGTTGGAAAGGACTGGGCATTCGGGTACTCGTTTGGGCTCGATTCGGGTTTTTCAAATTTTTCAATTTTCGAATTTAGGCCTCTATAACCCATTCGGATATATTAAGGGCTTAGATTTGGGCTTGCTAAAAACATTCCCTTTTTGTTGGGATACTTTTAGGGTTAGTGATCATCTGATATTTGATTTGAACCAGACCTATTTCCTTTATAATAGATTCGAAAGAGAGAGAAAAAACTCTTGAATTGTTCTAATTGAGTGATTAAGTTATCTCTCGTTTCGTTTAGGAGCTCAAGTTTCGTCCTTGAAGAGAATATATTTACTTCAGCAATCTAGTTAGTGCTATAGCAACTCTGTTTCTCTGTTCTAAACCCTAAAATTTTACACTTTATACTTTTTACTGTTGTGTGGGTTTAGTAAGATTAGTTCATGATTAGGGTCACAAGTCACAGTCTCACTTTAGTATGAAGTTGTTATTTGAAATTATCAAAAGCTTTAGATGATACTGTCAATTCTTACCTTTTTGGTGTATAGTCTGTTCTTGTTTCTTTTACATGTCTATGGTGTTTTTTGTCCTGTGGAAATAGTGTAGCTCTGCTGTTGTGTTTGGGTCGGCCGTATGATCTATGCTATGGAAGATCCGTTGTTTTATGAGATGTGCTCAATAACTGTTAGAGTTTACGGAAATATTGGCAATACGGATGGAATTTTACTTCTATGTAGGCATTTACGGGGTTATTGAACAATACCATGATTAGCTCCAGTGGCAAAGTTTTGATTAGTGAAGGGTCTCTACGTAGATCAAAGATAGGGACCAAATTCCACAAACTACATACCCTCATTTTTATAGACCTCGACATGAGTTTAGGTTTCAACGCTTGTTGATGTAGTTTTAGGCTTCTTAGCTCACCAACACCTCAATTTCATAGTGGATGTGGAGTTTCAGAAGTGGCAAGTGTCATAAAATTGCTTACTCTTCTCCTCTTGCCACATACGGATATGGAAACTTGATGCACGAGGAGTTGTCTGGGCATGTAGATAAGGTTTAGTCGGTATTGTAAACTTAAGAAATATCAAAACGCATATTTCCTTATGACAGCCTCTAAAAAACTTTTCACTGAAAATGTTAAGCAATCTCTACAGACTGATAATTGGGAATTATACATGACAATAAGACAATAACCCTTCATTAGTTTGTTAGATAACAAAGAGTTTTGGGATCAACGCACTGATATTTTCACAAAAATTTTCTGCAAAAGAATGAATATACTTATACTAGACTTAAACTACCTAAAAACTTCCTTACTGTCATTCTACATACCGAACCCAAAAGCATAAGTATACGACGCGCCTATGCTTGGTCCAAAGGCAAATATTGATGGGCCAAGATTATCAAGCAGTTTGAAAGTTGCTTAGAGAATTGTTGGTTTGTAATTTATGTTGAAAGATTAAGTGTCGATAAATATCTCACACCGGAAAGATGTAAAGGAACTTAAATAACATATAAGAGACATGAATCACTACACTAATTGTCTATTGGTTTTGAATTGGAAGTTTATGAAACTTAATAACTTAATAGAAAGAAATATAAACCAAAGACAAAATTTTGTTTGTCGAATGAATCGAACAAAAGGCTTATTGGCATCAAACTTTTAGAACAGTTTTTGTTTACTTAATCTCCGGTCCAAAAATACCATAGACCGCAAGGCTAAAAACTCTTTAATCACCAAGAGAATGGTTCAATATGTGGCTATGTATATGGACCGTGGACATGGTTACCGGTTGTTTTGGTTTAGATCGGTTCATTATCTGGTTGTATTAAAAAATCAAAAAATCGATGAGAAGATGCGTTCGACTTATATTGAACTAACAATAGCTTAAAGATAGACTGATTTTGGGAAATAAAAATAAAGAGAGAAGGAATTGAAATGGTCAAGTCAAAACCATGAAAATCCTTAAATTCTAACATTGAAAATGATTTGATTTTCTACCAGTCAGACCTTGGGTATAAGTATAATAGTGGAATATTACGTAACTCTTTAAAAAAGTAATAAGAAATTCTAGAGGGAGATACAAGATAATTGAAGAGATAATATTGGTTGCTTACCACTGCATTTGAATTAAGAAAACATATTTTTTTTGGTTGCATTTATATTATATATGTTTCTTGGTCTGCAATTTTAGGTTCCGTATAACTTGCACGTATCAACCATCTTAAACAAATCTGATGTGCTCTCCTCTTTCTGCAAGACAAAACAAATTTCACGTGCACCTAAACACATCCCAATTGGTTTATCGATAAAGTATTTAATAGGTTACTTAATTTTTTATTTTTTTTGTTAGAAGGTTACTATCAAGACTTAATCGAAATTTTTACCAATCGTTTAGAAATCCAGTATCTAGGAAAAATAAATCTAAAAAGTATAGAAAAGTGTGCTAGTTTGCTATAAGCGACCTGATCTTTGTTTTTGTTGTTGTTTTCAAACATTATTGATGAAAAAACCATAACAAAATTTGTAAAATAATAGGATTACATCATTTAATGAAATGGATGGTGACCTAGTGGTAGTACAAGTTCAATTTTTGTGTCCTAGGTTCAATTTCTCTTTGATACAGAAGATCATTCTTGAATGACTTATTTCAGATATTAAGAAAGATAATGGAGTAAGGCCATCATCAACCCAAGTTTCTTAATTTAGGTTTCTTAATATTATTTAATTATTATTTTATATATATACAATCTTATCAACCTCATTCTTCTCTTTTCCTTTAAAAACCTTTCTAATATTTAATTATTATTTTATATACATACACTCTTAACAACTCAATTCCTCTCTCTTCATTGAAAACTCCACCATGAAAGTTTCTTAAATAACAAATTTAAGAACTTCTCTTCTTCTTTTAAAAACCTCTCTAATATTTAATTATTATCTTATATACATACAATCTTAACAACCTCTTTCCTCTCTCTTCTTTTAAAAACCTCTTTAATATTTAATTATTATTTTATATACATACAATCTTAAGAACCCCATAATTAAGAATTCCCCATTGATGATGCCCTAAAGGCCTCAAACTCCAACATTATATATATATTAAAAAAAAAGTACGTTATTTTGATGTTACGTAGATGAGGAAAACAAGATTGAAGAGACTCATTCAAAAAGTAATTTAATTTAATTCGAAGGTACTATATCAGAACTGTTTGAATCAGATAAGCTTGGTTGAAAGTTGAAACAGACTAAATGTATAGAAAAAAAACATCCACAAATATTTTTTTTGTTACAAATTCACATTAATATAAATAAATAAATAAACACAGTAAAGACTTTCCCAAAAATAAAATAAAAACACAGAGATTATCTATCCACACAAAGACAAACCAAATTTAAGAAAAAGAATGAAAAATAAGTTTTTTTGTGTTCCTTTCGTTTTTTGTTACGTACAAAGATGTTTTCATACAAGAGAAGCAATCATACCATCTTGAAAACCAATCAAGGCTTTGGTGGTTCAGCCACTGGCGCCGTCGTCGGTTCCGGTTCCTTAACCGGAGTTTCAACTACCGCCGGAGCTGGAGTCGTCTCTTCCTTTTTCACTTCTTCAACAGGCTTAGTCTCCTCTACCTCCGGTTTCTTCTCTTCCACGACCGCGGTTGTAGCGGTCTCGTCTTTCTTGATCTCTTCAACAATCTCCTCCTTTTTCTCACCACTTGGTTCTTCGGTTTTGACCGGTTCTTCGGTTTTGGCTGGCTCTTCGGTTTTGGCCGGTTCCTCGACCAAAATTTCTCGTGTCTTCACCTCTTCAGGGAGAAACACACATACCTTTTCGAATAAGAACGTGACTGGTCCTGCGACATAGCCAGCTCCGAAGGTAGACGAAGCGTCTCTCACAGCCGTTGATCCGGGGAATTCTGAAAATACATGCCATGATTAATCAAACACAGAAGTAAATACACTACCTTCATCCAATAAAACCATGCACGGACAAAAGTGATCTAAAATAATTTGAAGATTTCGAATTAGCGAATCTCTTTGGAAAGAGCATATGTAAATATTCTCATCCTTACGACTAATTAATTATCTCAGTTTGAAACTTGCTATATACTATATAACTTTGACTCTACTATATGAAAAATATGATTTTAACCTCGAGATATACATGCGTAAAAGAATATAAGTCATGATAAGAGTCCAAAGTTTTTGCCAGCAAATATTTGATATATAAGACAAAACCGATAAATATATAAGACAAGCATATGTATTGTTGTCGGGATATATTAAAACATACACATGACAAAGTGTAATTGAATCATTACCAATTTTGACAAGCTCCTCGAGATATTTGTGCACAGCCGCTGAGTTTTTCTTTAAAGCAGCCTCCTTAGGGTCTCTCACCAAAGCCTGCCCGTTTTCATTTTAATTTTAGTTACATGTAGGTGTATGATTTTGGATGTTAATTTTAGTTTAGAGAATCAAATAAAATGAAGATAGGGACCTTGACTTCAACAGACGTGGCCTCATAGGTTTCCACGACCTTTGGTTGGAGTTCTGTCTTTTTCTCCTCAATTTCCTTGTTGATTGTTTCCTATTACGTGTCATAGATCATCATCATACATGCCCAAATTAGCAAACGCGTAAAACCCCATTTTCAAAACAAGTAATACTAATAATAACGTTTGAGTAGATAACTATTGTAGGACAAAAAAAGCATGAAGTGCTAAAATCCAAATGATACGTGGTTATTGTTTTATTTGTCTTGTCTTTTAGGAATCAAACAAAAATTATTATATATTCCTAAAGCAAATAAACACACACCTACGCGTATGGATGATATAATAATTTATGATCAAATAATGGTGTCTCATGGGACCTATAACAACATAATTAACAGAATATAAAAAACTAGGAGAATAAGCATAATAATTTTTGAAAGAATAATTTTTTAGATTTTTTTCTTGTTTCTAAAAAATTAATTTTCTAGATTCATTAATTACAAAATTCATTAAACATAAACATTAGAAAAAAGGATCCAAAAATTATTATGAAACAACCTGAATATAAGTTATTAATAAAATAATAAAAAATAATAAAAAAAAAAGTTTTTAATATTTTTTATTTTCGATGAAATACTCAGAAAATCAAACTTTCATAAACAGAGATAGTAGTACCTTAGAGTCTTCAAAGGTCTTGCAAGCTTCAGCAGCAGCAGCCTTCTTAGCACTATTTTTCTCGAATAACTTCTTGAATCTCGGAACAACCTTAGAATTCCAGTAGCCCATTTTCTAATTAAAATTAAATTAACCTTGTAATCTGTCAAAGAAAAATACACAAATTCATTACCAACAAAAGAAATATATGAAAAATCAAACCTCTATAGTACACCCAAGTTACTAATCTGTGTCTAGGACATATCAACTGGTGAAAAAAACACAAGTACATCTATTCAATGTTCTAGAAAACGACAAAAACCAAGAACATCAAAAAAGTAAATTTATGCTTATCGTATAAGTATATTTCTTCAATTAATATCTTAACTACTCCTAAAGATATTGTTTATATTGGTAATAGTATTTTTATCGACACCTAAACTATACCTGGAGACTATAATTACCATGCCAAAGTTTTTTTTTTATGTTTATCTTAATCGTATCTTCTAAATCGAAACCTAGAGTTTGACTATGAAAGATGAACTTCTCACACACACATATATATATATATAACGTAGATCACGATTGAGAACAGAACGTGATTTATGTTTTTAACTACTACATATCACTAACTTTGTTCTCTATGGATCCTCGAAAAAATATCGAACAACCCTAGTAATAATAAAACAGAGTTCATTAATATGAATTATATAGGATCGAAACGACGTGTATATGTGTTTTGATTTATGAGTTTGATAAAGAGACTTACTTAAAAGGATAAAACTCTTTGGAGATCTCTCCTCGTATTGATCTGTTCTTCTTCTTCTTCTACGAACACACGAAACTGATTTAATTTGTCTCTCTGAATATAAGAAACCTTTTCGCGTCATATAGACAGGTTACTCTTAAAATCACCCCTTGTTTCCTTCTTAATTACGATTTCTGCCATCACCTCTTTCTTGTTTTACCCCTCTTGCCTCGTTGGCGTCATAACCGTTTCTGTTTTTGGTTAAAACAATCTCAATCTAATTATAGCAAATTAAACCGGAATTAACTTTTCGTATGTCTTTAATGCCTGGTTTGATTTCAGTGTTGAGTGTAAAACCGGGAGATATTTTTTCATACGCCTACAAGAAGATGTGTGATTTTAGTACCGAATTAAAAACCGGTTTCGGTATGATTATGATATCGGGTTTCGGTTATCTTCGATTTCCCTGAAAAGAGTCAAAGACAGCAGTACAAATAGTAAATTGGAATAACGGTAAAACAGACGGAGAAAGGGGTAAAAAACGTAACCAGGTGAAATTTTGCCAGCTGGCAGTCACATCAATCACAGTTGGCAAAATATAGAAATAGGGCCCGCACCAATCGGATTGTTAATTGTGGATTGTGATCTGTAGGTGTTGTAACATATACGCCTCTTATCTCGTTTTATATTCATATTTCATATTATAATGTACATTTTTTTATGTAAAAATAAAATAGCTGTGCAATTTAATCTAATCTGTTGAATTAAAAGTTGCGAATAAACAGATTAGATAAATTTTGCAGAATAAAAAAATATAATTATTATTTTTGAAAAAAACATAACAATTTAGAAAATTTAAATTATGTAAATTATTTAATATTTTTTTTTTTTTTTGATAATTAGAAAATTGTTAAACATATATTTTCTAATTTTGTTTAATACATTATAAATATATTAGAGTTATATAACATAAAAAATTATTATTCAAACACTTATTTTGTTTAATACATTCATAATACATATATATATATATATAATATTTTCTCAAATACTTATAATTTCAAAATTATTAACAACAAAATCTAAATAATATATTAATATTTATGCAACCATATTATCCATGCTTAACAATGATTTTTTTTTGTAATATATTTGCTATTACACAAATAAACAGTTATATTTTTACTTAATTGCTTAATGGTCATTTACTTGTATGTTTTTCAAACTCATTACACAGTTTTCTTTGATTGGTAAAATTTATACGAAATCGCGTTAGAAATCGCAATTCTGCCACTACGCAAGTTACTAATTAAAGATTTATTATTATATATTTAACTATTTCACTGATCTGTCATCTGTTAGACTTGTGGTACATATAGATATTTTTTTTCTTAGATATATATAGATATATTTTTTTCCTTGAGTTGGATTATGATCGTATATGAGATTATCTTTGATTGCTGATACAGTATATGGTAGGTGTCTACTGACTACTACTATTCGGTTTATGCAAGGTGCTCATTTTGGTTCTACCGAACCAAATCCATGCTGATACGAAAGAACAAAAGTAACTCTTTTTAGGTTTTATATGGTAAAAATAACATTTGATTTTTTTTGGTGTTATACGGTTTTATAACATTCCTTAAAACACCAAACCAGATCACTCTTCTCCCAATATATAACACGATCCTGTTACTTTAGACATCAGTCTTCTCAGCCACCCAACTTGTACGGTAATATCTTCAGGACAACAACATGGTATATACTCTAACCATTGTAGAAGAAATATAATTTTTCACAAGTTTTTGTAAAATGCAACGGCGATGTTCGTCGAGCTAATTCGAGATTCGGTAAGATCCAAAGTTCCAGCGAGATTATTAAGCTTATTCAGTGGAGGACATTAGCAAAATTAAATGAAAAACTTTAGAACTAAGAAGTTCCCAAGTTTAGCAGACAATGAGCACAGTCTTGAAGATCCAAAATCTTAATTATTACGAATACATTTTCTCCTAAAACCATACGTCGACCAATATTAGATTCCTCTTAAACTGAAAAGTATTAGATGAATAATCAAAACCAAAAAGTTGAAAATAAATCCAGTTTCATTAAGGATCCCATTTTTTTTGTTTCTAATGAAAGGAAGCCTTGTTCCTAAAACCAAACTTTGACAAAAATAAATAAATAATACTACCAAACTGAAGTGTGGAAAGCTCAAAATTTTTACGATACAATCTTAACTTTTTTTTATATTCAAACATTGTTTTCCTATACTTGATATTGTAAACTAAAAAAAAAAAAAAAAAAGTACAGAAAACTCTTCAAAGGTTCATTCTTCTTCTAATTAAGGATACTGTTAATTATATTAAACCAATTTTTGTCGTACCAAACCAATTCTTAATTCGAAAGATTGATATTTTTTTTAAAAAAGAAAGAAATTTGGTCTGATATATTAAAAGTATTGGTTTTAGGAACTGAATGAACAAAATGATTAAGACTTACTGAAAAATAAAGGAAAGTAACTCACATGGCTTAGCTGTATGAAAATTTTAGGCTGTCTGAAAAACAAAAATGATGATTATAATATAATCCAAATGATTATAGATAATTAATAATAGTACAAGACAGACATCCCACCCTCAATACCCTCAATATCTATAACATACAAGGAAGTCTCCATCAAACATGGTTTACACTCCTGACTCACTTCAATTTTTTTTTAATAAGAGAAACAAATAACGAACCTCTATGGTTCACGATGATGTGTTATTTTTCATTGATTTTTATAGTTCGGTACCCATCAGATAATTTCTGAAAAATAAATTAATATGCTTTATTTAATGAGAATTGAGTCACTTATTTTATTTTTAATGTAAATGCATTTTTACATATGTTTATTTAAGTAAGAACCGTTTTATTTCGATATATATATAATAAATATTTTTGGGGGCTAGATTTATTTATGGTTTTTAAGAATACAACTTATTAGGTTTTTCAAATGGCAATATAATGGAGGCCATTAGGCCTAGTCCTAGATGGCAGTATGCATGCACATGGGTTGCCTTCACTATCTGTTGTCTTTGATGAACAAAACAATGGACAACCATCCATTATAAAAGATCCTATGACATATCATTCATTTCATCATTTTTCACATATTCACACACATATGTACAACACATACATAGACACACATATATATACACACGTACGCCCACATTATAGGTATATATATATATATATATATATGTGTTCATTGTTTTGTTCATCTACAATTATTAATATAAATATTTACTCGAGTATAACAATTTGACAAAAATTTTACTGAGCTTAGCGAGATGTATGTTATATTTCTTGGTTTTGATAGAAAATGTTACTATGATATTTTAAAAGTTTTTTTTCTGTTGACAACTTCTTTTAGTTGGGCCTTTTGGCCGGAGCCCACTCTAGTCCATTTAATCCAAGATGAGTTATGCCAAATAGAAGAGTCATAGCATTGTCTCTAGCCTAGACCCTCTCATGGCAGAATCTTATAGGGGAAAAATGTCATAATAAACATTTACCATTTCGGCCATTCGGAGCATGTACTCTCAAGTTTTTAAAAACAAACACGAACTTAAGGTTGACTTCCGTTGTAATCACAAACTTTGCGTTGACTGAGCCATAAGAGGCACGTCGTTAAGTCAACTGACGGACCAAATTAACGGAGTTAAGTCAACGTTAACAGTTTCCGTTAAACTATTGTCTTTTTAATTTAAACATAAACTTTCAGTTGACTTTCATTTAAATCATAAACTTTGAGTTGACCGAGCCATTTGAGGCACGTCATTTTAGATTATTTAAAAAACGCAAATTTGGGATTCGAACCCCTCACCTTTGTCACAAAATAATCACGATTTAACCACTTAAGCCGTAGTATTTTATTGATCTTTTTATACAAACACACACATATATATAACCTTATATAAATATTAAAACTAAAAAACATTATATATGTATATAACTTTAATTATATATAAATTATATAACTTATATATATGTATATAACTTATAATTATATATACAGTTATACTTTAAAAATAAATATAAAGTTATATATATACAAAAATATCCAAAATAAGCAAAATAAGCAAAATATATCATATACATTATAACCTTATAATTATAACTTTATAATCACGTTATTTTAGATGATTTTTTAAACACAATAATGAGATTTGAACTCTTAATATTTAAGACAAAATAGTCACAAACTAAATTATAAATTTATCCAGTGTTAACTAATTTTATTTTTAATATTTAAATTTTATAATTTAGTATGTGTTGGGCTTTTTCTAAAAATAATATGGGATTCAAACCCCTCATATTTGAGACAAAACAGTTACAAACTAAATTATATAGTTTATCCAATTTTTTAATTATTTTGTTTTTGATATTTATTTTTTTATAATTTAGGCTTCTATTTTTTGTTTTTTAAACGCAATATGAGATTCAAATCCCTCACATTTGCGAGAAAATAGTCACGAACTAAATTATAAAGCTAAAATTATAAGGTTATAATGTATATGAGATTTTTTATTTTTTTGGGTATTTTTGTATATATATAACTTTATATATTTATTTTTAAAGTATAAACTTATATATAATTATAAGTTATACACATATATAATGTTTTTTTGTTTTAATATTCATATAAGGTAATATATATATATGTGTGTGTTTGTATAAAGATATCAATAAAACACTACGGCTCAAGTGGTTAAATCGTGATTATTTTGTGACAATGGTGAAGGGTTCGAATCCCAGATTTGCGTTTTTAAATAACCTAAAACGACGTGCCTCAAATGGCTCGGTCAACTCAAAGTTTATGATTTAAATGAAGTCAACTGAAAGTTTATGTTTAAATTGAAAAGATAATAGTTTAACGGCATCTGTTAACGTTGACTTAACTCCGTTAATTTAGTCCGTCAGTTGACTTAACTCTTATGGCTCAGTCACCGCAAAGTTTGTGATTAAAACGGAAGTCAATCTTAAGTTCGTGTTTGTTTTTAAAAACTCGGGAGTACATACTTCGAATGGTCGAATTGGTAAAGGTCAGGGTTATTATGACCATTTTCCCAATCTTATAGTACGCTCATGTTTCAAAATAATTAGTAATAGTTCTACATGTTTCCATATTTTTATTAATAAATATATTCATATGTATATAAAATAATAAATATTTTAAAAAATTGTAATACCGTACGTTAAAATTGTAAAACAACATTCTTCTCGTAATAGAGGAATAATTTTTTTTTTGTTTTAATGACGAAACTAATTTGCTGAGCATAAAGTGGTTAACTTGTGCAATACATGAATTATGTGAACGATAACGATAATTAAAACCTATGGGACGCGAAAAAAGAAGAAGATATCTATGGAAAGGAATAAACTGCTTCTCTCACCGAATATCGTCATAAAAAACATCGATCGCTTAATCCGCAATCGACTTACTTCAATTCAGAAGCTAGATGGCTCTAAGCTGCAAGATGATCTATGCTACTGGCTAGAGCTTCAACCGTAAATGCCCTGATTTGTTGTCTCTTTAAAACATTTTAGTATTTTTATTAAATTTTATTTGGAAAACAGATTGCACTTGATGTAACTATGGTTTTTTTTATGAATATAATTTAACATTCATACAAAAAAAAAAAAAAATGGAGTAAACAGCCTCAGCATAATGCTTATCATTCTACAGATTTAATTACCATCGGCGTTGATTCATCAGTTAGAAGTCACGTATATTCTCTAAGAAATTTGTTCCATTTCATTCCTTTTTCATTTCTTTTTTATATTTCATCATTCATATAATCCTACAAGTTGTCACCACTCTAAACCTCTAATAAAATCCTTTAAAATATATCAATTTAACATGTTTAATACTATATAGTTTACATCCATGAATTAAGCTACTAAATCTACTAAATATATAATTTGTTTTTATGTTAATACATAAATCAATAAGATATTATATTAATAGCTACCCTATCGTGGTTTTACATCAGGAAGGCATGAAGGCCTTATATGTTTTATATGTCCTAAATAGTTCTTTTTTTTTTCTATGTAGAAAAGAAGTAAATTTCATTATGATATTATGACAGAACAACATGCCTTTTGATCATTCCATTTTTATACTAATAAATACAAAGTTTTGAGGAAGGTTAGATGCTCAAATTACCTAGAGATATCTGAAATCACTTTTTGTAATAAGAGATAGAAAATATATCAATCTCTCTAGTCTCTAGTCTCTATGCTTCACCACTTTCTTAGTGTTTCTCTTCCTAAACCACTCCTCAAACATACCACCACCACCAAACCTAACCAACTACTTTTTACGTAGCGGTTTCCATGTTATATATCACATCACATTAAATTGAACCCAACCTAATATCGCGTGTTATAGAAGAGCATCCTCAAATGGGGGTTTCTTATTAAGAAACTCTCAATAAAATAATAATAAAACTTTTAAAAATCATGTGAGAGAAGAAGAGAGTTTCTTAATAATAACTCATGGGTTCTTGTTTAAGAACTCATAGTTTCTTATTAAGAAACCCTCCTCACACTTGTCACATTTCTATTAGTCAATTATTGTTAACAATTTAAATTTAATTAAATATATAAATTCCATAAGAAAATATTATTAGTTTAATGTTAAGATACTCATAGGTATCTAAACCATTGAGGATGCTCTAAGTAAACAATTCTAAAATATTAAGTTTTTAAATTAGTATATATACATATGAATATTAATTAACATTTGATTACTGAAAAATATTTTATAAGTTTTTATAAACTTTTGTCTGTGGTTTATTTTATAGGGGTTATTAGAATTATATGAGCTAAAACTTTTCGGTTATGTCGTAGATAAATATTAGTTTTACTTCATATTTTGTTAGTTAATTATTATCTGAGTAACACATATTCTAACTAGGATTTTTCAATCTTTTAAGAAAATAACAAAATTTAGGAAATAAATCAACAACTTCTTCTTGACAAAAATATATTACAAAAAGCTTTGACTAGTTTTAATCGTTTTTCTTATGATTTCTTTTTTTTTTTGGTTTACTTGGATTAGATCGAATTATAGCAAAAAAAAAAAAAATTCTGTTTAATAAAAGTAGTTAATGTTTATTTATGATTAAAAATTAAGTTTTGTATTCGGCCTTTTCTAATAATTCCCGAAAACCAACAGAAGTTAAAAATGATCGCAAATATATGTTAGTGTAATCGGCCCATTATCAAGTGGATTAACTTAAGGCCACTTTTTATAATTGGAAACTAAAAAAGAAAAGGAAATTAGACGTTAAAAAAAAAAAAAAAAAAAGGAAATTAGACGTTAG
The DNA here is from genome assembly GCA_004349715.1 of Crucihimalaya himalaica. NCBI lineage: Eukaryota > Viridiplantae > Streptophyta > Magnoliopsida > Brassicales > Brassicaceae > Crucihimalaya > Crucihimalaya himalaica. The sequence continues at coordinate 1,859,380 of SMJT01000029.1, forward strand.
AAGACGCGCATTATGACGTAATTATACAGCTGGCACCGCCATAAGTAGTGTTTATAACTAAGAGGAAGCTTACCAGAGAGAGTTAGGGACATAATTTGTTTTCCCATTCTTCTTTCTCTGTTTAGCTTCTTTGTCTCGATCGATCTTTCATGATGGAAGAAGATTTGTAGCTTTAACCACTGTAAGAATTCTTCCAGTTTTCTTGATTTTTAGGGTTTCTAAATTTTCTGGATTTTTAGGGTTTAGTTTTTGGTTTTCTTTTCGTTTTTCGTTTTGAAGCGGCTTTCATATTTGAAAACCAAACGAAACGTGACACTGCGTTTCAAAGTTTCTGTGAATTGTAAGTTTTCTTTTTTACTTAATTTTGTTCAAGGTTTAATTTTTCGTTTTTTTGTTGCGCTTTCGATGATTTGATAAAGCGTGAAATTGATGAAATCGGTTGTGGTTTGTTGCTCGTGTTTGTTTTAATTTGTTTTTGTTTTCTGTTGGTTTATCTTTCGAACCCAAGAGAGATCATTGGCAGACACTCAACTAATGGTGTTTTGTCAGATTCTTTTTTGGGGACATTGTCCCGTCGAGATTGGACCCATGGCTTCTTTAGACCGAGACTGATAACCGATCCTTTTACCCACGGCTTAAAACAATTATTTAGACAAAGTACTTTGGATTGGTTTCAGTTTAATGGTCATAAATCAAGTTACCCACGGCTTATAAGCATCATCAGTCTTTAGACAGAGACTGGGGTTCGGATATTCCAGTCCTTTACCCACGGCTTATAACAATCTTTAGACAAAAGATTGGATTGGTTTATGTTTGGAGGAAGGAAACGGAACCTACGGCTTAAAACATAGTCTTTAGACAGAGACTATGGTTTGGACAGTCCAATCCTTTACCCACGGATTAAAAAATCTTTAGACAAAAGATTGGATTGGTTTATATTTGGTGGAAGGAAAACGGAACCCACGGCTTAAAACATTAGTCTTTAGACTGAGTAGACTTGAGATTCAAAAATTGATCCTTTATGTAACCCACGGCTTCAAATGTCTAGACATGGATCATGTTCGGATTGTTATCAGTCTTTAGACAATGGAACTCAGTTTGATGTAGGGCTAACAGTACAGTACCCACGGCTTATATATCATCAGTCTTTAGACAGAGACTGAGATTCCCATACCAACGGCTTAAAAGAATTTTAGACAAAAGATTGGATTGGTTTCTTTTTGGTGGATGGAAACGGTACCCACGGCTTGGAAACATTAGTCTTTAGACAGAGACTGAGATTCAAAACTTGATCTTTTATGTACCCACGGCTTGGAAACATTAAACTTTAGACAGAGACTAAGATTCAAAACTTGATATATTATGTACCCACGGCTTGGAAACATTAATCTTTAGACAGAGACTGAGATTCAAAACTTGATCTTTTATGTACCCACGGCTTGGAAACATTAGTCTTTAGACAGACTGAGATTCAAAACTTTATCTTTTATGTACCCACGGCTTGGAAACATTAGTCTTAGACACAGACTAAGATTCAAAACTTGATCTTTTATGTACCCACGGCTTGGAAACACTAGTCTTTAGACAGAGACTAAGATTCGAAACTTGATATATTATGTACCCACGGCTTGGAAACACTAGTCTTTAGACAGAGACTAATATTCAAAACTTGATATATTATGTACCAACGGCTTGAAATCTCTTGACAAAAAGCACAGATCGTTTTTACGGTTTGTTAAAAAGAAAGCAGATACCAGACTTAAAGCTTTTTCAGCATATGGACCCATGGCTTATACAGTCTTTAAACCGAGACTGAAACCGATTCTTTACCTACGGCTTAAAACAATTATCTAGACAAAATACTTTGGATTGGTTTCTATTTACAGGTTAAAGATCAGTGTACCCACCGCTTAAAGAATTTTTAGACAAAAGACTGGATTGGTTTATGTTTGGTGGAAGGAAAACGAAACCCACGGCTTAAAGATTGAGACTGAGATTCAAAACTTGATCCTTTATGTAACCCACGGCTTGCAATATCTTGACAAAGAGTATGGATTATGTTGGGTTGTTATTTCAGTCATTAGATAAAGAAACAGATCACTTTTGATTGGATTTCAATTTGCTGGAAGGCAAACAATACCCACGGCTTCAACAATAATCTTTAGACAGACTCAAATTCGGAAAAACCGATCCTTTGCCGACGGCTTAAAGATATTTTAGACAAAACAGTACCCATGGCTTTAACATATTAGTCTTAAGACAAAGACTTGAGTTTAAAAAATTGATCCTTTATATAACCCACGACTTGAATATATAACTCGCGGCTTGAAATCTCTTAACAGAGAGTATGGATCGTTTTCAGTTTAGTGAAAAGAAAATAGAAAAAGGCTTAAAGTTTTCAGTCTTTTAGACGAAGATAACGATTCAAAAACTGATATTTGACATCCCACGGCTTGAAAGAAGTCATTTTGGATCGGTTTGGAATTTGTTGGAAGGAAAACAGTATCCACGGCTTCAACATTAGTCTTTAGAGACTGAGATGCAAAAACCGATCCTTTATATAACCCACGGCTTGAAATCTCTAAAAAAATTTAGACAAAAGATTGGATTTTTTCATGTTTGGTGGAAGCAAAACGGAACCCACAGCTTAAAATAATGTAGTCTTGAGGTCCAAAAATTGATCCTTTATGTAACCCATGACTTCAAATGTCTAGATATGGATCATGTTCGGTTTGTTATATCAGTCTTTAGACAAAGAAACACAGTTTGACGTAGAGAAAACATTACCCACGGCTTAAAAGAAATTTTAGACAAACGATTGGATTGGTTACTTTTTGGTGGAAGGAAAACTGTACCCACGGTTCAAAACATTAGTCTTTAGAGAGACTGAGATTCAAAACTTAAATCTTTTATATAACCCACGACTTGAAATCTCTTGACAAAGAGCATGGATCGTTTTTACGGTTTGTTGATGTTGACATTCTGACTTCTCTTTAATCTTTGAGGCCAGTTCTCTCTTTCTCTCTTATAGTTCTCTCTTTTGTTTCTAACTCACAAAACTTTTAGAACACTTAAAGAGAAACACATTAAAGACTACATTGTTAATATTGATCACAAGGATACTTTTACAAAGTTGACAAAAAAAAATGATACTTTTACAACATCACACACGCTCCTACTTATACGAAAAATCAACAACTACTACTTAACCCATCACCCACTCCATAGCTACTTAACTCTAAACACACTCAACCTTTAGGCCATCAGTAGAAGTACAAACATGCCTTAACAATTCACTTTAGGGGGTGTATTGGATTGATGATTTAAAGAGACTTGATGAAATTTGATTTGGAGAGATTTGGAAAGATTTTAAAGTGAAATTTGAGGATATTTGGATTGATTTGTTGGAATTTTATAAATACATATTAGTGATTTGAGTGTGATTCTTTAAGCAAAAAATGAAATTTAGGTGAGTGGTGTGATTTGTTTATAAATCATAAAGCTCAGCATCGTTATCAATAGTCAAGTGAATCACAGCTTCATGTTGCAAAGTTTCAAAGTTTGATAATCAAAAAATTTATAGATTCGGATTTGTGTAATCAAAAATTTGATAATTAGAAAACATATTTAAAGTTTGATAATTATTTGAGATACGGATTTGTGTTTATTGTTGGTGTGTGTATGTGTGTTCAAGGATCAATCTACCGAATCAACGATCTGCAGGATTTTATTAGTTTATAGAACAACCTTCAAACCAAACATCTTGTCTTATAAATGTCACTCAATTTCTAGACGAAGAAAACCAAACAAAAAAATGTTACCCAAATCACACTTGTTTTTAACCATAGTCGTAACCATATCATTATAAGAAGTTGTAGCTCTCACCGACATTTCATCAAATACTTACCATGCTTTCCTCATCTTACCATTCTCTGCGTATGCTGAGATCATCGCATTCCAAGAGACTATACTTCTATGTTGACATTTGTCTGAAAATAGATTCAGCTTCTTGGAGATTCCCATTTCTCGTGAGCTTCGAAATCAGAGTTACATTGAAAGATAGCAGTGCTCGTCGTCGTCTCGAGAAAGTTTCGAGTTTTCTGGGTGATGGGCTCGTAGTTAGAGAGAGCAAGCATAGAATTACATCTGAGACAAAGGCTCTATTTTAAAGTAATATGTTGTTAGAAATCAACCTCATCACCATTGACTAATCGATTCCAACAGATGGGAGAAAAAAAAAGCCAGGAAATTATTTTGGAGTTTACAGTTCAAAAATTGTATGTAGTAGAGAGAAGATAACGATGGGAAACAATAAAGAAAACATATTGTTTTCAGGGTCGATCTATAAGTAGTAGAGAGAAGGGCTTTAAGAATTGCATAGAGGAAAAAGAAGAAGAAGATGGGTTGTGCTCAAACAAAGCAGATGGGGGAAAAAAATAACAATAGAATTTGTTTTTCTTTCTTTTTGGCAAAACGATGAACAATTTTATAAAAGAAAGACAAATCACTCAAAGTAACACCTCTAGAGATGTGATTTTTACATTCATATTTTTAACTAAAAATGTGTTCAAAGTCACTCAAAATCAAATCTCAATATTTTTATGAAATTCTTTGGTCATGTTTGAATAACAGTGGATTTGATATGGGATTTATAAATCTTTGATTGAATAACAAGTAATTTCTAAAGAGATTTTAAAATCATAGGTTCAATAATAGGTAAGTTGAAAAGAGATTTATAAATCATAAGTTCAATAACAGATTATTTTAATAAAAAACCAAAATCTCCCTAATCATCGTTTCAATACACCCCCAACCAAACTAAGCTAATAACCTTAGCTAAAACGTTCTTGGGCCTTACAAAAAAAATGGCCCAACACCCTTAGCCCAAAAGTAAAAACAACACATCACTCTTCTTCTTCTTCGTTATCCTCACGCTCCTCACCACTCTTCGTTTTCTTCTTCTACTTGCCGATTTCTTTGTTTTCTTGTTGCAGGTTTGATCATAGGCTCAACCCTCAACAGTTGAAAAGAAAACAGAAACTAGACTTACAGCCTTTAGACAAAAAAGAAGATTCAAAACTGATCTTTGCCCACAACTTCTTGTAAGAAGTCCTTCGAATTGGTTTTCAGTTTGGTGGAAGGAAAAATGTACCCGCAGCTTGAACATTGGTCTTTAGACAGAGACTGAGATCCTTTATATAACGCACTGCTTGAGATCTCTTGACAAATGGATCAGGATCAGTTTTTGGTTAAAAAGAAAACAGAAGTCACGGCTTAACAAGTTTGCTATATCTCCCCCAAAACAAACTTCACCACAGCAACCACGACCCACCGCCATCTCCAGATCGGACACCAAACGACTCCAAGAACCCTGAAATTGACCTCACCGTCCATTTTGAGGGGTCTACTAGAGCAACTAGAACAATTATGAGGCCAAAAGGCATCAATGACTAACGGACTTGGGTGCGTCCACTGAATGTGATGATTTTCAATGAATGTGAAGATATATTTGTAGCAAAAGACACAAAAATTCACAGACACAAAGAAAAGGAAAAACAGAAACAAAGGTAAAAATGCGAGAAAAAAAATGAGACATATCAATAAACACACCACCATTGGCGGAGTATAGTGTAGTGTTCCATTTGGTTTTGAAATGGTTTTTTGCCAACCATATATATAAGGGATATAACCAAGTATAGCGTGTAAAGTGATCAATAAGAATGAGGTAGTACGTGTAGTTGTCAATAGAGGTACTAGGAGAAGTCCACACATCTTTGAAGATGTATGATCAAGAGGACGTTTTGAAGTAGTACTAGAAGTTTAATTTTATGCCTTCTACTTATGGTCTTCACTGATGTCTGATGCAAATACCTACCCTCTCTAACACTTAGGTAATATTATTATAATTTGGTAGGTCGTGCAGGCTGATCTATCTTTTTGATCTTGGGCATGGTCTTATGTCAACGTTAAAAAAACTGATATAATTATGATTTTACAGGAGATGAAGTCAACAACACTTTGGGTTATATTATATTATACGTGCAAGTCATGACTAAAGTAGTCACCGACGTGCAACCCATCCTGCTCCGTATTTAAGTATCAATCGATCTTGTTTAGCCTTTTTGCCAATATTTCATTTTCTAATTTTATCCTCAATTCAATTTCAGGCCAAAAAGATAAAAATGGCCACAGAGGTTCTTAGCTTCAGGGATGATAGTAGTCTCGAGGACTGGCATGATTTTGAGGTTCTAGGCTGCGGAGACGAGCCCAAGATTCTGATCAAGAAGACGAGTATGCAATCCGAATCCGAGAGGCGGATCTCGGTAGATCCGCAATCGCTATTGTTGAGGAAAGAGAACTTCGATATGATAGTCTCACGTCCGAGAAACATCGATGGCATGGCGATGTCTCACCCGTTGGATAGTCAAATGAAGCCAAAGTTTGTAAGCTGCAGCCTCCCAAACTCAGCATCCACGTCACCTAGACGTAGCTCGAGTCATAATTGGAAGAACAGAACCACGGAGCAGGTTCTTGACCTAATGCTTATTCAAGACGCGGCCACTGCGTTTAGGAGAAGCAAATCTTGTGGAGAAGGACGTGCTTGTACACCATCGCTTGATTTCGACATGCTATTGCATAAATCAAGACATGGACACCATAACCATAACAATAATCATCAGCATCAGCATCATCATCATGGCTTCTCTTCCTCAAATTCCAAGAGTCTCTCTCATAAGAGTAGTGGAAACAACTCTTTCTTCTCAAAAACAGAGTCTAACAAAAGCAGCAGAAGCAATAGCAATACCGCGAATTCGAAAAGCATTAACTCATTCGAAGACGGATTCAAATGCAGCGCATTGTGTCTCTACTTACCCGGTTTCAGCAAAGGAAAACCCGTGAGGTCGTCTCGAAAAGGCGATTCTTCATTCACTAGAACCACCACAATGACTTCTTCTCAGTCTATGGCAAGAACCGCTTCCATCAGAGACACCACGGTGCTCTCGGCTCGAGCCTCCCTAGAGCGGTTCGAGTGTGGTTCATGGACCTCTTCAGCTATGATTTACGATGACAATGCAGATCTTGGTGGCCATTTCTTTGACTTGCCTTCAGAATTGATTAAAGGCGGGCCGGGAGAAAATGACCAAGACGATCCTGTTTCCGCAGCTTTCGTGTTCGACAAGGAACCTAATTTGGAGAAAGAAATCAAAGGGGTTTTGAAGACTTCTGGTTCGAAATCGAGAAGATCAATGGAGTCACCACGTCATGTTCGGTTCTCAACCTCGTCGCCAGTTTCTTATCCGACGTCTCCCACACATTCAATCACGCCACGGTTGCTACAAGCCACCGAGGATTTTAGTAGTTTCTTGGAAGCTCAAGCCGTGTGAATGGAGAGTTTTAATTATTCTTTTTTTTATATATATAATTGATTGACCGAATGAAGTTAACCTTCTCCTGCTGAATATTTTTTTGTAGCAATTGTCATTCGAAAGAATTAAATCTTTTCCATTGTAAAGAAATGAATACATGAGAGGAAAAGTGAAAATAATTTATTATTTACAACTGTGGAAACGTTTAAATTTAGTTTATGAGAGGTTAAATTTCTTAGAGGAAACGGTTTTTATAGGAGTAAATAAACTCTGTGTTCTCAGAGAATATTGCAGCTGCAGAGGTCGTGCAGCCTCGGCCACTTTCTATTAAAATTTATAACAAAAAAAAGGGACCATCAAACATTAAATTTTACCAATGTCTTGACGTGATAAATCACATATGAATACCCACGTATGCATTTATTGATAACCCATTACCATCAACAAACACTACATTTTTGGGGATAAACAAAACAGACAGGTTTAAAATATTAATGTGAAAATCGGGAAATGGTAGGGACGTAAGGGTTATTATTGAATGTGATATATTTTATCTTACATGACGATTTGGTTCCGTACCGACGGTGAACATCACTAACCATAAATTTAGAGCCGTCGGTGAGGAAATGCAAAATGTGCTTTTGGACTAGATTCCGTATTTTTAACACATTTTTTATTTATTTTTGATCTTAAAGTTTTTATAATTTGTATAATTAGGTGTTTAAATTTTTTGAAATTTTGTAAATTATGCCTTCAATTTTTAATTTGACAACTGGATCACCATTTTTTTTTAAGACGGCCCTGCCTAAAATATCTTAAAACACGGTCATATTTGTGGTCTTATGTATTTTGTTTAAATATTACTTTGTTGTTAAGAAGATTCTGTGAATGGGTACTACAGTATCTAAAGTATAGAAATTTCTTTCATCTATTGTTAAAATGAACCGTTGTGAAAATAATTGTGTAGGGTGATTTAACATCGCATATATTATGAATAAAAATGCTTTTATATATTATGAAACACTTTTACAGGCACTTCGACTTGCGAGATTTAACAACCACGAAACATAGGTCCCATATGTTCCCTTTACACAGGACCCACGCGTTTAGGCCCATTCAGTGATCGTCGGGAAAAGCCTAAACGCACGTTCCCTAGCTCCCACAGTAAAGCAAAAGCTAATGAGTCGTCCAGAAACATACTAGGGCTAAAGTAATTAAATTCCTTTCTATAAAGCTATGAACTTTATTCTTTCGTTTAATTATACCGACACTAGTTTACTCTATACTCCAAGAGATCTTTTTTTTTCTAATCCATACAGAATATATACCAAAGAGTTTTTTAATGAACCCAATACCCAAATTATATGATACAAATAAAAGAATATACCCCCCAAAAGAAAACAATAAAGTAATTAACCATCTGCCCCATATTGATTGACAGCTTCTAATTATTTCTAAAGATGCATACAACATTCACTATTCATTTTTATTTTTTTTCATTGCCGTGTCCGAAGCAGCCGATCACCGATCGTTCTCAACTCGAACGTCCTCACGGCAAGTCCAACGTCGCGGATTGTAGTGTCGAGCACGTAAGGAGTGTTCTCGAAAACGACTCGAGAATCATTGAAAAGGTGACGGCAAGGCTCACGGCGCTGAGAGATCGAACCGTGGTAATGGAAGTAACGGATTTTGCTCTCAGCCTTGTGGTATGTTTTCCCTTGTAGATTCTGAGACATGTGGACGCCTGTCGCGAATACATTCTCTGGCTGGACGGCGTATTTCCGGTCCCGTCTTGGAACCTTCTTGACGTCTCTATATGCCAGTTTCTCAATTCCCCATTTCCTGAAACATAAAAAGCAAATACCATATAGAGATCAAATCAGTATCAGTCCCTGAACTTAACCAAAAATGTTCCCTCCTTAAATGAACCATTACGAATGTTCAATATTTGATAAATCAAAATCAAAGCCAAAACCGTACTAAACTTATCTACATTCAAATGTTATTTTGGTTATACCAGAAAAACAAACAAAAAAAACAATCCCAAATCCTAATGAATTATAAATTCAGACACATTTCTTTTGTCAACTTGAGGAATCAAAAGATAGAATAGTATAAACATTACTCACTCAAATCACATGATGTAAAATAAAAAGCAAAGATGTGGACCGACATAGGAGACTAATACGGAATGCACAAAGACTTTTACAGGCCAAGTGTTGACAGAATCAGATGCTCATTTGTATATTATATACTCCAAAAAGCCAATCTCACAAAACTTGTGACTAATATTCTAAGTCACTCAACACACAACACATGGGTTTTGGTTAAAGTTCAATCATTAATAATATCAACGAAATTTAAAATATTTACCTGTAAGTTCTGGCCGGACCATCACCGGAGTAACAAATCCGACTACTCATAGGCATTTGTTCAATAGTAAACTGCGAATACTCCTCCAAAGATTCCATAACCGACGAAATGGTCTCCTTCACCGGAACATATACAAACTCATCAACATCAAAGAAGAACATCCACTTCGTCATGAATCTGTACCTATGCAAACAATCATTCACAACCATGAACTGATTATGATAATAACCATCAAACCGTTCTTGATCTCTAATATCATGTAACGTCACTCTCCCAAGCTCAATCCATGGCTTTAAAACCTCAAACACTTCCTCATGAATACCTCCGGCGTCGTGAAGCACGAAATGTGACCGTTCGCCGAAGAATCGAACGTGGTAAGCGATCCATTCTCTAACTCGTTGCGGACTTAGGTTTCCGTAAAGTGACGAGCCGCAATAGAGGTAATCGTACTTCTTCTTCGTGGTGGAGTTGTAGAGGTTGAAATCGACGGAATTGGGAGATTCAGTTAAGACTGGGATTGAATCGGTGAGATTGAGATTTGGATCTCCGGTGGTGGCGTGGAGGATGAGATTTCCGCCGGAGTTAAGTGGATTCACGGCGGAGATTGATGAGAAAGTGCAGTTAACGACGACTGTAGTGTAGATCCGTCCGTAACCCCAATCGGTTAAGATTTTAAACCCGGGAGTTGAAATCGGATCTTGAGTCGGGTCGAATGAGACCCATTCGCATCTGTACGAAGGATGACCGTACACGTGTAAGGGTTTAGATGATAATCCGATAACGGCGAATGAGTTAACGCCGCCTCTGTAAGCGCTCATTGAAACGAAGTTATAAGCTGCTGAGCCGTAGCCAGTAAACGTCCGTTTAATAACGCCGTTATCCAAATCTAGCTTCTTCGATTCTACGGTGGTGGTGGTGGTGGTGGTGGTGTTAACGGGGACGGGGGAGGCGAAGCGGGAGATGCAGAAGCGGAAATCGGAAGTGGAGAGAGAGAATGAAGAAGAAGGTAAGAATGGTAAGAGAGTGGCTAAAGTGCAAAGAACGAGTAAAGCCATGAAAGTGAGCTTGAGCTCGGCGGAGAAGTTCCATATAACGCCGACGAGGAGCTTTTTGTCTTTATGGATTTGGTCTTTCTCTTTGACCATGGTTGGTTCTTCTTGTTCAGTAGTGGATCTCTCGAATCAGAGAGAAGATGATGAAATGGAGAATAGAAAAGGAAGAAGAAGAAGATGAATAGATTCTCTCCCAAGTTGTCTCGCTCTCTTTCAACGAGTCGGCGAGTTGAGTCGTTTTCAGTTCTTGTCTGTATATTTTTTTTTTTTTTTGTGTGTGAACTGTGAACACACCTGTTTTTATTTGTCTAGTTACCCCTGCGGCTGCCTATATATTTAATATTATTATTAACTTTTTTTTTTATGATATTTCCCTAATATGGTTAAGGTCTTTTTTTTTGGTTCACAGGTTAAGGTCCTCATGGAGAACAACTTATGAAAAAAGTATTGGACGAAGACAAAAACTGAATCCATCATAATTAGAGTTTACAAACATTCCTATGGAGTATGAGACTTTTTAGCTGGCTAGGAGTGTTTAATTCGTTTCTAATTTTGCCTTCTCGTTTCTAAAGAGACTTTAGTCGTAACTTATTTTTTATTGAGTTTTAAGCTTTAATAAAATAAAAAATAATTTTTAAAAATTTATTATTAAATAATTTTTAATATGTATGAAAACTCTAAAAAATCAAACTTTGTGGAGGGAATATAAATAAAGTAAATCTGGCTTTAACATTATCCAATTTTTATTTTCGGATATATTTCTATTTTACTTTTTCTATTTTTAATTATATCAGAGTTATTCGTTTGGGTCGGATCGAATAAATTTCTTCAAATAATTGTCTTTTCCATTTCTGTATTATTTTGACTTGCAGACGTTAGAGAGGAAACCGAATAGTGAAGGGAAGGTCAGGTCAAAAGAAGAGTGTGTTTTGTAAGAAAATTACTATTATTTATTTTTGTCAAATGGGTTTTCTTAAAATAAATTAAATATAGTAGTGCACATAGGAGGAACCTTGAAGAACCACACATCTTCTAATAGAATAACAGAAAAAGGAGGATAGCTAAGCACAAAGGCTAGAATGAAACAGAAGAGAGTATTGAAACATAGAAAAGAAGAAAGTTGTTTTTGATTCCTATATGGAAGACGACAATCTAACAAGAGATATGAGTAATAGTCAGACCACACTTGAATCAGACATGAGGCAAGGAGGTGAGGGTTCTTGTCCAACATTGAAGAAGAGATGCACGTGCATGATTCTGATGCTGCAGACTCTGGTCCTTGTTTTTCGACCACATTGAAGACTTTTTGAAAGACCACCGTGGGAGTAAGACTTGTGCCATAGTTCCTAGATTGACGCTTGCCATGCTTGCAAATGTTTCGATGATTTCTGAAACAAACAAAAATACATTATTTGGGAAAATAAATTAAGAGACGAAACAATTAAGCTATAACAAATTTAAGAAAAATGATTACCAAATATTGATTCAACGTTTTATCTTATAATTATGGAATCAATATTGAAAATTATTAGACCATCCTCAATGCCAGTTTTTTAAAGGGTATCTAACAATTAAAATAATTAAAAAATTGCAAAAGGAAGAAAGAGAGAGGGAAAAGAACCGTTTCTTAATCAAAAAACTCTTTTCAGCTTCTAAGAAACTCTCTTGTCCATTTGTCTACTTTCTATAGGTTTAACATTTTTCATAATTAAAATATTAATATATTAAATTTAATAAACTCTTTTGAGTTTCTTAAGCGTTGAGAGTGCTCTTAGGGCATCTCCAACCCCACTCTAAATCTTACACCAAACTCTATTTTAAATTAAAATCTGCTCCAACCTCACTCTATTTTCAACACTAAAATAGTGTAAACTTATTTTTTACTCCAAATATAGAATAATCCTATTTTCAACTCTATTTAAGAGTTAAATTTTTTTATTTATAAACTAATCCCTATAATTTTAAGTTATTTTATTTTAAGAGCCATAATAATTTATTTAACAAACAAAATTTTTTCAGAATCTTATAATATATTTTTAATATAAAATGCAATGACATAAAACCATAAACTGATAATAAATAATAATAAAAATTAAAACTGAAATTAAAATACATAATATAAATTTAAAACAACAACAATTACTGATTTAATGAGTAAATAATCCAGTAAATCGCTTCGAGATTCACCTAAATTATTAAAATACTGTTCAAACGAATCAGGTTGAGGCGGATCTTGTTGGTACTGTTGTGAAAGGACCAGTTCGTTTTGGAAAAAAGAATGGTTACATGACATAATAACTATATGTGTGATTTTACATAAAATGATAATCGAGGATGAGCGCGATCTCGATGCACCACTTGAAGTTAAAAGATAAGCTCCACCTTCAGAAGTCGAAATGGTCGAGGACAATAATATTCGGTTCCAACACTTTCTTGCTCGATTTAGACAAACTAAAAATAAAGACGATCATTTTTCGATTAAAAAAGCGTTAATTGATCACCTATGAAAAAAATATACAAATGGTGATGAATAAATATAAATCTATTATGTTTTGTTATTTTTATGTGGTGTAATGTGTTTTTTTATATTAATAAATATTTTGTTTTGTTATTTTAAATCTATTTTGTTTTGTTATTTTTATGGTTGATTTTAAATATATTCATAATTTTAGAAATTTTGAAAAAAAAATAGATTAATTTTGAAGTTTTATAAATAAAATGTATTATTTAGCAATTAGTAACAAAGTAGAAAATAAAAATATACTTAGAATATTCCTTTTAGAGTGAAAAATAGAATAATACATTGGAGAGAAATTCAACTCTATTTTAGAATAAAAAATAGTGCAATACATTGGAGATGATTTGAATGATGAATTAATAGTGCAGTGAAAAACAATTATGTTTTATTTTATATTTATTTCACAAATTGGACTTGTATCTATCAACACCATTTTTTTATTATTATTATTAGCAGCCAATAAAAATCCAACACATAATAAAATGCTAATGGTATACAGCTAGTTTCTCAAATGATTGTGTCATTTTAATTACCAATGTTTATTTTATTTTTTGGTCAATAATTGCCACTTTGTTATTTATTTGTAAGTGTGTTTTAAGTTAAAACCTTTAACAGGTTAATAAAATTTCCTTAAAATCTAATTTAATAAATTAAAATTCGAGGGTTTTCATGATGAAATTGTAGGGAAAAAAAATAAATTTACGACGGCATTTTGTATACTTTTCAGTTACGCAGTTTTGTTTCGTTTTAGGATTTAAGCTTCCAAGATCTGTGAACACACATGGCGCCGACGTGTTCTTTTGCTTGGCTTCTCTCCAACGTTTCAAACTTTCTGTTGCCTTTTCTTTCATATACTTTGATTTTTAATTTTCACTTTTCCAAAGTTACGAAAACGGTCGAAATGCATTTTCTTGCATCAGAGAGCCTCCAAAGAATACAATTTGTTTTCTATCCATATCTCGAAGAGGACCAGGATTCATTATTATCCTCTTTCCTTTACTCTTCTTTTTCGCTCAACAAATTTAATTTACTACAAAAGTTGTGGTCTCAGAGAAGAATCGGAGAAAAAAATTGTATAAAGTTCGCCTATGTAATACATAACGTGGGCTGGATAAGTAATAGGCCCAGACCAGAACCGTCGAAATGAGATCGTACCGAGACGTCTTCGAAAGTTCAACCACCGAATTATGTTTCCGAATTTCATAATCCGATCGATTAGAATATTTAACATGTTGATAACATTTTAGACATCTGCAAGATAGTTGATTTTGGTTGCATGACTCTAAAAATAATAAAGTAAGCAGTTTCTAGCTCTCTGCGGGAATCTCATCTTTTGGCTTACCTAAGCTAATATATGTTTCTTATTACTTGTATGTTTCTTTGTATAGCTAAATATTCAAACTCATTAGACATAAATAAATCTCGTTAAAACATGCAATGATCCATAAATAAGACATGTTATCTTAAGATGCCTTTGATCCTTGCTAGTATTTTAGAATAAAATTAAAGAATCCATCACCACATTTTTTTTTATCATAGATCCATATATTACACTGGGTTGATAACCTACGGTGTTCGCACGATTTTATAATGTTTCGTTTACTATCTCGTTGTGGACTTATTCTAAACAACAAATTCTGATCAGTTGAAGTGTATTGGTTTTGTTGGATATTCTAAATTTTATATATTTAATTCTAGCTGTGTAAAATATGTATTTTTAGATGACTGTTATTTGAGTAAGTCTGATATTCACGTAAAGTTTTATCGGAACTGCTTTTCTAACGATCTCAAAATGGCAAACATTTTAAGGCAAAATATGTATATTCAGATGTTGTCACATTCCAAATTTAATGGAGAAACTATATTTGTCTTGCTTTCCTGAAAATCCTAAGAATCAAGAAAAGCTCTCACAACGTCGACGATTGGAGCCATACAGATCGGACATTTCTTACTGCTCCATTGCAATTCATGAGCACATTTCAGACACGTACACATATGTCCACACCTATACAAAAAGAAGCCAGCCAAGACCAGCCAATTATAATTTCAGCGTTAGCAATTTGAAATCGCGATACAGCAAACGCACGTACCTATACAAGAGTGAGTCAACAGGCATCTCAGAGCAAACGCAACACTTGCGTTTCAAAGGATCTTTCTTCGCGTCTACTCCTTCTACAGATGAGCCTAAAAGATTGTTTATCAGTTTGATTTCTGGAAATGATTAATTCTTAAACGTGTTTAATGCGATGATGGTAAAACTGACCAGAACGAGAAAGATCTTGAGTTACAGATTTCTGGAAATGAAGTTGCATATCGATGCAAGATTTAACGGAATCTCGTAGCTCGACCATTTCTCGTTGAAGTTGCTCCATTTGACTCCTGAGTTCACTTATTGTCTGCGTTTCCTGTGTCATTAAGTTAAAGATCTTACTTTACTTCACAAACTCGTAACCTAACTTGACGAGAAAACAAGACCAAAACTCACAGATTGATTTGTGGGGGCTGAAGATTCAGGAAGAGACAAAGTCGTGGTTGGTTCGTGATCCTTGTCAATGTCTTGATCCCTGAAAGTCCACGACATCATGGTACTACTCCTTGCTGATGATTGACTGCAAACGTCGCTTGCAGCTTCAAGATTTGTCTTCTCTGTTTCTTCCTTTGTTTCATTATCTTCTTGGTTCCTCGCTGAACACTCAGCTTCCCACTCTTCTTTTTCTTCATCTTCGTCTTCTTCTACATGACTGATTGGTACGCCTATGTGATTTTGTACGCGAGTGATCATCAAATTATCGATCTTTTGTCGCAAATCACTCGTCAAAAAATTTGAAACTGTTCGTCTGCACAGCAATATGCAAATGAAAATTAGTATCAAAACATCAAAAATTCAAGTTTCAAGTTGAATATTACTAAGGGATTTGATGAATGACCATAGATATATACCTCTCAATGAGGTTGCAAATATCTTTTTTCTCTGATTCAGTGTTGAGAACCTCAAGATACCTTTCTTTCCGTAGCTCTTCCCAGTAACTTCGAGGCCGCGATATATCGTAAATCCAATCATCCATATTCTCTCCAATGTAATGACCATAATCTCCATATTCCTCTTCTTCTTCCATTTCGTTTTCATCCCAATCATTTACAAACTCTACTGCTGCTTCTTTTACGTTTTTTCCCTTTTCTTCGCATTCTACCTTCTTGATTTCTTCATCTTCCGATTCTTTAATGCCATTTTCGACAGTTCGGTTTTGGAGAATCGACATTTCTTCATCCTGTTGTGAAGAAGTCTTCTCTTTAGCCCTCTCTGTAGAGCCTTCACTAACAGATTCTTCTTCTTGTGTAACTTCTTGAGAATTGTTTCCACCAATCTCTTTACTAAACTTAGCTTCCAAGTTTCGCAGAAACAACATTTTTTCACCGTGTTGTAAAGAACTTCTATCTTTATCCCTCTCTCTAGAGCCATGACTGACAGATTTTTCTTCTTGTGTAACTTCTTGAGAAATGTTTCTCCCGATCTCTTTACTAGACTTAACTTCTGAGTTTCGCAGAATCGATGTTTCTTCACCGTGTTGTGAAAAGTTCTTCTCTCTATCCTTCTCTCTAGAGACATGACTCACAGCTTGTGGATTCATGTTTTTATCCTCAACAATCTCTTTGCACTTAGCTTCTACAGAAGCAAAATCTTCCTCTTTCTTTATTCTTCCTTTCCCTGCAAACTCATGCCGCGTAGTTACTCCACTACTTTCTCTTCCATCCATCACTTCTTTGTTACCAACAACTTTCTCCACCGTTTGCCTAGAAGTAGAAATGCTTCTCTCTGCAGTTTCGATATTACTGATTCTTCTTGAAGCTTCTTGCAACACTTCATTTGTTTCGGTGTTAACTTTTCCTTCAGTTTTACCTTTACCTTTCTCCACAACTCTTCTCCTATTCTTTTTCTCCTTGGAGTTCCACAGATTCACCTTCTCAGCTATCCCCATCAAAGTGTTTCCTTCTACACTATCCTCCATTTCTCGCCTTTCGCCTTTCCCTTCTCTACTTTCCTTCTCAATAGGTTTCTTTAAATCACTCTTTTTCGTTGTCCCCTGCAAAGCCTTTTTCTCTGAGCCCGGTTTACGCAAACAATTATCTTCTTGTGAAGTAACTTCTTGAGGCTTAATGTTTCTATCTTCAATTTCTTTGGGCTTAGATTCCACAGAAACGCAGTCTTCCTTTTCCTTTCTTTTTACTACTTCACACCGTGGCATCATCATTTCCTTTGAAGTAGTAGTAATGCTTCTTTCCGCACTTTCGACATTAATGATTCTTCTTGTAACTTGTTCCAATACTTCATTTTTCTCAACTCTCTCAGTATTAGTTTTGCCTTCAAACTTACCTTTCTCCATCCCTTTTCTCCTATTCATTTTCTCCTCTGATTTCCATATATTCACCTTCTCAGATGTACCAACCAAAGCCTTCCCTTCTAAAATTTCCTTAGCAACAGCTTTCTCCTTTGCTAATTCCTGCCTCTCTCCTCTTCCTTCAGGACTCTCTTTAGCAACAGCTTTCTCCTTTGCCAATTCCCGCCTCTCGCCTCTTCCTTCAGGACTCTCTTTGGCAACAGCTTTCTCCTTTTCTCGCTTTTCGCCTCTCCCTTCTGTAGTTTTCTTCTGAATAGTTTCTCCTACAGATTGCTTTAAACCATTCTTATTCTCTGCAATTTCGCTCAAGACAGCTTTCTTCGCATTCTGAACCGCAGAAATCACTTCTTGAGTCTCCTTTAAGTCACTATTCTCTATTTTTTCCTGCAGAACCTTCTTCTCTGTAGCCTTATCCAGAATCTGACCAAGAGAAGACACAGTACTAGACGAAGCTCCAGTAGCGGTATTCTCAGAGTTTGCCTTATATTTCTCCCTGCATTTCATATCATTGATTCATAACTCAGTTATCTTCACAAGAACTATACAAAAACCTGAAAGATCAACAAAGATTACCTGAGAAGATGCATTACACCAGAACCACGAGGCGACCGGTTTAAATCAGATCCTGCTGATGATGATTTACACCGATGTCTATCTTGAATTGCCATGCACCGTTCGTAACATCGGATTCTAAGCGTCGACTAAATACAACAAAACAAAAAGCAATAAAATCATTAGCCCTAACTAACCCCTTTCTAACATCAGTCTTGATGAGAGATCAACCAGTTATATACCTGAATCCGTCCGCGATGTGTGAATTTTGAAACGCAACGACGTTCTAGTAAACTTTCCAACTCCTTTTTTCGATCACGCATCATCTGCACCAATAAATCAGCCAACGCTTGACGACCTCTTATTCTTGGGGAACAAGCAACCTGAGGAAAACATCTCGCTTCTATTGTCTGAACTTCTTTACTATTGTCGTTGCTACTGCTTCCATTGTCGATATTGGTAATTGTTTCTGAGTCATTGCTTAATTTCCGAATAATATCCATAACTCTCACCCCTTCTCTATCTTTCTCTCCAGAATCTGGAGGTGGAAGGACAAATTTTGATACACATTCAATCTCTTCTTCTTCCTCCTCTTCCTCATTGTTACCTTCTTCGATCGGCTGAATCAATTCAAAATCTTTAACTGATTCGTCGTTGAGAGAATACGAATTCTCTAGCGCGTTTGATCCCATAGAACTCGTTCTGCTATCGATTAGGGATTGGTTCGAGCTTGGTGGTTGCTGCGTTGTCCTTGCCTCCCATATCTGAACAAGAGAAGAAGCCGCCATGGTTTCGTTTCTTGACGGGTTCTCGGGTTGACCCGAATTCAAATTATGGTCGGATCCTAGAGAAGAAGACGATGAAGGGACAACGTGACGAGATTCCTCTGTTTTTGTGGTCCGATGATCTGAAACAGAGGATTTGTTGGAAGAACATTCCGGAACCAGTTTGGTGGAATCATCGACATCATAGTCACCAGAGACGCTACAGTTTTCGAGATGATCTCTGACAAAAACATTGAGATTCTTCTCGTAGGCGACGTGTATGTTTCGGACATTGTTATTGTTCTTGTTCTTGTTGTCTCTTTGGGTGCATCTCTCGTGAGGACGACTCAAGACGCAATTAAAAGTTCGGCATGAAGACAATTCCACCTCAGAGGACGCCATTTCCATCAAAACCCAATTGAGTGTAATAATCAAAAAACACAAACCCTATAAAATCGGATCTTTCTTTATAATTTTTTGGGTTTTTTATGCTCTGTTTTTTTTTTATTTCTTGATCCCTTCTGGGGAAAAAAAACAAGAACATTGAAACAGATTAAACCCCATCTGATGACAAAGATTTTTCGAACACGAACAAGAAAATGAAAGTTTGATTGAAAGAAAAGAAGAAATCAAAGAGACAGACAGAACAGAGGGGAAAACGAAGAGACGGAGCCCGAAACAGAGCAATGGAGAAAAAGGCTTGGAGAAAAATTAAAAGTCTTGCTGTTTTTCTCTATTCCATTTTTTTTTTTTTACTTTAATTTAGATTTGATGTTATTATCATCCACCAATATTATTTAGGTAAATAATATTACATTTTGGAGAAAGAAGTAATCCAAATATAGATGAGTAGATGATTCATGTATCACTTTAAAAACTAGAAAAACAGGTTTAGAGAGGGAGAAGAGAGACAGTGTCAAACAATGAGGGAGAGCATAATTATGGCATTCTCTAAATGGGAGTTGACTTGTTTAATTGATTCATGTATACACTCCCCTTTTTAAATTTTACTGATAACATTAAAAGCACTTTTACATGTTTCGTTTCTTTGACTCCAATGGAAGTTTAAAAAATTAATTAATTTATTAAACGATTTACATGAACAAAACAAGCTTCTTGGATTGGAGATAATATTCGTAGAATTTATCTCAAATTTATGTTTAGTCAATTGATGAGTTTTAAATATACATTAGATTTTTCTTTTATTTACTTTTAGGCTACTATAATATTTTGTGATATTTATATATTACAATTTAAATATGCACATTAAGTAGAATTTTTTTTTTTTGTCACGATAGTAGAAATATATTCTAAAGTAATAATCTTCAAATGAATTAAACAGTTTCATTTTAATCAGTATTTTAATTTTGCTTCACAGAAGTGAACTTTAATAAGACATGAATCTGAATATACTTCAATGATCATTGTTACTCAAATGACTAACTTGTCAATAAATTTTAAAGTCACTTCTTGGATTTTATTTTAGAATTATTGTGTTATCTAAAGGATTTTTATTTATTTATTTAACTTTTTCTAACAAATACTTATAATATATGGAATAAAATCTTAGCCATTATCCCATGAATGAAATCTAGATAAGATTTAACCATTTTATATGCTATTCCTAGAAATTATAAAATATCAAATAAAGTTCTTTTGATTGTATATGGTAACTCAAAGTAATAAATTTAGAGTATTTGACTTGTGTAATTTATATACTACTATGAGGATTTTATAGTATATACATATCTAAATAACATATTGGTTTTAAGATAATAAAAATGGTAACTGTTTTTATAGTAAATCAGAATCTAAATAAATTTAGAGTCTTTGATTAATCTGACGATTGAAGGTTAAAAACAGATAGAAAACAAGATTTAGAGTTTTGGAGGTGATAACACCTGTAGTCAAAACCCTGTTCCAATCAAAAACAGACTTAACTTATCCAATTTCTACACACAAAAAAAATGTGTCTCTTGCCTCAAATATAGAAGATGATTCACCTAAATATTGGCATTCGGTAATTTTTAACTTTTTATTAGTGAAAAACAGTTTTTTAGTGTTTCTTCTTTCTGTTAAACTTATTAACATTTTTAATGGGTTCCAAAACAATAGATAGACAGATATTTGCATATAATCATGTACCAAGTTTAATTTGAAATGTAATCCCAGATAATATTGTGTACTTCTACCTAATTAAATTCCATATGTTAAGAAAATAACCTACTGACATTTCCAATAGATTCATTTCTTAATATGACTATTATTCACACCTTTTTTAACATTCAAATTCTTTATAAGTTTAAGGCCATTGGGCTTTAATCCGTACAGATACAAAAAGGCCAAGCCCATTTGATGCACACGTAGACAAAACAATCACACACGCTCTAAACCGGCAATCGGGAGACTCGTCGGACGAAAAATCAACAAATTTCAGGAAGACCGAAGAAGAAGAAGAAACGATGCCTCTGAGTGCGACAATGGTGGGGGCTTTACTGGGTCTTGGTACCCAGATGTACTCCAACGCCCTCCGTAAACTCCCTTATATGCGCCGTAAGTCCACGATTCGAAATTACAACAACAACCCTAATTTCGATTTTTTTCATTTTGCTGTGAAATTGCGATTCCGATTCTCTGGTGGGTTCTGATTATTTGTGAAATTTGGATGTTGAAATCGTTTAGATCCGTGGGAGCATGTGGTGGGTATGGGACTTGGTGCTGTGTTCGCGAACCAGCTCGTCAAATGGGACGTCAAGCTCAAGGAAGATCTCGATGTGATGCTCGCTAAAGCCAGAGCTGCTAATGAGCGCCGTTACTTTGGTATATAATCCTCTTTTCGTTTTTTTGTGATTTGAGTGTTCTTGTTTAGCTCAAGGTTTTATCTTTTATAAGTTGTTAACTGAGCGAATCTTTGTTCAGGCTAGCTCGTTGTAAAGCCGTTTTTTCAGGCATTGTTGTGAAAGTTAACCAAATTTGAGCAACATAATGTTACAATATCTTAGTAAGAGTGGAAAGCTAGATACGTTTTTGGTTATTTCTTTGTTCTAGAGATAGGTTGCAACTTGCAAGGAATGATATTGCATTATGGGATATTCAGAAACTAGATGTGAAGTTGAAGGGTACCACAGATTTAGATGTGTCTAGTTTTAGTTAGATCTCAATGGAAGTTGCTAAGCTTTAACAAACTTTTCTTAAGAAAGCTTTTGATATATGTTAAACTTCAAGAATCTCTGTTTGTTGTTCACCATTGAAAGATGCCTATCCGGGAGTGTCTGGAAGAATTTGGTGTATTACACTTCAAACGTTTCTTTTGTCTTTGTAATGCAGATGAAGATCGGGATTAGTTATTTGGTGACCGTCGTCAGAAAAGAAAATATCTTCCTCTGAAGTCATCTCAAGTGCTTGTTTTGTTTGTTTTTTCCTGTAAAAGCTTTTCTTGTCCTTGTCTTTAGAGCTGAGTTCTCTTTTGCTTCGGCACTGGAGTTCTTTTCATTCAATGTTTTCGGTTATGAACCTAAAGATTTGTGTTTTCACAATCTGAATCTGATTGTACCTGGTTAATAATGGTGAATGATAAACCTTGCAATCCTTTTATCTTCTTTTATGAGAAGACAAAATTTCAGAATCACTCTGTTTAAAATTTGGTTCAAGTTGTATAACAATCAGTGTTTGTGTAACAGATGGTTCAAGTTTGAAACAATCTTTGTACTGAACCATGAATCTATACAAAGCAGAAACAGAATTTCAGAAAGAAAAAAAACTGAAGTTGCAATTTTATGTCTCCAAAATCATTTGCTGATATCAATTTTTATAGCTTCTTATAACCGGCCCTGTTCTATTGTTGTAGACATGGAGAAGACTATCACAAGCTTGTCTCGAAGATGGTCTCTCTTGGGGAGAAGTTTTTGTGCACTGAAGTGCAATCTCAAGCACTTGATAAGCTGCATCTCCCGCAAATGGCAAAAGTGGCTTAAGCTTTGGATCTATGAGCTTATCTCTCGCAGAACCCCCTATCTCAAGATGTGTTTCAACCCATCTCACCATGTCCATCTCTGCACCAAACACTGAGTCGGTTGGCATTTTCCCAGTCACAATTTCCATCAACACTATCCCCATACTGTAAACGTCGCTCTTCTCAGTCGCCTTCAACGAGTAAGCATACTCTGGAAACACAATATCAAATATTTAGATTTTGAACAGTGAATACGCAAGAAAGCTTTAAAACTTGAGAAATTCAGTACCTGGAGCGATGTAGCCATAAGAGCATGCAAACCAGGTATTTGAATCAGTGTTAGTATCATAATTCTCAGTTAAGACCTTGGCAAGACCAAAATCTCCTAAATGTGCTTCCATGTTTGAATCGAGGAGCACATTACTGGATTTGATATCACGGTGAACGATTGGAGGAACACAGTCATGATGAAGGTACTCTACTCCTTGAGCCAATCCTACTGCTATTCTCAATCTTGCTTCCCAGTCTAAAAGCTTCTTCTTTTTATCGATCACCGGGTTCTCCTCATGAAGCCAATCCCAGACACTTCCATTCTTCATGTACTCATATATCAACAGATTCAATCCTTCTGACTTGCTGCTGCAGTAACCCATTAGCTTAACCAGATGCCTATGTCTGATTCTTCCAAGCGTCTTAACTTCTCTGCTGAAACTCTTGTTTGACATGAGATCATCTTTCCAGAGAATCTTTTTCACAGCAACAGTCTCACCATTCTCAAGCTCTGCCTTGTAAACTTTCCCAGAGCCTCCTGATCCAATCATGAACTCCTCGCTTAGATTACTGGTGGCTTCCATGATGTCTTCCCACTTAATATCTGACTTCGAAGCTCCGGTTCGAAAGAGAGGCTTGTGTGTAGCTTGTGAAGAAGAGTTAGAAGATGAGTACACAGTGCTTCCATCCCGGACTTTCTTGAAGAAATCATGCCTTTGTTTGAAGAAGAGAGCGATTACAAGTATCATCAAACCAATCGCTGTCAATGCTGAGATTGCTGATATTATCACAACTGATCTGGCACTAAGACCCTGTTGCTTGTTGTTACTTCCAGCAATGTTGCAGCGACTAAGAGGGCTTCCACAGAGACCTGTGTTGCCTACGAAGGAATCAGCTGGCCATCTTGAGAACTGTTTCTTGAGTTTGCCTTCAAGGTTATTGAAAGAGAGATTGAGATAGCCCAAACTCTTCATGTCCCCTACCGCGCCAGGAACTTCCCCGGTAAGCTGATTGTGAGACAGATCAAGTGTTTCCAACTTTGATAATGTCCCAATTGTTGAAGGTATATCTCCTGTAAAGTTATTGTAACTGAGGTCCAAAGCACTTTGAAGATCTTGAAGCTGTCCAATCTCAACTGGGATTTCTCCTGTTAAGCTGTTTCTTGATAACCGAAGCTCGTATAGCTTGCCAAGCTTGCCCATAGCTTGAGGAAGTGAACCTGATAACTGGTTCTTATCGAGGTTAAGTACGTTAAGAGATCCCAAGTTACCAATCTCTTGCGGGATCGACCCGTTAAGGAAGTTTCCATCAAGAGATAACACAAGCAGCTTCGTACAGTTGAACAGCTCAGTAGGTAAAGACTCAACAAACTGATTAGAAGAAAGCTTGAGCTCTCCTAACTGTGAAAGCTTTCCAAGCCATGGAGGTATGGGACCTGAAAGAAAATTGTTATTGAGATCCATGTGTGTCAGCTTCTTGCACAAGATGAGCTGTAGCGGAATGGTTCCTGTGAGAGAATTGCTTGAGATATCCAACAGCGACAACTCGCGGATTTTTCCCAACGTCCAAGGGATTCTTCCTGTGAATTGATTCTTCCCTAACCTGAGACGATCAAGATTTGGAGAGTTTCCTAGCTCCAGAGGGATCTCATCTTCAAAACCATTGTTGGTGACATCGAATGAGAGATACGAGCTTGAACCACACAACGGATGAATCGTACCATTGAGCATGTTGTGAGAAAGATTGATTCTGGTGAGGTTCTTGAGATTGATAAGTGAATCAGGAAGATTCCCCTGGAGAGAATTGTTGTAAAGCATCAACTGTTCCAGTCCCTTTAAGGACCCGAAGGACGAAGGAATCGATCCCGAGAGCTGATTATCCGCCAAATCCAAGATTTTCAGGTGTTGACAGTTACCTAAAGTGGCTGGAAGGCCACCCATGAGCTCGTTCTGTCTCAAGTGAAGTAGGTTTAGCTCCTTTAATCTTCCCATTGAAGGAGGAATCTCTCCTTGGAAATGATTCCCGAACAAATCAATCATCTTCAAGTTGGTGCAATTTCCAATCTCTTTTGGGATTTCCCCTGAAAATCGATTCTCGTAAAGAAACAGAACCTCTAATTTCTTCAGCGTGCTGATTTCATTTGGTACCTTGTCTTCCAAGTTATTGTGATACAACACAAGCCATTGTAGATTGGTGAGGTTTGATACTGAAGGAGATAACTTACCATCCAAGGTATTGTTATGGAGATAAAGATCCGTGAGTTCGACAAGCTGGAACAATGCCTCAGGGATCGAACCGACGAGCGTATTGTTCGACAAATCAAGCTGTTTAAGCGATTGACATTTGCTTAATTCCACAGGTATTTCACCTGAAAGCTGAGTTCCAGACAAAACCAATTGCTCCAAGTTTGTGTTGTTCGAACATATACTCTTTGGTAAAGAACCAGAGAGACGATTGTTTGCTAAAACCAAATCAAGAAGCTCACTCATGTTCCAGAGCTCTTCAGGTATCTCTCCGGTGAGATTATTCGCCGATAAATCAAGAGTCTGAAGATTTCTCAGATCAGCCAAACTCTTGGGGATAAGACCTTGAAGCTGGTTTGCCATCAAGTTAAGGTACTGGAGTTGGCTCAGTTCACCGAGTTGACTCGGTATTTCTCCGGTGAGACTGTTGTTCGCCAGGTTGAGTATCTCGAGGTTTTCTAGCCGTCCCAACTCCGCCGGTATTGTCCCGTTGAGCATGTTCTCCGCCGCGGTGAACACCGTGAGATCAGAGCAGTTTCCTAACTCCGCCGGAATCGGTCCTTCAAGATAGTTATCTTGCAGGACCAATGACTGAACTCGGACGAGTCGACCAAGTTGACTCGGTATCGGACCGGTGAGCCTACACGAGGCGAGAGCAAGCATCTGGAGATTAACCAAGTTCCCTAACGTCTCCGGTATGGCTCCGACGAGCTCGTTGTCTCCGATCCTAAGCGAGCGAAGGTTAACGAGGGAGCCGAGTTGACTCGGAATCTCGCCGGTGAGTTGGTTAGAAAAGAGAAACAGAGACTCCAAAGAAGTAAGGTTGGAGAGAGCAGTTGGGATGGGACCAACAAGATTGTTGGAAGATAGATCCAGGTGGATTAGGTTGTCAAACCGGCCAAACCAAGGTGAAATCGAACCGGTTAATCCTAAACCGGTGAGGTTAAGAGCAATTACGCGAAATAAACCGGTATCGTCGCATGTGACTCCGGTCCAAGAACAGTGATTGATGTTAACAGAGTTCCATTGTCGGAGAGGATCGTCTTCTTCTTCAGGATTCGTGATAAAAGATTTCTTCACCTCGAGAAGAGTTTGAAGATCGTTGTTTATACCGGGTTGACCTGAACCGGACCCGAGTGAAGAACAGAGGATGAACAGGACGAGAAGAACTAGTGACTGCTGCATGTTTCTTCTTCTTCTTCTTGTTTGGTTTATTGAGGAAGAAGAAATGAAGAAGTATTTATGGCATTTGTTTGATTCTTGTTGTAGAGACTGAGGAAGAAGGAGAAGGATGATTGGTCATTCGAACGGTGCATAGGGACTCACCTCTCTCTCTCGATTAGAGTAAATGCAGAGAACAAAGCCTTTGGGATTTATTGTGATCGCTCGAGTTTGTTTCTCTCTCTTTTCTTTTTCACTGTTTTATTGAGAGAGAGAGAGAGAGAGTTAATGAAGAGATGGGACAATGTTGGAGAGAAGAGAGAGGAGAGAGGAGAGAGGAGGGATCAAAGGCTCTTACATGAATGTTTCGGCTTTTTATCAATGGAGGCAAAGGTCAACGGTCATACCAATTTATATACATACTCGTACATTACTTACATACTAAAAGATGTTCGTGTGTACATAATTACATATATTCGTCCGTGTAGACATGTTATATATTATGTTACAATTAAGCTGTGCCTAAACTTTGACAAAACATTGGTCTCCTTAGACACCACAGATTATACTATATTTACATAATGTAGTACGTACACATCATGTTCATGTATCATGTTCATACCAAACTTGTAAACTCATAATCTTTCATCATAAGCTTATAGCTAACTAGTACGTAAAATCCAATATAAACGGGTGCTTTTGTTATTTAAGATTCAGTTTTCACGCATTCTATCCTAAGATTTAGCAAAATTGTAAGCTATGACAATTAGATTCATGGATGTTGATCCATAAGATTCTACCTAAATTCCATATCAGAAATATCCATCGTATCATTTATTTTCTCTCATTCCTTCGTTTAAGTGAAAATTCATCAAAGTTAACTTTAAAAAGATTCACATCGCTTCTTTTCACTTCTCATTTCATATATAGTATTATCTATTGAAAACATGATTACTACTCAGAATATTTAGAGTGTCGACTCTACACGATTCCTCTTTTCTTCCAATTACGCAACCATTTGATTTTATCAAACTCCAATTTCGTGAGAAGTTATAGACTTATATATAGTTCTTTATTTTCTGTTTCTTTTCGAGAAGTTTATTTGTTTAAGTAGTAGTAGATTATAGTTAGTTTTAAAAATGTAAATATAATGAAAAAAAAAATAATGAATTTCTTATCAAAAATGGTGATGCATGGCTTTGACCTTGGCCAAGGAAAAAGAGTTGTTGAGACAATGACTTGGTTGAATGATATTTTTTTTGTTATTTTTTGCTTTGGTTAAGTGTGTTAGCTTCTCATCACTTCAACCTTTTCACGATAAAGAGAGCAGTTGTGTTTCCATATCTTCGTATATTTATGTACGTATATTAATATGTCATCATATGATATGCCCTATATATATTATTACCAAGTCAAATGAAAGTTAATTATCAATCTTTTTTCTTTATTACCCAAATACTACAACATTCCGAGTTGTGCTACTCAATTGATTCGGTGATACTTTCCCAATTTATGTACATCGAAGTAAAGAATTAGCTCGTGAGTTTTGAATAATTTCGTGTTAACTTGTATTTTGTTGTCAATAGATTGTTGTCGATTCGGAATCTAGCTTGAATTTAATCACTCCTATCTAATTTTAGATTTAAAAAATTGAATAATACATCAAGATCTTTACGTCATTTTCGAATATAGTTATTATATATAAATTTGGTTGACTCTGATAACGCTAGATCGAATCAAGTTTACGTATAACAACTTGTTCGATAATTGAACGGGGATAACTTATAATTAAAAATGCTAATATTCTATTGAACGAGATTCTAAATCCAAAAGAATGAGACAAAGGAATTATCTTCGATCCACCAAAAATGTTAAGACGCTGAATTAATTTTATATGTTTTTGTCTATTGTTTGGTTGATTATACTTTAACTTATCTTAAATTCAATTCATTATGCATGGCAAGAATTGTGAAACACATAGTGGTTTAACTTCAAGAATAAGATATTTAAACTATTGAATATATAATAAGCTAAGATAAATTATTAAGAATCAAGTTAGTCAATGTATCTTATAAGTAGCCAAAGGTAAGAAATGGATTGCTTATGGTTCTGTATAACTCAGGGTTGGTTTGTTTGGTCTGGACCGTAACATTTTTTGAAAAATGTAATGCTAGACAAAGAGTAGAAGAGACGCAATGTGATTTGATTGATTAGTGTAACCACAAGGTTAATTAATATAAGTAATAATCAATTATTGAGACTAATAATCATCCCCTTTTTTACCGCTGAGAATGTTTAACAAGCAACATTAAAATTTGAAGTTCGACCAATTACCCTATAACATTTGAGACTAATCATATCATACTTAGGGAATTAGTCAGCTAATAATTAAGGGATAATTTGAGTCTTATTAAACTAGTCCCACCAAATGGTTTTTATTTGTAACCACCATTTCAAGACCAGAAAAAGAAAACACATGATTCCAAAACGTTGGTTAGCTAATCAAACCCATTAAAACAGCCAAAAAGAAGTTATCATTGGTTTGCGATGGCGATTATAACAAACTAAGGACATTAGTCTAACTGTTCCATACTAATGCATAAGCTTACACTAAACAAGAAAGCAGAACCTTTCAATTCTATGGTGCAGTTTGTAAGTAGCTCAAAGGCAGTGAGGACTAAGTACAAATCTCAGCTATGAAACCCGAAAGAGAAAATACCATTTTGGATCAATATAATAACCTTTCTTGATAGATGTCAAGTGCCTTGATGATCTTTCCAATGAACATCTTCCTATGCATTCTATATTTAACTGCTGTCGCAAACGTTGTCCTTGCTTCTGACATTGAATCTGCCACAAAAACAAGAGGCAAAGCTAACATTTTAATCTTTATTCCATAATAACTCATAAGTATATATATATATTTATAATGGTTATACAACACCTAGCAATTTCTGGTCTTGCTCTGCTGATGTGGGATATTCCGCAAGCATCTTTCGACATTCATCTTGCAACTCTTTAACTGCTTTTCTTTCCGCACTTGGAATTGGAGGAAGATCTATGTCTGACCAAGTAGGCAATGTTCTTGCTGCAGCTATAACTGCTCCATCAACAAAAGTATCACCTCCTGATAACTCGCCTGCCACAGATTTAGGTAACATTGGTGCTCATTTCTCTTTCTTTTGTTGAGGAATAGTGAGGAAACGAAAGAAAAGGAACTTACTATCATGGTAATATTCTTCGGGAAGACCAATAATATTGAAGATCGATAAAAAGGAATTTAAATGGATGCGAGAATCTCCAGAGAACTTTATAGCATCCCACGGATTCTGCAGCAGACCCAAAATCTTACATAAACAAAAAAAACTAGCTAAGTAACCATAGTTTGGGTAAAACGAATGTGTTGTTGTAAAAACCATTACCACGGGAGTTGAGAAGCCATATCTTTCCATAAGCATGTTGTTTTTCTGTCCTGGCATGTAATTAATCGTCATCTGCAAAAAGCATTATAGGAAAATGAGAGAGATAATGCGGTGAAGTGCACCTGACATTATGGAACATTTGAGTCCCTTACCTCTTCGCCTTTCTTAATTGCTTGACCAGCATTTGACATAACCTCAAGCATGCGGTCTTTAGGACGCCAATGTAGGAAACAGTTTGGTTCAAAGGAGTGGTTTAGCATATCTGCAGAGAAGATGATTAAAATGTTCCAAGATCAATTGTGAGGTTCCTATAGTTTGCTCCTCCACACCAATTTCATTCATTGATTGTCAATCTTAATTTATCAATAACCAAACAACAAAATCTTCCTTACCAGCATAAGGAATCATCATATTTAATTCCTGAACCAAAGCACCGACCCTAGTTTGCATACTGATGCATCGTGTCTGTGCGATACTAACTGCCCAAATGAATCTTTCTGGATCCTCGGCAAGCCTTTTGATTTTGAGAGGAACACCTGAATGCTGAGTTGGAATACAAATTGTCAATGAAGAAAACAGCCACAAGAGATAAGTCGGACAAAAAATACTAGGCTTCATGCCTCGTTACCCAATTCTTTTCCCAAAATTCTAGGACTCGTTTCTGTTGTTGTCTAATAGTTGAAACAAGATCAGGATCTTGAAGCTCCGCAAGGTCTTCCTATATCAAAACACACAGAGTTAGATATCATCAAGCATAACATCAAATAACAGTTAATAGACACTGTAACACCATAAGTAAATGTGATCAGTTTAAAATGAAAATCAATGCACCTCTGTAGCTAGAAGCAAGCTGCTGCACTCATCAGCAGCTGGCAGAAAATCACCATAGAGTCGCCAGAAGTGATCTTCCCGATCAAAAGAGAATAACAGAAGACACGCTAATCTGATATCCCAATCAATCTGTAATATCCAAACACATATTCATGAAACCAAAAGAATATGAAACTTTGCTAACAGGACTTTGAGAAAGATGAGAAGTTTCGAGTTGATGATATCAAATAAGCACAAATGAGCTATTACCTCAGGATCAGTTGCGTTGATGATATCGAAAATTGGATGACCAATTGGAACAATATCAGGGAAAAACATCCAAGGGTGCTTCTGTCTAATAGTTATCATCAATTCTATAGGAATCTCCATTATCACCTGCCGTGAGAAAAACAGTTCAAAAGAAAGCCTCTAAAGAGAAGAACAAAAACAAGAAGCTGTGAACTTTAAACGAAGAAGACTGACTCTAGCTCGACGGCGAGGTTCGATATCCTTAGAGGCATAGACACCAAAACCATCTGGGCCTTCTTTAAACTCAATCCCATAAGCTCTCACACTTCGAACATATCCAATTTTGTAGAAATCCGGATCTGCTGGCTCCAGCTAGTGAAGAAGCAGAAGAGAAAACCCTAAATCAATCTCACAGATGAGGGAAATGCATAGAATTGTCTAAAGTTACTGCCTTTAGAACTCATTTAACCTCTAAAAGACTCAAGATTCAAAATTTTACCTCGGACGAGTTAGATTCTTCAGAAGCAGGAGGTTGAAACAGAGGGAAAGGTTGTGTCTCAAGAGAAGCTACTTTGATGGGTCGAACACCATTTTGTCTCTCTCTTACGAAATTGCTTCTGGGTCTTGGTGCTGAAACAATTCCGTTGCAGAAACCCTTTGTCCCGAAAATTTTGAGTAGTCAAGAAATTTTCAGACAAAGACGAAACACATGTTACATAGAAACATTAGTTAATATAGAGAGACAAGATTAAGAACCTGAGGTTTGGAGATAAAGGTGTTGGTCAGGTACTGAAGAGAGACTGAAGAAGCCATTCCTCAACTGAAAAAAATATGGGTTTAGGAGAGGGAGACGAAGATCGTTATCCTATGTTTTCAAGTTTTGGTTAAAATTCTTATATATATTATATATGTAATAAAGAGTAACAAGGAAGCTTTCATAGCTCAGTTGGTTAGAGCACCCGTTTAGTAAGCGGGAGGTCTTGAGTTCAACTCTCAATGAAAGCATATATACTTTTTTTCAATAACTCCATTGAGTAAGAGTCTTGGTAGTATATATCCTTTAATTGCGTTAATTGTAAGAGTTGAGTTTTATTAGGGTTCTGAAAAGTTTCTCTACATCCAAATTTGTCAATACAAATGTAGATTTATTTTTGCCATAAAATAAACATACTTATCTCACTCTTTTATTTTTTACAATGTAATCCATATGTACATATAAATGAGCTCAAACATTTCTTTGTGTAGGTTTCATGTTCTGTTCCTGAAATCTACAAAGTATCTGTTACTTTGGTCATACAATATCAGGGTGTAGAGTTGTGTGTGAGAGGCTCAACTTCTGATGGAACTTCACGAGCTCTTTGGCTCTCAAGTGGCATATACTGTGACATGATTGTCATAATCTCCGAGTCCATGTAAGACTGTGAGGGGAAAACCGAAAGAAATGTTAGTTTGAAAATCCTAAAACCTTTAAGTTCAAAAATACTTTTGTGCAATCAGAAAGAGTAGTACCCTGAACCGGTATTTGTAGAACAGATAACCAGCTAAACCGGCTACTGCGACGATAGCTAGGATCAAGAGTGTAAGCCACCATGCTGTTTTGGATCCATATCTCTCTGTAAATTATTGTTTTAAAACAATTATCAATGTATATGAGATACTGTTATATTGTTGTGGAATTTGACTTAAATCTTGATTAATTATATTTACCTATACAAGTATCTTGATCTTTTATGTAAAGCCGGTCACCAGAACAACTGCATTTGTATCCACCCCATGAGTTCTTGCATCTGCAGCCGTTGCATTGACACACCGAACGCTCTTTACATTCATTGATATCTGCAATAGAGCCAAATCAGAACACAGAAATACATAATTGGTAATTCATTTGGTCGTTTCTTTCGAGATTACAATCGACAAGTTAAGAGTTATTGACCTTCACACGTGAAACCGTCGCCTTGGAAACCTTCAGGACATTTGCAACCAGTAGACACGGAGTCCTAATTGTTCATAGATAACAAAGAGATGACTGAATTGAAACAAGAACTTTGAAAGAGAGGGATTGAATTATAACAAGAGAATCACTAAACTGAGCAAGCCGAGAAAGTTAAGCCATTTCTTGTGTCAGACCAGCAACCTCCATTGTTAAGAGTACATCTCGCAGGCCCATAAGCTTCAATGCGAAACAATAGATCAGATATTAAGAGAAAAAGCAAAAAACTGGTCTCAACATTTGAGGGCTATGTTGTGTGAAGTGTGAACAACTTACGTGTACATGAAGTGTACCCGTCGCCTTTGTATTGAACACCTTTTACAACCGGACACTCGCAGAGTCGTCCTCTGAATGTGTCCTGATAGAACAAAACAGATTCATGTATTATAGGACTAGAAAATATCTCTCTAGATTCTACATTTTCTCTAGTTTTCAAAACATTTCCAAACAAACTGATACTGATATTCAATGTAGTGAGATGTGATGTGATAAGCTCGGTTTTAGGACATACTTTACAAGCAGTTATGTTTGCTCTTGTGTCCTGCCAGCAACCACCATTGTTTTCAAGGCACTCATTTGTCTCTAGACCTGTGTTTAAGCAAATGGGAGGGTCCGATGTTTCGTTGAATCCAGCGCATATCGCCTTTAGAACAGCGGTTCTCTCCAATCTCCCTTCACAATTACAAATAGTAACAACATAAATTTCAGCATTTTCAGAAAGAGAGGGTGAAATTGAAAAAGTATTAAAAGATCTAAACCTCGATATTGAGCGTTATTGATGACTAATGTAGGCAATATCGTAACATCTCCCCGCTTTCCTTGGCCAATCTTGAAATAATTACATACATTACAGTTAAAAACCAAACCTCTAAAATGCTTCTTGAAAATCTAAATAAAGAAAGGTGAAAACTGACCTGGGATACTTGCTCGGTTCTCAGAACTTGGTTCTCGGTATCAGCCTCAGGATCACCAATGCATTTCTTGATCTTCTCAATGGGTAACTCTGAAACAAGTCTTGAGAATTCATAACCTGAAAAAAGAAGACTATCTTTCTTTAAAATTTAACAGGAAAAAAGGATTCTTACTCAGAGATTGGATGACACTCTCAGCACACTCTATGCTATATTTCTTGTCCTTCATCGAACATCGAGAATGAAAATCGGTAACATAATCCCACCAAACCCAAGGCCGGCTACTCTCATTCGCAACTCTATGCACACAAAGCTGTCTAAGATTCTCAAGCACAACATCTTTCCCTTCATAGCCTTCTCTGAAATCGTTCTCAGGGTCAGGAGCACAATATCTCCCATGGTTTATACACTGAGACTTACAATGTGGACTGTTTATAAACTGAAAAGGGCAAAACCAAGTGATATAATGTGGCGTAAACGCAGTATAACCGCCTTTCTCGAGTATCTGAGCATGACCCTTAAAGTTCTTGACAAAATCCATCTGTTCATCGCACCGTGCACCACACTCGTCGTTGCTATTAGTCCACAGCTCGTATTCTACTCTCTGATCAGGATGAGGCACAGATTCTCTCCAATCTAGTTTCAAGACTATGTCTTTCCCTTTCTGAAACCCTTGTCTTAAGCTATCTCCGAACGATTTTTCAATTAAAACCGATGGAATTGTTAGCTTCTCTATAAACCCATCCGCGTCTTTGCTCTCCTCTGGTGAATCCATTGTCAACAATGGCTCGTCTACGTTGTCCGCCACAAGAACTGCCGCGGCACCTGCTTGCTGCGCATGCCACGCTTTCAAGGCAAAGTAGCAACCTGAAACATCCAGTAATGGAGCAAACATAACACTTAAACTACCAAGACAAAACATTAACACATATTCGAGTTCTATATATTAGGGGTTCTGCAGATTACAGAGCGGATCACAGTAACTTGAGAGATAAAAACTTTTAATCTTCCAAAGAAAAAATCAAATCTTTCAACTCAAATATATATTTGCAGCGTAACCCATAAGTCATAGTGGCTATTACAATCAACATGGCGGATTGGTAGGGACACAAGTGACTAACCTTCAAAGCTATATTTGCAGCACGACTCAAAAGTCAGAACAAACCGTATTCGAAATTCGTACGAATCACAAATCTTAGAACAAAGACATGTTTCCAAATATTTGCAAAACCACAGTAAATGGAAAAAGAAAAACAGAGGTTTTAACTTTTTTACCTCCTCGATCGAGAAGAAGAATAGTGGGACGAGGAAACTTGGGCTTGAAGGTTTTACCAAAAGCAGAGCATCCATCAGTTTTACTATCCGGATAAACCACCGACCCGATTAAAAACCCGCCGTAATCGGGTAACCCGAAGTTCGCGATGGAGCCGTCGCGCTTCGACCTCATCTCCTCTGGATTCAGCACGCTTATGCTTTCTTTCTCCACTACAAACCTCGCGTCGACGACCACCATCGCGATGATGGTCAACGCCACGAGGAGAAAGGTCAACGAAGCTCTCCCGTTGACTAAACCCATCTCTGAAAACACCACCACGATGGGTTTGGTCGTTGATCAATCTTTCTGCTTCTGTTTCCCGGGAAAATGAAGGAGAGATTCAGAGCAAAGACAAAACAGAAAGCTTCTGTGGAACTGTTTCTGATTGAAGACGATGACATACTAGTTTATATAAATGACAAAAGAATATTTTAATTACGAAACATCAAACTCAAAACATATTTTTTTTGTTTTAGAAAATGGAAAAGAATTGGAAGATGTTAGACTTTTGTTAGTTTATGGTTTTTTTCTATACTGGTTGGTGATATAGCAAGAGACTCGATCAAAGCCTCGACTTTGAAATGTTAAAACGTTGAGTGTGACCATAGACAAATATTATTATTATTTTTTAATTATTTGGATAATTATTGTTATTTTCAATACCATAGACAAGATATTATTGTTATTATATTATTTTCTCATTATTTGGATAATTTTCTAATTATTTGGATAAATTCTTTCTAATTACTTTGTTTTTGCCAGCAAATTCTTTCTAATTACTTAATTATAAAAACAAAACTAAAAATTATAACCTATTTCATTCATAGGACTTCTTCGTTCTCTCATATCTGAAGACCTTTCCTATTCCTCTAAGAATTTGGTCGTTTATATATATTTGTGAAACCCTTTTCTTATTCATCTTCTAACAATCAGAACCCGTTTATTAAAAAAAACGTTATCTTCACACATTCAGCTACTTGTAATTTGGTTTTAGGGTTTAGATTTATTTGGCTGTATCGTACGTGAAGAAGATGTTCCGAGATGATTTGTCATTATCGTTTGGTGTCATCAGTGTTATCAGCTGGAGTGTTGCTGAGATACCGCAGATTATGACCAATTACAAAAATAAATCTATTGAAGGTGTATCTATAGCCTTCTTAACAACATGGATGCTCGGTGATATCTTTAATGTTGTTGGCTGCTTGTTGGAACCAGCTAGTCTTCCAGTACAATTCTACACGGCAGTGTTATATACACTGGCTACACTTGTTCTCTATGTTCAGTCTATATATTACGGCCATATTTACCCACGGTTGAAAAACAGAAGAGATCATCAGATGGTTCATGTAGAAGAGCCATTGCTTCATGAGGAAGCCACGCGTCCTCCTACCAAATCGATGCTATGTGTTGTCTCGGTGTTCTTGTTTCTTGGAACATTCAATGTTCTAAGTGGTTCAAGAAGTATGGATTTGAGAGAGAAAGATAGAGTGTTTGTAGTTGGAGGAGCAAGAAAGCTTTTGGAGGTCCGTAGCGGTAACTTAGGAGAAGGTAGCAGCAATATAGGAATGTGGTTGGGTTGGGCAATGGCAGCCATTTACTTGGGTGGAAGGCTTCCTCAAATATGTCTAAATATAAGGAGAGGACATGTTGAAGGATTGAGTCCATTGATGTTCTTCTTTGCATTACTTGGTAATGTGACTTATGTTGCAAGCATACTTGTGAACAGCGTTGAATGGTCAACAATCGAACCAAATCTACCATGGCTTGTTGATGCAGGAGGATGTGCTGTGCTTGATTTTCTTATTCTGCTTCAGTTTTTCTACTTCCACTGTCGCAAAGTCGACAAAGATTCCGATAAGAAGGAGCATGGAACCGTAGATGCTGTCTAACAAGGCCTCGAACAGATACAGATTTTAATCTCATCTGACCAGCAAGATTCATCTAATTTAGGGCTTATTCGATCTTGATTGAGGTGAAGTTTTCATGACTACAATAATTTTTGGAATTTAGAGAATTTTATTATCTTAGTTTATTTCTTCTAACTTTTTAACAGGATTGAGTTTTTGTTTTTGGTGTGCTGATGAAACTACTCTAAGAACTCTTTGGGTTTTTACTTTTGAGTTTTAATATTTGAAGGTGTTTATGGTTCTGAAACTATGCATTCATTGTCAACAAATTTATATCTTTGTCAGTTGCATTGCGGCGTATAACAAATATGCCTAAAAAGCTAAAAGTAAAATATTTGTCCAAAAGTATAACAAGAGATAAGACTATCAACAATGATTTTAACATACAACACCTTCCACATAATCACATGTTTCTTCCATATCCTCTCTTCTCTCTTCCACCTAATAATCCAACATCTACTCAAATTTTTTCCTCTACTCAAATTTTTTCCTCTACAATGGTTTGTTTAATAAAATTCAACACCCTATCTCACCATTTTTAATTCATTATTTTTATTTTGTTTTTTGTTTTTAAATTTGTGATTACAGACTAATTACCGATTGAAATTAAATTAAATTAATTGAGACCTAAATTAATTTTATAAATAATTTTTTTTCTTTCTTACTTTATATTCTTAATTAAAAAATTGCAAATAATAAAGACGAAATAGAGAGAGTCATTATCAAAACAAATAAAAATACAAAAAACTTAAAATACGATACAATACATTAATAAGCACACAACATAACTAATAAAACACACATAACTTAATTAGTACAATAGACTCAACGTTCAAACTTAAAATTCTCTTTGATCACGTAACATTTCGAATCTTGCCCATATATGTTTGACTAGATTTGCTTGCAATTGGTGATGTACACTTGAATCACGCAACTCGGATCTAGCCCGCACATGATTTGCAAACGCAGGTAGCACCTCAGTCGAGAATGGTTGTGGTGTACTAGACCCACTTGCCTCAGATTGATCATAATCGGTCCATTGTTGAGTATATGTATCTCGTTCATCCTCAACAATCATATTATGCAATATGATACATGACCTCATGATGATAGCAATATCGGCTATGTCTCACATGCGAGCTGGTTCGCGAATGATTTTAAATCGAGCCTGCAACACTCCAAATGCACGTTCGATATCCTTTCGACATCCCTCATGAACTTTTGCAAATAACTTGTCAGGTTCACTTTGAGGAAGCCTAATCGATTTGACGAAGTAGATTAATAAGGGGGTGGTTGAGATGAATATGACATCGTCGAACCGTAATATGGATGATAGTTTGGAATAACTGACGGCATGAAGAAACTTGGTGAAAAACCATAATTTGGCATATTTCGGAGTTGGTTGGAAGATTGATTTTGAAATGGATAATTGTTGGGATTTGGATAGTTGAAATGGTAATTAGATGAATTTTGGGTGTTAGAAGGGTTATTGTTTGGATCCATTTTCTCAAAGAAAACAGAAAATGATTAAAACGAGAGTTTATGAGAGGCTAAAAAAAAAATTATTGTTAAGAAGATGGTTTTTTTTTGTGTCCAAATCTAATGAAACAAGTCTCTATTTCTAGAGTATGAAAAATGATGAATTTTGGTATGAAAATTATAAAAATAAAATATTATTTACTATACAATAATTAATCTGCAATAATATGGATGGAAAAAAATACAACAAATCTCTACACATATTCACAGCAGAACATGTGGTCTCTCTTTTTTTATGTTGTCACCGGAAATTTGTGCACCCAATAAAAATAAACCATGTGTTAAATATCTCTTAGACTAGATACAATGGGTCTGTTGAATATATTTTTCAACTACTTAATAGCTGCAATGGACAAAAATTCAACTAGTTGAAATCTGTGTGGATAGATGTTGAAAACTTTCAACACGTTGAAATTCAATAAAAATGAGCCATGTGTTAAAAGACTAGTTAAATTTTTGTCCATTGCAGCTATTAAGTAGTTGAAAAATATATTCAACAGACCAATTGTATCTATAGTCTAAGAGATATACATTAGTCCAAAAAGTCGGGTCAATGTCATAGAATTACACAAATCGGTTTATGTCAATGTAAATGAAAAAGGAAAAATAGCCTAAATATTCAAATGCAGAAGATGAAAGAAATGGATTGAAAAACGTGAAAAAGTGGCCAGAAAAGGTTATCATTTTCTCATTTGACTATCCAAAGTTATTCATGGCTTGTGAGTAAGTAGTAAGAGATAACACCAACAAAATATAAAAATGAGAGAAAAAAAAAAGAACTTTATTGACAACCCTTACGGGCGAAGAACAGAAGCACAACATTCGTGGCAGAAACCAAATGTCATATTTTGTGTATCAACAAAACTCTAAATTGATCGTATTCAATTTTTCTACTCAAACCCGGCACTGAGAGGAGGCGTAAGAGTTGCATTTTCTCTACGATCCGTCTCTCTCGGGAAAACACCAAACATTGAAATCCCCAAAATAAGGGTTTAAGCAAAACCCTCGGAGTTGATGCCCAAATGCCCATTCCCAATCCGTATCAGCTTCTTCAGCTACTTCGTCAACGAAAGTCGAATCCTTTCGAGTAACCCAGTTAAGTTCTCTATTCTTCTTCGCTTCTCTTCTTCTGTTTCAGTTTCTCCGCAGACATCAATGGAAGCCGAGATGAATCCATTGGAAGCTCCCATCTCCGAGCAGATGTTTAAATCAGCTCCCAAAATGGGTTCTTTTAAGTTGGGTGATTCCACTTTCTCCTCAATGATTGAGAATTACGCCAATTCGGGTGATTTTGTTTCCGTGGAGAAGCTTTTGAGTCGAGTTAGATTAGAAAACAGAGTTATTAGTGAGCATAGTTTTATTGTTGTCTTTAGAGCTTATGGGAAAGCACATTTACCTGGGAAAGCTGTTGACTTGTTTCATAGGATGGTCGATGAGTTTCGATGTAAACGTAGTGTTAAGTCCTTTAACTCTGTGCTGAATGTCATTTTAAACGAGGGTCATTATCACCGCGGATTGGAGTTTTATGATTATGTTGTCAATTCCAACATGAACATGAACATTTCTCCTAATGGGTTGAGTTTTAATTTAGTTATTAAGGCTCTTTGCAAGTTGGGGTTTGTGGACAGGGCAATTGAGGTCTTCAGGGGAATGCCTGAAAAAAAGTGTTTGCCTGATGGGTATACGTATTGTACATTGATGGATGGGTTGTGTAAGGAGGCAAGGATTGATGAAGCGGTTTTACTGTTGGATGAGATGCAGAGTGAGGGCTGTTCGCCAAGCCCAGTTACATATAATGTGTTGATTGATGGATTGTGCAAGAAAGGGGATTTGACGCGGGTGACAAAGCTTGTGGATAATATGTTTCTTAAGGGATGTGTTCCTAATGAGGTAACTTATAATACGCTTATTCATGGTCTATGTCTCAAGGGTAAATTGGATAAAGCTGTTAGTCTCTTAGAACGGATGGTGTCGGGCAAATGTATCCCAAATGATGTCACATATGGCACCCTCATTAATGGGTTGGTTAAGCAAAGACGATCAACAGACGCGGCTCGGTTGCTGATCTCTATGGAAGAAAGAGGGTATTATCTGAATCAGCATATATATTCAGTCCTTATAAGTGGGTTGTTTAAAGAGGGAAAAGCAGTGGAGGCTATGACTTTATGGAAAAAAATGTCAGAGAAAGGTTGCCGGCCCAATATTGTTGTGTATAGTGCTCTTGTAGATGGTTTATGTCGCGAAGGGAAACCAAATGAAGCTAAAGATATACTTAATGGAATGATTAGTAATGGATGCTTGCCCAATGCATATACTTATAGCTCGTTGATGAAAGGATTCTTCAGAACTGGTCTTAGTGAAGAAGCGATTCAAGTGTGGAGAGAGATGGATGATACCGGATGCTCTCGAAATGAGTTCTGCTATAGCGTTTTAATTGATGGTCTTTGTGGGGTTGGGAGGGGGAAGGAGGCTATGATGGTGTGGTCAAAGATGCTCACTATCGGGATTAAACCTGATACAGTAGCTTACAGTTCAATGATAAAAGGTCTTTGTGGTATTGGCTCAATGGATGCAGCATTAAAACTTTACCATGAGATGCTATGCCAAGAAGAACCCAAGT
Source organism: Crucihimalaya himalaica (assembly GCA_004349715.1). Taxonomy (NCBI): domain Eukaryota; kingdom Viridiplantae; phylum Streptophyta; class Magnoliopsida; order Brassicales; family Brassicaceae; genus Crucihimalaya; species Crucihimalaya himalaica. The sequence continues at coordinate 1,900,792 of SMJT01000029.1, forward strand.
CACAACCTGATGTTGTTACTTATAATATACTTCTCAATGGCTTATGTACGCAGAAAGATGTCTCTAGAGCAGTTGATCTCTTGAACTGTATGTTAGATAGAGGTTGTGATCCCGATGTTATTACGTGTAACACCTTTTTGAATACTTTGAGCGAGAAGTCAGATTCTTGTAAAGAAGGGAGAAGTTTTCTGGAAGAGCTTGTTGTGAGGCTCTTAAAGCGTCAGAGAGTATCGGGCGCTTGTAAGATTGTGGAAGTAATGCTGGGTAAGTATCTGGCACCGAAGACCTCCACGTGGGCGATGATTGTTCCAGAGATCTGTAAACAAAAGAAGATCAATGCCACCATTGATAAATGCTGGAGGAACCTGTGTACTTGAACATTACTGAGCATTTTTGCGCAGATCTCACTTCCACCTTAAAAGCCTTCCATGCTTGGGACTTTTGCACTTCTGGAGTTATTGGAAACCAGAAATGCGCACGAGAACAGGTAGATAGATCATCTATACTTGCAAATCTAACTTTGTAAACATGTTGCCTGATTTATGCGTGACTGAGACCACATTGGCTGAAGTTTATAAGGATTTGGAAGTCCATTGTTTTTTGCTATTGAATCTCCATTTATGTTTCAGACATGTTCGATTCGAGATCTTTGTTCTGTTTCTTTCATCATTTGATTACTATTTCTTTTGCAGCTTAAATCAAAAGGAAAGATCGTCGAAGTCCGATTTGGTCTCTCCATGGCTCAAAATTTTGAGCTCCTAGGCAAAGAGAAGTCTGTGAAAATGATCAGCAATGCTCCATAAGCGAAGCTTAAAGATTCTTGTCCGTGATTCACTTACTTATTTCTTACCTTAAAACTATTATAAAGACTTCTTGTGTATTATCTTAACAACGGGGGAAGATAACAGAAGGTCGCTGTCAATGCCATGTGTCAGAATTCAGAAAAGAGAAGACGCAATAAAAAAAAGTTTTGTTCTTTCTTTTGGTTTGAGTGAGTGTTTTTGGCAATAAATATTTAATTTTTTGTTTAGACAAATAATATTTTTCCTTCTGTTTAAATTCGGTTTAAAATAAGTCTTATTTCTCCTAGCTTAAATTCTCATGACGTATAGCGTAAGCAACCTGACCAAAGAAATAATCCTTTAATTGGCAATATAGGTCTTGGATTTAATTTAAAGTGATACAAAGAATAAACCCTTTGATACAGATTCAGACTAAAAACAAATGATAGATCAGTCAATCCCACACTCACAATATGCTATCAGCTCTTGACGGTAATCTCCTAAAAAAATTCTGAGGAATAGAAGGTAGATTGAAAACCCTAACCCTAGGATGTCTCATGATGTAGAAACCAAGAAACGTGAGCAGTAACTTCATGGAGACGAAACAAATCACTCCACAGCTAAAAAAACAGAAGGCTAAGAACAGAGACGTTGCTCTTGGATCTCTCCAACTCAACAAACTTTTCACTCTTTCTCCTTGTGTAGCCAAATCTCCCAACACAATCATCATCCTCCCGGCGATCCCACGCAACCTATCATACCTTTTTTTCAGTACATCACCAGATTTTGCGCTTGGAAACACATCAAACTCCTCGTCTAGCTCATCGGGCAAAGCTGAATCAGCTTTAGACAGCTTTATATCCATGTGTGGAGGATGTCTTGGTCTCAAACCGAACCTGTATAGCCCAAACACGAAGCAGTATAGTAGCAACGAGAATACGCAGTACTTAGGGAGAAAAACAACGAACAAGAAGACAACATGGATCAAAACCGTCGTCACGGGGCTTTTCCATTTGCAAATCTCATCAAACCACTTCCAAGCATCGATCCACCCATCAAAAAATGCGATAAGACGTTCGAAATTCGCTCTTCCTCTTCTTAGACTCCAAATGTTTGATCCCACATCGAGCATATACTCTACAACATCTCTTCCAAGTGCTGGCTCGTTGCGCCCGAGCTTGATGCAGAGAATGTGAGTCGCTTGGTGTCTAAGGCTGTCTAATTGGTAAATAGACAATGGAGATATGTAATGCATTTGCGGAAGCAACGGCTCTGTATATTTCTGAAGCATATCTATCATAGATGTCGCGGTGAACCTAACCGCGAGCTGAATCTCACCCATTTTCTTAACCCCATCTGGTTTTAAAACCATTAAAGGATAAGAATGTGTGTAAATCTTCGAGGTTACAAGGGTCGACAAACGTATCCTTATCTTCCCGATCCTCGAATCCTTGATCAAACGGTTTTCGTTACCCGCACCAAACAGATTCAGATTATCGAAAACACCAATTGTTATCACCGTGTAGGGATCATAGACTTCCCAAGTATACTGCTCATTCCACTTTGGTTCAAAAGTGTCCACGATTGTCCTCGTTCTCACCCATTTTGTTCCATATTTAGCTACGCAATACGCATCGGTTGTTCCTCGACCTTCTCGTGACTTCATTGGCATTAAACCTGTAGCGTTTAACACGCCTAGCTCCAACACACCAATAACTGGAGTCCATAGAAGCTTAGCAGAAGCTCTGTAATCGCTGCTATACTGAATCGATTCATCAAGAACGTGATAACCTCCGTCTAAAGAAACACGCAAGTGAATCCTCCCAGCAAATCTCCTAGCTTCACCATTCTCACCAATGTGTTCGACGTTGTACCACAATGCTGGCACTGGACCAGGAGACACCCTTCTCTCAACCTGAGATAACTTTATCTCACACCTTCCTAAACACTCTTCTTTCTGCCCTAACTTGTCTTCGACGCTAAGTACCAAACTGTCCTCAAACGGCTCAACCGCTACAAACATCATATCCTCATTCCACGAAGGATTCACACTCTTCGTCTGCGAAACCCGACTCCTGACAACAATGTTTCCAAGAAACCCTTTAATCAGAATCTCTGGATTGGTCCGGTTCTGATGCAACGGGACCAAATCCTGAGCTTCGATTAGGTTAACTCGCAAGTACCAAAGCCTCGGCGAAAGATAAACTTTAGATCTCGTGTTCACCACGTTTTCTCCGGTAACAGTCGCAGAATCCGAATGCCAAGCCTCCGAGAAAACCTCATCAGCTTGTGTCCCAATCCAAACAGATAACATAATCTCCCCTCCGATCTTGACACCGTTTCTATCTTCCAATCTATACCATTGAGGAGCCAACGGACTATCAGGAGGAACACGTGTCGGAATCTCCACCACATCGAACTTACATTTCCCGACAATCTCTTCATCGTTTGAGCAATCTCTGTTTCGTACGTTCACTTCCAAGATATTCCCTTGAAGTCGAGTTTTCGTGAAGGCGAAGGTTTCGTGAAACTCAGGGTTAGGGTTTGAGTTTAAGCTCTGTTTTGTTCTTCCTTTATAGCTTCCGATTTTGACTTCGACGATGGTATCGTTGACCGGTAAGGCTCGAGCACGGACGATTCTAGCGTAGAGGAAATGCATCGCTTCCACGAGATCGAACGACGACGTAAGCTTCTCACCGCCGTTACCACCACCATTGCCGATTTTGGGACATGTCTCTTTCAATGAGAAATCTCCGTCTCCGTTACCGTTTTTGTTACCGTTTCTGTTACCGTTTCCGGTCCCGTTCGCCGCCATTTCCTGTCGTATTTTGAAGAAAACAATTAGAAGAAAAAACGTTAAAGGAATCACAAATGTAATGAAGAAAGATCCAAACCTGAACAGAGTAATGACTTTGTTGTTCTTCACAAACTTTTGAAATTGCAGGGTTTTGTTTTTTTTTGGGTTTGTTGATCAACGTGATTTGCTGGGTTTAAGCAACAATAAAAAGTGGAAACGATACGTTTAAAATTTTTTGAATGATTTTGAAATTCTGAGACTTTAATGTATTTTATTTGACATTTATGGTTAATCAACAAAGTTAATTGTATTTGATATTCGTTAAAGAGAATCCAGAAATAAAAGCAGATTAATTTGATCTAGTAACAGTTTTTGATTCTGAGAGAAATCAGGAACTTATTTCAAGTTATTTCGGTCTCGTGGTTTGTATCTTTCATGCATATTAACTTCAACATTCAAATATTTTATTCAAATCATAGATAGGCTATTTTCATCAAATAATTGGAAGATACCATCAAGTTATTGCGTGCATAGGACAATACCATATAAGGATGAGCTAACAATGTTTCATACATTTTAAGAATCGGACTAATTCTATACAAATGCAGTCCCAAAGACAAAGAGTACACAACGACGAATAACAACAAGTGACACTGTACATTTCATGGAGTCTCTATGAGACGAGACTCCATTCTGTTTCTCATAGATTTCTTGTGTTTCTTTTTAAGAATGTTTTACATTTGAGACTCTAGAAACTCCAAGATGGCCAAACCGGCTGCACCAACATCGTCATCCAACACATGTTCTGCCGGAGAATGACTTATTCCTCCACGACACCGGACGAACAACATTCCCACCTGCCGAAAACAAAAAAAAAATCTTCCTTTGAGTTAAGTGTATGAACCAAGAGACAAACCCCACAGCTTATATATAAGCCCTAAAACATGTGGATGTCTTGCGAATCCTGTCATTAGATTGACCACCCTAAAAGTGTTTGGACTGGCAAATCAAGTCTTGCTCATTGGTTTTTTAACTGAGGAAGATGTCTGTGAACTCAAATGAGATAAGCCTTTTACACTAAGATGTTTGAGTTTCAATTCAATTACCTTAGTTAAGTGAGCCATAGCCATAGCATCATGCCCAGCTCCGCTCATTAGCACGGGGACCTCATCTTGGACCTCTCCTGTCATCTTCTTAAGGGCATTTTGAGCTGCTGATTTCAGCTGTGAACTCAAATGCGGGTCTGACATTACTGCGTCTGCATCGTGCTGCAATGATGATAATTCGGGACGAAGTTTGTAAGAAGAAGACATCAGGGAGTATAAGCCTATAAGGTAAGACTTAAGAGGAACATCTCGGAGAATTTCAAGAATCGTACAATACCCTTTACCTTTCGTTCGATGGAGCACAAAAGCGATCTTTTGTCACATATCTGGTACATCCTAGTTGATAAGTCATGGAGAATAGCCTTGCGTCCTACATCATCTACCGTACGTAAATCCACAGTGAAAGTTACCTGAATTCATTCCATTCATCTCCATGAAATCATTTAGAGTTCATTCACAAGACCAACAAAGAAAGTAAAAGTAAGGGCAAAAGAAGAGATTCATTCTTTCTCTTACCTGGCCTGGGATGACATTGCTAGCACTTGGCCATGTCGAGATCTCTCCAACAGTACAAACAAGTGAATTAGCAAGTGATTCTATTGTGTCCTCATTGCATTGACCGTTGCAAGATAAGTAATCTTTAGGGTTTTTGCAAACACTTTCCAATAGTACAATCAGTTCAGCGGCACCAGTCATAGGGTCCTGACGCAGTGACATTGGAACTGTTCCAGCATGTCCTTGAGATCCTTTTATAGTAACCTGTAGAATTCTGTCCATTTGGGTTCAAATAGCCTTCTCCAAGATTAAACATGATATTTTTAGCTGTGAATACGTTACCTTGAGTCTTGTCTGCCCTGCAATTCCTTTTACTACTCCTAAAGGATAACCAACCCATTCAAGTACAGGCCCTTGCTCAATGTGAACCTACATGAGAATATTCATAGTCAACACTCAACAATCATATCACCTGTCTTGAGGAAAACAACCCCGTGTATAGCGGTCATTGAACTTAAAATATGTGCTTCACTGGCTATCAAAAATACAAAACAAAACCGAGCTAAAGTAGTTTGTGAGACGAAAGGAGACCAAGTATGTTTTACCTCTACATATCCCCAAACAGATGCGGGGGCATACTTCAGCTGCAGCAAGTTTTCCTCTGTAATGTTTATGGAGTTCTCTTTAAGAGCATCTTGCACAGAAATACCACTGAGCGAATGAATATGGAAAAAAAGTGAGTACATATACTCAACCTACATAAGGAGAATAAGCTTAAGGTCCTCGAGTAAAACCTTTTATCAGTAACCTCCAACCGAGAAACTGGCATGATTCCAGCAAGAGCAGCACTTCCTAGGAAAGTAGACTGAAACCTTACTCCTTCCTCATCACTAAAAGCAATCACCTGTTATGAATGTATATGACATAAATTTCTTGTTTAATATCTCCATTGGTGAATTAAGACTAAATCCATTCGATGATGCGGCATATATGTGGACAAACCTCAACAGGTCGCTTTAGTTCACCCAATTTGCCATTAATTTTCAGAATCTTCAATGCAGAGATTGCAGAAATTATTCCTAATGACCCATCATATTTACCAGCATCAATAACAGTGTCCTGTTTACATAAAGCCAAGATTAAGTGTCAGCATTATCATCTCATTGGAGATCACACAACAAGTAACAAAAACAGAATTGTGAATTACCATATGGGAACCAATTAGAAGAGCCTGTGAGCTTCCATTCTTTGGTTCTACTCGACCATGTACATTACCCATGTAATCAACCCATCTGCAAAAAAATCCCAAGTTTTTCATCTACCAAAGAAAGTTTTGTAGATAACTCCATAAACAAATGAGAGTAGTTTTAAAAACAAACGTCGATAAACCGGCATCTTCCATCCATCCACGGATAAGATTAATTGCTCTTATGGATGCTGGACTCATAAAAGCTCTTTCTAGGTGGGCAACTGCATCACTCACCTGTGGATTCAAGAAAATCAAACCAAAAAACTAAGATATTCAACGGTAAGATAAACAGTAAAACCAAGTATGAGAAACCTGAGTTTTAGCTTTTAAGCAGTCTTCCCAAAAAAATTCAAGTCAAACCAAGATTTCCCCATGTTCAAAATAGAAGCATTCACTTTTAAGATAACACTAGCTGGATTCAGTATAAGAAACTTAAGAATAGTTCCATTAGATTCTAACAGCCATAATTGATTAAATTAAGAGCAACCCTGACGGACAACGACACATAGTTTATCAATCATGTAGGTCAAACAAGAAAACAAACATTCGAAGACATATCTCGTAAGAAGGTATGAATTTATATAAGATTAGGATAAAGATGGAAGAGTACAATCTTGAAAACAGAGAATAAGTGAAAGCTAAGCATTTTAGTTAGTTTGATGAAAAGAAACCTGTCCAAGCTCGTGTAACCTTGCAACAGATTCGTCTCTTAGGATCGCCTGATGCAAATCGTGCTTCGTCCCTTCCGTTTCACCGATTCCTTTTTTCGATGATTCATTCCAAATAAAATCAAAATGGTAAGAAACAGAGCAAAGTGATGGCGATGATTTATCGACATGAACAGAGCAGCATAACGAATAATCGCATGATTGGAGGAAAGAGCTATAAAACCCAGAATCACAAACACTATAGCTAGACAGAATCTAACGACTGAGAGAATGTTCCGGAATCAAAATCCATTTTTTATTTATTTTAAGAGTCGATTGATTTCGAATCAATTGGGTAAACATAGATAGAGAAAGAATAAAGATTTACCGAGGGAGATTTGTGAAGACGACGACGACGACGAAGACGAGGCAGAGGAAGAAGAAGAAGAAGAAGACGACGATGAAGAGGAGGAGAGAGCGAGAGGAGATAACAGAGAAAACACGAGGCACCAGAAGAGCACAAGCGAAGGATGATGATGATGGTTGTGATGATGGTGATGATGAAAGCTAGTGTGATAGACATGGGAGAAGAAAGGATGAGATCTAGAGGAGGAAGGAGGAGGAACCGCCATGGCTGCCAAATGAAGAGCTTTTTACGACGAGCTTAAACGATGAAATCAAAGACAGACAGCCACGGAACGGAACCACAACACCACGAGACGATGAAATGAAAGGGCTCACCTTTATGGCTTCCATGGCTGTGACTTGAGAGAGATCAGGCGGACAGTGGGACCCACTAGTCCAACTTGGACGTCACATGGGCCCCCTTAAAATTCATGACGTGGCGATTCTCGGTGGAATCTTGTGGAGACGGTCACATGTGGGTGAGGAGGATTCATGTGCATCCGAAATGGACAAACTCAATTTTTGTTCTCTCTGTTTGTGTATAATTTATTACGAAAGCATGCACACTAATCTTGAATCAACTTAAACACTTTGGCGATATAGGCGTTCAACAATCGTCAATTATCGCCTAACGCATCAAAGTAAAAACTTTTAATCATAACTTCTAGTAAAACTCTCTCTCTCTCTCTATATATATATATATATATATTGTATTTAATGTAGTAGTTTGATAAAATATCATAATATATAATCTTGTAAGTCTCAAAATAATATACTTAAAATTCAAACTAAAGTAATAAAAAAATATTTTTTAACGTCAAATTTCAATAATTATTGATCATAATAGATATAGCAACCCAAAATTAAACATCAAATGATCAAAAACTATAATTATAAAATAGAATGATCGTTTTCATATTTTATGTTTTTTCATATGATTGATTTCATTTCTTATTTTTTACACTGTAAAATTTTGGCATCTGTTTTTAATAATGTGGTTTTATATTAAAATGTCTAGTGATTCGTGAATCGTAATGCATTTTGTCTTACAACTTAGTATAAAGCAAATATGGGATCCACCATATAACGAAGATTCTAGCATCCAACCACTCTCTCACGTGATCGACGCACGTGACAACCTCGGTTATATGTATTAGTAGTTCATGTTCATGTGATGAACTTTATTTATTAGATAAACAGATTTGTTGATTGTAATTAAATTCACATCATTTCACCACGATAGAGCATTTGGTTTCAGTTCAACTTCAAGTGATCAAATAGTCTATGGCGACACTTGCAAATAGTGAAAGCAAACTCGGAACTCAAGCAAGTATTCGTATTTTTCTCTACATCCAATATCATATTGCCACCACGAGCAACTTTTGGAGTCTAACCAAAATAATAATATTAAAGAATAAAGATCCAAAATTAGTTCCAAGTCCATGAAAATATAATTTCAATTTTGACAAGCTATTCAACAGGTTACTTGATTTTTGGGTTGTATACTTAAATATTATTATCAACTTACGCCGCCACGTAATCCATTTTGCTAATCAATACACTAAAAGTCCTAAAGTCTTTCCATAGGTTGACACATCAGCTTTTTTAAGCTTTCTGCATCTGACACTTCAGCAAAAAACAGTAGCCAATCACAATATTTCAAATAATACACATAAGCTAAATTTATAATGATGGGTTACAGATTTTAAAATATGAACCTATTTAAAAAAAGGCAAAAGTATTTGTTAGTAATATTTAATATTTTATGGGCTTTATAGTTAGTTTTTTTATTTCAAATTAAACTAACTAAAAGTCCTAAAGTCTTTCCATAGGTTGACACATCAGCTTTTTTAACCTTTCTGCATCTGACACCTCAGCAAAAAACAGTAGTCAATCACAATATTTCAAATAATACACATAAACTAGGTTTATTATGATAAGCTACAGATTTTAAAATGTGGGCCTATTTTATAAAATGCAAAAGTATTTGCCAGTAATATATAATATTTTATGGGCTTTAGAGTTAGTTTTTTTTTTTTTCAAATTAAACTAAAAGCAAAATTGATATAATTTATAAATTATTTTGAGCTACTGAATTAAACTTTAAATTGAAACCAGAAAAAATCATCTTATACCGAATGACGTAATTGCTTAATTTCTTAACGTTTTCAATTAGAAAATAACCTCTAATCTTATTTAGTCAAATATGAAACTTCTTATATTATTTAATAGTTTAAACAAAACAATCTTTCTTACAATAAAAATCGTCGAAGTAAAATTCATTATAGATGGTTTTAATTTTACATATTCTTTGGTAAAAATAAAATCTTTAAATATTATTTCTTGTATTTAAAAGGAAACATTGTAAGTTCTTTTCAGTTGTTTACGTGTTATTTCGAGAATTTTTCTAAGTAATTTTAATTCCAAAAAATAGTATATTGAAATGCATAAAAACAAAAAACAAAAAATAAAAATATTTTTACGTTATGAAATTAACCATAATTTTATATATATATATATATATTATGATATTTAAGTAAATTTGAGATTTAGTTTCTTAAAAACATTTTTCTCCCACGTCGTTTATATGTGAGAAAAAAAAATTCATAAATTCTCTTTTATATATAATAAGCTTTTAGGTGGAATAATTTAAACCAATGTAGTATATAAAAAAAAATTTAGGCTTAAGAGTATGCAAATTTTTTCAATTTTTGTGTTACTATGCAATAACATAACATTTGACTAATAAATAAAATTTCAAATGCATTATCCCATATACAAAATGTATCTACATATAAGGTAGACATCAATGACAATGAAAATTTTAAAGAATGTCTATATCATTTTTCTTCCGGTTTGAGTCTCTTAAACTCTCCAGTTTTAATTGAATTGAAGTGCAATATATTGCTCAACGTGTTGTAAAATATGAGGCAGCCAAGCCCAAATAAATGATGAGAATTGTGTGATTGGATAACATAAGTATAATCTAAAATTGAAAACAATATCGTTTATCATTAACCATCTAAAAATTATTGTTTGCCAAAATATTAAGGCTTAGATTCATAATTAGTTTCCAAAGCAATGTTAATTGTGTAATTATAATAATATTTGGAATAAACTATTTAAAATATTACTAAAAGTGACAATAATAAAAACAAAATTAGTTATATAAATATCTAATTTAAAAATACTATCCCAAAATTAGGGCTAATAAAAAAAAAATTACTCTAAAACTATACTCGCATACGTATACAAAAATATATAAAACAAACTAATCATTACCATTAATAATTATGATTTATGTTTGACTAAAAAGTATTTATCAAAATATCCCGCAGTGTAGCGCGAGTATTTACCTAGTTTATATAATTCGACTCGATATGTTTGTAATGTGTGCAACTTTTGAAGAAAACATATATAATTGCCCGACTTTAATTATTGCATACCTAGTCATGCACATTAACATTCGTTAAATAATAAACTAAAAGGCCATATAATTGTACATGAACATGTTTGTTGTTGATACGACAAATCTATTTTCAGGATATCCAAATATTTTTTACAAAAAAAAAAAATGCATATTAGTTTAGAGTATATTAAAATATTTCAAATTTTTGCGTACATAAGGTTGAGTGTTAGCTGACTCATCACTTAGTTTAGTGCGGAAGCACTTGAAATGTAATTAATTAAACGAGACGCTGTACAATCAGATTAAGAAAAAAAACAGTTCGTAGTCAGATTATGGAATGAAAAAATTGACTGTCAAAATTAACCCAATACTAGATTTGACTTCGCGGTGTACCGCGGATGAATTTTTTTTTTTTTATGTTTTATATAAATTTTTTGGTTGTAATTTGAATTTATTAATTTAATTATTTACATAATCAAAAGCTATTTTGTTAAAAGTTGAACCTGCAGTATAACACACTACACCATGATACAAATGCTGCTTTTTAAGTTTACTTTTAATAATTTGTTGCAGCTTTTAATTATTGTTTGAATTTGTTTGGTAATCGACATTAAATTTTTTAATTCTAAATATTATAACTAATAATATGTATAATAAAGACATAGCCTAATGTTATCTAATACATAACCTTAATGTTATCTAATGTTCTTCCACATTTTTTGATTATATGTTTGTATGAATTTATTAAAAATTTAGAGATGATTATATGGACTATGGATAGTAAGAAATATTAATGTCATATGTTTTGAGGTAAATGTATTCGTTAATGTTTCTTAGTTAATGTTTATAGTATCTATATTAATTTATATACTTTAAATGTAGTCTAAAATTTGGGAAAAACATATATTGTCAAGAGAATCTAATAATAAACTCTTAGGGTAATTGATTAAACAGATATTGATCCCTATATAATTTATTTATTTTTCATATTAATTGTTATTGTATCTATATACTTAGTATTTAAGCTTTAAATTTTACCAATATTATGGAAAATTTAACCAAACCTTACAAAACAAAGATTATAATAGACTCTTATCTAATTATAGTTAGAGATTAAATAATTAGAAAAGAATTTAACCTTAAATTTCTCTTTAGATTATAGGTTGAATAAAGATAATGCATTTTATATTATATTATATTATATTATTTGATTATAATGAGATATAAAGTTGTCTAACTAAAACATTGCCTAAACAAAACTTTATGGACTTTTAATATGTGTTTGATTAGTATTGACTAATTAAAGTTATAATCGGGAAATAATAACTATAGAAAAAAAGAAATGCGATTTTTTCTTGGTTTATTGATTAGCTTCCTTTGGTAGTCTTGCCCTCCAATCGAAAATTTGTATGTCTATATAACAACTGAAACCAAAAGTAGATTTTGGTTAGTAATTTTGTTTTATAAAACTAAAAAAGGTTGTCTATGTTCTAACTTCTTAGTTTATTGATTTTGTTTGAACACTTAAATGTGTAACTTTAGTAGCTGTGTGTATATGCCACATCAGTCATCATCAATGTTTAGATCAGCTATTTCTTATATCAGATTTTGATATGTTTAACTTTTTATTGGCAGGTCGATACCATTAGGAGAGATAGGATTGGAAACTAAAGCAATCTTAATGATTCAGCCCGTTTAATTGTTCAATACCAATCACGTAAGTGTTCTCTCTTAAATTAATCATCTTTTTAGGTGTTGATGAATGAAACATTATCAGATTTAACATAAGAGGTAGGAAATTTTTTTAAAACCTATCATAGTTTCAAATTTTTGCATCGAAAGTAAACAATTTATTTGGTAAGCATAACAAAGTTTTTTCAGTTAACATGCTCATTCTTTTGCTTCCGTAATTAATATGTTTCACAGTCTTCATTCTAACATAAAACCAATAATTAAATACTCAAAATAACAATTATGAATAGAAAGATAAGAAGCATTGCAAAGTAGTTATTATCAAGTTCAACCATTTGAATCAACACACAAAAAAGCGATTGTCTTCTCTTACAAATTGGTAAGTTTATAATATCATTAAAACTCATATTACTTTGTCTTCAGATTTAGCAATGTAGTCCTTGATATGGAGACATGAATGAAGTTAACTTAGAAAACGTAGAAGTATTACAGTTTTATAAGACTTTTTAATTGATAAAAACACAAATGTGTCTTAGATATAATCAAGTGAGTTCTTAAAATATCAGCTCTATAAGATTACAACCATAAACCTTGGAACTAAAAATTTGAAAACTCACTTGTAGCAGTATTTTTGGATTTTGCCTCACAACAGTTCTTAAAATGTATTGTCTTTTTTCTTAAGAGAGATGGTCACACTTTTAACCTGTAATCAGAAATAATAAAAAAGTTATTGATAATTTTTTCATATCTAACCAATGTTATACTCTGTATTTCGTAATCGTAGAGTGCTTTTCTTGTTTGATGACCCTTTTTCATTTGACATACACTCCAGTTCCTCATAGGATTCTCTTTTTTTAAGCTTTCCCTGTTTAGACTTCTCCAACTGTATTTACTTTGAATTCTACACAAACACATAGTAGTTATCAGTCTATTTAAGTAAGATTTAACAAAAAGCAAATAATTGCATGGAAGATATTTTCAATGGCAATCAGTGAGAAGAGGAGAGCAAGTGCATATCTACATACCAGTGCTTCACGATCTTGTCCTTGTACCCGTTTTACAGACCTGTAACAATTGTAAACACAGAAGAGGTCATGATTTTTCTTAAAACAATTAAAACAGTAAAGCATAGATTTTCTACGATTCAGACTCTCAGATAACACAACTATTAGAATCAAAATTAGAAAAAGACGTGAAAGATTTTGGATTGATTTGGTGCATTTTATGGTTTCTTAAAACATGTATTTATAGAGTTATATGCAAAGATGTAGGGGTGGCAAACGGGTCGGCCCGCGTCCATTTGGCCCGCCCCGCCGTGGGCATTTTTTTTCTAGATCATAGCGGGCCGGCCCATTAAGACCACGGACCATATAGTCATGTCCATGCCCAACCTGCAAAACCCAACAGTTAATGGGCCGGCCCGCGGAGTAATGCGGGATGGCATGTTTAGAGTAATGCGAGGATGGAAACAACGAAGATTGTGCAAATCTCGTAAATATTGGAGAGGATATTATTGAATTGGTTTGTTTCATTAATTTTGATTAAATCTTTTGAATATTGTTATGATTGATATATTTGTAATCTCAGGATTTGGAAAACGAAGGAGAAAGAGGAATATGATGGTTAAAAAATCGCAAGATAGTCGGATTTGGTTTCGTGTTTTAAAGATACCAAATCTTTTTTTTTTATAGATTTAGTTTTTACATGCGAATATTTAGTATAAATTCCTTAGTAAGGTTAGCGGTAGCATTAATTTAGGAATATATTTTAATAGTAAGTCGGGTCGAAAGAAGATCCACACGATTTTGATAGATGGGTCGAACCCAAATGCAAAAATACGTAGAAGCCTCTCTAGAGCGTAAAGTTTGGTTATGATATTAAAAGCGTGTCTATTTTTTTAAAAATGTTTTACTTAAATATTTTTGTTATAATCTAAAATTGTTGGTTTAATTTTAATTTTAGTTATCAATTTTTTTTTTCGAATTTAAATTAAGAAATTTTATATATTAATTTTAATATCATGATAATTTTTTAGTTTAATTAAAATACTTTTTTGTTATTTTTATTTGTTGTTTGAGTTTGTTTGATAATTATTAAGATTTTTTAATTTTTAATTTTCGAATTAATAATATGTGTAATAAGTACATAGTTTAATGTTGGAAAAAAGTTTAATGTTATCTAATATTTCATTTTCAAAATTAGTACATACCCGAAATTCGTTATGCCATATAGCAGTCCCGTATTATTTTAACATCAGATTAGTGATATATTAATGTACATTCAAACTTGTACTGCCATATAACCTCGTAGGAGTTATTTTTAAATTTTCTATTAAGTTTAAATACATCAATACGTTTAATTTCTTACTATTGTACATTATAAAGTGGTTTAAACATTTTATAGTTTAATTTATGTTTTTAACCTGATGATGCTTAAAAAAGAAAAATTTATAATTTATAAATTTTATTAAATTAGTAATTATGTTATAAAATCTATAATGGTGTTTGCGCATAATGTATGTGAATATGTGTGACTTCATTCATTAGTTTTTGAACCGTACAAATGATCAATGTTTTTTTTTTTTTTTAACACATGATCAATGTTTACTTCTTAAATTGTAAATGTAAAAATCTTATTATATAAAAGAGAGTTTTTAAAAGTTAGTAACTCATAGGATTGCGACACGTGTCATGTTAATTGATTCAAGATTTCGACACGTGGCAAAGTTGAGAAAATATCAAAAAAATATTATTAGGAAACTATACAAAAATATAATTAGCTATCATTATTCGGTAAATAAAAAATTTATATAGAAAATATAAAAATTGTTTTCTTAAAAAATGTAAACTTTCATAATTAAAAAAATTTAATTTTAAAGGAAAAATGTAAATATTGAATTATATAGAAAATATACAAATTATTATTTCTTAAAAAAAGTAAACTTTCATAATTAAGAAAAACTATAGTTTTAAAAGAAAAAAAATTGTAAATATTGAACTCTATAGAAACAAAAAGAAAATTTTTAATTCTAAAGGAAAAAGAATTGTAAATATTGAACTCTATATAAACAAATAAGTAGACTAATATTTTCTCAACAAACAAAAATGTTTTCTTCAAAAACACCATCATATCTTCAATTTCATTTTATTGGTAAATCTTTTATTCCTTTTATTTTATTTTTAAAAGTTATGTTAATTTAATATTATGAAGTTGTTGTGAAATCGTTTTACTTATATGTTTTTATGATTATTAAATTTTCTCTAATTTTGGTTTTATTTTTTTCTACTTTTGAGAAAATTTAATTAATTTACTATTATCAGATTTTCCTAAAAAAAATTATTTCTATTTTTATGATTATTAAATTTTCTCTAATTTCAATTATTTTTTCTTATACTTTTCAGAAAATATCTATCATCCAAAAGACAATGAGCAAATAAATTCAAAATAACAACACTAATTTATTTTTAGGTCGGTTTGAAAACAAAAATCAAATATGATTAAAAATAAATAAATCTTATTCAAATATAAAACAAACTATATATTATCTAAATAAATAAATAATTATAACTTTGTTAGGATTTCTTATGGGTGAATGATTTTGGATAGGTGTTCTCAATATTTTATTATATATGTATATTTACAGGTAATTTCATTCTATTTTTTAAATTTTTTTATAATTTTATTCTTATAAATTTTAAAATCGTAGATTATAATCCCGCATATATGCGGGACCTAATCTAGTATGATATAAAATTGGGATGTAATTTAGTTATGTGGGTATCAGAACAAAGATTTATATTTCTTTCCATGAAATATGCAATTGAATATATTATTGTAATTTTAGTTTTCATACATACTACGAAATAAAGCAAACCAAAGATTAAACATAGAAGTAAACTTTATTTGACAAAAGTCAAAATAAATCGTTTGTTTGATAATTATTTAAGTTTTTTTAGAAAAGAAAAGTCCAATACACTTCCGATTCGGCGAGTTTCTCTTCTATCATACTTCTCCGTTAAACCTTCCGGCGGCCCACCTTCTTCATCGTCCTACATCTTCTTCCACTTCTCACCGTTTCAAAGCTGCCTCCACACCAATCGCTATTGCCGTTGCCGTCTCAGGAATCTCCCCATCCGCCTCCACCGACCGAGATCTGATGCATTCATGGTGGGAATCAGTCTCCCAATAACGCTCTCGCATCCTCTCACTCTCCCTCATCTCTTTTCTCCGACGATTTTCACTCGGAAGAACGCAACTGTAACTCCGATCTCTTCTATGGCTGATTACGATCGGCCACCGCTATCGTTACTTTCTTCTCGCGCTGCTTACTCCTTGATCTCAGCAATTCAAGGTACGTTGTTTCTATCTATTGAATCTTTTGTTTGAATTCGCATCCCATGAGGTAAAGAAAAGAAGTGAATGAGAAGAACAGGAACGAAAAATTTCCAAAATTATGTTCGATCTGATTCAAATTTAACAATTTTTGGATATAATTTCTGAAATTTTGGTCTTTAGTTTGATTCAGATATGTAATCAGATCTCAATACTACTAATACCCTTTGATCTGATTCACATTTCGTAGTAGAGACTATTATTATTTTATTTCCAGAGGGGATATTCAATTATTAGTTGTTTAGATTTTTTTTACTTGTTTTGAATCTTGTCTGTTTCTTTGTTATTCTGATAAAATTCAAAAGTTTTTCACTTTGTGTTTTGATTTAGAAAAATTGAAGTGAAAGCGAGAGCTCCTGGGAAGATCATACTCGCATACGAACACGCGGTTGTCCATGGATCCACAGCAGTAGTTGCAGCCATTGATCTCTACACTTACCTTACTCTCTGCTTTCCTCTTCAACCAGGTTCCTTTTTTCTTGGTGTTGATTGCTCCTTGAGATCACCAAACCTGTAATGGATTGAACTCGTAAGTGAATCGATAAAGAGAGATTGATTAGCAAAAGATCTGAAATTTTTCTAAGTCACTTAGTAATATAGCATTTCTCTAACCAACACCCAGAAACTGCAAGTGATCCATGAGTTTAATTTGAATGTTTAGGATTTAAGTTAAAGTTAACACTTCAAAAACACATATACGGAAGAAGAAACTATAGAGCAATTATTTATCTTACCAATCAACATGAAAGGATTAAGTTGAATGTCTCAATGAGTCTCCATTCACCAAGAGAAAACTGGTTTTAATAAAGTTGTACCAAATCTTTTTTGATGGTAATGAGTGAATGAATTTTGTGTGATTTGGTGTATATTTTTTCTTCTTTTGACAGGTATTTATAGAGATATTTGAAGATGGAAGGTTTACCAATATTTTCGAGATTGCTTCACAATATTCTGAATTAATGCTTTCAATTTCGGATTTAGAGAGAAAAAAATCACGAAATTGGCGGTGACATCGAGTAAGATCTTTTCATGCTTAGATTTCGGAAATTTAGTGTTAATGAAAGTATAATTAAGATATTTAGATTAGGAAAACCGAAAATCCCAAGATTTCGAATTGTTTATAGATTCCATAATAAGATGGTTTAATTAGATTTTGGTATTTATTAAGATACCAAAAGCTGGATTAATTCAATAGATTCGAATATTAATTGGCTAGGGATGTTAGGATTTTGATATAGATGATATCCCATAATTTAAGTTTTCCGATACAATGTGTTTGGTAAGATTTTCTAAATATTATGATAACCAACTATGATATCTGTTTATACGTTTGGTAAGATTTTCTAAATATTAAGTTTTTCTAAATATTATGAACATTTGATTGTTCCAGAATAAAGGGCCGAGATTTAACGAACAAACATGACTCAACGACTACGATTAAAAGAGATTGACCCGCAACGAACGGCTAAGATTTAAAACTTAAGATCCGCGTGTTTATCCGGATCCGAACTGGGTAACCCGATTTCTTAAGCTTTTAAAATACCATTTGTACTCTTATTGAGTTATTTCCAAATGTTTTAAACTCCAATGGCATTTGATTGTAATTTCTTACAAAACAAAGGTTATTCTGAAAAAGTTGCTGCAAAAATAATAAGTAGATATGTATTTATCGGAAATCAACCAGAGAAATTAGAAAATTTCGTAAACAGTAAATCGGTATTTAGTATTTACCATCTACTAAGGTAGCTATTGAGTGTGTTACTTGAATGGGCAAACCAGAGGTAAATACTGGGCCCAATAGAGGTACGCCCAATTATGAAAATCGTATTGTCTCGAATTTACCGAAATTTCCTTAACCGGATATCTTAACTGAACCGAACCTGAATCGGCAGCCATAATTTGAAGTTTGTGTTTAGTCCCCTAAAAGACTGAATTTTGTATGTTCTGTAGATTCGTGAGAAGAGACTTCATCCGAGTATGTCGTGAAAATTCGTAACCTTTCGGTTCCCAGATTCTAATCATAAGTCTCCGTCTCTGCTCAGGTTTCTTCTTTGAAAACCCTAGAACAGAAGAAGCAAAAAGTGTTTAACCATGGAGAAGGTTTCAGCAGTTTATGCCATGGAATGGAGCATCAAGCTCGAGAAATCTCTTCGTTCTAAAAACCCAGGTACTTAAAATCCTTAACCCTTCCGGGTTTCAGTTAGGATTTATCCTTATTTGAGGAAAAACATATTCTTTAGGATTAAGGAGGTTGCTTTGCTCTGCTTTATTTGCGAATGTATGTTCTTGTTTTCTTCTCTGGGACTGTGAAAGTTTAAGTTTTATTTTCATTTTTCGGGATATTATTTCAGATAGAGCCGTTGAAGCTATCTTAGAGACTGGTAAGAAGCTCGAACAATGGAGCAAAGAACCAGCACCTGCAGTTGCTGTTTACGATTTTTTTGGTTTGGTTGCTGAAGAAGATAAGCTCTTTTCCAATACTATCTTGTTGAGGCTAGTTGACGCGTTTTGTGTTAGGGATAAGCTTGTCAAGCTTGCTGTTGTCCGGGTTTTTATGTCGATGTTCAAGCTAAGTCGAAGGAAGAACGTAAGTGAATCTGCAACTTGGTTTTTGTCAAAGGCTTGGGTGTATAACCACTTGGAACTTCTTAAACGAGTGAAGAATGTTTATGAAAAGGGTGATACTGAGGCAAAAGCTTTGGCTTTGATTCTGTTTGGTTGTTGGAGAGATTTCGCTAGCGAATTTGCTCCAGTTCGGTACTTGATTTTCACCAGTATGGTTTCTTCACATGAGCTGGAGGTAGGTTTTATCAAATTAGAGTTATAATTACTCACGCATTTGGCATTGTGTTCTGCGGCTAGTGTATCTTACCAGGCATGAGACTCGTTCAATTGTATAATTGTAAAGAAAAATCTCAACTGGCTTACCAACCATAATGTGATTTGGACTTGGTAGTTAGAAAATTCTTTGTTAGAGAAATTATACTGTTCTAATCCATTATATGTTTGCAGGTAAGATCAGCTCTGTTTGCTGCAGCTTGCTTTTGTGAAGTAGCAGATGACTTTGCGTTGGTTGTTTTGGGGATGTTAAATGACATGGTGAAGTTCCCAGATATAACGCCAAAGACCAGGTTAGCTGCTGTGCGAGTTTTTGCAAAAATGGGATGCTCACATGCAATTGCTAATAGAGCATTCAAGGTTCTCTGTCTAATTCTTATTCTATCTGCTTCTAATGCTCAATGATTTTCATATGTAGTATGCCGTCAAGAATTTTTTGGTAAAGAAAGATTTGCTGAAACTGGAATTTAATTTTGCTGTTGTTACCATCTTGAGATTTCAAAATGCAGTAGATTACTAGATTAGAATATCTATTTGTATGATGAAACTCTGTCAATGTACGGAATATCATAGCAACGCATTAAAGAAGCCATCTGTATTGAAATTCAGTCAATCATTATTTTATTGCAGATTTGTATGAAGCTAATGCTGGAATCCCCAAAAGAGGACAATTTGGTTCCATTCCTGGTTTCCCTGACTAAGCTTGCTTCAACATCTACTTATCTTACTTCAGAACTGGTATGTTCTTTTTCTCTTTGTACCGTTTTCTAATTGCTGGTTTACACAGATCTTGATGAATTGAATGTTAAACAGTCAATATATTGGCCCTTGTGAAAATAAATTTTGTAGCAATAGAAAGCCACTGTTTTGCTGAGTTTGAGTCTTCACTAGTTGTTTGATGTGAAATGCGAATAAGGCATCACTATTCGTTGGCTCTCTAGAAAAGGAAACTATTCCTCTATTTAATAAAATATAAACAAATAGAGAAAAGTCCAATATTATTCAATGTGGGTGCAGGCAGAGGTTATCATGCCCTTTCTGGGTGAAGATAAGACTTCTCATGTTCGAGCTGCGGTATTAAGGTGTCTCCACTTTCTCGTAGAAAGAGAGATGTGCTTCTCTCTTGTCCATGAAAGAGATATTGCAAGTGTTTCAAGTTTGCTAAAGCAAGAAGAGCTCTCATCAGATATGCAACTTAAAGCTCTTCAAATTTTTCAGAAGGTGACTCATAAGCCATATATATGTTTTTGTCTCAAATTGAACATGCTTACTTATCTTTGATGTGAATGCAGATAGTTGTCTACAAAATATGCATGGCTGATGCATCTGAATTACATCAGCTCGTAGCTATTGTTGAGAATGCATCTCATTTTCAGATCTTCTCAAGCAGTTGTTTAGCTATCAGTATTTTGGTGGGTATATGGAAAGAGATAGTCCGGACAGCAGAAATAAGATCAATTGAGGTTTCTTTAACATCTCTTCCGCTGCAGCTCGTTGTATTAATCATGGACAGGGTCACCTTGCTAGGACGCTTATGTTCGGATCCTTTTCAAGTTAACTATGCACTAGTTGGTGAGGTTCAAGACCTCTTCAATGTTCTCCACCTATTACTAGGAAAACATTCTGAACTGAGGCTGCTAGTTCTTGACAAAGTCATGTTATTCCTAGAGTATATTGTGAACCTAAATGATGGCTTAAGAAAAAAAGATGGAGCTCATGAGCTGCTGCTTAGTGTTATCAATTATAAAGGCAAAAGAGGGGAGGTCACGAGGTCAGAGTTTCTAGCATCAATTCTCAAGTTCCTGATAGTGTTCTTGGAGAATCTCGAGGGCGATGATTCTCTTTTGTCTCAAGTTTATGAAAAGGTGAAGCATATCACTGAGTGTGTACGTTCATGCAGCTTCTTTGATTTCCACACACAAATGGTATATACTCTGCTAATACATTCTCCAATTCTTTGGGGATTACCTGTGAATGATGGTGCAGATGGAAATTCAGGCGTCTCACTTGTTGCTGATATAGTTAATTATGGAATCGTTTCTCTTGACTGTTCGAATCAGATTTTAATAGAGAGAAACTACTGGCCTGCTTATAGAGCTGGGGTTTACGCAGCACGTTTGGGTGCTTGGGTCATCTCTGCTTTGATTTTTGACAAGCTGAAAACTAACGTCCAGTCTGATATTAACTGTTTTTGGTTAAAGTCATTAACTTATTTATCTCATGCTGAGGGGAAATTCCAACTGCTTCTCACCCCACGTGATAGTTTCAAGTTAGCAAATTGGTTGAGAAGTAGTGGTTATTTACCAGAACTCTCCAAAGAGGCATCTGGAGATTTTGCACACTGTGTAGCTCTTCATGATGCTTATATGAATTTACAATCGTCTCTGGGAATGTTGGGAAATATTATAGCATCAGGTGAACTGTTCTGTTTCCAAACGTGGTTCTTGGTTCTAAAGACTCGGGGACTGGAAACTGTGATTGATCTTGTCGAAACCCTTGGGCTACTTAACCAAGATATCCGCAACAAGAAGCAGGTGGAGGAAACAATCTTGATTGGTTGCAATTCTCTGCAACAGCTTCCTCGAATTTCTACTCAGCTACAAAAGTTGGCAAAGGAATTTGATATGTTGGCGAAGTGTTATATAGACATAGATGACAGCAGTTTTAGCATTATCACAACATTTTCACTGAGCTGTTCAGTTCTGGCTTTTGCTGCTGGAATAGTTCTTTTCCTTCCAGATTTTTCTTTTCATGAAGCGATGGTTCCTTTCACTTCACAAAGTGATCTGTGCTCGAGGCTTGTACAAGATTTAGTTCAACGGGTGGGGAAAGTGGACACTGAGATCTGCGAAAAGCTCAACATACTCACTAAGGCAAACAAATCATTAAACTGTTTACACCTGCAACCTGGGAATCAGGTATTGAGAGTCTGTGGCAAGGTGAAGATGCTGCTCTCTATTTGTAGAGATGTTCTTGCATGCATTTATGGATTGCAAAATCAGTCAATATCAATGCAAAAAGAGGAGATTATGTCTGAGATTACTCAAAGTTGCAGGACTCTACTTTCACAGGCAATTATGAAATGGATGCAGATACCGTTCGGCATTCCAAAACATTTCTTCAACATAAGGTATTCTTGTCTTGCTGACTTAGCTCTAATCAAACGAACTAATAGTAAGTACGATTTTACTGGAAATATATTCTCTGTTTTCTTGATCACTATCACTATTGAACTTCTGGTGGAAGTGATGCAAGGAGTGAACATACACATTGATTTTAACTTGTCTTTGTGCTGCTTAAGGAATTGAGGATTATGAATATTTCTAACCATAGCTGAATCTCTACTGTATTTTATCAGCTCATATGTTTTCTTTGGATTAATTTCAGGCCTTGTGTTGGTGCCGAGCTATTTGCTCTTAGTTCAGGCGGTAGCAAGCCTACTCCTCATACAGTTTCAGTGGAACAAGGGTTTCAACTATCACTAGATCTTTGTCTTCAGTTGAAAAACATACAACAGCGGCAAGTCCCTCTTCGGCTTAACAAACTGTATTGCCTTCTCTATTCTAAACTAGCTTATCACACTCCAACTCAACACGGTGAAACAAACAGAAACCAAAAGTCTTATTCCCCTTGGAGAGATGAAGATCTGGTAAAAATGAGTAACAAGCTATTTCATCATGCTATAAAGTCTAGTAAGAAGCTGGAAGTTTCAGGTCGGTTTGATAGGACCAAGATTGGTGTTTCTACGGTTGTGCAGTTCGAACCAAATGAGAGAGGACAAGGATTTTCGAGCTGTTTGCTAGATGTTTCGCGTTTCCCAGTTGGCTCATATCAAATAAAATGGCTAAGCTGTTGCATTGATCAACATGGTTCTTACTGGAATCTCCTACCTCTCAATGGCAAACCTGCGTTTACAGTTAAGAAAGCTTCATGACTAGAATATTAAGCTAAGTGTGTCACAGATCTTAGTTTTAATATGGTGGAAGATTAAAGATCTAAGGAGGATCTAGTTTGGGAGCAAGCAATAAAAGAGACAGTGATTGGATTGATTTAGAAGCTTGAGACTAATCTCGAGATTTGCAGCTTCGATGTGAGTTTTGAGTAACCCATTGAAATCGATCTCAGGTCTGGTCAATGTACACATGGACCATATGGTTAAGTGTTTTGGCTCCGAGAATACTCCATAAGCCACACACATACAAGAGATATTTGCTTCAACGCTATTTAGGTGAACTATTTTTTTGTTGTTGATTGTTATGTTATGTACTGTAGACTAGGATCCTTGAAATGTAAATAAGTGGAAAATATTGTTTAATTAAATATACATATATGGGTCCGGGGAAAATCTAAGTTCAATTATATCCAACCTAACAATGATAATTAGATAACAATTAAAGCTTTTATTAAAAGCAAAACTTCTGTGGTTGACCAAATATTACTCAAATCTATGTACTAGTGTTCAGATTATAATACTATTGTTGCAAAGATACATGCGGAGTTGTGGACCATACAATTACAGGACCGGTTCAGAAAGAGATACAAAAATGATATTAAAATTATTTTTTCCCCAAATCAGTTTATGCAATTTTGCAATGTATGTTAACAATGTTCCAGCTCTTTTGATCCGATTTTTTTTAAAGTTTTTTTAATATAAAGCTGTTGACAAAAAAAAAAAAAGTTTACTCTAATTTTTCCACTAAAAGGAAATAACATTTTTTTTTCTTTTTGTGTGCACCTTCCATTAAAATGATTATGTAATAGTAATACTCAACCAAATGGAAATTGTTTTCGGTCAATGATTTTAGAGGAATGAATTTGAGTTAGTCAAAAACTCAAAATGAATATGCATTGAATTTAATATCATTGAATGGAAACAAATCAGAGAAACTTAATTACTTGGATTATATTGACAGGACTTCCAAAACAAGGCAAGAAAAAAAACATAAAATCAGATTAAAAAGAAATGAACTTGTTGACAACGACAACAAACAACAAAAAAGTTGCTTTGAACATGAAAGCAAATATGTGAAATATGAATGAAGGAAGAATAAGAAGCCAAAATTAACTTTCGTGTAAGTACTTTGCATTAAGCATTGTTTTGTTTGATTTTTAAGTTTTCTTTGTGTACATTATATCTAGAATTTGGATTTCAGATCAGAAAAAAAAACACACTAATTTTGTGAAAATAAATCTGATAAATTGATCATAGCTGAAATAATTGTTTGCCACTTGTATCGTTGCTATGTGACTATGTTCTTTCTAATTACATGAAAATAATTAGTTGGGAAACTATCATCAACGCACATCAAATTTTAAGTTCTAAATTATTATTTTTTTTGTCAAAAAGTTCTACATATTAATACTTTATTAGTTTGGCACAATAATTTCTATAGATATGAACCGTCTTTTGCTTATGACAGAAAACATCGTCTTCTATTAATTCTTTATTATTATTCATTACTACTAATTAACACAATTTTAAGTTGTAACAAGCTAATATGTAGAAAAACGTTACCGTATGTCATTACCGTTGAGTTTTGGTTTGCATTTAATTAACTTCGTGTAACCTACTTACTTTGCATCCAGTTTCATATGTTTTTCTTTTGTTTTGGTTGCAAAATTAACTATTTTTTTTAATTAACCTTTAGATACATATAAATAGGTGGATTTGGGGACCTAATTGTTTTACGACCTAACATGACTCTAGACTAACTTTTCAATTTTGCTATGATAATAAAAGGCCAATTTCATATTTCTCGTAAGTGATCCCTAATCCCAGCATTTCATTATATATTATTCTTTGATTATATGTTTCTCTGTTTTTAATTTTTTTAAAGATGAAGCCTTCTCATATTCGAACAGAGTAACCATTTTTTTTTTTTGTAAATATATTTTATAGAAATACATGTTTTCTTTCTTTGTAGATACATTACACATACATTCTCCATATAATCATATAATACGTACATGCTTTTTGAGATGTCCTTCATAATCAATTCTTCCCCAAATTTTTGTTTTCTACACCCGATTTATTTGATTTGCAAACCCATTATTAACTTTTATTTTGTCTCTGTTTTACATTCACAGGCCTCAAATTCAACCCCATCGGTATCCCTAAACAGTATTTGGGATTTGAACAATAGAGAAGCTCCCAATCAAGATCAATTAGAGGTAACGTTTTACTGACTTCCTTGTTTTTTTTTTTTTAGTGTTATATTCCATTTTTTGATATTTAATTAGAGGGGGGGGGGGGGGGAACTATTTTTCTTATGCCAATTTTACATTAAAAATCAAATTATATATGAAAATCTTCCTTTTTCATGAAGAAAGTATAAATGTAGATAACCAAACACACGCAATTTTTTTTGGTTTCTTCCTCCATAGTTCTTACAAGCATTAATAGTGATTAACAAAATAAGTTGACTAAAAGCACACATTTCATATAAATATGATTTACTTAATACGCTTTACAATACTTAAAGTGAAAATATTCTAACGATTTTATACCATTCTTAAGCAAATAAATATATTTAAATTTTAGAAAGCGGAAAAGAAAGACGAAGAGTGAATGCATACCTTTAGTTGGAACAAATATTCAAATAAAGAGGAAAAAAACTCTACCAAAAACCTATCCACCACTCAAACCTCCCCAACCAAAACCCCATGACTTGGTTTACCCTTTTACATACAATATCTAATCTCATAATGCATGAATCTATACCTTTATGCACCTTTGTGGATCTTTTTCCATCATCCGCAAATGAACTACCATATCTATCTCTAAGTCTTCTCTATATAAAATAGTAACAAATCATGCAGAAACGCCAGAAATATAGTCATACTTTGAAGATATTTTGGTTTGAAGCTAGGTACGTCATATGATAAAATTTAGTATTAATTCATTAAAAAGTTTTAGGTCTAGAGTTTCGATCTTTATGAACAAATAATACGTTATATTGCATAAACGGGTAGAAAAATAGGGAGGAAAAGGGGATCAAAATTAAGATGTATAAGAGTGCAAAATGTGTGACTCCCAATAGAAAAGACAAAAGTTTGTATAATGTTTCATTGTAACCTTAGTTAGGCCTTTCTCTTTCCATGTGCTTAACAACATACGTATATATATAAATGTCTCACAAGCATTACCTTCAGCCATTCTCTTATTTGGCTCATTGGATTATAATAGGAGGAAACCATGGAGCTAAGGAAAACTCAAATGGCCATGCCGGTTTTCGTGACGATAATGAGTCTAATGGTGAGTCAAGTGGTCTTCGCCGAGAAATATTCAGGTTCAATGTCCCCACATGACCGGAAATTGGCAGAAATGCAAGCCCTTAAAGCTTCATTGGTTCGTCGAAATCTACCGGCTTTGGTATCTCCTCCTCCTACCCCTCCTCAGGTATATAATATAGCCTTCTCTAATCATAATGATCATATATAGAGTTTATGTATGATTGTGTTTGTCATTGTATATTTGTATAGTTGTTTTGGTTTACTATATCAGATGAAATGATGTAGGCAGTACCCGGTCCGCGCGTGTATCAAGTGATATCATATGGTGCCGATCCCACAGGGAAAACAGATAGCACGGATGCGATATTAAAAGCTATGGAAGAAGCGTTTGATGGTCCAAATCATGGAGTTTTGATGGAAGGTATCAATGACCTCGGAGGAGCAAGAATCGATCTTCAAGGTGGTAGCTACTTAATCAGCCGTCCTCTTCGGTTCCCCTCAGCTGGCGCCGGAAATCTCCTCGTAAGTATCTCACTTCTTTTGTCGAAACTATATTAAACGCAAGTTTACAAATTTCAAAAAAAAAAAAAAAAAAAAAAGTTTACAAATAGAGAGTTAGTAGATTTCTTCTGTCCGTGTGATTTAATATACCGACAAAAGTCATGTTCCTATAAAGTATGTCTACAAGGCCCGTCTATGTGACGTGATATGACATTTTTCATTCATATGTTAAATAAGTAATGAAAACATGAACTTTCAGTCGAATCTTAGTTTAAACGTAAACTTGATTAGAGATTAAGTTTGGTGAACCTAAGAAAATTAATGAAAAGCTTCTTTTTCTTTCACGAGAATAGAATGATACCTTTCTTTCTATGCATGTTTCTCTCTTAATTTCAAACATTATGACTTTTTTTATAACTACAAAAGAAGTTTCTTTCGGTTTAAATTAATTTATGAGATTTACTTCCTTTTTTTTTTCCTTTGCATTTATATATAAAAACAATTAAAGTTTCCATCAACGCTACAACTTTCTATACTTTATAGATACTTCCATTTCTAAATTATTGAAAGTTGTTGGAATAAACAAAACTCAGAATTGTTATTAAATTGTATGAGAAAATCATGAAATCATGCACTCTACAATCATGCTATTGTGTTAAAAAAAATTAATCACAAAATTTGAAAATTCCTCTCATTTGGCACAATGTTTACATGTTATCTAGTTTAATAATTTGTTTATTCCATTACACATACAATTTCTAAATTAATATTGATGGTTTATTTTGGTTCTTGACTTGTGTGACACGTCAGATCAGCGGAGGTACATTAAGAGCATCAGATGATTTCCCGGTCGATAAGTACTTAATCGAACTCAAAGACGAAAAGTCAAAACAACAATACATCTTCGAATACATAACTCTCAGAGATCTTCTCATCGACTGCAACTACCGCGGCGGAGCCATCGCCGTCATCAATTCTCTCCGAACAAGCATCGACAACTGTTACATCACACGCTTCGGAGACACGAACGGGATTCTTGTCAAAAGTGGACACGAGACTTACATTCGTAACTCATTTCTCGGTCAACACATAACCGCCGGAGGAGATAGAGGAGAGAGAAACTTTTCCGGCACCGCCGTGAATCTGATGGGTAACGATAACGCTGTTACGGATACCGTTATATTCTCCGCCAGGATCGGAGTAATGATATCGGGTCAAGCAAACTTATTATCCGGTGTGCATTGTTATAACAAAGCAACCGGTTTTGGAGGAACCGGGATTTATTTAAAATTACCCGGTTTAACTCAGAATCGAATTGTGAATTCGTACTTGGATTATACCGGTATCGTCGCGGAAGACCCGGTTCAGCTGCTGATTTCAGGGACATTTTTTTTGGGCGATGCGTTTATTTTGTTGAAATCGATAAGAGGATTGGTTCGTGGGGTTAATATTGTTGACAATATGTTTTCCGGGTCGGGTAATGGGATCCAGATTGTGCAATTGGATCAGAAGGAGACGGCGTTTGAGGACGTTGACCAAGTGGTCGTTGACCGGAACAGTGTAAACGGAATGGGAGTGAGATCAACGGTGGCTAGAGGATCGGTCGATGGAAACGGGACGTCTTGGACCGTTGATTTTAACCCGGTTTTGTTGTTCCCGGACTTAATCAATCACGTGCAGTACACACTCGTGGCACGTGAGGCTAGCGCGTTTCCTGTACACGCGCTGAGGAACGTTTCTGATAATCGAGTTGTTGTTGAGACAAACGCTCCAGTTACTGCAACAGTTTATGTAACAGTGAATCAAGGAGTTTAATGTCGTGTTTTTGCCGTAATAATGGTTTAATAATTAATTATAAAAATTATTTATACTTGGTGGTTTTTAATTGTAATTTTTCCCTTGTGGAGAAAAATTAATTTTTTATACTACTCCCTCTGTTTCATTTTATTTGTAGTTTTAGGTTTTAAAATTTGTTTCAATTTAAATGTTGTTTTAGGTTTTCAATGCAAATGGTTTTAAAAATTTCCAGTTTTATCCCTACTGTTTAAATGTTTTGACCAATGAAAAATTATAAAACATATTAATTAGGGGTAAAACAAAAGATTTGAATGTTTTTCTTAATAAATGTGTAAAATCCTTAAACTACACTTAAATTGAAACAGAGGGAGTACTAATAAATGATAAAAACTCGAAAATTGTGAATACAGTCGAAGAGTTGTTGGCAGACATTTACTTGTTGTCTGAGAAGAAATTTAATGCAATGACTATTAAACTTGTTCTATACTTACTTCTGAATTATGTTTTTGACCAATAAGTCTATGCTCTCTTTTTCTTTACACTAGAATCAAATAAAGTTGCCTAATGTAATTAAATTTTCTACAAAGTTGGTGGCTAATCTCTGAAGAAGATTTTGATGCTCTATATTTGTAAATGTAGATGTTGGCCATAAAGTAAATTTATTTATGTTTCCACACTCACCTCACCATTTTCAGTAATTAATCACTTCACGTCTACGACATATAATTCTGTAAGTTTTTTGGCATAAAAAAAACTTAAATACTTTATCAACAAAAGTACGTGAAAATAAAGTATCATTTTCTAATTAAATGATGAATAATTATGGAAAAAGTAAACTTTATCACGAATAAAGTCTTAAGATGGGTTGTAAACAAAGTCTAAAACGAATGATTTTATTCTTTCTCGTAGAATCCTCATTTTATCTTTATTGATAATTAAGCACACAAAAAAAACTTTATTGATAATTCTGCAGGAAACCGTGGAACATGAAATCTACATAATAAATTGCTGAATCATTTTTATTTTATTTACAAACTTAACTCATTTCTGGTCAGGAAAATGTTACAACTCATTCAAAACCGTATAATTGTTATAAAGTGTTACCTTTATTTACCTGTATTTATGGTGAAAGAATTTATGAGAATCGGTGAAATATTTTTGTACCCGTAGAATAAACTATCTAGAGAGAGAGCTATGGAGAGAAAACAATGAGAGCTTATATTATGTTTTGATTTTTCTGTTTTCTTACCCTTCTTACAACATGAACAAATGAGCCATTATATAGGCAAGTAAAATGATTTCTTTAGTTGACATTGGGCTCCATTTAGCTTGACATGTTTGACAATATAATTCCTAAAGGTGGTGCTTCTAGAAGGGATTTATAACACTCCCCCTTGGAGACCAATGTTGTATGCAAGCTCCCCCTCGAATGATTATGATGTCAAAACTTTGTCTTAAGTTTTTAATATCCCCGTTAACTCCTTATATCGTGTGTCTTGTACTGCCTCATTAAAAACCTTTTCATGGAAAAACCCAGTGGGATAAAAACCATGATAAGGGAAAAAGAGTGCAGTCCCTTTTATAGATCACGTAGATGACGCATTCCTATGTTTTGAATATGTTTCTTGAATGTTGTGGTAGGAAGCGCCTTAGTAAAAAGATCTGCTGCATTTTCACTTGAGCGAATGTATCGGATATCCACTTCTTGATTTTTCTCGAGCTCTTGAGTGTAAGAGAAAAATCTTGGCGGGATGTGCTTTGTTCTGTCGCTCTTAATATAGCCTTCTTTTGTCTGGGCAACACATGCAGCGTTATCTTCATACATGATTGTTGGTCTTTTGTTGTTGATTATTCCGGCGGCTTCTTGTATGTGATGTGTCATGGATCTCAGCCATACACATTCTCTACATGCTTCATGAAGCGCAATAATTTCCGCATGATTTGAAGAAGTAGCGACCAATGTCTGTTTCTGAGAACGCCACGAGATCGCAGTACCTCCCATAGTGAAAACGTATCCAGTTTGTGATCGAGCTTTATGTGGATCTGATAAATAACCTGCATCTGCAAATCCAACTAGACCAAGATCAGAGTTTCGAGAATAGAATAACCCTAAATCAATTGTTCCTTGAAGATAACGGAAAATATGTTTAATTCCGTTCCAATGTCTTCGCGTTGGACATGAACTATATCTTGCAAGCAGATTAGTAGCAAATGCTATATCTGGACGAGTACAATTTGCAAGATACATAAGTGCACCTATAGCACTCATATAAGGTGCTTTAGGGCCTAATACTTCTTCGTTATCTTCACAAGGTCTAAATGGGTCTTTATCAACATTTAGTGATCTATTGACCATCGGAGTACTCAAAGGATTCGCTTTATCCATATTAAAGCGTTTTAACACTCTTTTAGTGTAATTTGATTGATGCACAAATATTCCATCTTGGAAATTCTCTATTTGAAGTCCGAGACAAAATTTTGTTTTTCCAAGATCTTTCATTTCGAACTCTTCTTTCATATGAGTTCTTGCATCATCAACTTCCTTTTGAGTTCCTATTATGTTCAAATCATCAACGTAGACAGCTATGATCACGAATCCGGTTTGAGATTTCTTAATGAATACACAAGGGCATATCGCATTATTGGTATATCCCTTTTTCATCAAATATTCACTTAAGCGATTATACCACATGCGTCCGGATTGTTTCAATCCGTATAGTGATCGCTGTAATTTGACTGAACAAATATTCTTGGATTTTTCTGGGATTTTTGATCCTTCCGGGATTTTGAATCCTTCTGGGATTTTCATATAAATGTCACTATCTAGTGATCCATATAGGTATGCAGTCACAACATCCATAAGGTACATATCTAGATTTTTTGATGCCGTTAGGCTCATCAAGTACCTAAATGTGATTGCATCCATAACCGGGGAATATGTTTCTTCATAATCAATTCCCGGTCTTTGAGAAAATCCTTGTGCCACAAGTCGAGCCTTATATCGTGTGACTTCATTATTCTCATTTCTTTTTCTTATAAAAATCCATTTGCATCCAACCGGTATTACATCTTCAGGTGTAATAACAATAGGTCCAAATACATTTCTCTTATTAAGGGAGAGTAATTCATTTCTCATGGCTTCTTGCCATTTCTCCCAATCGGGCCTTTCCTGGCATTCCGATACGGACCTTGGGTCTGGATCCTCATTTTCATTATCAATTTCTTTGGATACAGAAAAGGAGAATGTTTCATCCTCATTATCAATTTCATATCTAACCCATACTTTTCCATCTTGAGCATAATTAATAGAAATTTCACATCTTTCTGTATCACGCTCGACTTCAAGACTTTTCTCTTTCTCTGGTTCTTCTTGAACTTTTTCATAAATGTCTTCTTGACATTTTTCTGTAAGTGGTTCTTCTGGAACCTTTTCATTTTGTTCTCCCAACTTCTTTTTCTTTCGGGGATTTTTATTTTTCGAACCCATTGGTCTCCCCCTTTTCAACTGCATTTTGGGTTCATTAGCTTTATTCTCATCAATTTGTTCTTCAGGAACATTAATTCTTGATGGAGCATTTGCAGCAGGTATATATGATTTTGTTACCCTTTTTGTATCTGTGAATGCATCTGGTAACTGATTTGCCACTTTTTGTAAGTGCACAATTTTCTGAACTTCGAGTTCACGTTGGTTTGTAGGGGGATCTAGATGCAACAAAGATTGTGTGCACCATGTAATATCTTTTGGAACCTCTTTAATTCCTCCCCCTAATGCTGGGAATTCATCTTCATTGAAATGACAATCGGCAAAACGAGCCGTAAACATATCACCAGTTTTCGGTTCAAGATACCGAATTATACTTGGTGATGTATACCCAACATATATACCTAATCTCCTTTGTGGCCCCATTTTTGTTCTTTGTGGTGGCGCTATAGGAACATAGACCGCACAACCAAAAATACGGAGATGTGATACATTTGGCTGCTGACCATATGTTAATTGCAAAGGAGAATATTTATTATATGCACTTGGTCTTATTTGGATCAAGTTTGCAGCATGCAAAATAGCATGACCCCATATAGAAATTGGGAGTTTTGTTCTCATTATCAATGGCCTTGCAATTAATTGCAGCCGTTTTATCAAAGACTCAGCCATGCCATTTTGTGTATGAACATGGGGGACCGGATGTTCCACATCAATTCCCATTGACATACAATAGTCATTAAAGGCTTGTGAAGTGAATTCACCAGCATTATCAAGCCTAACTTTCTTTATGGCGTAATCAGGGAATTGTGCTCTCAATCTGATTATTTGAGCAATAAATTTTGCGAAAGCCGTATTTCGTGTTGTCAATAGATACACATGTGACCATCTGCTGGATGCGTCAATCAATACCATAAAATATCGAAATGGCCCGCATGGTGGATGGATAGGTCCACATATATCTCCATGTATTCTTTCTAAGAATTCAGGAGATTCATTCTTAATTTTGGCTGGCGATGGCCGAGTTATTAATTTTCCTTGAGAACAAGCATTACATGAAAATTCACCCGATTGAAAAATCTTCTGGTTTTTCAATGAATGGCCATTAGAATTTTCCACAATTTTCCGCATCATGACTGAACCTGGATGTCCAAGTCGTTCATGCCAAATTTTAAAGGTACTAGTAAACTGCGGGTTTACGGTAACATATGATTCAATCATATTTATTTTTGTGGAATATAATCCAGAGGATAATGCTCGTAATTCCTCTAATACAACTTTTCTTCCAGAAATTGTTGTTGTGATGTAAAGATATTCAATGCCATTTTTGTTCATAGTTTCTAAATGATATCCATTTTTGCGGATATCTTTAAAACTTATTAAGTTTCTCTGAGATTTTGGGGAATATAATGCATCATTTATTTCAAATTTTGTTCCCCTTGGCATTTGAAAACTGACTCTTCCAGAGCCTATAACAATCTTTGCATTTCCAGATATTGTATTCACGCTTCCGGCGGAATTATTTATTTTGAGGGAGGAGAAGTATTTTTTATCTTTAAGTATCGTGTGCGTTGTAGCACTGTCTGCTAGACATAAATCTCCATCCCGAATTTCAGATCTTGACATATCTGTATTTGTAATATTCATAAGGGATATATTAATAAACACTCAAATAAAGCAAACACTGATATTATAAGAAATATTTAAAAAAAATATATTTTACAACACACTTTAGAAAATGAAAAAGCACATACAACATTATTTTATATAATAAAAACGATGGTAGTTTTAAATCATCTTAATCCACATCTTGTGCGTTGATGTCTTCAGGACCAACGAGGAAATCAGAAATATCGAGATGTGCATCATCATTTAATCCATGGAAAGAGGGTCCGGCTTCATCAGAGACAAAGTTGGTTTCACTATCTCTTTCTTTTCTCTTTAGAGATTGCTGATATAAATCAGCCAAATGTTTCGGCGTACGACAGGTACGGGACCAATGTCCTTTCATTCCACATCTGTGACAAACATTCTCAAAATGTTTGTTTGTTGTACCGCCAACTTTGTTTTTCTGAGAATTTTTATTAATTCTTCCGGAATTAATATCATTTGGGCGGAATCCTCTTCCTTGGCCTTGTCCACATCCTCGTCCTCGTCCACGACCACGACCACGGCCTCTACCGTGCCCATGTCTTTGCAAATTATTGTAGTTGGTTGTTGCAACATTCACTTCGGGGAATGGAGCAGATCCAGTTGGACGAGTCTGATGGTTTAACACCACAAGCTCATTATTTTGCTCTGCAACTAGCAGAGTTTGCATCAGCTCCGAGTAAAGAGTGTACCCTTTTGCCCGGTATTGTTGTTGCAGGATTACGTTTCCTGGATGGAACGTTTGGAGAGTTTTCTCGATCATATCATATTCTTCTATTTTTTCTCCACACAACGCCATCCTGGAAGTGATTCCGAACAAAGCGGAATTATATTGGCTTACACTTTTGTAATCCTGAAACCGCAAATTTAGCCACTCATGTTTGGCTTTAGGTAAGATCACATATTTTTGGTGATCAAACCTCTCTTTGAGCGATTTCCAAAGATCTGCAGGATCTTCTTTTGTGATGTATTCATCTTTTAAACCATCATGAATGTGGTGGCATAAAAATATCATGGCTTGTGCCTTTTCCTCCTCCGATGTCGTTTTTATCGATTCATCGATGGTATCGAGGAGTCTTTTTCCTTTAAGATGTCTTTTTGCTGCTACTGCCCATGTCATATAATTTCTTCCGGAAATATCAAGGGCAGCCATCTCGAGTTTTACCAAGTTTGACATTATAACTGTAAACATAAATTAACAATTTTTATTAATCATAAATTTTAAATAATATATTGCAATTTCAATTATTATTATTATTATTCATAATATCATTAGGATTTTATTTAACTTATTTAAAAAAAACACACACATAAAACGCCTTTATATAAAAAGCGCAATTACAAGAAATACAATTACATAAAACATTAAAACAATATTTATGATAAATTCTCCGGGAGTATATTCTCCAACGGAAATTCCATAAATAGAAATAATAATAAAAATTACACTTAAAAGAAATAATAGTCGAGGCATATTTCTTGAAATCTTGAAAATTCTTCTTTCGAAATCTTGAAAAATCTTTGAGAGTAATTTGAGAGAGATGAAATTTTGTGTGAAAGGATGAATGAAAAAGAGTATATTTATAGATTGTAAAAACTATTCACTAGCCGTTATATAACCGTTGGAAAAGTTGAAAATAATTAAAAATTTTATGTTATTTTATAAATATATCCGTTGGAAATAACGGTTATAAAATAATTAATCTGAAAATATTTGAAAATTAATCAGATAATATTTATCAGTTCAAATATAATTTTATGAACATATGGTGATAGAATTAGTCATAACATAAAATAAACAGAGATTTAACAGCATAATTATGATGACAGAAATAACCATATTAAAAACAATAAATTATTAAGGCGGCAAGCCGACCATGAATTTAAAAGGACAATTAAACAAGTAAATAATTTTTCAGGCGGTAAAACCGACCATTGAGAAATAATTATGGTGACGGAGTCATCCATATTAAAACAGTAAATAAACAGTAAGGCGGCAGAGCCGACCATGAACAGAAAATAAATAATCAGGCGGCAAAGCCGTCCATTATAAGGTATTATAGTATACATATAAAAGTTAAAATTATAACCGCTTATCGTGCTGATAACGTGTTATAAAGTGTTACCTTTATTTACCTGTATTTATGGTGAAAGAATTTATGAGAATCGGTGAAATATTTTTGTACCCGTAGAATAAACTATCTAGAGAGAGAGCTATGGAGAGAAAACAATGAGAGCTTATATTATGTTTTGATTTTTCTGTTTTCTTACCCTTCTTACAACATGAACAAATGAGCCATTATATAGGCAAGTAAAATGATTTCTTTAGTTGACATTGGGCTCCATTTAGCTTGACATGTTTGACAATATAATTCCTAAAGGTGGTGCTTCTAGAAGGGATTTATAACAATAATAATATAAATCTCTATTATTACTAAAATGATGGAACAACTACATATCAATTACAAGTGAAAAATCACATAGTTTATTTTTGAATACTTTGATCTTTCTTTCTTGAACTTTCTGCGGTCTACGAACATGCTTTGATCTTTCTTTTTTCATGTCTTTTCGCATTTTCTTATGAATAAAGCAAAAATCATCTAAAGTGTTTCCGTTTAATTAATTGGAACTCGAGTCGGTACATTGAAAAAATAAAACAAAATTTAATAACAGAGATTATTATGCCTTTTAATAGACACACACACGCTCATATCTACGTGCATCTTCTTCATAATCATTCCTCAGATCTTCTCTCTCTCTCTCTTTTTCTCGAGAAGAAGATAAAAGTCATAAAAAACCAGATGAGAGTACTCCATAGCTTTGTTAGCTTCTTGTTACTGTTTCTCATCACTATTTCAATGGAGTTTAAAGAGACATTATCTTTAAGAAGAGACATGACCAAGCTTTTAAATTTCCAAGAGAAGATCCAAGAAAGACTCGCAACCACTCCCACTCTCTCACCATTGTCTTCTCCTTCTTCTCACTCTCCCAAAATGGTATGGCCTCCACATTCACATTCACTTTCTACACATATGTAATGTATACAAGTGTGTGTAATTTGTTAGCGTGTGAGTTTGGTTTGTACAGGTGGGGAAGGTGATATACCCGATTGGTTACGGAGCTGACCCGACAGGTGCACAAGACAGTAGTGACGCAATACTTGAAGCTTTAACCGACGCTTTTCAGTTGCAAACTGGACTTGAGATGCTGCCACGTGTCGCTGATTTAGGTGGTCTTGTTATTGATCTCCAAGGTGGCAGTTACATGATCGGAAAACCTCTCAGGTTCCCTTCCTCCGGTGGTGGAAATCTCGTGGTCAGTCCTTAGATAAAAACTTTTTTCGCGTAAAGGTTTGAATCTTTACACATTTTTGGGTGTAATTCAGGTAAAAGGTGGGACTTTCCGCGCATCGGAAGTGTTTCCCGGTGACAGGCATTTGGTTGAACTCGTGGCATCAAACTCCAAGAAACCAATGAAAATGTCTCCGGAGGATTCTTTCTCCGACCAGAAAGACCAGAACTCTGGGATATTCTATGAAGATGTGACTTTCCAAGACGTTCTCTTCGACTCAAGCTTCCGAGGTGGGGGTATTTTGGTGATCGACTCAGCTCGTATTCGTATTACCAATTGCTACTTCCTCCATTTCACAACACAGGGGATTAAAGTCCAGGGAGGTCACGAAACATACATTTCAAACTCTTTCTTAGGGCAACATTCAACGGTAGGAGGAGACAAAGAAGAAAGAGGATTCACAGGGACAGGAATTGATATCTCAAGTAACGATAATGCAATAACGGATGTAGTGATTTTCTCGGCTGGTATCGGTATCTCTTTGAATGGTGGGGCGAATATGGTTACGGGCGTGCATTGCTACAATAAGGCTACATGGTTTGGTGGAATCGGTATTCTAGTGAAATCACATTTAACGAGGATAGACAATTGTTACCTTGATTACACAAGTATAATCATTGAAGATCCTGTTCACGTTCATGTCACCAATGCTTTGTTCTTAGGAGATGCAAATATCATCTTGAGATCGGTACACGGGAAGATTTCCGGTGTAAACATCGTCA
The DNA here is from genome assembly GCA_004349715.1 of Crucihimalaya himalaica. Taxonomy (NCBI): domain Eukaryota; kingdom Viridiplantae; phylum Streptophyta; class Magnoliopsida; order Brassicales; family Brassicaceae; genus Crucihimalaya; species Crucihimalaya himalaica. The sequence goes on from SMJT01000029.1 coordinate 1,939,339, forward strand.
ATAACATGTTTAGCGGTACTGCCAAAAACAATTTCCCGATTGTCAAGCTCGAAGGAGAGTTTCATGATATTGATCAAGTTGTGATTGATCAGAACAATGCGGAAGGGATGACACTAAAATCAACAACAGGAAAGGCCAAGGTTTCCGCGAATGGGACAAGATGGGTTGCTGATTTTTCCCCTGTTTTGGTATTCCCAAACCGAATAAACCACTACCAGCATTCGTTTTTCACTCAATCCGGGCAGATTCCTGCAAATGCAGTGACCAATGTTTCCAACAATGTGGTAGTTGTAGAAACCGATAGAGCTGTAACTGGCACTGTGTCAGTTATTGTATATCAGTAAAACAACATTCTTCCCTTCATCATATTTGATCATTGTCTCATTGTAAATGAGAGAGCTTGATTCAACTCATTATTCTTTCAATAATCATACATCTATAATATGAACTGGTTATGCAAATTCAGTTACAGTTTGGTGAACTAGATGCTAACAATTAATACCAACAATCAGCGACCTCATCATTAGCGGCTTCTTCTGGCACTTGAGGCTTCTCGGGAGGACCAGAAGTCCTCGGCAATCCTTGGAAATCACGTTTCCCGGGTTTCGCAATGTCTATATAAATCATCCTGCCATTGTACATCTGCAACAAAGTGGGAACAATCTGGTTGATTTCGAGACATAAAAAATGTAAACTTGTTTAATCCACTAAAGATCTTGTTGAAAAGAAGCTTTTATTACCCGACGGTCCATCGTCTCTATGGCTAGAAAAGCATCATCCTGAGACGTGAATTGAATAAAAGCATAACCTTTTGATCTCTTCATTGACTCATCTTTGATAAGCTTAACTGTTTTGAAAGATTAGAGTGAACAATATCAAATGCCATGAAACTGAACCTTAAAACAACAAAACAGAGCAAATGCAAAATTGCAAACACATCAAGTTAAACATACCTTCAGCTATCTCGCCAAAAGCCGAAAACTCCCTCTGTAGAAAATCTTCACTTGTAGAAAACGGTAAATCTGCAAATTTTCAAAGCGAAGAAACATCAAAAATATAGAGAAATCACCAAATAAAAGTTACAAGCAACTTCAGTTTCACTAATGACTGCTAAGTGTTCCAGCACAAGAACTATCACTTGTTACAGCCACAAATCAATAAACTTTTTCCGTTCTCAATAAAACCAGAATCGAAACTTTCTCCTGGAAACAATAACATAAACCATATCCTAACATCAGCTAGAAGAATTCGAATCTGAAACAAAGAAAAGTCCAAATCTTACTTCTGACCATGATTTTGCTCGCGAGAGGGTAATTAAAGAGCGAAGCTTTAATCTTCGGAAACCTGCGGTTCCTGTAATTTGGTAGAGAAGATGAGGAAGCCACAAAGGAAGGGAAAGACAACGTCGCTGACCACATAATTCTCAGTCGCCGGAGAAAGAGAGAGAACGAAGAAGAAGATATTTTGGCACGATGATAGGTAACTACAGACAGATAGGGGTGTATCTGATAAAACTTGGAACTTTATGCGACGATTTAAACATTTCGAAAACTTGAAGGACTTAAAAGATATTTACTATTTTAATAACCTATTGTAAAACCCCCACACAAAAACCCTAATTTCATTTCTCTAAAGCTTCCAGGAAATTTGAGATACTTCATCGTTATCTCTCTCTCCGGCATCGATGGCTATGTTTTCTCACCGTCTCCGACGAGCTTTACTCACCGCGACTTCCTATGTTAACCGATCAATTTCTATATCTCCAGCTTCCATTGCACCAGCGTCCGGTTCCCCTTCTGTGTCTGCGGTGCTACAGAGATCTGTTTTAAGGCGATCGACTGAAGTAGCTACTCGAGCCCCTGTGAGACTGTATTCGACGAGGCAGCTCAAGCTTTACAAAGAAGGTGATGAGATAACGGAAGACACTGTGTTATTCGAAGGATGTGATTATAATCACTGGCTTATTACTATGGATTTTCCCAAGGATAATCCTAAATCTCCTGAGGAAATGGTCTCTATCTACGAACAAACTTGCGCTCAAGGACTTGGTATCAGGTCACTATTCTTTTTGAAATTTCATGCTTTAAATGTTTTGTGTTTGCTTCCTCTTGGTCTTTCAAGAAATTAAGTGAAGCTTCTTACTTAGATTGGTTGATTTGGGTTCATTTTTCGGAAGATTTAAGTTTATAATTTCAGTGAGTTGTTGCTTATTCGTCTAAAATGTGGTTTCTTTGAGTTCTCTACCATTGCTAGGGTCAGAAAATGAGAGGCACAGGGGAGATTCACTGTTATGTAGCTTTACTTCAATTTTTGTGTATCTTCTTGTGGCATTTATATTATTTTAGGCGATTTTATTGATTTTTTTTTTGGTGTTTATGGTGGAGTCAGTGTGGAAGAGGCCAAGCAAAGGATGTATGCTTGTAGCACAACTACTTACCAAGGTTTTCAGGCAATCATGACTGAACAAGAATCAGAAAAGTTCAAGGGTATATAGTTCTAATTATATATGTTCTGTTCCTTTGAATTAATATTTTTTTTCACCAAAACTGACTACTCCTATTTTGTTATACGGTATGTAAACAGATCTACCCGGAGTGGTCTTCATATTGCCAGATTCCTACATTGATCCCGTGAACAAAGAGTATGGAGGTGAGCTCTGGGGTTTTACAAACTTGCCTCATTTTTGATGATGTACTCGTGGAACTTTACACAGAAAAAATTATATTTCCTGTTTTCAGGAGACAAATACGAGAACGGAGTGATCACACACAGGCCACCACCAATTCAGAATACCAGAGCAAGATCTCGTCCTAGATTTGACCGTTCTGGAGGAGGGGGTGGTCCCCAAAACTTCCAAAGAAACACACAGTATGGTCAGCAACCGCCAATGCAAGGTGGTGGAGGGAGCTATGGTTCTCAACAGAGCTATGGCACTCCAGGACAAGGTCAGGGAACTCAAGCGCCTCCACCATTTCAAGGTCGTTACAACCAAGGCCCGGGATCTCCACCACCTCCATATCAGGCAGGTTATAATCAAGGCCAGGGATCTCCAGCGCCTCCATACCAAGGGACACAAGGCGGTTATGGTCAAGGCGGATCTGGGAACTTTAACCAAGGGCCACAAGGAGGTTACAACCAAGGAGGACCTAGGAATTACAGTCCACAGGGACCTGGAAACTATGGTCCTGCACCGGGTGCTGGAAACTATGGTCCTGCACCGGGTGCTGGAAACTATGGTCCTGCACCGGGTGCTGGAAATACCGGTTATGGTCAGCCTGGTCAGGGATATTCTGGACCTGGACAAGAGCAGAATCGAACATTTCCACAGGCAGATCAGAGGAATCCAGACTGGAACAACAATAATCCAGCAGGCCAGCCCAGCCCTGATCAAGTAAGTGCTTGACCATAATGAATCTTGCATCTTTCAAGTACCCCATATTCCACATAATTGTTACTGAGATGGTCCTGTGTTCAGTTTCCACAGGGAAGAAGATACTAGACAGAGAGATATGATGCATGATGCAGTGAATTGAGCTGAAATAAGGAGAGAAGTGTCGAAGGCCTTTTATTAAGTTTTATAGTAAATAGTATTTAGTCATCGTTCTATTTTGTAAGACAATAGTTAGCCCCCCTCTTCTCCAAAGTTGAGCTTGTTGAACGTTGTTGATTGTATCTCTTATGTTATTTAGAAACACTCTTGCATAACGTTCTTTCTGAATCTAATCTGCTTGATTTTATAAGAAATTTTTGCTATCATATCCACTTAAAGCTTTGACCAAAGATCAAACACAAACTCTAATCAGCAAATTGAATAGAGAAATGATGAATTTTTTAAACACTTTACTTTGGAGCTCTTCTTTACATGGAGATGTTTCTAAGGCTACGAGACAATACTTTCTTGTTTCTTCTTGACTGGTGGTAGTTTTGGTAGTACCCAAGTAGGAGACTCGTTTAGCCACAGTGCTTCACCTGTCTCCTTGTGTTTGAAATCAGGGGCTTTTGCATTTCTCTACACCCAAACGAAAACCGGTGTTGGAACAACAGTCAGCTTCTTCAAAAGATTGAATTAAAAAAAAAACGAGCAACTGATCTTAATACACTACCTTGTCGATTCTATTGTCCCACCATTTATCTGGGTTTTGAACTAAGTCCTTCCATGATTCTTCTCCTACACCATCTCAGACCAGATTTCGGTTTATTGAAATATACATGAACAAATGCCACATAGCTGTACACAACTATCTTTGTGTAGTATCATACGAACATGGAAAAGATTGGGAATTTTACCTTTAAGTTGTTTCACTACTCTGGCTTTAGGGACAAGAACATCAAACTCAAGTCCTTCAAGTTTCGGCAAAACCCAGTTAGGAGCCTTATTGAGCCACAGTGAGAGACTACTGTCCTTGCTCTTGAAATCAGGATGCCTTGGTTTTACCTATGCAGGAACAACAACTGAGAAGTCAGAACGAGTAGAGAGATTTAGCAGACACCATATCAAAAGAATGTGAATGAAATAAGGATGAATAGTTAAGCACATTGAGCATTTACCAATCCATTGGCTTTATTTTCCCGGTGATCCCACCATTCTTTAGGATTGTCAATGAGGTGATTCCAAGAATCTGAAGCTTCATCCATGACTACGTCCTTCTTAGCTCTAGCTAGAGAGTCAAAAATTTATCAAACCATTAGCACAGAGAGTTAAGAACAATTGTATGCAAAGAGAGAGTTTACAAGAAAATGCTTTTTCGACAAAACCCATTACAAAGTAAAAATTACTAGCTGCCTAAGAGCTTTGCTCAGATCTAACACATGCACATATCATAAGTTCAGAGAACAGAAATTCTGTACCACGACACTGAAAAACAATCTATTGGAAATGTTACATGGGACATACCAGGCTGCTTCTTGATATCACTTTCTTCCTTTTCAGATGATGTTATAACCATAGACGGAGAAGTAGGCTGTAAAAAGTTAAGATTCTGGACCAACACCTGTTAAGCAACCACCTTAATGTTACAACGATACTATTGAAACTATTCATACAGACTCAATGGGATAACAAAAACACATGTAAAAGATAATCAAATCAACATAGTACTCTTTTCACAAGTTATAAAGCTTCTCAACTAAGGCTCAAACCTGGACATTGGCTTGGGCATAAGTCATATTTGGAGGAGGAGAATCTATAAACAGCTTTCCAGAAACATGAATTTGATCGTCTTTATTTATATATCGAGCTGCCGTTTTAGCTAAATCACCTTCAAATATTATCGGAATCCTGACAAACAAATCCAAAACCTTTCAAATATGAATCACAAACAAAGTTACAAATAAAAAATCTCATCTTTGAATATAGATTGAAGAAAGTACCAGAAAGCAGATGAATCTGAACAAGACCTCTGGGAAATAACAGTACCAGCCCAGAATTTGCCATCAGAAGAAGCTTCGAATTGAACAGGTTGATCGACAAACCCAATCAGATTAACCCAATTCGCTACTTCAGTCTTGTAAGCTATCTCATTTGGCCGAGCCAATTCATTCTCAGTCATCGCCGTGACTGGCGTAGTCTCTGGCGTTTTCACAGGTGTCACCACCTCCAGCGATTTCGCCGGTGCTTTAGCTCTTTTTCTCTTTCCGTCACTTCCGGTTTTCCCGCCGACGGCCGCCGCAGTGAAGAAGCGGATTTGCGGAAAGGTTATCCGTTTTCCGGTAGTGATTTCTGAAGCTCTGGGATGATGGAAAAATGGCGAACATTCGATTCTCGTCAATGATTTGGAAACCAAATTCATCTTTTCATAACAACGAGAATAAAATCCCCAATTTGCGAAGAACAAGAGAAACCCTAATTTTTCTTCAAGGGTTTAAGGAAACAAAAGGGGGAAAAAATTCAGACAGTGATGATTTGATTACTGTCGTTTTAGTTGGCGCGGAAGATAACTGTATCTTAATTATTCAGTTCACGGATTTAATTTGGGCCTTATATGGGCCTCGATATTAGGATTTTTGATTAATAGGGAGCCTATGAGTTTTGATTAATATTACTGCAGAAGAATACATAATTCTAACTTTTTTTACGAGTCTACTTTGTTGGGATTTTTATAAATTTTAAAACGAGTAACTTACCATTTTATATATCTTGAATACTGTGTTTATTTTGTTTCCACTTTGAAAACCATTTTAACCCACATGGATCGAACCTGGATGCTTATTGCTTAAGATGTCAACTTGTGGCTTAGCACTATGCAATTTGACTTGGCGGATTAAAAATTGATCTCTAACATTTACAATTTTTATTTATCTTGAACTATATATATCAATAATTAATGAGTGTATATAACGCGATGCATATGGTGCAGCCGTTGTAGAATTTTATACAACTAAAAATGACACTCTTTTGTGTGTAACGAATTTGCGCTTTCGAGTGTTGAACCTAAAGCTGAGATCAACGGCTATAGTTTAATTAAATTTAAACACATAGATTACAAACATTTTGAAACTATTATTATACAAGTATATAATCTGTTTGTCAAATATCATATGGAGTATTATATATAACTAAAAAATAAAAGATGCTTATAGGGTAGACTTAAAACTAGTATCGCATATCGAGAAAACTGAAAAACAATAAGCTAAACAGCTAAACGCCATGCACTTAAAATCACGTAGATTAGTTTGATTTAAGTCACCATTTCGTAAATTGACATGTAAAGTATAGTAAAGACAAACGTCTCACCTTTCACGCTATAGCCGTATTTTTCGAAACTCATATAAAAACAATAAAAACGTTTTTGTTTTGTTAGGTGATACAATTAAATTTATCTAGGATTATATTGACTTGGATGTTGTTTTGCTTGTCTAGGAAGTTAATTGTCTTTACTTAATGCTCAAGAGTCGCTTTATCTTTTCTTATTTTTAAAATAGCTATCATAACAGTTTGCATGATCTTTTTTTTAATAGAGTAGATCTATACTAAAATGTAAACTAATCATCGATATATATTAAAAATCAAATATTTTGTTATTTAAAATGTTTATAATCTTTTTTGTTAAACGAGGACAATTTTCTTATAATTAGATAACTGAAGTGGACGATGATATACAGTTCCTTACTTGTTTTCGTTAAGTGGATGTTGTATAGTCGAATTAATTAATACACATGAACGAATGAACCATATATGAGTCCGATACCTATTTATACGTATGAAAACTTAAAAAAAAAAGTTTTAAAAAGTTATGAACCACAGATTCTAAGCATGTGAGTGAAATGTGAACAGAATTTAACAATACTTGATGCGAAGTTGACTTTATGATATATACATATAGGACTGGTCAAAACTTTGACCATCAAATACGATTTATGAAATATTTTTGAATCAAATGAAAACTAAGGCGAGTGAAATTTTGACTGCAGAAATGGTTCAATTGACGATGCTTTTGGCCGTTTCTTTAATTCATTCTCTTTGTCGGCTTCACTGAGGAAATTACAGCATAAAATAACTCATGTTTGTAAACTCTCACCAATATAAAGTAAAGAAAATTTCACGGTAGTCGTAATGACTAATTCTCCGACATCATCTTACAGCTTCACTTAATTCAATTTTTGTTAGTCACTGTTCCATTGTTTAACTATGATGTTTTTATTTTTTATTTATAGAGTTCACACAGATGCATATTACTAAATTAAACCTAAATAATACATAAATAGTAACATTACTATATAACCAGTAAATTTCATTTCATGATCGTTTAATTATGATAGTTTATCCGATACATATTATTGAGACATGTCAAAGTCTTCGAAATGAATTTTGTTTTACATACTTGGGAACGTAAGCACATACGAAAACTTAATTTTTTCTTTTATAATATGAATATTGGAAGATTCAAAAGGTGGATAAACATAATAAAAGGTTAGAGAAGTTACTGACATATTGATGAAAATACATGTTAATTCAAAAATTGTTTTACGTATTTTAAATTTATCTGATAAATATATAGATCAAATTATAATAGGATAATAAGAGATATATTTTATTTATCTACTTTATGAAATCAATATTAAGTTTTCAACCATTTAATTGAGTCAAGTGATTCGTACAAATTTACATCATCTATTAGAACATATATTACTTATTCAACAAATACTATTAGAAAATTTCTCCCTGAAATTGTAAAGCAATATTTCCAAAACACTTATTCTTCCCCTAAGTAACATCATGATGATCAATGATTATCATCATCTTCATAATATCTAAATTAAGACTAAAAAACAAGCTATATTATATTATAAATCAAGATCTCTCATCATAAACTCTTCCAATGTTGCCGTCTCACTGTGCAAATCATGATGATAATAATCCATGTGATCCAAACTATCATCATAACTACTATCCCCGGTCGTATATTCCCTCAGAAGATCTTGATCTTGATCATCGTACCCGCTGCCATAAACCGCCGAGTTAGTTTCCTCGCCTAGCTGATACGACATAGTTGATTCTGTACCTGACCAAGTCACGTGACGCTGCTCGTTACTCACGTGTTGCTTAAGCACATGATCATGAACGTAACTGCTTCGATCTCCGGAGACCGGAAAGATAGGTTCTTTAGATATTGTAGTCGGAGACCCGAAATCAAGAGTCACGGGACCTTTTCTGCAGTTGGATTCACCTCTCGTAGAACGTCCGGTAAATTTCTGAACTAGTGCTCGGAAATTGCTAGGGTTTGCGTTTAGGAGGGTCGTTGGTATGGCTCTCTTTGAAGCCCTAGATCTCCTTCCGGAGGCTTCCTGTGCCACCACACCACCGTCTCCAAGAGAAGATTCTGATGATGACGCCATGTTAATGGCGTTGAAGCACGGAGTAACTTCTTGAATTTGGTGTTGTTCATAGTGTCGTAACCACTGGTCTTCCCTAGAGTTGTTGTTCATCGTAATTTTATTTTTATTGTTAATTTTTCTTTATTTTTTGTTTGGTGTAGCGTACATACATTGCATAGGAGCTAGGTAGGATTAAGGTTTACTTTATATGCGGAGAGGAGACGTACCTCTTGATGGTCGTTGACGTTGACTTGCACCTTGAAGATTTTTAATATGTTTTGTATTTAAATAGCTTTAATAAAATAAATTGGGCAGTGTGTAAATCATTTTGAGTGTTGAAGAAGTATTTGTATAAACTACTAGTATTTAAATTTTAATAATTGTATAGTGTTCTCTATCTTTAATTTAACAAATTTATGGTGATTTAATTAATAGCTGACGATTCACTATATATGTCAATCAAGACAGAATTCAAACTTTTTTTGGTGTGGTTAGTAAGAATGTTCAGCATTTTCATGGATTCTAAATACTTTGGTTATATAACAAAAACTGTTCTCTTGATTTTAGTTTTGTGCTAGTTTTTCTTAAGCGTAAGTACGCAAGTTCATTAGTAAGAATTTCATTTTAAGCTAATATTGTAAATTTCCAAATATTTTGAACTTTCGAATCGCAAAACCGTTATTTCGAAGTAGCTTTTCATAAGAGCGTTAACTTGTATGTAAGGCTAATCAATATCTTATTCATATATGTAGAACAAATAAATATTTTAGGTGATGGAGATGAAGTGATAATGAAAATAATTTTATAGGAAGCGACAAATGGTGATAACTGATACATCAAGCATGATCCTATAGGAAGACTTGACTTTGATGAGATCCTGTCTCTTCGGTTCTCTCGATCGTTTACTAGTCAATGCATCTTTTATATATATATATATATATATATTGTTTTGTAAACGAAATAGTTTTCTCATGATTATGATATTAAATTTTTATGATGAAACTCCATTTAGACTCACATTTTACCAAGTCTATGGTAGTTTTTTTTTTTTTTTTCCTTTTTTGGGCAAATCCAGGTCGATGATAGTTCAATTTATAACAAAATGTACTAATTAGTTATTAGTATATATGCAACGATTTTGGTTTGGGAAGAACACTGTGTTAGTAATCTCGTTTTTCATGCTAAAACCTTCTTTATTAATTGAATACAAAAAAATATTTTAAAATAATCTATTTGCATCTTTAATTTTTAGCCAACTTTTAGAATTGTATTTAGGATAGTTGCAGCTTCGCATTTGGAGAATACATGATGATCTATAAGGATTTATCATGAATTCATGATTGATAAAAAAGGTTTGCTTTACGGAAACTATGTCAGTGTGATCATTATTTTCTTGATCGACCAGTAATTCATTATTCATATACTTCATTATGAAAAACTAGAACATTTTAAATAAAGATGTAAACAATTTAAAATGATTGACTAGGATATACATTGAATTATAGTTAATTTGCAAGACTTGTTGACCAGAAAGCTCAATTCTAAGTTCTCACTAATGTTCAAGGAACTATGATCAAGTCGTTGACATGTGACTTTTTTTTTTATCGTTTTCGGAGAAAACCCTCTAAGATCCTTCATTTGAATTCAAACTTGTTAGTTGACAATAGAGAAAACCAAAAATATTATACTCAAAACTTGTTTAATTTAACCACTTTATTGAAATTTTCTTCAACGTAACTTCTCATCTTTGGTTTTTACTTTTTAGACAGTTAAAATAGAATGATTTCCTCAAATTTATTTACGATTATTCAAGTTACTTCTTTGATAAAACTATGGCTTGGATTAATATTTTTCCAAGTTAAAATTAAAATTAACAACGTTTTATAACATCTAGGGTAAACCAATCAAAAATACAATTGATAACCATGCATATATATAACAGATTCTAAAATCTTAAGTGTAATTTAAAGATTTGAAACCCACACATATCAATTCCTATAACTGGTATAGGAATTGAATTTTAAACATTAAGTGCAATGCATAACCGCTCCAAAGTTTCAAATTTTACTGTGTTTAATATGGATTAAAATCACATTTTATGTACAAAAATTACAGCTTTAGTGAATTTTTGACAACAAATTACTTTTAGTATTGGTTTGAATTGAAAAACAATTCTCGAAAATTTAAGAAAACATCAAAAAAATTTATATATTATATTTGCCACATTTGTCTAAATACATACATTAATCTTTATCATCAAAAGTAAAAATCAAAGATTAAAAGAAAATTCACAATTAGTTTGTGCTGCTCGAAAAAGGAAGAGCTAGTGACTCAGTGAGAGAAATCCCTGTTGGAGAGTGTTGATGTCGAAGCATTGCAATGTTGCTGAGGATGATGTCTAACATTTGATCGTCCCTAACATTCATTAATAAACACAAACCCTTTTGACTCCTTTTGTTAATAGAGAAACACCTGAAAATTTGAGTAAGCTTTTAAAAGGTGTGGTTCAAGTCTTTTACCATGTCTTGAAGTCTTTCATACATGGCTTCTGGTCTTAAACTTAATTGTTCCTGCAATAAATTTTAAAACATAAACTTCAATGAAACCTGCTCAAATTCATATATGAGATCAAAACCGGGTCATGCTTGACTGATTCAGAGAACAACTTACAGTTCCATAAAGTCTTTGCTGAGTTATGGATTGCCCCTGCAATGAGATTAACATAAAGAATCAGCAATATTTATCGGAGACTCTATTTCCACACACTTCAAGAAAACTCGGTTACACACTTACTAGCGAGTGTATGTTTTGATGGACAGTACAATAGCCACTGCGGTTTGAGGCCATCGAGTTGATTTGTCCCTGTGGATCACACAGAGGAACTAAGTTTGGAAATTAAGCCTTTTTATACTGTAATGGACTATTCTCGTATACCATTTCATGAGACATATGTTGGGCACTGAGGTAGTCATCGAGAATCGAGTATCGGTTCCTTTGTTCTTGCAAAGCCGTTACTTTCCAGACTTCTTGCAATGAATGTTCCTTGACAAAGATAAAGCTAGGTTAGAACAAATAATGGCCTCAAGGACAAGATTAGGAGATTAATAGTCCTGGTTCACGAAACCAGCTGAGAAGAAAACAAAACCTGTCCTGTGTCAGCTACATTATCGTCTTTGTTCATCTCATATGTGTTGTTCTGTTCTTCATGTATTGGAAGATCTTGAGCTGCAACCGATTCTGACTCTTCCACATTTTGGATCAAGTAACTCTTGTTCTCACACTTTCTTAAAGCTTCATTCAGCACATTAATCACGGCGTTATAACTCTCTTCAGATAAAGATGTGTCCTTACTCAACTTGAAAAAACGGAGACAAAGATCCATGTATCGTTGAGCCTTAGTTGATTTTACATCGATCTGATCAGATTCCATGAATTCTCTGCTTCTCGCATCCTTTGTCCAACGCTTCAACACATACTGAGAAGGAATACTAAGTTCCCCAGACATCTGCAGAACAATCATCGCGTGCCTACAAAGAAAACCTTTAAACTCAAACAACCGACAAGAACAGACAACTTCAGATGATTCAGGGTTCCACACCACAACGAAAGCACGGTTCTGTTCATAATCTTGGACCCTGAAAGTCCTCTTGTTAACCCCATCTTCTTCGCTTTCTTTCTTCAGATGACAAGCAACTCCTCCCAACACCTCCACCTGAAACCTATTAAACATCTCACGCGTGTATACCTCAGCCATTTGCTTCCCAAATGGTGATGGTGACTTAAGTCCGGGTTGTTTATACAATGACTCATTCTCCGCTTTCTCTTCCTCTTCGTACCTAACTTGTATCATCGTCTTGTACTGATTAAGAAATGCTTTCAATGTAGATTTTCTTTGAATGTATTTATCGAAAACAGAGTTCAAGCTATCTGATCTCTGAGCTGTACACATTCCCGCTAGAGATACATCTTTCATATATACAGGTACCCAATATTCTCTATCTTCATACAACGACTGCAACCACGAATTGTCTCTCATATGAAACCTATCAACTACCTCCCACCAATTCTTTTCAAATTCATCGGACTTGCAGGACCCGTAAATAGCATCATTTATCTCATCCATAAAATTTTTCTCTTCTCTCATAACATGACCAAGCTTCTCCGGCATCTGACCAAGAGTATCCCACATATAAAAACAATGTCTAGAAGATGGGAACACCTCTAAAACAGCTTCTTTGAGCGTTTGGTCGTGTTTGGTAAGTATAACTCTGGGTTGGCATCCGTGCATCGCTTTTAACCATGCCCGAAAAAGCCAAGCAAATCCAGATTTAGACTCATCCGTTAGTAATAATCCACAACCAAGCAACAGGAACTGTCCATGGTGGTTCACGCCAGTAAAAGCGATAAGAGGCAGTTTATACTCATTTTTGATGAATGTAGTGTCAATTGATACAACATCACTGAAACAATTATAATCCAATCTGCCTTTTGCATCAACCCAAAAGATGTTTCTTAGACTCTGCTCCTCGCTGAGATCAACTGAATAAAAGAAGAAGGGATTCTCGACTTGCATATCCGTAAAGAAATTTAAAAGCCTTTCAACATCCCCATCATCTAGAGCAAGTAGCTTTCTGCGTTTCATCTCTTTCACAATAGCACCATTTAGTTTCTCGAGTTTTTTCCGCCCACCCAATTCTCTTATGGAATTGGCTTGACTAAAGAAGAGTTCATGGTTATGTTCTTTAATCAAAGTGCGAATAACCCACCGACCATCTTGCCTTCTCTTAACATGTAAGCATGCTTTACAATCAGTTTTCGATGATGAACGGTTAATTCTACCCCGTTTTCTTGCTTGAGGGATGTTAAATCCATCTGTACCTAAACCAGTATCTTTGTCTTCTTTCTCCGTCTTCTTGCTTCCATATCGCGTACAAACAAACTTAGCATCGATAAATTTCCCAGTCATTCTTGAACGACGACTAGCTTTTATAATGGTAGTAAACCCAACAGATTTAGCATATTCTTTGTAGAACTCAAATGCTTCCTCTTTAGATTCAAATTCTCTCCCTTCATTGATCTCTAAGTTTATCCTATGATCATCCAACTGCACACTACTACTCTCTCCTGAAGCCATTTCGAAATCACTTCCCAATTAGTTAAACTCGTTATTCCTCAAAAACCAAAGCCATATGACCAAATTATACCTGTTGAAACAACCATGTTCAGCTTCCAAGTTGCAAACTTTAACGAGGATAACATAAAAATTTCCTTAAAACAAAAGACATTCTAATATCAATGAAGCAATCGGAACTTAGAATCAGTAACATCAGAATCCTAAAACCTCAAAAATGTAAGCAAATTACATAAATGAATCATCTAAACAAAGAAAAGTCAACCATTTATAACCATAAGTCAGCTCGAATCATCACTAAAAAAATAATCAAACTCATGATCCAAAGCAAAAACCCAGAAACTCAAAATGAAGATCTAATAGACTAGTTACAGTTACGAAACGAGAAATAAAAGATATATTACATGATGAAGAAGACAGGGGAGAGAGAGAGTGATGACCGGAGGCGAGTACAAATTCTATTGAATTTTGATGTTAGGGCAAAGAGTAGCCGTCGTACTCGCTTTTTTTATACTCGCGGTTGTATTGGCTTCTTCTCTCACCTCTTCCTCCGGTTATTTTCTGCCAAACCTGATTCAATTTTTTGTAACCGGATTCTTTGTGTCAATAACCGGATTCTTTTTCTTAACCAAGAAAAGTCTTGAGCCACACATTTTGATTTTTTCACTTCTTATTTGATTCTAATTATCTTGTTCATCTCTGCAGATGGAAAAAATCCGAAATTGGAGGACAAAATTGCTGATTTTCTCGGAGAAATTTGACACAACTGTCCCCAGGTTTTGAAATTTCTCGAGTTTCGTACAAAGATCAGATAATTCTGGTAGTTAGTTTTCACAGGAAAATTTGTGTCTTGTGATGTTGATTGAGCTCGTTTCTGAGAAATTTGCTATCTTTTGCTTATTGTAAACCAAAAAAAATTGAAACTTTGAGTAGTTCCTAAGCTAATTGTTACTCCTCGTTTGATGGAATGTGAATTTTATTTAGTCTATAGCTTCTTCAGTAAGGTTTGGTACTATGAGATTCTGATTTTCATGTCCTGTTTTATTGATTAGATGGTGCATTATTGTGTGATCAAGATTTTTTAAGAAATGGGTTTGGCGGTTTTTGTTGGTAATTCTCCTCTTGTATCTATGGAATTGAGGTGGGTAAGAAGAAGCAAATGTGATAATGCTCCATCGGCATTGCCTCGACCCATACCTGTATATATCTCTACGTTGAAGAAAGACATAAATCTAGAGGAATTGAGACATTTGTATTCACATTGTAACCACTCTTGCTACCGTTTGTCCGAGAATGGCAGCAATGCCGAAAAGTTTGTTGACATGAAAAAGCTGCGTACAGCTATCTCCCGCAGCGATGTTGTTGTCTCTGTGTATTGCAAACCTCAGCACGCGGATCTTGATAATGATACCGCGGTTTTGTACTCGGAAGAAGAAAGTTTGTCTTCATCTTTGTATCCTTCAGAGTTTAGGAGACAAAACAAGGGTGAGAGTTCTCTGGGAGACTTGTTTCAGAATGCGTTGCCTCTCAATCCTTCCACTGGACAGCTTGTTGGATTTGGTCGTGCTTATTCTGATCATGGCTTGACCGCTTCTATCCACGATCTAATGGTATTTTTGTCTATAGCAAAAGTTTAAAAGGTTATTTAGTGGAGTTTGCTTCATTACCCGGTCTACTCGAGCTGTAATACCTTCTGTTTGGTGCTAAGATGTGTAATTTGGTCACAGTGTCTTCCAGGTTTTACCTTCACTACAACGGATGGGAATCGGTAAACTGATAGTTAACAGAATTGTCAGGTGTGATGGTACTTTCCACTATGATTTTGCTTTACTTAAAACCCCTTGACCTTCTCTTAGAGGTCAGTTCGTGAAATATCAAATTGCCTCATTCATCGAAAACTGTTTCAATAGGCTTCTTACAAGCAGAGACATCTACGACATAGCAGCTCTCTGCTTTAAAGATGAAAGGTATCGCCTATACCTCTAAGATAACTAATACCCATCCTTAGCAACTTGTGAGTTTTTTTGTTACATTCTTTCACGCTAGGTTTTAGGATCGAAGGACATAGACGTGTGATAAACTTTGACCAAGGGTTTGGTAATGGTATCTTGCTGATGATAGCTTGAATATGGGTGGGATAGTTATTAGTACAAGATTAAATCTAAAGGTGAATGCAGAATCCTTATGTATTATATCTACTCATAAAATAACATCTTTTTCAGGCCATTCTTCAAAGCCTGTGGGTTTGGAGATGACAGAATGGGCTCGACGACGATGATGTTCACGAAGAGCTTGGAGATGTAAAACCGAAGCCAACAGGCCATTGGATTTTCAGAAACTGCAGGTCAAGGTCAAAGCAAGTTGAATGATCTCTTAAGTCTTTTTTGTTTGAATCTCTCTCTGATGATCAAAGGAAAAGGCCAAAGATTGAGTGTCTTTCTTGCATTTGGATTTGAGTAGTTACTTTTTTTTCTCTTTCATGGAAAGCAAATCATATACAAAAGTTTGAATGTTCATCTTATAAGTTGCAGGTTTATTTCTTCTGTTTTGGTAGATGGAATTGTATATCAGTTGGGGTTTCTCCCTAATTTTCCCAGATCAGCTTGGCAAAACAAATATATTATTTTCGGAAAAATAATTACTGTAAATAGTAGGTGGAACTGTGGAAGTGTATATATGATTTTTTATTAGTATTTTGGACAGCAAAATAGAAGAATATTTAAAATATTAATGTGTAAAAAAGAAATAAGTGTACCTTTGATAATTAGCTTTCCAAATTAAATCGTGATACTTAACTGTTTACTAAACACTATGTGATGTAAAAGCTTTATCTATAAACACTATATCTTCTGTTTTTAGTTTGTCATCCTATTGGTAAACTGAATTCTTGTATCCACTATATTCTACCTAATGCAAATTTTGAGTTGCTTAAATTTTTTTTTTTTGTTGAATCTTAAAATTAAAAGTTACTCTACAAGACTACAACAGTTGACCAATAAAAAAGTTACTCTATAAAAATAAAACATGTGTTTTCTTATAAAAGAAATGTTCGTATAAATGTCTGTTTGAGTCAATAATAAATGCTTCCACAACTATACTGTATTTTACAAGTGACGTTTCACATTTTTCCTTCTCGTTACATAAATTTGTATACTTAAAAAAATATATTATCGAAACACTTTTCTTTTTTTTTCTGTTCTCACGGTAACGTTATTATTCCCACAAAAAAAAATGAAACTAGTGAATGTATGAATTCACCAATCTATGTTACATCTTCTTTTTCTTTTACACATACATTAACCTTTTAAATAATACTAGTTGTCTTCTAGGGAGAAACTATATGTATATTATAATGACTTCTCTTAGCATAATAATTTGAGAAATACCCTAAAATAACATCAAAACTACTTTATGTTCCTAAACTACCACACACTCCTTAATTTTCCACTAATAACATTTATTAATGAACAAAAATACTATTTTACTCTTGTGTTATAAACAATAAATTAGATCTTGTATTCGACGTCAACATCTCTACATCGTCTCAGTCTCCGTCTCCGTCTGACATCAAATAATTTGGTCTTCATCCATCATAGGATTTTGTGGACGTGATTGTCGAGGGAGGAAATGTTCCAATTCTCGTTAAGCATCTACAACCTCCGCCGCGCAGCAATGGATCTGAGGCTCTAAAGCCATTCGAACACGATGTCGAGAAGGGAAGTGCGTCTGCTCTTGGAAGTGGCTTTGCCGTTCCAGGTCAACCACCTCCAGATTCCGATCCCTCCGTCAGAGTCTCGCCACCACCGTCAAACGATGGAATCGCATCTCACAGTGCTTCCGATGATTCAGAGACTGATAGTGTAATCGGTTCGGGTTACGATGAGGTCAAGTGGAGAGTCAAGCGATTCGATTCGTCTCTCCGAAGCCGGAGGAAAGCACGAACACCGTTGATGAAGAGGAGGATACGACATATCCAGTGGTTGATGTTTTGGCGGAGAAGCAGAGTGATGTTCCTGCAGAATCAATAGTTGACGAATCAAATAATCGTAGAGATGAGAGGTTGAGAAAGAAACTTAAGGAAGAAAAAGAAGAAATTGAGAAGAAGACGAGCTGTGTGCAAATCCTCTTGAAAAAGGGATTCAAATTTTAAGGTGATTTCGATTGAATTTTCCCAAATTCAAAATCTTTTATTAGTGGAATCAAGTGTTATTTAGGGTTAAGGGTTCTTCAAGTTCAAGTTTTGTTGTAATTGTAGACGCCATCATCAAATTTTCACAGATCACTGTTCTTATTAATCGAAAGGTGACATAAATGTAATACTACTAAATGTTCTGTCTCAATGTGGTGGACCATTTTTTGATGGCAAATGGAAAGCTTGTTCGTGATCTTATTCATACGGATGTGACGAAGTAATTGGACTTGGACTTGGAAGCTAAAGAAGACACGTTCCATAACCGGTCCTGTCATTAGTAAAGGTTTACTCAATTCTTCTTTGGCTGATCACTTCCAAGGACTGAGTCTTTGCTTATTACTTTATCTAACTCTTCATTTTTTCCGAGCAGGTGATTCCCCTTAGAGAAGAGTTAACCACTTTGAGACTAGAGAAAAGCTGGGACTACACCATTAACACAAACCACAATCAAGAACCCGTGTAATACTGCCGACCAAACGTTTGTTGATTAACATTCTATAAGTATGAAGATATACAAGTATGTTTATTTGTATGGATTGTGTCTCTTAACCTTAAAACTCAATAGTAAGTTATTCTTAGTGATCTTTGTTAAATTTTTCTAAACTCTTTGCAGGTTTGACTGGAAGAAAACTAAAAGTATTGGTAAGTCATCTGTAAAAAAAAAAAAGAAAGATGGTATGTTGAAAAAGAAACAGAAGATAGATTCTTCATTAAAGAGGTTGGTTATGTTTTCATATGCATACTTAAATAATCAAACGTACATATGCACACTTATATGCGCACATGCGCTCAAACAAAGTCACACGTTATAATCACCTTATCTCTGTATCACACATCATGAAGATGAATTCATAACATAGAGGCAACTATAGGTAGTATAATCTCACTCTAATTTTCCATGTGTGCTTTAGAGTTTTTGTCGAATTAGTTGATTCTTATATATTTATTTGTTGTTTTTGGTTATTTTGATTCATAGGTATGTAAATTCAAATAATTTGTGTTCTTTTATAAAATTATATGATTCTTGAAGATTTAGGAAGCTTTCAAAAAGTTTCAGGAAAACATACTTAACATTTAGGAAGGGTGTCCTAATTTGTTTTTGTTTTCCTTATTTTTACTTTTCTTGATAATCATTCATCATTCAGTATCAAATTCGTATTCCTTTTGGTTTAGGTGAGTGAAAAATTTCCTGCTGAAAATATTGGAAGCAACACTGAGTCGAAGAAGGCATATAATGATGAGGACTATCGACACAATCTTGTGTTAGAAAATTTAAATGATGATGTTTAAAAAATAAGGCAGAAGTGATGATGAGAATAAGACAGTGGACACTAGAGTGGAATTTTGAGTTCAAAATGTCAGTCGTTTATGATGTGAAATAATTTCAAAGAAGGCTTATTATGGATCAAAATGCTAGGTGTTTATGCACATGTTTTCTAATAATTTAAGCAAACTTTCTGAAATTTTTAATAAACCTTCTTGATATCATTTCATTCTTGATATCCTTCCTAATTTTTAAGAATTGCTTAATGACTATGCTTCTATCTTTTCTTCTTTTTATAGTTGGCTTTTCTCTAGAGAAGTGAGGATTCACTTAACTCGTTTTAAAATTAAATTGGTAGCAATTGAATGTGTTGAAGAAAATGTGGTGAACCAATGTTAATTCTCTATTTTTTTTTTCAGGTTAAAGTTTTTTTATTCTCTGTTTTGTTTTCAGTTAATTGGTTGAGATAACATCAGTTTGTGAAGGTTGACATCAAAACGAAAAACATCAATAGAATTTTGTAATTGAATATATAGGAATACTTTTCTAAAATTCAAGAACGTCTTTCTAAACATTATGGAACCCTTCCTAAATTTTTTAAATATGTGTTTTAAGTCTCTTTGTTTATGTTTTGTCTCAGTGTAACGCAATTTACTTACCTTTGAATAATCTCACTCTGATTTTTCACGTATGCTTTAGCATTTAAGTCGAATTGGTTGATCATTATATTTTTCTTTGTTGTTTTTGGTTATATTGATTCATAGGATAATTTGTGTAAAATTCAAATAATGTTTGTTCTTTATACAATTCTATGATTCTTGAAGATTTAGGAAGCTTTCAAACAATTTCAAGAAAACATATTTAGCATTTAGGAAGGGTGTCCAAATTTTTGTGTTTTCTTTATTTTTACTTCTCTTGATAATCATTCATCATTCAATATCAATTTGTATTCTTTTTGGTTTATGTGACTGAAATATTACATGCTGATAATGTTGGAAGCAACGTTGAGTCGAAAAAGTAATGGTGAGTAAATTCAAATAATGTGTGTTATTTTATACAATAATATGATTCTTGAAGATTTAGGAAGCTTTCAAAACTATTCAGGAAAGCATAGTTAACATTCAGGAAGGGTGTCCTAATTTTTCGATGAATTCTAAAGTCAAATATGAATTTGCAGGAAGATGAAATCATCCTTCTTCAAACCATAGGCAAGCCACTAGTATTCAAAAGAAACATTATGTACCAAGCTCCAAAACTGCTCTGAATTAATCAACCAATTAGATATTAAATCTTTGTTCGAACCAATCAAAATCTTCAAATTCCTACAATTACAAGTCGAGAGAATCGAATCGATCAAAAAAGAAAATTTCTAGAGTATATCATTCTTGTAACGCAGTCACCAGCAATTAACTAATTCAAAAACTAGTCAACATAAGATCATCTCAGCTCGTTCTACACCGAGAAGAATCAAAACTACCAACAAGAGAGGAACCTTATGAATATGAAAGATCGAGGAATGCAACATAACCATTAACAATCAAAAGGAGCTTCGTTGGATAAACTCTTAAAAAATAAACTACTTCTGTCACCTTCGATGATGGAATCAGGCAATGGCGGTTGAAGAAGAAGACAGTAAACACTATTTAGCAGTAAAATTCAAAGGCTTCGAGAAACTCAAAGGTGAGATCCTTTTTTCTATAACCAGCTCCATGGTCCATCACAATAACTACATCTCCTTTTGCCACAATATCTATTATGGACAGAGCTCCAACTACAATATACCTCCCCTAAATGAAATGGATATTTCAAAATTCAATTCATGGAGCTGAACAAAATGCAGATTTTGCTCCAAATCGACTAAATGACAAAACGACTAAATAACCTCAATGCAGATTCTGGTTATGGCTCTGTATTGTTCTTGCCCAGTATTGTTCTTGTCCAGCAGTGTCCCATATCTAAGCTTTCACAATCCTTCCTTCCACCTTAGAACATAAGATCATTATTTGCTAAGAGGTTAAATAATGAGTAGCAGCAAATGCATGAAGAATATGTTGATACAATTAGCAAACTGGCAACTAAATTACACAAACAATTTAGAAAGAAAACTAGAGACTAAGAAACAACAACCATGATTCATGCTTGATTAACAAATTTTACATTTTCATTTTCTAATTAGAAGTAAATGTTTAATCATAAGTAAATTGTGTTGCAGGTCAAATTCAGCTATGAAGAGATTCTTAGATCTGCCTTAAACAAGATTTTAGATCTGACATGTGAGGCAGCCACACGCTAAACTAGCCAAACCTAATACCATAGTACAAGAAGCTTGGGATCGTTATCAACAAAACGCCTAAATTAACAGTTTTTAAAGCAAACTCTTCGACCAAGTGAATAAAAGAGGCACGACACAAGTAAATATCAAAATTCAAAACCAAGCCCAAATGTTTCTACATACACAATGGCTGCTTCTGTGTATTTCGAGAAATCTTAAACACATCTACGGGAAATAAATACAGAGGATAGATACACAATGAACACACAAACGGATCGAACCACAAAGCAACCAAACATTAATGGAGAAGTCCATCTTGATTCCAAAGACAATAAAAGAAACTTCAAGTAATCATAGATCGAGAAAGAGTTGGGATTACACCAAAAGAGAGATGCGTACATAATTGGAGAGTACGTGTAGCGAATTCGACACCGATGGTAGATTTGGATTCTAAGTAGAACTCATTGCGAGTGAATCTAGAGAGGAGATTTGACTTGCCGACACCGAAGTCTCCGATCAAAACCACTTTAAACAAGAAGTCGTTTTTTCATTTAGACAACCTCTTCTCCAATTTCAAAGATACCTCTAAATTCCGGCGAGACGACCTCCGACAATGATTCCGGCGTCAAAATTCCGAACAATTTGCTACAACAACCCTAACAATGGATCCTTTTACGTTTGTTTGCGATAGAAGTGTGAAGTTAACTTAGGGCTTTGTGGTCATTTTGCTATAAACTTTGTGGTATAGATGGAAATATCTAAACTTTGTGCTGTTTGTGGAACTAAAACATAATGTAGTGGTATTAGTGACAATTGCCCTAATAATTTCTTATTAACATGTTTGATGGTTCAAACGATGGGCCGTGCTAAAACTGTTGATCACGTGCTTTACACACTAATGCTATATGTAATTATATATATACTTTAGGTCAATGATGACTATGAATCTATGTTGAGGGTTGAAAACTATTGTTTATATTTACTTTATTTTCCTTTTGGTCCGAATATCATATTTCTATGTCAAAATATTGTGCAGATACTAAGAGCAGTTTCTTAAAAATATTAATATTTTAATTATTAGAAATATTGTACCAATAAAAAGGAGACAAGTCAGCACAAGAGTTTCTTAATATGGGGCGAGAGTATCTCAAACAAGAACCGGTTCTTGTGTCTCTTTCCTCTTTTTCATTTTTTCTAATATTTTTATACTAAGAACCTCTTTAAGAACCCACCGTTGAAGCTGCCCTAATTAATCTTTTCTTTTGCAACAGATACTAATTAAAATTATTATGCTTTAGTTTATGAGCACACATACTAATACATGCTAAATCATGTTTGTTTTGTTTTTATTTATGCCAATGTGGACATGTGTCTGCAAGGTGGTGGGTTGTAGTAGGGCGAGTTTGGGAAAGGGGACTCAAACCTCTAATTCGGGTTTGATCTTTTTCTTTCGCTGTTATCAACACTTTTTTGGGAAATCTGTCAATTGAGGTTTGCAAGGTGGACATGTGTCTGCAAGGTGGTGGGTTGTAGTAGGGCGAGTTTGGGAAAGGGGACTCAAACCTCTAATTCGGGTTTGATCTTTTTCTTTCGCTGTTATCAACACTTTTTTGGGAAATCTGTCAATTGAGGTTTGCAAGGTGGACATGTGTCTGCAAGGTGGTGGGTTGTAGTAGGGCGAGTTTGGGAAAGGGGACTCAAACCTCTAATTCGGGTTTGATCTTTTTCTTTCGCTGTTATCAACACTTTTTTGGGAAATCTGTCAATTGAGGTTTGCAAGGTGGACATGTGTCTGCAAGGTGGTGGGTTGTAGTAGGGCGAGTTTGGGAAAGGGGACTCAAACCTCTAATTCGGGTTTGATCTTTTTCTTTCGCTGTTATCAACACTTTTTTGGGAAATCTGTCAATTGAGGTTTGGCCCAATTGATTTACATGGTAGTCAGAAATGTAAGTGGTCTGGCTACTCGAGACAAATAGTCGGAAAATATCCCAAACTCGGTACCTCTTTAATGGTAACTCTTTGAAAATAAAAGGTTCATCATATTTTACTAAGACCGACCGGATAACCGATCTGGTCTATTAAACAAAAATAGAAAAAAAATGTGGACATGTGCATGATTGTTCATGTCATTTGAGGTTTTCGTATGATAAATTTATCGATATATATATAACAAAACTACAAAGGTATTGTTTTTTGGACAGAAATCTTCATACATGAATTATCAACCGTATATATTGTGGAATTAGTACTTTAGTTATCTTTTTTAATACACTTGTTTTCTATTGATACACGTTGAAATACATCGCACTTTAAATATAGTTACTACGAACTCCTTACATTGTAATAAAAAATAATTCATATTATATACCAATTCATGGTGATCCACTTTCTATCTAATGGAAGTAGTTTTTGATGTTTGAGACGACAGACTTCGAGTTTTTCACTATAATTTTAATCATAGTTAACCATTATAAACATTTATAGTTGTAAAAATACATGGGTTGTCATTAGTTTTTTCAGATTCTGAAAATTAGTATGAACTTAGGTGAGAGATCATTCACTTAAAAAATATTTATAATGTGCATATATTTCTTTGTTTTAGACACCAACTGGCGTATATATCTATGCAAGGCTATACATACATACAGTATATATATGAGATGTGTAACGTTGTCACATGGGCCGGTTACTTTTTATTTTTCTCTTTCGTTAAACCTTAACTATCCATTTGTGCCCGCACAAACACAAGATAATATATGTGTTACGACTTGCGACTAAATTAATATTTTTAACAAACCAACCATCAAAAACAACGGGCCAATGCTATCGAAATAGATAAATAAATAAATAAATAAACAAACGGGAGATATGAGAAAGGAGACGAACTCTTGACTCAGCTTCATGTGTTGATTCCTAGCCATGTGCACTGTGTACCTACCATATTTTAATACAAACTTATACAATAAAGAATGGGATTTCTATGAGATAACGTAACTCTTGTAAATACATGTTACCGTATCTATGAATTGGTATATGGATAATGTTTTATTAAGCTAGAATAGTGGGTTCAATATAGCTAGTCGTCAAGTAAATATACTATAGTTATCTAGTTTTGATCAATATACCGAAAATATTTGTCTTAAGTATTATATATTTGATTGTACAAACTTACTTATATATATAGACATACATACGCTTGTCAGATTATCAGTTAGATTCTCTTCATCATAACACTCTCTCTATCTCTCTCTCTTCTCTGTCCGACACACTCTCTCTATCTCTATCTCCTCTGTCCGAAAGTCACCTAAATGGCATTTTCTCGGCATATACCTGACGGGAAGACCGACGCCACTGAGGTCCCAACTCCGCCGCCGAACTGCTGCGTAACGTGCCTTGCAAGACTCATCAGAAAGCTGAAGAGAAAAGGGAGGTTATTGTTGGCTACGACGGCTCGTAGACAAGGGGGATCGTTGCAATGTCGGTACGACCCAATGAGCTATTCACTAAACTTCGACGGAGGCGCGTGTGGTTCACTTCCCGATGATGAAGATTATTACTATCGGTTCTATGCATTTTCTTCGAGATACGTTACTACTATTAATACTATCAAGAAGAGACCATCACTTTCTCGTGAATCCTTCTCTACCGCTTCACATGAATTCGTGTAATCTAGTAATTTGTCATTTGACTTCTTTTTTTTGTTAGCAACAAAACAAAACTAATTTTGCTTATTTGTATTTGGTCTTTTAGTTTCTTAGATTTAAATCTATCATTTATTTTTATTAAATGAAATGTACTAAGAAAATGATATTCATTGTTAGTTTGGAGAAATTATTCTTTTTTTTTATAATGGAAAATAGATTTCATTAATTTCAATATAATGAACTGAAACTTGTAGCCAAGTATTTTTTGTTATTAATCGAGGGTTGGTGTAAGTAATGTGTACATGTGACTATGTGAAAATAGTAGAAAACCGATTAAACTAAAAAAAGAAATTAACTACATATTTTGGTAATAGTGTTTAGCTGTTTATTAGACGTTCCTTCCGTAAATAATCAAACAATTTGAGGAAGTACATACCAGACGCAACGTTAGCGTCACTCACTTCATTTTGGTTTTGGGTGGACTAATGCACGCGCGTGTTGGTTTCGAAACACGACAATAACAAAAAATAAGTTTTAAATACATAATACAGTTCTATGCAATAGTACACATATAATTTAATTTGTAACACTCGAATCTGAAGCTTTAGAACATTTTAATTTTATAAAATGCAAATAATATTTTTCTGAAACTTGAATCCTGAATTTAGTGTAGAATGTTTTGTAATTGCTTGACCAACCATCCATTGGATTGGATGGACCAAATCTTTTCTGTGCTATTATTTCCTTTTGGTAAAATTAGGTTAGCGCGTTTAGGTATTCGAATTGGTTCCGATTCGGTTATATTCGCTTTTGATTTTTTTTTCAGTTTTAGGGTTTATGAACCATATAGATACCGTAAAAAATCAGTTTGGTTATAGATTTTATAATCCATTCGGATAAGTTTTTTATTATTCTCGGATATTTAGATCGATATCTTTGAGTATTTTTGAATATTGGGTTCTTTTTGGAAACTTTTTTAGGTATGTATGGTATTTTGGGACTTACGTACTAATTAACGAAGGAAAACTTTACTTACGGACTTACGTACAATATATTTCACTTAGTAGATGATAAATATGACCTTTTGTTACTTAATCTAACCAAATATAACAGTGATTTAAATATAAAATATAAAACTTATTAATTGTATAGAAAAATACATAAAAATGGGAATCCGTGTAAGCCATAGTGGAAGGCGATGCATGTTTGTGAGCGACTCGAGACAAATTCGCCGAACCCTAGTTTCGTAGTCTTCTACTTCTAGGGTTTCTTCTTTTGACTACTTGCCGTAACTTTTTAATTAGACGGTAACGATATTCGCATGTTACATCGCATGAAATTGCGAGCCACTCGAGACAGGAAAGAAACGTATTAGACACAACATTTTTAACTCATTAGACACAAAGCCCCCAAATTATGATACACTAAACTAGTGTATTCGATTTATAGACCGGTCCAAACCAAATTGACTGGTTAGATTACTAAATACTTTCTTTATCCTCTTAATACAAGCTATATACCAAAAAGGTTATGGAGAACACATGAATATATATAATGATTCTTATTCACCAATTTCCATTTTACATCTACAAAGAAAAGCATCAAGCAAACCCTTTTCGACTACCTTTTCCTTTTGGATGACGCTGCCAAAACACAAATAGAAGTATAGAACAATGCTGATTTTTTCAACGTATTTTTGATTCATGGCTCAATATAGCTAGTGAAAGAGTTTCCTCTCAAGGAATACGTTTTAGAAAAGTCAAACCAGTGAATCTCATTTCTGGCTTGTAACCATTTTAACTAAAGGATATATACAAAATGGGTGAAAGCTTTTTGGGCCAAACGTACATCTGTGGATCCCATTTCAGGCCTTTATATGACTTTATGCGAAAGTGATAGCTCTGACTCTGAATCGGCTTTTTATAAAAAAAAAAAAAAGAGATTTTTCTTTGCAGAGGTCAAAAGATTCTTTTGTTTTTTTTTTTCGCGGAAATTATTGATAACAAATCAGATTATATTGTCTGTGAGAAAAACATTCGGACTGAATTGGTGAATTTTATATACAACAAACTGATGATATTCATAACTAAGTCGAACATTCAAAGAAGATATCGAAAAGACAACCATCGAGCAATAGTAGACCATTCTGGTTTCTTTCCATAAAAATTGTTACTTGGTAGTTGGTACTATAATAAATTTTACATTATGCAGATTTCAATTCTATATATCACAAGTAACAATTTTTATTGATCCGATTTTGAGTTAGTATTACATATTGATTAGTTTTTGAAATAATTAATATTATGTAGGACGATAACATATATATGTATAACTCCTAATTCCGAGTCTTATTATTTTTTGGAAAAATTCGAAAATAAAAATGTTTTTTTTTCTAAATTGTTTATATAAACATTATTTACTTAGAATCGGTGAAGTATGTTTTATATTAATTAAAACTCTATTATACCCTTAATTCTAAAATTATGGATATAAAAATAAAAATATCTACACAAATACAAAACCTCTAACTCATTTAGAGTTTTCCCTAAAAAAAAAAAAAATACATATCTGAGTTTAAAAAAAAACACATATCTCGACAACTAATAAACCCTTTTTTTTGTCCTCCCCTTCTCCCCTTCTTCGTTAACCTCGATGCTTCTCCGCCGGCAGTCTCCTCCTTATTCTCCTTCGTCGTTTTTCTTTCAATTTCTCGCCATCTTCTCCTGTCGCCATCTTCTCCGTTTCGTGAACGAGAGCTCGTGTGGAACCTTTTCTTTCTGGCGTAACAGATCCCGACTGACCCTGAGCTTGAGTTGAAAAGATCACAGATCCCGGCTGTGATTAGCACACCGCTGTACCAGCAACACACTGTGCTAAAGACGAGATTGCTGGCTTTCCCAAATTCATTCGTAAAATCAAAATCGAAGGGCTAGAAGCGCTCATCTAAGGTACAATTGATTCACGATTTGTATTTTTTTAGATTGGATTAGCTTCACTTCTGTTTACAAGTATAGCAGTGATGATAGTCATGCTTAAAACCTTAGTTATAACGAGGTTAGTGTTAAGAAAACCCAAATTTAGTTCCTTTGATTCTAAAAAGAGTTTGTCTCTGTTCAATGAATGTTTCAAACGCTTGGACCAAAGTCGGATTTAGTACCAAATGAGATTCAAACTAAGACGTATCAGGAATCCTTAGTCCTCAGTAATTTGACAAAGTTCAACGCAGCTGTAAGATGTTTAGTGAAATATCCAGACCAACTATTTGTGATATTTTTCATACATATCCAATGTGAATTGATGACTAGGATGATTAATGAATTTAATAGATTTTATTTCATTGCTCTTTGATCTTCTAATTGCAAGCGGAAGTTTATGTGATCATGATCATGGAAGAAGGCCACGATATACATAATATGAATATATTTTGTTAATCATTTTATGAATCACTGTTTCCCATAATCCCATTCCACTTTATACCATAAATCGCTATCTTTCTTTGGTCGTCCCCACTGTTACACTTAGCATACATTATTTCAAAAATAATTTTCGTTTTAAAAGTCTTGTTTAAACTCTGTAGATAGACTCTAGGATCTGTTATCATGAATTTGATGTAGATAATAATAATGCAGCTAATTATAAGTATTTGAAGTTCATGTTCTTGCGTTCCTTTGTGTGTGTTGAGGCGAGATTAGGTTATGATAAACTAGTTAAGATAGATAATGAGAATACTAAATCAAGATCACCATTAGTTATGATAGATAATTAGAAACTTTCAATTCTCATCCTCATTGTTCTGTTTTGGTGTTTAAATGTTTTGGTGCAGGCATGGGAACAAAGTATCCAAAGCGCCTTTTCAAATATGGAAGTGAGCCGGAAGTAGACAAGATAAACAATACATGTCGAATGTCTATCTTAGACAGAATCAAGGAAGCATTGCCAAGCGAATATGATACAGTAAAGAAAGATCCTACCTTTGCACATGTATTTGCAATACATGAAAACGGTTTAGGCTATCGTCGGTTGATACACAGCCTGATGTGTAAGCAGTTTGGTAACAAAGAAAAAACATGAACTCTGGTTTGTGTGGAAATAAAACCACTTAGATTTTCCCTGCAAGAATTCTACGCGGTTACTGGGCTCAAGGTCGCAGATGATGGTAGATGTGAGTTAGAGAAATGGAAAGATGATCAGGGGTTTTGGAGTAAGTTGCTAAAGAGAAAAGAAAATATTTTGCATAAAGAGGTTGATGAATGTGCACTTAGGTGAAGCTGCTGGTTGGGAGGAGGTGGATAGACAACGATTTGATTTATATTTGTGTGATAGTTGGTTTGATAAAGGCCAAGGATGAGAAGAAAATATATTCCGCTCAAATACATCAAGTTAGTGATGGATCTTGAAAATGTTCGGACTTACCCTTGGGGTCTTAAAGCTTTTAAGAGTTTAATCAAGTCTATCACTAAGAAAAGAAACGATTTGACGAAAGTCAGAGGCTATGGTTTGGATGGTTTTTCAATATGCATTCAAATCTGGGCTATGGAATCAATTCCGGTCATTGGAGAATTGTTGGGAAGAAGATTAATAAAGAATTGACCGCAGCTCCTCGATGCTCTAATTGGATAGGTGCGGACGAGTCATCATATGACGAGATCATCCTACTAGAAAAGACATTTTACAAGAAAGGTTAGTTTAACATTCTCTTTTTTTTATAGAAATGAAACATGAAACTATGTTTATACTTAGCTGTAGTTAGTCTTGTAATGGGTGTTATATTCAAATTAGAATATTTGTTTGTTAAATTGAGTTAGATATATATATATATGTTTGGTTGTCTGCAAATTTAAATACTTTTGACATCTTCATGTTCTTGGTTGGTGTCAATCCTAAGTTTTAAATTCAGTTTGGAATTTTGTTGTTAAAATCAGGTTAGATATATATATATGTTTGGTTGGTCTGCCAAATTTAAATACTTTTGACATTCTCATGTTCTTGGTGGTGTCAATCCTAAGTTATAAAGCCTATTAGACAATCAGTACATAACTCATAAAATCCTTAAGGTCCACCGGTTTATTTAGCTTGGTCGTAATATTTATGAAGTTATGTTTAATTTTAATTTCTAACACTTCTGTTTAATCTATTTTACTGTAGGATGATGCTTTATCCATACATTTCTATCACTGGAAATTTTGATGTATTTGAGACTTTAGAAATTTCGATGGCCTGATGAAATCAGAGATGTAGAAGTGGATAAGAAACCACTCCCACGAGCAATCATTTTCTGTATCAGCAATTCCAAATGCGATTGGATACAAATTAGAGTTACCATCAACAGTTGTAGGAACTAGCAGAACTCCTTTGTATTTGCTTTTCAAAAACGTTCCCATCAACTAAACAATGACCTTCCGAATTGCCTTGTAGAAACCTCTTATTGATTGACCAAAAGAAATAAAAAGATATTTGAATCTACCATCACAATCAATTTCATAATTCGTATGCGTACCAGGATTCGCTTCTTCTAACATGTGCAAATATTTTTGGTATTTTGCCAAAACTTTCTCCGGGATTCCTCGAACTTCATTAATTGCATACTCACGAGACTCCCAAGCTTTGGAAATAACTCAGCTCGTATCCATAGTCTGTTCGAATAATATTAATGATATCATTCGCTTTAGGCCCTTCCTTCACACCCTCATAGTTATGCATAATTGAAGATGCCCAATTGTTCTTCCTGAAGGTGTCCTACAGAATTTTGTTTCTTCGAAGGGGCACATGTATGGTTGCCCACAACTTGTTGATTTTGAAATATTAGGACCCCTATAAACACTCAACACGAAGACTCCATTTGCAAACCCTATCTATTGCAGCGTATACACCATAGTCTTGTATCAGACTTCGTTAATCTTGTAGTCGCAGTTATACTTCATCGCATAAATTTCAAGAGTTGCTTGTAAAGCCTCCTTGCTACTGAAATATTGCCCCCTAGTTACCATTGAATCTTCCACCTTAGAACCAACTTCATCACTGGATTTAGCATCATTAGATTTGTTGACGAAATCATCATTCGGCTTATCTTCATTCACCAATATTGTTGCTGGGTTTTCAGGAATATTACCATCATCGTCACCATCACTTGGATCACTTGACTCCTTATTCAAATCAAAATTGACTCCACTCTTGCAATCGTCGGATATACCTTTGAACGTCACACATAACCGTATAGTATTTTTGCTTTTCGAATACGCAACTAAATTTTTCATTTGTCGATCATTCACCATAACAACTGGTGGAGAATCAAAGCTAAGATATGTGGGTAAGTAACTGAATTCCACATCAACTTCACTTTGTTCTATTCCAAAGTCTTCTGAAACCATCATCTTCAACTCTTCAAGAGTTGTGGTGGATTGCAAAGTAAATAATCTAGTACGTTTTTCTTCATCAACAATAAATCTCCATTCTTTTTGGTCATACAATCTCCATACACCACAACTTACAAATATTTGCAGCATATTGATCAAAAACTTGAAAACTTTTGAAGAACTCGTGGCAAAGGAGGGAGAAGAAGAGAAGAGGGGAAATTTTTAGGGTTAAAAATCGATTTTAGAACAAAGAGAAGGGACATTCGATTTTTAAAATTTTCAAAATATGTATTCTAAACTTTTTAGAACGTAATCAAAACAATAAATATGAAATCTAAACATTATCTTTGAATTTCCATAATATAGTTTTAGTTTCCTTATTTTTAGATTCTCGGTTAATATGTTTAAGGAAATCTAATTTTTTCAGAATACACATTAACTCCGTAGAAAATGTATTCTAATTTTTTTAGAACATAGAGTAAATGTAGAATACGTATTCAAAACTTTAGAGTACGTATTCTAAATTTTGCAGAACAAAGAGAATTCGTAGAATTCGAATTCTACGTTTCGTAGAATACGTATTCTAAACATTTCAGAACAAATATCTGTTCTAAATTTTTCAGACATGTACAATGTGTAGAATACGTATTCTAAAGGTTTTAGAACAGACAAAAAATTCAGAAAATGAATTCTACACTTTTCGGAAGATCTAAAAACCTATTTAAATGCGACCAAATCAAAAAAATGTTTTCACTAAATCTTCTTAAAACATGTCTATCAACACGTTTTTGTGGTTTTTTAATCTTAAAATTGTCAAAATTTTGATATAGGGTAGAATTGTCCAAAGTGACAATTTATAAATTAAGGTGTATATGGACAAAACTTTTTTTAAAACTCTTTTATTTCTAATTGTCCCTTATTTTTTTACAATGAGTGAGCCTCGAGATCACAAATTCAAAAAAAAAATTGACGAAGATTGTTTCTTTATTTAAAAAATAATAATATGTGGACCAATTGTTGAATGAAGAAGATTGTTTCCTTACAACACAAAGTCAAAATATCCATTTTCACAGTTTTATTATCTACACAAATTAAACAACGAAAGTTTTCCCATACGGCCGTACCAATGTTTTTATTCCAAATTTGAGTCTTTCAAATCACGTACACTTCATAGGAACACTCCAAGTTGTGTTCTTAACTTGTTCAGATAAAGACAAATACTTTCTCCAGTCATCAAGAACAAGATTAAGATCATGAAGCTTCTTCTCTAATCCAATACAACAATTAGCATGCATAGTACACACCAAATTTATGTCTCTGCTCGTCTGACAAAACCCACCAAAGTAAACAGTATCAAAGAATCTCATTTGGATTCCAATTTCTGAGACTAAGGCCTCGTGTTTGATTTTGTTGAACACATCTTGGTCATGTAACTCTGGATAATCTAGACGAGATTTGTACCAAAACTTGTAGAACTCGATGCTTCTGTGGTTTGATTTCACGTAAGTGAAGCCTCCATTTACCCAATTGTCTGAGTCATTAGGATCACCGAAGAATCGATCACAAGCCATCTGGAAATCTCCATCTGGATATAGCCGAGGAAATGGATCTCGAAGCCACATTATATCTGCATCCTAAATAATTAAAAATAACATCGTAATATATTATTTGAATTTTTAAAATAAAAGATACTAGCATTGGTAACCAATTGCTAGATTTAATGTTTGTCTTTGATAAGTTGGTAACCAATGAATCAATGCTAAATATAATTCTAGAATAATTCTTATGACGTGTGAAGGTTAGGTATTGTTACCATTTAAGGCAGGTATTCTTACAATCTAAGACATTTATAGAATTGCCAACCGTAACGAAAATGGAAATTTTTAAACTTTAGTCCATTAATTAAAATGGGTGAGCCTTTCAACTAAGAGACCAACTTTAGTTGGTTTGGTGGATACAATGTTAGTTGTGAATCTTGTGATATTTTCTCTCTTTTTGTAACTGGGCCTTGTTTGTTTAATGTAAAAAAAAATTCTTAAAGAATTGGGTTTTAAAATATATATTTACATAAATTTTGTTACGGGTCACGTGCTACTGCAAATGTACTCATCTTCTAAGCATCAGTTCTAGATAAATTTCTTGATCAAAGATTGATTCAAAAGGATTGCTAGAAAGGAAGGAAATTGAGATGGATGATGAAGATGAGTACCGTGAAGATGAAGTTATATCCCATTTCTAGCACTTGTGTGAGAAGCTCGATTCTTCGCCACATCATTTTGAGGTAGTCAGGAGTTGCAAAGAGTTTTTCACCGGAGAAATCAGTCCCTGTGGTTTCTAAATAGTAGCAATTAGGGTGAAGTTGTGAACAGCGATCAAATGCCTTGGAATCCAAGCAAACCACAACCACATGTTGAAGTAGCTTCTGTGTTCCTTGTCCGATATGAAAACTCTCAAGAAATAGATCGAACAGAGAGTTTGGCTCTGCCCATGCTTGGTTCAACGTAGTTACAATAACTGTTCGATTCTCTGTCGACGCATTCTCCAGAACTTCCCTAAAACTGATCGATTTTGTTCTCTGAAAGAAGCCAGAAACAAATCTATATATTTGATTCAAAAACTCGTACATAAAGAGATCAAACCCATTTCAGACAGAACACGGATCGAGACATATACATGTGCAGATCAATGCATATTGGTAAATAATGACTCACTGTTTGTGGAGAAGACGAAGAGGTGTGATCGAGTAAAGGACGAGGAGAGCTGAGATTGTGTACATCGAGCTCTTGACGAAGAGGATAAGCTGTTTTGTAAATAAGAAGACATGAAGCAGCTAAACCTAGAATTAAGACCAGGATTCTCTTCACTACTTTTTGTCCGATCGCAGATCTCAAATCAAGAAAACTTGAAGGGGAAGAAGAAGAAGAGTTCATGTGTTCTTGAGGGGATTAAAAGTGTTTCTCTCGTTTTTCTTTGTTCTTCCCTCAGTTAATTTTTGTCGGTTCTAATAATTAAGTATAAAAAGACATCACTGGCGGTTTTGTTTACATTATTTATTTATTTGTAGCAAGGATTTTTTATGAATGAATTTTTTTACCAAGTCTTTTTCCAATTCTTGTTTTTATTAGAGTAGAGAATCAAGAGAAAACACCAATTCCAAATTATATATTAACTGGTTTATAAATATATACAAGGGATAGAGAATCGTGTACGAGTATTAAACCGTGAATACGTACTAGTCAGATGATGGAAAAAAGTGTAGAAAAAGACTTGGTGGATGAGAGAAGGACAGAGAGAAACTTAATTGTTTTTCTTAAATAAAAATGACAATCATAATATTTTATTTAATAACAATGATGTATACAGTAATTAGTGTCCTATGTAATAGCTTAATTAGAAAGAAAAAAAAAATATCTGGCGAATCCACCATGTATAATTTCATAATTTGGAACTGACTAATATTTTCAAAGAGATTAAAGAAAACGAGTCATTTTCACGAAACTATACCACGAAACTCTGCACAATTCATTTCGAATACATGATAATAATAGTCTTCATAACCCAACTAAGACTTTCATCTCAGAATTCACCCCAAATATTTAATATATCCTAATTGAATGACAATTAGTAATTGTTCTTCCATGAAAGTGACAACAAGTGGTTTTTTATTCTGTTTCCATCATGCTCACGCTGTTTTCGGGTACTCGTGGCTGCCGTTGTATTTTAATTTCGCCCCTTTATTTATTTTATTAAGACTATTTACAATGGTTAATTTTTATAACACCCAATGTTTCTCTTTTAACACTTCACATCGTCTTCTCTTTCTTTCACCTCGTTATTCAACACTCATTATTTAACACTCATTTACAATGATTTTGTTTTTAAAAAATTACAATACCCTACCCTACTATTTTATATCATATTTTTTCCTATTTTTTTATGTTTTTATTTTTTGTGATTACATATTATCTATAACAGTTAATTATCGATTAAAATTAAAATAAAATTATTATGAATTATATAATTTTGTGAAATAATTTTTGTTTTTTCTCAAAAAAAAATACAGGTAATAAAAATGAGAAACTACAATGACAAAAGAAACTACAGGTAATAAAAACAGAGATAGTTATTATTAAAGTACATACAATGACTAATTGAAAAACTACAGTAAAAAAGACGAGTTTTTTTTTCAGTATCCAAAACAAAAGAAACAAGTCTCTACTTATAAAAAATGAAAAATGATGAATTTTGATATAAAAATTATATATAAATTATTATAATTATTATAAAATAATTAATGTTAAATAGTTGAGATAGAAAAAAAAGTGAGCATCCAGTTATTTTGCTCCACATGACCTAATCTATATTTTTGTCCAAAAAAAAAAAAATATAACCCATTAATTATTTATTTTCATCCAATTAAACTCTGCCACATTAGACAAGAGCACCTCATATTTTGTTTTCAACCGTGTTAAATTTTATCAACACAAGAACTTGCCACATCGTTTTTTTTTTCTTTCAACAAACCATTGCAAACTTATCAACTGTTGATAACACTAGATAAAAATACCCGCGCTACGCTGCGGGACTTTATTTAAATTATTTATATTATATTTATTAATTTAATATATTTTGTTTTTATAAAAATGTATGTTTTAGAGAAAAAAAATATAGAAACAACTACAACAAATTATTATTCTTGTAATAAAAACATCTACGAATTAATTTTGGGCAATTCTCATCAATACCATTAAAATAAGTTTATTTTCCAAAAATACCATAACAAGTTTTATTTTTCAAAAATACCAAAAAAAAAATTATTTCTAAAAATACCACAAAACTAAAACCAAACTTTAAACCCTCAAAACTAAACCCTAAACCCTCAAAACTAAACCCTAAACCCAAAATACTAAACTCTAAACTCAAAATACTAAACCCAAACCCAAATATTTAAATTACAAACCCTTATAATTCAGTTTTTAGTTTTGTGTTATTTTTGGAAATAAAAATTTTTAATGGTATTTTTGGAAAATAAAACTTATTATGGTATGTTTGGAAAATAAATTTATTTAGTGGTATTTGAAGGAATTTCTCATTAATTTTCTAGTAGTGTCATATCTGAAATCATTTCTTCAATGCTTATACCTCTCTTTATTGTATTTTTCTCTTATCAATTTTTGTGTAAATTAATTCGTTTTGAACTCAACTTCTTTTTTTCTTATTCACTTGAACTTAAGTTATTTTGCAATATTTTTTTCTAGTTTATTAAAATTATACATGATAATTTATTTCCTAAATATTGAAATCATATAAAAAACACTCTCTTTTACAATAACTTTATCAAAATTTTACCAAAATAATATTTTTTTAGGAGCACGAAACTCTGAATCCTTGATCTTTCTTACAACGATTTCACCAGTTAAATATTTTTTTTTATTTCTGTTATTCTTTGTTGTATCTCAATTTCTCAGACAACAATATCTCCAGATTTATCTTGAGTCTCTCATAAATTGTACCAATATCATAAGGTAAACTCTTTTTTTTCAATGACTTTGATGGACATATTCCAAAATCTTTTTGCGAAATATGATTTTAACAAACTTTGGATCTCACATATTAGATTCCACTGGAGTTCTGCTTCGTTGTCTTTCTTACAACACTCTAACTGGTGTGATCTCTGCTTCGTTGTCTTCTTTATCTCTGCTACAAATTTTTGGTCTTTCTAAACAACAATATTTTCGGTTCGCTCCAAAAGAGGTCCTCTTGAGTTTTTGATCTTTTCAAATTTTGCTTCTAAACAAAAAATCTCACACTCAGAGAGTTTCAAACTTTAATATTTGCTTTCAATTCGAATTAATAGTTTAGCATAATTTTGACATATTTATGTCCTATAATAGATTCTATAGAGGAGAAAACTATATGTTCTATGTTGTAAATATTTTTTAATAAGTATTTTCAAATATTTTTATTGATTCAATGTTAAATTTGTATAAATGACATTAAAAATAGAAAATAAATAAAATAGACGAGAAATGCAATTATTTTCTAATAATATTTTCTAAAAAATCTATATCACACTTGTTTTCATTTTTTTATAAATTCAAAATTATTTATTCTCACCAACAATCTCACATGCAGAGAGTTTCCAACTTTAATATTTGTTTGTAAGAGCTTGAGACGTTATTTCAGCTCAAATTAATATTTCAGAGTGATTTCGACATATTTATGTCTTGAAACATATTTTCTAGATGAGATAAAAATCCGTTCTATAGTTGCAAATAATTTCTAATGTTTTTTCTTAATAATTATTTTTAATTATTTTTATTAATTCAATGTTAAATTTGTATATATGATCTAAGTTTTTTTTTTAATTTATATATGACTTAGTTAGGATTTTAATAAAAATAATCAGCTAATTGAATTCAATACATTCTATTATTGTTTTTAAAACATCAAATAAAGTTTAAATCTAGCTAAATATAATTAATCAATTATATATGATGTGGAGAGGTGATGTGGCAAATAGAATATGATGTGTATTATTTAAAATGTTTTTATTGGTTACATGTTTTAAATGAAGTGTCAGCGTCACAAAGATTTAAAAAACTGATGTGTTAAACAATGAAATATCTAAGGACTATTAGTGTATTGATTTATTAACTGTTGTTAAAATCACCATTGCACTTAGTCTAAGGGAGACTAAGGGAATGAGGCAACTAATTCTCTGATAATGACTAGACTAGGACACGTCGAATTCCGAATGCATCTCCGATGGAGTATTAAGTGCCGGCGAAACAAATTAAAAAGAAATGATATATACTCCGTATTATATAGTAGTTGATCAATTAGTGTATTAAGACTAGTCTAACTCGAATACCGTTTACCAAAAAAATAAAAAGACTAGTCTAAATAAAACTCTGTACGATAAAACATTTTGATTTTTATCAGAAAGTTAGGTTTGAGCTTTTGATTTATGAAATCTTGTATAATTGGCTAAAACTCCTCATCAAGTGGTTTTAGATTATTAAATGGGTTTAAAAAAGGGCAATTCTCATCAATACCACTAAAATAAGTTTATTTTCTAAAATTACCATAACAAGGTTTATTTTTCAAAAATACCACAAAAAAGTTTTATTTCCAAAATTACCACAAAACTAAAACTAAACTTTAAACCCTCAAAACTAAACCCTAAACCCTCAAAACTAAACCCTAAACCCTCAAAACTAAACCCTAAACCCAAAATACTAAACCCTAAACTCAAAATACTAAACCCAAACCTAAATATTTAAATTATAAATCCTTATAATTCAGTTTTTAGTTTTGTGGTATTTTCGAAAATAAAACTTTTTAATGGTATTTTTGGAAAATAAATTTTATTATGGTATGTTTGGAAAATAAACTTATTTAGTGGTATTTGAAGAAATTTCTTTTTAAAAAATCGTGGTATCTAGACATTTTCTAATTCAAACTCAAACTCAAAATCATATCTTAGGACGATAAATCGTTGATGATATGTATTTAATCATTTTTGGTTGGATATCTTCATTATATATATATATATATATATATATATGGGCAATTCTCATCAATACCACTAAAATAAGTTTATTTTCCAAAAATACCATAACAAGTTTTATTTTCCAAAAATACCATTAAAAATTTTATTTCCAAAAATACCACAAAACTAAAACCAAACTTTAAACCTTCAAAATTAAACCCTAAACTCTCAAAACTAAACCCTAAACTCAAAATACTAAACCCTAAACCCAAAATACTAATCCCAAACTCAAATATTTAAATTATAAATCTTTATAATTCAGGTTTTAGTTTTGTGGTACTTTTGGAAATAAAACTTTTTAATGGTATTTTTGGAAAATAAAATTTATGATGATATGTTTGAAAAATAAACTTATTTAGTGGTATTTGAAGAAATATATTTATTTATTTATTTATTTGAATTTTAACTTCAGGGTTGGAACTTGGATAACTTCCAAGATAACTATTTTCATGTTATCATAAAATTAGATTTTTTAATTTCTTTATAAATTAACAAGATTAAAAATTAAGATTTGATTTTCATATAATATATTGCTCCATTTGTTTCAGTATATGAAAAACAAATATATGAAAATAAGTTGCTCTTCTTCAAAAAATACCATTTATATTTACTAAAAAAATTTAACTAATCATGAAAATATTGCATAATATAAATGCCATAAATTATCAAATATATTTAAATTTACATAGAAACTTGCAACATTATAATATAAAACAATAATAAAATCTTCAAAATATCTTATATGATAAAACATAAGGAGTATCATTCATTTTCGATATAATATATTTTAGTAACAATAAAATTATATATTTAAAACGAAAAAAAGTATTATCAGCTTTGAAAAAACTGGTTCAAATTAGTTCTTATAGATTGATATGTTCTGGTTAAGAGTTTGTCCTGTCATCAAAATCATTGTTTTCCTCTCCCGAATATTATATCCTCTTCTTTCTTCTTGGTTGCACCGTAGTTATCACATTATTACTCTATTAACACTTTAGTCTACAACATGCTATAAGGGATTTTCTTTTGTCTGTCATGTATATTATATACGAATTTAATGATTATTTAATCTAAAGGACAATGTTTTCAGTTGTTCAGTCGTCTAGCTATATGACCGATTCACCACTTTCATTAACAAAAAAAAAAAAAATCGCCATCCATCTGTTACCTACAATAATCCCACATTCCCATTTCCACACTATTGAAAAGTAAAATATAAATTAGAGGTTCACCTTCATAATTTCTTATAAGAAATTCTATGATAATTAGTTGAAATCTTTGATACTTTCAAATAAAATAAAAAAACACCTAGATTAAGAAACAATAACCGTCCAATAATCAACGAAACAATCTTAACGTACGAAACTAGTTTCATATATCTACTCGGACGGCCTTCAATAACCACACCTAGGCGGAATATTCCATTTAGTCTCGGATACGGTCGTGTTCAGTGACACATATCGTTTCCAATCTTCAAGAGCTGCCTTAAGATTATTCACTTTGTTGTCCAAACCAATACAACAATTAGCATGCATTGTATTGACCACATTGATGTCCCGGCTCGGCTGGCAAAACCCTCCAAAGTAAACCGTGTCAAAAAACCTCATCTTTAATCCGAGTTTCTCAACGTGATGATCATTTTTTATGATGTTGAACACATCTTGATCATGTTTACCAGGAAATTTACGACTCGATCTGATCCAATATTTGTAAAATTTTGAAGTTTTGTTGTTTGCCTTAACGTATGTAAATCCGGAATTCACGTGATTCTTTTTGTCTGATGGTTTTCCATTATAATCATCGCATGTTATTTGAAAATCAGCATCCGGAAAAAATCGGGGAAATGGGTCTCGAAGCCACAAAATATCTGCATCCTATATACAACAAACTTATCATTAATTTACATATAATTTATATATAGACACTTGCACAATCAAACGTACAAATTCACTAAAGCGAAAAAGATATGTAAAAAAAAAACCATTTTGGTAAAATAAAATATGAAGAACAATATAAATAACATTTTGGTAAAAAAGTTAGTGTAACTATGCAACCTTTTCTAATTGTGGTGACATCAAACAAAATTTTGGTCATAAGAGAAAAGAAATCTAATGTGACAACGATCACGGT
This sequence comes from Crucihimalaya himalaica, assembly GCA_004349715.1. Classification (NCBI taxonomy): domain Eukaryota; kingdom Viridiplantae; phylum Streptophyta; class Magnoliopsida; order Brassicales; family Brassicaceae; genus Crucihimalaya; species Crucihimalaya himalaica. The sequence goes on from SMJT01000029.1 coordinate 1,980,694, forward strand.
AAATATAGAGAAAAAAAAAACTAGTACTATTAAGTTTTTGTCAACAAATTTTTTTAATTACGTAACCTCTGTCGGTATATGGTTGACAATTAAACATCTATAACACACACACACGCGCGAACAAAACGTACAATCTTGAATATTAATGATTTCTTAATATTTGTATTGACTATGGTTCCTAATCCTCAAGACCTCAGTTAACCTTTACCGTCGAGTCCTAGCCACCCACGTCATATAAATGAATCAATATAATCAAGGAAAAGTCAACGAAGAAATTGGAAGTCAGAGGTATGCCATAAACAAAACAAAGAATCACGATAGTCAAATCTTAAACCCTCGAGGAAAAGTACGTAAAATCTAACAAAGGGACTATATTTTAAAGAAATCCTATATATTTAAACGGTACCTTGTTCTATATAGACGACATAAATATTTCATAAATTGAACATATCAGTTTTTGTATACGTTTATCGAATATTAATATTTTAAATGTACTAAATAATTTGTTTTACGATATTACCAACAATAATTTAACAAAAAAAAATACCACCAACAGTTTTCTCAATATTTAAATTATATAATTAGCAAATAGTTGAAAACTTTCATTGATGGCGCGTGAATTTATCTAAACTCAACGTGTAGAAATGGTTGCAGATATGAAAAATTACCCATAGAGAAAACATACTATTTAATTATGAATAAAATAAGAGAAGAAGATTGAGGTATTAAGTACCGTGAAGATGAAGTTGTACCCTAAACCAATAACTTGTCTAAGAAGATCCATTCGCCGCCAAATGAGTTTTAGGTAACCAGGAGTCATGAATCGGTTTGGCCCGGAGAGTTGGTCTGAATCCGTGGCGTTGATCAAGTAGCAATGAGGATGAACCTTTAGGCACTGATCATATGCCTTATTATCCAAGCAAATAGCGATAACATGCTTGAACAGCCTCTCCGTTCCTATTCCGGCTTTAAAACTCTCTTGAAACACACCGAACGTTGAGTTTGGTTCAGCCCATGCTTGGTTTAACGCCGTTATGATCACCGTGTTATCCTCCATAGCCGCATTTATTAATACTTTTTCTAATTCTGAAACCGGTTCCTTCCTTGGTACCTAAAAACATCAATAACATTTAAGAGTAATTAACATATCAACCTTACCGGAGTGTAGTTTTAAGACTAGAGATCGTTTTTTTTTTGTCAAGAAAAATTCTCTCTTTAGCTATGGAATATTGTAGATTCGAGAGAATAGTTTGATAAACCAAACGATATACATAAAATTTCATGTAAAACTTATGTATGTACATATATATGGTATATACTCACCGTTTCTAAGGAAGTCTCGTTTATGATTTTTGGAGAATAACAATCGTTATTCCAAGGAGACAACACCATGTTGAGTGGATTATTTGTAGATTTGTAGAATAATATACAAGAAAGTGTCACGGTCGTGATCAATAACACGACTTTAATCACGTCTCTCCCTCCGAACAAACCATCGGAATATATCACCGGCGGCTTAGATATTCCGTCTTTGACGCTAACTCCGGCGAACTCGTAGCCCAATGAAGAAGATTCGCCGTTCGTGCTCTTCATGGTTTTGGCTATGAATCCGTTTTTCCTTCTTTGTACGTGTTACTAATATAAGATAAGTAGTATGGCCGCCATTTAATAGTCTTGATTGAATATTATTTTTCTATTTAATTATATAACTTAAATTGTGAAGAAATTTGTAACGATTATTGTGATTGTAACTTATGGAGATATTTTTCCTTACGCATGGGATGTTTCCTTTGAATATCATATGGGATGTTTCCTTTGAATATCATGACCAAACCGGTTCGGTTTTGCTGTGTCTCGAAATGAGCATAACCCTACAAGTTAACTAAGAAAACCAGATAATATTCAATTTAAACAAATTTGGTTTTATTCAATTTAATTATAAAGAAAATATCAGTGGCGCGACGAGAAAAGTAAATGATTTTGATTTCTGACAATCACGTCCTAACGAACGGAGAAAGAACTTATTTGAATGATATAATTCACATTGGTCGATTAACGAGGAAGAAACTAGTGATTAGTGATTAATAAGGAAGAAACTAGTGATTATTAAACCAAAGTCTAGAAATACAATTCAATGATTCTTGGAAGACGTGATTATATCAAATTCCCTCCTATTCGAAACATGATTTATTGTAATAGGTGAATATGGCTTACGGTATGGGTATGTTCCGTCCCCAATTTGGTATAGTGTGCTACAAGTACAACAATGTCTCCTAGGAACTTTATCGGTTAATTATTTCCATTTAAACCGTCTGGTTTACAAGATTGAGAGACCGTATCGAAGTAATTACGTAAGTTAGCATTGAAAATGTCAATAATACGACGTTCAATTAATAAATCTCGAAGAAAAAAATGCAATTGTATATATACTCGTTTCAATTGGTCCTCTAGTTAAAATTATGTAGGAAAAAGTTGAAAATTGATTATAACATTGACCTCTTCTAAATAAATACAATCTCCGTTTCACAAAAAAATGTTGTTTAAGAATTTATTTTTTGTTTTAAAATAAGTGTCATTTTAGGTTTTTAATATAAAATTTGTTATAAAATGTCAAATTTAACATAAAATCTATAGAAAAATACTAAAAGTCATATTGAGTTTAGAGAATATAAAAGAAATTTTAATATGTTTTTTTAATTTGCGTGAAAAATGTTAGAATAACCGTTTATTATGAAACCGAAAGAGAAATCTCTCTTTTTCCGTAGATAATGTGAATTATTTATGCTCGAAAGACACTACACGAGTTATCTCGCGATACGATTTTGACGAATGAACGACCAAGTCCACGAAAGGTTATTTGCCAACTCAGCTCTACTCCTAGAGGCTCGAACAATTCTTGGCCAACATTCAAAAGAGAAATATACTTTGTAATATAGAGGACGTGGTCCCGTGGATATTCGTTTATAAAGTTTTAAATCAGCCAAATAAAAAAAGACAATTAAATTACAACTTAATTGAGGAATCTTGAGATGAAGTGATTATATCATGATCATGGTCTGATTTGTAGAACATCACACCAACTGTTATGAGATGGTCATGGTGTGATCACAATGCCAATCTAACCATCTACGTCATAGTCCTGATTGCAAAGTAGTTGCTGTGATCGTTGGAGCGGATCACATAGTCTTGACTGGGGTGAATGTTTCATTGAGTTGTGGCCGTGAATATGATCGAGCTATTGTTAATTAAACTTGATTATTGACCAAGCCAGCAACAGTTTCTATGGTATAATCTTAAATTTGGTATCCTTTATTCCCCTTTATCTGTAATTATTATACAGAAAAAAAAAAAAAAACTAAACATAAAAGACTTGTCCAACGTTTAAAAGGGTTTCATGAGGAACATGCAAGATAACACTATTCTCCCTACAAACCTTAGCAAGAAATGCATAAGCATAATCAATCGCAATCTTTTTTGGAAGCCATGATCCACTTCTTGCTTTCACCACAGTGTTTCCCATAATATGAACAACCCCCGAGTCTTTACAGGTCTTTAGAAACTCCAACTCATCTGTCTCCTCTTCCTCTATTGTGTTGTCCTGACTGAAACTCACCGCGTTATGTGGTGAGTCAGCGGGAACTATCGTATCTAAAGTTGATACGGTGTCGTCCACCATCGATGAGAACATATCCATGTTGTTATTGTTGTGGTTACTATTGTGGTGGTGGTTGTTGTTGTTGTTATGGATAAAGTCTTCTCTGGACTCTTGTGTATGGTTGACGGAATAAGCACTGCTGTAGGTGCTTGAGTTTGAAGCTGGCTCCATCATTGTTTCGATTCGAATGAATGAGAAGAGGCTATTCAACAATTTGTTTTCAAAATCGTCGTCTTTCTTGTGTAGATCTTTGTAACCATATCTGTTAAAAAAGAATTTGAGAGATTTCAAGGGTCTTAAAACTCTTTGTCTATAAAGAATATGAAAGTTACCGTGGACAGAAGACCTGCTAACCAGCCAGGGCTAGGCCGATCCGCAGACCAAAATCAAGTTTTGGGCTTAAATTCTAAAATCCTAGATGAAAACAGACTGGGCTGAATAGGGTATGGCTCAAAACCTCCCTGGCTGGGACAGTTTAGCCCATCAAACAACCCTCTTAAAGAACAGAGGAAAAGAAAAGGACAGTACCTGGCTACGCAGCGGAACATTCGGAATGTTTTTGGTCCGATTCTCTTCACAAGAAACCTCTCTTCTTCAAGGACGGTGTAAACCGGAAGGTACTTGACGCAGACAAAGACTACAACCGAATGAATCGCGGGGAGGTTGGTGATGAAGTGAGAGAAAATGTGAGGGACACCACTCGCTAATTCCGTGTAGACCAACCCGACCCCGGGGACACGGACAAGCCCGAGGCTGGGACCGAGACCGAGTATCCAGCTCATGGACACTTTGCTATGCATTTCAAACTCATATTTCTTGACTGTTGCGTAATGCCAGACTAACATTACGAGAAGAGAGATCGCTGCTATTATGAGAGGAACCCATCCTCCTTGATCGATCTTAAAGATCACAGCCGAGAAGTACGAGAATTCCAACCCGAGGGAAAGAACGGTGAATATAAGGACAAGTATCCAGTGGCAATGCCACACGAGCAGCATGATCAGCACCATTAGTAATGTGGTCACAAGCATCACGAGAACAACCGCAGTCCCTATTTCACAAAGAAACCAAGACAGTCAGATGAAAAGTAAGAGCGGGTTCATTTAATCAACGGTTTAAGATCATCATTATCATAACCTAAGACTCTTTTAGTATAGATTATCCAAAATTCTTATTTAAAAGTTCATATGATTATTAACTTAGAACGTTTATTTAACATTAATTTAACCAAAATGATTATTCTTGTGTTAACATTCTACATCTTACCGTAGGCATTTCCGATTTGGCTCTGATTCTTGAAACTAGCAGTGACAGCGATGCAGCCGAGCATGAGAATCCAATTAATATCAGGGCAATAGATCTGACCACGGAACTTCTTGGAGGTATGAACAATTTTAACTCGAGGAAAACATCCATGAGCTACGGCCTGCTTGATTATTGAATAAGTCCCTGAGATCGTAGCTTGGCTCCCAACTATTGCAGCTCCTGTCGCGACTACAAACATTGGCCAATATACACTATCTGTGGAGTCAAGCAAAAGAGAGGTTCAGTGTTTTGTAAGAGCACTATGTATGACTTCAAGACCAGTAAAGCTTTGGACAGGTTTTGGGACAAACCCGGAATAGATGCATAGAACGCGTCTTTATAATGATCCTTGTTATTCACAAGATACGCAGCTTGTCCGCAGTATGCTAGAAGAAGACAAGGGAACACAAACAATGTAAAGGCAAGCTGTATCGCTAGTAACGGGAAATAAGCAATGTCTGCGTATAACGCCTCTGTGCCTACAATTTTCAAGAAGAAACATTTAGAAATGGCTTTAAAATGAATCTCTTGGAGGTATAAAGGCATTATTAATTACCTGTTATGCTGAGAAGAATGCCACCGAGCGAAATCCAACCATCTTGACCTCGTCTTTTGAAGTACAAGTATATATATGTGGGCGAAAACGCTTTTAAAACGGTTGTGTCATGTTTGAAAATGTTGTATGCCCCAGTGGCTCCGATGAAGAGGAACCAAATAAGCACGATAGGCGCAAAGAGCCATCCGACTTTGTCTGTACCATAGTGTTGCATACTGAACAATCCTATTAAAATGATAATAGATACGAGCACAACGATATCTGCAAAACAAAAGGATAGCAGATATATAGGGTAATCTAACCGATGGGAAACCTGAAGTGACATAAGGAGCGGTGAATGTTACCGCTGCTCATTTTTGGTCTGTTGACTTTGATCCCACCAGTTGCCGAAAGAACTGTAAAAAGATGATTTTGTAAACTAAAAGTTTGAGTAAACCTGTCATCTTTTTGGTAAAGATAGCAAAGAAGCTTACCGGAGATGGCTGGAGTTAAGATACCATCACCGATCATCATACAAGTCCCGAGAAGAACAATGACCAGAAGAGCTCTCTTCCTCCACTGTTTACCCTCCAACCACTTCTTGGTTTTAGCAGCAAAAGACCCTTCAGTGGATACAGTTCGAATATAAGTCGTGAGATCCTCATCGCTCCGTTGCTGATTCGGGATTAGTTTCACTTTGGCATGTCTACAAAGTAGCGAGTAAATCGCTAAAGTCCCACCTGCAAACAACAAAGATCGATCCGAATGAATATTAACCATGGTACTACAAAACACGGATAAGCACGGTTTGAACCTTACCTTGACCATTGTCATTAGCTTTGCAGACAATGAACACATACTTGATGAGAGGTATAAGCAAAAGAGAGTAAATGATCAAAGAAAGAGCTCCAATAACATCTTCCGTATCATCAATTCCATCAGGGAACGTATTGTAAAACACATACAATGGAGAAGTCCCTAAATCTCCATAAACTATTCCTAGACTTTGAAAGGAGAGCCTTAGAAGCATCAACATTGATAATTCCTGATGAAAACAGAGACATTTTTATAAAAAAATCTCAACTTTCTACATTTCTCAATTTGAAATTGAATCATACCTTTTCTCCGTACATGTTCTTGAGCTTATTAGCTTCTTCATCCATGGGTTGATCAAGTTTCTTCTCTAATTCCCACATAGCTCCTATGTGTCTTTCTTCAATCGTTTGTTCTCCATCTGTAACAGAGGATTCGACCCTTTCCGCCATTTTTGAAACAACAGAAGTCGAAATTCCCCTCTAAACTGATTCCTTGGCAATCAAACTCGTCGAAGCCCTAGAATTTGATTACCATTAGGAGCAATTTTCGCCGGTGATGAGACCAAAAATTGAAACTTTTATTTTGTTCCAAGTAAAAGAATTGACTCGAGTTAAAACAGAGCAACTACTGTCGTACAACTCTGGTTATGAGAGAATTGGATAAAAAGCTAAACCAAACATAAAAAAAACCTTAAATTTTTGTAATAAAGGAGCCTTTTTTTTATGAAAATTCTTTTTGGACAAAAAAGAACAGAATCAGTCAATCAAATGATTATGAATTTATGATGATTACAGAAAGAAAAAAAAAAACCCAAAAACGAATCTTTAACAACTATTATGCAGATAACGCGAAAAGAACACGGTTTGAAGGAAGATGTTATTTGTTTTTCTTTTTTTTCCTTATTCTTTGTTTCAGATAAATAACAAAGAAAGACACAGTGACCAACAAAGAAAGAAGAAGAAGGGAGATCGATAGAACTTTTAAGTTATGAAGACGCTGACAAAACTGAAGATGAGTGGCAGAGAGAGACACGAGCAGTTAAACTCGAAATTTTTTTTTTCCTCTCTCTTTTTTTTTTGTGGTATATTCTTTTTTTTTTTAATTATTGCATTTACATTAATTGGAGATTGCGACATAGGATAGGATGATGATATATATATCCGACTTTCGATAAAAAGAATTAAATTCTACTTTATTCTATTTTCTGCCAAATAATCAGAATTTTATTATTAGATTCACTGTTTGGATATTTTTGTTTTTTTTTTTTTTGATCAAAAGGATATTTTTGTTTACTTTCTTTGTTTTGTGTGTATCGTTTCCAGTTTCCTGACGCACAACTTTTAGATGCATGTACCAGAAATTCAAGTATCATTATTTTTGTTCTTTTACAAAAGCGATGGCTCATAAAAATTGTAAAGCTGTGAAATATTAGATGTGTAGAATGTTTATAAATTTTGCTGGGTAAAAATTGTAAGACGCAATATAATCAAGTTTCACTAAGCTAAGGAAAAATATATTTTTATTTTAAAACTTTCGAACATGTAAAATTTGTGATGTCAAAGAAAAAAACATCTGAAATATAGACTTATGTTATCGTTTTAGAAAATTTAATTGATTGAAAAAAACAGTAAAACACCATGTTGTCAAAATACCATTTCAAGATTCTTTAGCTACAATGATTCAATAAATTGTTGTATACTGTTTGATATACTAATTAATTACCAAACAACACTAACTTATAGTTTGTTGACTATATGTGCTATGGAGTATTAGTTTACTAATATATTACATAATAGTTTTTTCATCCACAACATAAAATAAAAGTTTAACCTCAGATATTGATACAAAGACAACACTAACATCAATATTTAAATTACAAATTATGATATATTAATTATACAACTATTCGCAATATATATTACCCCTTGGTAATTTAGTATCCAGATAAAGTTTAACTATAATTATCAAATATTAAGGCCATTGACTCTAATAGTTTTTTAAATATATATATAGAAAAAAATGGATTTTTCTAAAAATTTATCATGGAATACGTGAATATATATTAATCCCTGTTATCTCCAAAAAAAGAGAACGTGCATGAGATTACGCATTTTATAGCTATATAAAACATTTTTATGTGAAACTTGCGAATAAACCCATTAAACTATAAAAGCTCTTTAAAAAAAAAAAAAAAACTATCGAAGCTATCAATATATCAAGGAAATTAATTTAATAAGCGTCGGTCGAAGACAGTACCCACGTTAAGAAACTGTCTTCTTGATCGGATCTATTAATAATTCTCTTTCTTATTTAACGACTGATGATAATGACAATACGTCTTTTTATTCTGCACATTTCTCGTTACTTAAGATTATATTATAATTGTAAAAGAGTACTATACAAATGAGGGGATGACGTACCTAGTGGATGTAAAAGATAAACTATGTACTATATCTAATAAATTCTGAGATTTGAAATTAAGAGTATTGAAAACAATATAAATCAAATTGTGAATACGAGTTACTGTTTGTTTAGAGATATAATTTATTTTCCGCTGCTGGGGTGTTATGACTTTTATATAGAAAAATAAGTTAATAGAAAATTGAAACATAACACTGTAAACGATTTAATTTAATATAAAAACATATCACAAATATTCTGGTTAATTTTAAAATTTGGATAGAAATGTATGATTTTTAATTGATAAATAGTCATTTGTATATGATGTTAAGATATTAAAGGTGTAACTGGTTGTATCTTCAGAAGCATTGAGTTAAATAAGATAGTTGGTGGTATTTTATTAAAATAATTACGATTTAAATTGAAAGTCGTTTAAAGATTATATTATACTCGTTTTTGTAATAAAAAGAAAAGAAAAAACACTGATTTAAAGCAATACTGTATATCATCACCAAACAGTGAAAATTATTCTAACTTCTAAATTCCATTAATTCAGCTCTGTTCTCTTATTTATCCTTTTCGCGTGTCTACCCATTTGGCATCCCGAATTGTGGAGCTAATTACATGACACATATTTCTAAGACACAGCATATAAAACACTCTCAAAGACTCCTACACATGTATGTAAGCAAAATAAGCATATAGATAGCTTATGTGCACGTACATACGTGTGACTAAATATATGCGAACCACATTTGTGTGTAATACGGAGAATAGAAAGAAATGTTTCTTGCCTCCTATTGTTTTCTTCGGGTGGTCGAATTCTTCATAGTATCTCCAAATTTCAGTATACATTATATTATTTTTTGGTACTTTTCTTTTTAAAATCAATAATGCGTTAATTGGTGATTTGAAAACACTTTTTTATCACGTCAATTTTCAATTTTTGTATGCGTTGAAATGTTTTGATGGTGGGAAATGCATGTTAGTTTAATCATTATCGTACTGGAAGAGACAAATAAAATATATAGCCAATATTATCCTAGAAAAAAATAATAGTTGACGAATAAAAAAACTTCGTCATTCAATCTATAATTATGACAGGTGATGCATATTCCACTTGAGGTTCATTTCTTTTCATGAACTACCAAATTATATGAGTAGGAAAAAAGTCAATAGACTCAATACCATTCATATGTTTTTGGCCATTAGTTTTGTAGCTTACTTAGGTTCAATCAAGAGACTTATAATGATTATTTTAATAATCCCAGGACATATTCAATTTGAATTATTGCACCAAAGGGCCTTTTCAGTATTTTCAAAAGTTGCTGAAGTTTTAGCGGAATTACAACTCACAAAATTCTTATACATGTCAAGTTTCATTTTCAAGAATGTTAGATATGACAAAAATAAAATATGGTAAATTTCTACCAACTCATATAAACATGAACTCTTAAGAACAAAACAAAGATCACTACCAAAGATTATGGGTACTTCTTTCGTTTTCAAGCTTGATTATACTGAAATTGACCAACTATGATGATTGGACTGAAGATAACAGACTTTTATGTTCAAAACTCTAATGCGACAACATGTGTTTTACCCTTTTGAAAGAGATAAATTTATCAGCTATTGAACTTAGAGCATCATTATTGGCCCCTTAATAGATATCTTAGAATATAATATGATTTAATTAAATATAAAAAAATAACTAAGAACCGTTTCTTAAAAAATAATTTTTAAGAAACGGTTCTTATGACCACGTGTCATATGCGGAATCTTCTTCTTCTTCTCCGCTCGTGTTTCGTCAAGCAGGAAACATTGAATCACTCGTTAATTCCGTTGACGAAGGTTGCTTTTCTTCTTCTTCTTCCTCTTCCTCTGCTCCACTCATTCTCGTTTTCCTCCACAAATCCACCGCTTCTAGAATCACTGCCACGCCGTCAAAATTTAGGTTCTCCGTCTTTCAATCCATTTGGCTTTGTTACTGACAATCCGTCTAGCCGGAGCACAATTCAGCTACCGGCACTACAAGAAAACAGGCGATTTGCGACGGAAATTTGCGACGTCGCAAAAACGCGGCGGAATTGCGATGAATTTGCGAAGAAACTGGTTTCCGTCGCAAATTCCTCGCAAATTTGCAAGGAACATATCCCTCGCTATTTGCGAGGAATTTGCGATGAAATACCCTCCTCTTTGCGATGACGTTGCGACGAAAATTTAAAATTGCAAATTTGCGAGGGAATTGCGAAGACTTTGCACGGGTAAGTTGTTTCCATCGCAATTTCCTCGCAAATTTGCGACGGATTTGCGATGGTTAGTAAAAATGGGTAGGAAAATAGGTGAAACACGTTTTAAATGTTGTACCTAATTATTGCGAGGGCAGGTTGCCTCGCAAATACGTCGCAAATTAGACGCAATTCCATAGCAATTCTCTCGCAAAATTTTACAAAAAATCTATATATACCGTAACGTGAGATCTCTCATTTCACAAAAAAAAAAAACTAACTTACAAAAAAAAAAAACTGAGAAAATACTAAAAAAAAAAAATCGAGATATCGTTTTGTGAGAGCTTAGGAAGAATGGCGTCGCAGAATGAAGCATATGCATTACGAAGTTGGATGTATAATCAAAAAGATCCGGAGACAAGAGAAGTGACGAAAGAGTATCGTAACGGGTTGCGAGCATTCATCCACCAAGCCACTAACAACCCATATGGCGAAGGGTGACGGTAACATATTCTGTCCATGTAAAACTTGCAAGAACACTCAATATTTGGATATTGATATTGTGAAGAGGCATCTATATAATAGAGGATTTATGCCGAACTATTATATCTGGTTTTCACATGGGGAGGGTTAAGTCTTGGTGCCGGAAGTAGTAGTACGGGTGATGGTGTTGATCAACCGAATTATAATGATAATTATAATTATGGCCAAATATGATTGAAGATTATGAAAGGGATCAACAGGGAAATAGGTTTCATGATATGGTTACTGATGCATTTCATGAATCTATTCCTGCATTTGCTGATGATACTAGGAAGAACCCAATGTTGAAGCACAACATTTTTATGATATGTTAGACGCTGCAGATCAACCTATCTATGAGGGATGTAAAGAGGGGTTATCTAAACATTCATTGGTATCTAGATGATGACAATTAAAAGTGATAATAACCTAACTGAGAATGCATGGACGCATGAGCTGAACTTTTTAAAGAGTATTTGCCAGAAGATAATATTTCTGCAGGGAGTTACTATGAAATACAGAAATTAGTTGCTAGTCTGGGGCTACCTTCGGAAATTATCGATGTTTGCATTGACAATATGCATGATTTTCTGGAAAGACATGATAAGCTACAAGAATGTCGATTTTGTGGGAAGCCAAGATATCAACCAACTACCGGAAGGAGCCGTGTCCCATACCAACGTATGTGGTACTTGCCCATCACTGATAGATTGAAACGTTTATACCAATCGGAAAGGACATCGGCGGCAATGAGATGGCATGCAGAACATACAACGAATATGATGGGAGATTACGCATCCGTCAGATGCAAAGGCGTGGAAACACTTTCAGATGGTACATTCTAACTTTGCTAACGAGAGTAGGAATGTCTATCTTGGCTTATGCACTGATGGATTTAGTCCATTTGGTTTGTCTGGGAGACTATCATATGTTGACGCCATACAATCTGCCACCAGAAATGTGCATACAAAGGGAAGTCTGTTTTATGAGTATTCTGGTTACCGGGTCCTAAGCATCCAAAATGATCCCTGTTGATATTTCTGCAACCCTTGATTCATGAGTTGAAAGAATTATGGTATATATAGTGTACACACATTTGATTATTCACAGGAACGAAATTTTACAATGCGGGCAGTGCTATTGTGGACCATTAGTGACTTTCCAGCGTATGGGATGTTATCGGGATGGACCACGCACGGAAGATTATCTTGTCCAATATTGCATTGATCGATCAGATGCCTTTCAACTAAAGCATGGAAGGAAGTCGTGCTGGTTTGATTGTCATCGTCGCTTTCTTCCCTTGCATCATCCGTATCGGAAGAACAAGAAGTTGTTCAAAAAGAACAAGGTTGTGCGTATTCCTCCCCCAGTTTATATGTTAAGGAATGATTTGTTTGACCAAATTGATTATTATGGTGCTCAGGAAACATGTAAGCGTGGGGAAATTGGCACACTACAGCGAACATGCCTGACGGATATGGGAGTTCTCACAATTGGCACAAAATGAGTATCTTTTGGGAACTCCCATATTGGAAAGATCACCTATTACGGCACAACCTTGATGTGATGCACATCGAGAAAATTTTTTAGTTTTTAGGTTTTGTAATTTTATAATTTATTTAGTAATTGATTTTTAAAATTTATAAGTTTTAATATGATATCGTTGTAATTATTTTACTAATTTTTAATTTTGTTTTTCAGATGTCTGGAGTTAATAACGAGGGTGGCACGCTGGAGGAGTACACGTCTCAGGGAGTGACACTCTCGGGAGGAGTGGCACGCCTATTCCAGAAACTCCTCGGACGAGTTTCACTTCTCAGACGGGACATGACGACATCCCCGGAGTTAGTACTATTCACCGCCTCCACCCGCATTCTCAGATCCCCCACCGGTGGCACACTATGATAACGATAATGATGATCTTGTCGTTAAGGCGATCCTTGAGGCTCCCGGTCATGACCTTCTTCCCCGCCTTGATCCAAGACGTCCTGATAATACGTATTGGTAAGTTTTTTTTTTTTTTGATTTTATTAATTTAATTTTAAGTTTTTTAAAACAAATAAAGTCATATTATTTGTTTTTTATTATTTTACATTTCAGGTTTGATCAAGACGGATGCGTGGCCGCTTCGGTCCGCTCGATCTTTGAAAGAGATTTCAAAGAGCCTCATGCCAATTGGAGGCAAACACCGGACCATGTCAGAAGACGGTGGTTCAGACTTTTGCTGTAAGTTTTTTAATATTTAAAATTAATTATTTTATAATTTATATTACTTATTGTTTGAATTTTTTATGATAATTTTTTTTTTTGTAGCAAACCTATCATTGGGAGATAGTATTACGAGCAAGGTCCGAAAGGAGTTTGAGGCGAAGTTGAAGGAACGCATGGCCGATCAGGTGGGACGGTGGAAGAAGAAGTGGAAGAAGAAATGGAAGAAAGAAGGGAACCTTGCGATGCCTAGGTGGTTTGATCCAACTGTCTGGGCATGCCTTGTGGCGTATTAGCAGGATCCGGCGAGCAGAATCAAGAGCGCTAACAGTCGGGCGGCCGGTACGCTGATCCTGATGGGGACGGGTATGCCAAGCATCGATCTGGACAGCTTTCCTACCTTGCCCGCAGACGAAAAATCGTAAGTTTTTCATTTATTTTAATTAATTAAATTCTAATTATTAATTAAATTTTATTGTGATATTTATAAAAAAAAAAATCAGGCAAAGGATCGCGGAGATTCGATCCCGGATTTGCTAGCTGTCCTCGAGGAGACAAAGAGGCGACCAGATGGGACTTTTGTCGACAAGAAGTCTGAGAAGATCTACAACGACGTCACTTCGAAGATGCAGGAGTTGACTCAGCATTCGGAGGGCGATGAGAGCGCATCTACCCTTTTGACTCTCACCGTGAAGAACAAGATCTTTACCGAGGTATGAATATTAATGTTTTATATTTATTTTTTACAATAATTTCAACTAATTAAACTTATTCTTAATTTTCAGGTCGCTCCCCGTAAAAAAGGGAGAATTTACGGAGTCGGTTCTCTGCAATCGCAGATCGACTCGTGTACTTCTTCTTCCTCGGGAGCAGCAGAAGCGGAGTCCGCCGCCTACCTCCAGGGCATCATTGAATCGCAGGCCCAGCTGATCGTGACTCAGTCTGAGAAGATCTCGAGGTTCGATCAGATGTTCAGCTATTTGGCGACAAAGGATCCGGTGCTAACACAGATGTTTCAGGACCTGGAGACACATCTACGAGTAGGACCGAGACCGGGACCGAGACCAGAACTGGATCCGGTCCATCGGTTCAATTTTAGATTCTCGTTTGTATGATACAATTTAGTTTCTTTTAATTTTAATGTTTCAACAATTTAATTTTATAAAATTTTAATTTTGAAAAAAAAAATTATTTGTAATGAATAAATTTTTAATTATTAATTATTATTAATAATTTAAATTATTAATTATTATATAAATAAGATACCGCCGCAATTCCCTCGCAATATGCGACGGTTTTGCGAGGGAAATAAGAATCGTACCCTCGCAATTCCCTCGCACTTTGCGACGGAATTGCAACCCCATTTAGAAATAGTTCCACGCAATTCCGTCGCAATGTTTCCTCGCAAATCCGAAGCAAGTTTTGCTACGTGTTTGCGGGTACTATTGGTAACGCATTTTGCTATTAATTTGCGATGAATACTTTTGCGATGAACAATGCGTTCACGCACTTCCGTCGCAATTTTGCGACGATATTGCGGGGTTATTTTTGCGACGAGATAGCAACTACGTTTTTCCCTCGCAAATTTGCGAGGGATTTGCGACGAAAATTGATTTGCGAGACGGGATTTGCGACGGAATGGTGCGTCTCGCAAATCCATCGCGAAAGGCCATTTGCGACGGAATTGCGAGGTATTTGTCCATCGCAAATGACCTGTTTTCTTGTAGTGCAGAGTCTCCGGCGGAAGACGGGAACATCGGTCAAATGCTCTACGTGAGTTCACATAAATCTGCTCAGTTCAATTTTGAACTGTAATTGAATACTTGATACCATAGATGATGAGCACTTAACATTTGCTTATATTGATTATTCAAATTTCATGAAGTAATGTTTTTGTTGATTGTTATGACTCTGGTGTTGTTACATTTTAGAGGACTGAAGATAAACGAAAGCTTCTTCAAGATGCTTCAGAGTATAGATGTTTCTTCAGAAAACATGGTAACAATGTTCTATACTCTCTTGTTCTTTCTTGTTAGCTTAGTTTGGAAAGGTTGAAACTTTTCGTTCTCTGTAACGATGGGTCTTGTGTAAAGGTTAAATCTTGTTTGCTTAGTTCGGAAATGTTGAAACTTTTTTGTTCACCATAACAATGAGTCTTGTCTTAAAGGTTGAATCTTGTCTTGTATTAATGGTTGAATCTTGTTACATTTGTTTTAAAGGTTGAATCTTTTTGTTAACTGTCTTAATGGGTCGCATATAACTCACTGATTTTGCGCTCTGTAACGAACTCACTAGTTATGTTGCTTCTCTCGGTTCTCTGGCCGAATGTGAGCTGTGTTTTAAAGGTTGAATCTTTTAGTCAGTTGTCTTTATGGGTCTCACAACAACCTTACTGCCTTTTTTTTATCTTTAACGAATATGGTTAATGTTACTTCTCTCGGTTCTCTTTCTGAATGTGAGGATCTATGCTTTGTTTCTTCTGGATGAGATATGTCCGTTGTTCTTTTTCAATGTCTTGTTGGGTTTGTCTTTTGTGTGTGATGGAACAAAGTTCAAAGTTCACCGATCGTTCACTGTAACTGAAGAAACATTCTTCAGTTCAACCATTACTAGTTTGTTTTAATTTCACTCTTTCTTATAGCGTCTCTTCATCTTATTTGCATAACTAAAACGAACACTCCCTCATGAGTTTGCAAGAAGCTTCTCTGACAAAGAGCTCTCATGTAAGATGAAGATAAGAACACAATGGGGACGCTCTTGGGAAGTAGCAATTTCCAAAAACCCGAGATTCTACTTCATGGAGAAGTCTGGTTGGGAGAAGTTTATGAGGAACAATGCCTTGGGACGCAGTGAGTTTCTTACATTCACTCACAAAGGATTTTTGTGTTTCACTGTTAACATCTTCAAACATGACGGCAAGGAGATGTTTACAAAACTCTATTTACAAACTCACTGCAAACTCTATTTACAAACTCACTTCAAACTCTATTTACAAAAAAAAAAAAAAAAAAAAGTAAGAACTCCTAATGGGGTTCTTACCATTGTAGGACAAAAAATCATAGTTTTTTAACCCTAATTAATTATTTAAATATTACTTAAGAATTCTATTAAGAAACTTTGCATTAGTGATGCTCTTATCATGTTAAATAAAATAACCATTTTCTTAAATATCAGTAGTCTTGACACTTTCAATTTATTGAACTAAGCTCCATAGCGTTTAGAAGAGATACTTTGCTTTATAATATTTCTGCCATATGTGTATTGTACTTGTAAGTACACGCCATTTCTCATATCGTCAACGTTCTACTTCGATGATCACATTCACTTGTAGAATATAAAGATCACTTATAGATGCTCGGACTGATATTAGTTGAATAGCTTGTCTGGATGGTATCTTTTATTTTTCGAGGTGAATGAAACGTATGATAGGTGGTACACATTAAGGATAGCTTTTTCTGGTTCCGAAGCAAATGATCTTTCTTTCAACGACATTTTTTAACAATATGCTTTCTTGCAAGTTCCTATAATTTTTTGTTAGTATTAGTGTGGAATTTCAATCTTATGTATTTCATCGCACTAAGCACATACAATTACGAACTGCATGCAGGAGAATCATGAATACAAAAGCATGATAGCCACGAGTGATCGAGCTCTTCACCTTGAAGGAGAATATTTATGGACATGACCACTGTGTAAAGTTAATGCCCACAAAATTGTTAGTAACTTCTTAGAGCCTAAAGCCCATATATACTTAATAGGCTTAAAGTTTAACTACAGACCGGCACTTTATTAGCTACGATAATCCGTAATAACAGATGATTTAGGCGTTTGTTACTTTGTTTTTTCAGAATCATACACAAATGATCTATCATCTGTTTTGTTTCTCAGTCTTGTCTTGTCTTGGCATTGTTATTCGTTCGATTGATCATCGCTCCATTGTTTGTTTTTTTTCTTCCTGATCACTGTCCTGGTTTGATGGAAAAGGAAGACCATAATACTTGAGATATGATGTGATCGTGGCATTGTATCTTGCTTCTCAACTTCCCATTATCGCAGTCTTGATCGTAACCGGGAAAATAAGACTTGCAAAATTTTGGTTCCCTCAAGCCAATTTTCATTTTTTCATAGGTGAATGAATCTCTTGGCACAATTATATATCCTTCATTGACCTCTAAGTTTATCCTTTAAACAAACTTGCACATTATGACACTCTGCCCTGATGGCATTTCGAGACCAATCCCCTTTTAAGCTTTGTTTCAGCTTTAACACCGAATCTCTTAAACCAAATATAAGTAATTAACCATGTGAAAAACAAATGGTCTGGTACCATCCTAAATTGCAAACTGAAACTTGACATAAAAATCAAATTGGTTAATGGTTTGGACAAATATCTATGGAGCAACTGAAACTCGATATGTTTCCAACGTTTAATGTTTCCAATGTCTCTCCGTTGATATGACTTGTGACGCAAGTCAAGAAAAAAAAAATCCGATCAATTCGAAAATGAGTATGTATGTCGAAAGAAATAAACAAATTATTAAACGAGAAAACTATATAAAAAATGGAAAATGTTAGCTCTTTTTCTTATTCATGCATGTTTATTAAAAATGTTGGATAGTTGTAGATTTGAATTAAAAAGGAGACTTTGCAATTCTTCTTGTGTTTTCTAAAAACCATGGTAGAAACAAAAGTAAACGGTTCCATTTTGTTTTTGATTACGTTATTGTATAATTTTTAATAATCTGAGTTTAAAAAAAACAAACACGACTATGGCATCAGAGCCACATTCGAGCCAAGGGAGGGCAGACGGATAAGTAGATAACAAAGCCACTGTGCCAACGTGATATATTACACACATCCGTTTGCAAAATATATATATATATTTTGTTGTTTTATTTTTTCGGAAATAAACAATTTGCTCTTCCCGCTAAAGCTAAATAAATATGAGAGTCTCTCTTTCAAATTCGAAATTCATCTTTCTAAGCAAAAATGAACCAAAAATAGTATCTCTCTAGCTCTGGTAACTACTCTGATCCTTTACTGCTTCCTTCTCAATTTCTTAGAATATGCTTAGATTCAAGCTCGTTTGTCTCGGTTTTTGCACTGATTTTGTGATATTTGAATCTGCTTGAAGTTTTTGAATCGATTTTGTTTCTATTTTTGGTCATCGAAGATTAAGAGTTTGGTTGCTTGATTTGATCTCGGATTCCAGTTTTTATGTGATGATTTCGAACGATTATACTTTGATTCACGTTCGTTTTGTTCATTTACTGAACTAGTGTTTGATTTCGACTGTTTTGTAAAATCTTTGATTATGATTCTGATTTTGGTTTGAAGTTTGTTTCCCTGTGATGTTGAAGAATCTGTGACGATTTTGATAGTGTAAACACGGTTTATGTTGATTCTGATTCTGATTTTGATTTGAAGTTTGTTTCCCTGCGATGTTGAAGAATCTGTGACGATTTTGATAGTGTAAACACTGTTTATGTTAATTCTGATTCTGATTTTGGTTTGAATTTTGTTTTCCTGTGATTTTGAAGAATCTGTGACGATTTTGATAGTGTAAACATGTTTTATGTTGATTCTGATTCTGATTCTGATTTTGGTTTGAATTTTATTTTCCTGAGATGTTGAAGAATCTGTGATGATTTTGATAGTGTAAACATGGTTCATGTTGATTCTGATTGTGATTTCGGTTCGAATTTTCTTTTCCCGTGATGTTGAAGAATCTGTGACGATTTTGATAGTGTAAATATGGTATATGTTGATTCTGATCCATATCTGCTTCACATTTTGTTAGATTCAAGCTCGTTTGTTTCCTTTTATGACAATTCGAGTCACTGATTTGGGATATTTGAATATGTTTGTAGTTTTTGAGTCGATTTAGTTTCTATTTGTTGGCTCATCGAGTATTTAGAATTTGTTTGCTTGGTTAGAACTCGGATTCCAGTTGTTATTTGATGATTTGAAACTATTATACTTGTATGCACGTTCGTTTAGTTCATGTTTCGAATCTAGTGTTTGATTACTAGAATCTGCTCACCTATTAGACAATATAAGTTTCTCGTGGTATGTTTCTAGTTCTTGATTTCTTTTTTCAAACAAGGAAATTTGTGTTTGGCTACATGAAATATAAAATTTACTAAGTTGATAGTAATCTTTTTTGTCAACAATTTGAAAAACAAACACTAGGAAACTATTTAACATATGTTAGGAGGGATATTTTTAAGTAAGTTATATGTAATTTGTACATATTTTGTTCAATCGATTTAGATAATAGTTCAAGATCTTATAGTGTTGCTTTCTCTTTATATATATTTTATTAAAAAATTTGGAATCATAAGTTCTTAGTGTTAGTGGTAAAAAGAAAGTTGTATCTTCTAAGAGCTTTGTGATAGATGTAACCAAAAAGAGTAAAGGCGAAGACGCCAATTCTGATGAGGATAATTTATCGAAAGAAATATGTGAGAAACGACCATTCAAGATATTCAAAGGCGAGAGTAAAGGTCTACGCAAGAATTTTGCAAAAAATCCACACTAGTGCCCTGATCTGAACGACACGTATGACTGGACTGGTCGACGACGTATTTTCGACCGGTGATGGACAAGTCTACTTGGTAAATGCCCGAGTTCGGAGATGAAAAAAATGATAGTAATATATTTTCTCAGATACACATAAAAATAAAAAATGATTAATTCTCTAGTTTAGGTGTAATCACGCTAAATAACTGCATGTCAAAACAAACTCAGTTGAGATCTCATTAAGGAGTGTAAACACCTATGAAAAATTTGCATTTATTTTTATAAGGAGTTAATTAAAGGCAATGTATGCGAGACACTAGTTACTAATTTCAATTGGAAATATTTTACTTTTGGAAAGATTAAAAAATTGTAACGAGACGTCCTTCGTAAGTCTATAAAACAAAATCATCTCCTTGTATATGTTAGCTTTCTTTTTGTCTCGAACATTTTCTAAATTATTTTTTTCATTCAATTTTCCTACACAAGTTTCTCTGGAAACTTTCACAACTTTGCTGATAGGAGATCACATGATTATTGGATCGTTGTCTTTTTTTTTTGTAATAGTTTTTAAATCTTTGTTTGCTCTTCTTCTTAATTCATATTTATTGGAATGTTGGATAGTTGTAGATTTGAAGTAAAAGGAGATTTTGCAATTCTTGTTTTCTTTCATGTGTTTTCTTAAGAAAATGGTAGTAAAAAAAAATTGTGTCATTTTGTGTTTGATTATGCTATTTTATAATTATTAAAAGATATAATAACATGAGCGTGGACAAGACCTTTTTCCAAGTAAAAAAATATTTCATCATAAATTTATCTTCTTTATTCTTTTTGTTTCTATATATATTGCTAGGATGTGGTTTCAGATAAGTCCAAGGGAAACCAATAAAAAAAGTACTTATCATGTGCGCAATGAAAATACTTACTATTTGTCAGCCAAAATTACAATCGTATTTTTCTATATTACCTTATTTTTAATTTACATCAAACTTTAAATAGAAAAAAGGAAAAATACGATTTTTTTCTATATTACCGATTAGGCGCAGTAGATTACCGTATTTCAGTATTACCGTTATATGGAACCTTTTTGTTTTGGTGGATACATGATTTATTTCTAATTGAACAATTTTAATCAAATTTATTTATAAATAAACAAAGCAGTCGTGTTTATATTAAACGATCATAAAATTCAAATAACCTATACGAATTTCAAACAAATTCAATATTTAAAACAAAATTAACTTAAACAAAAATTAATTAACTGACCACGTGGCAACTTCCTGTAAAAATAATACATAAAAGGACATTGTATTAATATTTAAAAGTAAACACAAAAATAGCATTTTCTGCAATTTCGATATTCGAAACGCAGATCTGAGTGATGTAAACGAGGACATTACCATATGAGCTGAAATATTTTACTGATTCCAACACGAATATAGAAACACTTATAATCTAATTACAATTGAGTTACACACTCTTGCGAAAAAAGAATCGGATTGAAACCATTTTTAAACTAGAGGCAATACGTCGGAGGCTTAAGCTCGGAGAGCATATTATCGAGCCACGAGTACAGATCTGACGAATTGTAATTAACTGTATCCATCGCGAGATGAGATAATCCATTTCCTGAACTTTTCCCATAGAAAGAGAATCTCGGGAGATCCTCGTGGTCTTGGCCGGTGGAGGAAGAAGAGAGGACATACGAAAAATAGAATATGGAAAGAGATTCGCAATCGGAATCTTTCAGAAGAGGGAGACTCATGAGTAATGAAGCATCAGAATAAGAGGATCCGGATGAAGACGACGATTTGGAGGTCCATGATCACAATTGTAATTAGCCTATAAATATTTCTATTTTCGTTTCATATCAGTAATATACTTTAGCTCATTTGGAAATGTAGTGTATCATGAACATCAAATCTGCAGTACGAATCTCCGAATTAGCGAGTTATGCAATTTTGTTTTTTTTGTTTTTTAAATATTAATCACTTTATAGGCTTACCGAATTAGTTTCCATCGGCGCTACTCTGTTTCTCTCATAATGAATCACCGTTACTGAAATGAGGGGAAAAACTAATAAGTAAATGTTAAAACCAAAAAAAAAAACTAATAAGTAATTACAAAAGAATAAGAGGTAAAATCCTAATGAGCTAAAGTATATTTAAAGCCTGGTTAAATATTTTAAAATCTAAGTAAAACAAGAAAAATAATTTAAAAAAAAAAATCTGAATACTAAAATCAAACTTGTTCAAGACATTCATATTTCTTGATTTCCTCAAGAAATTGTGTAAACAAGGCCGAGGAATCTTTCAAAACTGATCGTTCACCAACTTTTATAGACCCAATTAATTAATAATGATACAACGACAAAAACAAAAATTTTAAACGAAACAATTTCCTCCACTTGCCTTACAAAATTTATATCTATCCACTTCACTGAGTTTTCTTGTTATCTAACCTGAGATGTTCTGTTTCGTATTTGGTTCATTGATCTTCATAACTTGGAGACGAGAAAGAAACGAAATTATGAACGATTTGAATACTATGGCAGAGAGTAACAATCAACCTCAACTAGATTTAACTGTAACAGTGGATATTCCAGGAACAAGCACGTCATTGCCCGACCAAATTTCGACTCCAGATCCGTGAGATCTTTCATATTTATCTGGTTTGGTTTATGATCTGTTATATCATGATAATTATGTTTTTGATGCAACTCTGTATCGATCTCAATATGTCTTTCCTTTCACAGATGAGCGGAGAGCTGAATATCTCAATGTATGTGTTCCTCTTTATAAAGCTTCTATGCATGGTGACTGGAAAGAAGCTAGTCTCATTATTGATCAACACGAAGGTATTGTCCGGGCAGCAATAACCCGTAACTGGGAGACGACTCTTCATATCGCTGTTGCTGCAAAGCACACAAAGTTCGTAAAGAATCTACTTACAAGAATGGAGAGAGATGATTTGGCACTGAGAAATCAGAGCAACAACACGGCTCTATGTTTCGCTGCTGCTTCTGGGATTAAAGAAATAGCAAAAATGATGGTAGATATGAACCCGGATCTTCCGCTTATTGGAGGTAATGGCGAACTGATTCCGCTTCATATGGCTGCTTTGTTTGGACACAGGGATATGGTTATGTACCTCTATAGTCATACAAATTTCTTAAGCTTGACTGAGGTACAGCTCGTAGATCTCTTTCATGCCATCATATCTGCTGACATTTATGGTAAAACAATCGTTTTCACAATGATCATAGTGGTTTAGGTTTGAAAATTTAATATCAAGTATGATGAAGCTAGCTTTTATTTTGAATGTGCAGATGTAGCTTTGTATATGTTGGAAGCTAACCAAGTACTAGCCACTGCTCGTAACCGTGCTCTGGAAACCGGGTTACATCTTTTGGCTCGCAAGCCTTCGGTTATCGGACACCGAAAACATCTTAATATCTTTCAGTGGTTAGGGAATTCAAGTAAGTTGGATGATTATATAGTTCTTATATATTTATTGCAAATTCATGTACAAACAATGTTCTTTTGTTTTTGTGGCCTTTAGTGTTTGAAGGGATGTTTCAAGAAGCTAAAATGAAAAGCTTAGCTCACCAGTTGGTGGAGAATATATGGAACTTGGTTATTCAAAGATCTGAGCAAGAGGTTTCGGATTTATTGAGAAGACCTACAAGACTACTCTTTGATGCTGCAACATCTGGAAATGTAGAGTTCTTAGTCATTCTTATTCGTTCATATCCGGATTTGATATGGAAAGTCGATAGAAGAAACCGAAGCTTGTTTCACGTTGCTGCTTTAAATCGTCATGAAAGCATTTTCAACATCATTTATGAACTCGGAGCAATCAAAGATTTAATTGCTTCTTATCGAGAAGAAGCCACAAATAATACTTTGTTGCATCTTGTTGCTAGCTTACCTTCTCATGATCGTCTACATATTGTATCAGGGGCTGCACTCCAAATGCAAAGAGAGATTCTTTGGTTCAAGGTAGTTAATTAGAAACATGAAACCATTTTTTTCAATAACCATTAGTTTTAATTTTCTTCTATCACATATTTCAGGCTGTGAAAAAGATTGTACCTCGTTCGTACATCAAAGCAAAGAATAACGAAGGCAAAGTGGCGCAAGAACTATTTACTAATGGACACAATGAATTACGAAAAGAAGGAGAGAAATGGATGAAAGATACTGCAACTTCATGTATGCTTGTAGCTACGCTAATAGCAACGGTAGTTTTTGCCGCGGCCTTTACCGTACCAGGAGGGAACAATGAGGAATTAGGACTTCCTATCCTCCAAAATAAGAAATGGTTTAATATATTTATCTTATCGGATGCGGTCGCGCTATGTTCCTCCTCGACATCTATAGTGATTTTTTTGTCAATTTTGACGTCAAGATATGCAGAGGATGATTTTCTTGTGTCATTACCTTCAAGGCTAATGTTGGGACTTTTGGCATTGTTTGTCTCAATAATCGCAATGGTCATAGCTTTCTGTGCGACATTATTCTTGATTTATGACCGGAGATTCGCATGGAATTTAGCCCTCATCATTTCACTTGCTTCCATCACAGCTTTTTCCTTTGCTTTGCTACATGTTCAGCTCTGGTTTGACACACTCCGCTCAGCCTATTGGTCTAAGTTCCTCTTTCAACACCGTAAACATCGGCTGCATTGACCCACATGTGCTATGATGAGACTCGAAGTTGTGTGATAATTATTTCTAATGGTTTAATTGTTATCAAGGTACGTAATAAGTGGGAGACTTGGTCTTGTCGTTTATTTGCTTCTTGTTTAATGATTGGGACTTATTCTTCTATGATTTAGGAACACAACTTCCACTTTCCCATTGGTTTGTAGGAATTGTGAGATCCCAACTTGCAAGTGTTTGTATTGTTCTATATAACGAAATGAAAAACCCTAAAAGAGGCGGTTATAAACTGCCCAAAAACTAGTGTGTCTTGTTTTTATTGCTTTTGGGACCTAACATGCTCCTCGGGTTTGCAATTGTTATCGTGGATGTAGATCTGCAAAGTTGTGATCTCCTCTATGTTCTTATCTTTTGGTGTACTTTTTTTTCCAATCAATCGACGGAAGTTGCGGCCGTTTGGCTCATAATCTCCCCGGGTACCAGAATTTCTCCTGCAGAATTATAAAGTTTCATTGAAGGTAGCCCTTGAAGGTAAGATAGAAAGATAACAGAATTTTCGAAATTTCTTAATCATACTCATTCAAAGTTTAGATGAGATGAATTTACATTGTGATTTCTACAAATAACCAACCATTCAATATCCAAAGGGTATTCGTTGACTATATACCATTTAATCAACATTCGTTGGGAAGTGACAAAGCAGTGACCAAATTCCATATTTCCTAGCCCTCTAACAAAAAGAAGCCATATTCCTATCCATTCGTGAGTAAGCAAAGTAGTGACCATACCATGCCATGAAATTATATTTTTATTATTATTTATGTGATATTTTAAAAAATATTAAATAATATTTAACCCGCTTGAGACATCATCTAGTTTTTTAGGGAGGTTATTGAAGGAAAGAATTTAATAGAATCTTATTGAATAGAATTGAAAAGATAAATGATAGAGTTTCAAAGATTTTAAAAGATTTGTAAATATTTTCTTGTAATTTTAATGGTTTTATTTTGTAATATTTTAATAGAATATTTATAGAATCAATACAATAAAAAAGCTTGTGTCTTTCCTGGTGATGACACATCAGCTTTTTCAAGCTTCTTCCATCTGACACATCATTTAAAACAAGTAAATAATAAAAACATTTTATTTAATACATATCATATTTCATTTGCCACATCATCTTTTTTAGTTCTCCAATTTTATAAACAATATAAAAAACAATTTTATTGAATATTTAATATTTGAAATAGTTAGATTCGAAGGTTTGATATTTTTAAAACAGTAATCGGGTATATTTAATTAAAATAAGCCAACTAATTTTAATAGAATTTAAAATAAGTTATATATAAACTAATACAAATAGCTTATTAATATTATTTATCTAGATTTTAGGTTTATCTAATGTTTTAAAAATAATAATAAAGTGTATAATAGAGAGTATTGGATTTAATTACTCGATTTTTTTAAATAGAGTTATCTAAAATTTAAACTAAATCATATATAAATTAAAAAAATATATATATAATTTAAAATAATATATATATAAACTCATAAAATATAGCTTATTAATATTATTTCTCTAGATTTAAGATTTATTTGATGTTTTAAAAACAATAATAAAGTGTGTTGGATTTAATTAGCCGATTTTTTAATAGAGTGTATCTAAAATTCAAAATAAGTTATATATAAATTTAATATATATATATATAATTTAAAATAAATTATCTAGATTTGAGATTTTTAATAGAGTGTATCTAAACCCTAAACCCTAAACCCTAATGTGTTGGATTTAATTAGCCGATTTTTTTTAATAGAGTGTATCTAAAATTCAAACTAAGTCATATAAATTAAAAAATGTATATTATATATACAAATTTAACATTGAATCAATACAAATATTTGAAAATAATTATTATAAAAATATTATTTGTAAATATATGTAGCATAGAGCGGATTTTTATCTCCTTTGGAGAATCTGTTTGGAACATAAATCTGTTGAAATCACGCGAAAATATTAGTTCGACTTGGAATTAGTATCTCAAACTCTTACAAGCAAATATTAATTAAAGTTGGAAACTCTACGAATGCGAGATTGTTGGTGAGAAGTAAGATTTTAAAAGATCCCAAACTCAAGAGAATACTCTTTGGGAATGGACCAAAGATGTTGTTTTTAGCAAAGATAAAGAAGACAACGGCTTAAAGATCACACCAGTTAGATTGTTGTAATAAATTTAAAGATTTTTAATGACCCGACAAAATTTTCCAAGCTCGAGTGAGAACTAATATGTGAGTCGATTATGTGAAAGATCTAAATTTTGTTACAATTTTATTCCACAAAAAATTAAGAATTTGACCATAAAAGTTATTGTAAAAATAAGATTCAATTTTTATGTTGGTAGAGTTGATGAGAGAGTTAAGATAAATCTGGAGATACCGTTCCCAGAGAAATTAAGATACGACAAAAAATCACAGGAATAGAGAAATATATGTAACTAGAGATTGAGCTGCGATATTGTTGTAATAAACACTAAGGTTTTGGAGTTTATTGCTCCTAAGAAAATAATATTTTGGTAACTTTTTGATAAAGTTATTGTAAGAGAGAGTGGTGGAAATATGATTTCAGTATTTTGGAAAGAAATTTTCATTTATGATTTCGATTAAGCATAAAAAAATATTTTAAGTTGACTTAAGCTCAAGAGAAGAAGAAAAGAAAATGTTGAGTTCAAAACAAATAAATTTGCACAGAGATTGAGAATAGAGAGAGAAACAGGAGAGGTAAAATCAAGGAAAAATGATTTCAAAGAGGCAACTACCGGAGATATCAATTTCGGAGATATTTTGATTATAAGTATAAAAATTTATGGTGTATTTTTGTTTTGTATATTTTTTTTCTAAAATAATTTTTTTATATAAAAATAAAATATATTAAATTCGTAAATACAAAATAAATAAAGTTGAACTATGTCGAGCTGAATTTGGTGTCTCAAACTCTTATAAGCAAATATTAATGTTGAAAACATTTCAGATGTGAGAAACAAAATTTGAAGATATTCAAAATTCAAGAGAATAATATTTGGGAATTGACCAAAGATGTTGTTATTTGGAAATATTAAGATTTTGTAGCAAAAATAAAGAACACAACGACTTAGAGATTACACCAACTAGATTGTTGTAAGAGTCAAAAAAATTGTAATGAATGGGAAACGTCTCTAAACTCAAGTGTGATCCAATATGTGTGAGTCGTTATGAGAAATGTCCAAAATTTGTTAGAATTTAATTTCACATAAAGATTTCAAAATTTTCTCATCAAAGTTATTGTAAAAAAGATTCAAGATTTTAATGTTACAATTGATGAGAGATTCAAGATAACTCTTAAGATATTATTTCCAGAGAAATTGAGATGCAACAAAGAATCGCATGAATAAAAAAAACGGAAAATTGAACTGACGATTTTATTGTTTAGAGAGGTTAATACCTGAAAAATTAATTTTAAGATATTTTGATTACAAGAATAATAATGTATGTATGTATTTATTTTTAATATTTTTGTGTTTTAAACAAAAAAAATAAACAAAATATTTTAAATTAATAAATATATAATAAATAATATAAATAAATTATTTAAACAAATTACGGAAGCCTAACAGAAAAACGAGAGACGAAGGATCAATCCTTTCTGATTGAACAATCTGATTGAATAGATTTGAATCCATATATCTAATACCGGTAGATGGAGAGCCGCCTGGTTTATAATCGGTAAGCTCCCAACGCGGATGAGATCGAGAGCTTCTCTCTGTTACACTGTTTCTGAGGACATTTTTTTTGTAGGTGTGGAGGTGGCGGAGAGGTTTGCTTACTATGGAATTGGATCAAACTTAATAAGTTATTTGACTGGACCACTTGGTCAATCCACGGCGGTCGCCGCCGCCAATGTCAACGCTTGGTCGGGAATAGCTACTCTTCTTCCTCTTCTGGGAGCTTTTGTCGCCGACGCTTTTCTCGGTTGGTATCGAACGATTATCATCGCTTCTCTTATCTACGTACTGGTTCGTCTCTTCTCTTTCGATTTCTCGACTGAATTGTTCAAATTAGGTGAAGGAATGATAGAAATCGATGAAAGAATCTGAATTTGAATGATAGGGAGTGGCATTTCTGACTTTATCTGCGTTTCTGGTTCCCAACACTACTGAAGTGACCTCTTCACCTTCTTCTTTACTCAATGCACTCTTCTTCTCTCTGTATCTGGTGCCTATTGGACAAAGTGGCCACAAGCCTTGTGTTCAGGCTTTTGGTGCAGACCAGTTTGATGAGAAGCACCCACGAGAGAATAGTGACAAAAGCTCCTTCTTAAACTGGTGGTACCTTAGTATGTCTACAGGAATCTGCCTGGCGATCTTAGTGGTTGTGTACATCCAGGAAGAATTCAGCAGGGTATTTGGGTTTGGAATCCCATGTGTGTTCATGGTGTTCTGTCTTGTTCTTTTCGTGTTAGGGAGAAGGAGTTATAAGTATTGTAAAAGAAGACATGAAAATGAGCAATTCAATCTGTTTACTAGGATAGGTAGAGTCTTCTTTTTAGCATTTAGGAACCAAAGATTGAGTTCTTCGGAATTTTGCGTAGTTGCGCTGGAGGCAAATCCATCTCAAGAATCTCCAGAGAAGCTGAGGTATGGTTTAACATATACAAATCGTAGGTTATCTCAGGATCTGCATTCCTTCTTCAACCTCGATCGCTGGTTCTTCTAGTGTTTATGGTTCATGCTAAGCTGTTTGTGTTATGGAAAGATTACAGAGGTGTTCATAGGGAGAGGAACGATAACATAACGCTTACACATTTTTGACTCAAATAATTCCTTCTTAACATAAACCTTGATTGCTGTTTTCTTATTGTAACGAGTACGATCAGGTACATGTAGAACCAAATCATCATTGCTAGCTGGATTTTATAAAATGACAGAATTATAAAAATGCAAAACATGAAAAACTAAAATCTATATATCAATGAATTACTAAATTAGTAGCATCATTCCACATGTCTTAAGCCATAGATGTTCTCCAATTATTTGCGTTTTCTCTGTCTTGCTCTTGTGTCTCGAGTGGCTCTTCTTCATTGATATTCACTGCATGACTTTATTGTTAACTGCATTTCCTTCATTTTCCACATCATCAGGAAACTGCCTTCATCTGATTGATTTTCTCTACGAAGAAAGTTATGCAACGCTGCACACGCTTAGACTAGTCCAAGGTGCATATTTAAAAATAGCAAATCAAGATTTAAAGATTCCAAATATCTCACATTTCTCAAAGAAGAATGGCAAAGATTGAATAACTCATTTGGAGTTTGAGGATCACGTCCTTGACCAGCAAAATTCCTGTAAATGATACTTAACACCACAGAATGGAGCTAAAAAAATTGAGACGATTTGCAAATCCGCAATCAACAAGATTGAATTTTCCTGAAAATTTGTATGATATGTGTTACTTTAAGTTATATGATCTATAGATAAATTTGTAATTGTTTTACCTTTAGGTACTTGGAAATTGTTTGTTCTTCTAGTTAATGCATCACTTAACACTCTTGAATCGTGAGCCGAGCCCTCCCATCCACTTAGAACATAGATAAACTCCAGCTTGAAGTTACATACAGCTAAAACATTTTGAGATATTGTTCCTTTTCGATTACGATAGCTTGCCACCTCACGTCCAACTACGGTTGCTGGTATATGTGTACCATCTATTGCTCCAACACAATTATGTAATAAATGCAAACAAATAATTAGTCTGAAGAAAAAACTAAAAAAAATCATTAAAAAAAGGAATGAAAAAGTGTACCTTAAAATACGGATAAAATCGTGTACTTTCTCTTATAGTCATTGGCACTAAGCCATCAGGTTTCACCATTACTTTCTCTTATAGTCATTGGCACTAAGCCATCATGTTTCACCATTTGACTTGGAGCTATTATAAGCAGAGCTTTTAAATTTTTATTAAAGCTTGTGCTCACCAAAAACTTGGACCTTTTAAATGTGTCTTTGATGTAGCAATATCTTGCATTTTGTCCAACTGTGAGCATGAAGATAGCAAGCATATCTTCGACAGATACGTAGTTTGTGTTTTCTAAACCAGTTTTGTCTCTGATGATCTTTGATAGTTTCAAAAAATCTTGTAGAAACATACGATACAACACCCGAAAATGTTGGGGATTTTCTGTTAATACCTTTTGTATATAGTGTTCTCTTCGTGATAGATCGGCGAATCGGATGTTCAATATATAATCATCACCCATGAAATATCGTCGTTTGTAATGAATCCGAGCTCCGACCTTCATCATTACCACCATTAGAGATATGTTCGCATATTCTAGTCTCTCAATATCCATATTCTTCTTCATAAACATGTTGATCCATCGAAAAATATAACCTATTAAAACAAATTAATAATTATAACCATAGGAAGCCACGTGAACTAAAACAAGAACATTCAAAATGATAACAAAAGTCAAATTTAGCATCAACTAATCTAGCCAACAACTCTTGACTCTCTTGATATGTCCTTGGACTTTACGTGCCCTTTTTTTTTTTGGGGTGTGACGCTTCTCCTGATTTTATTTTAAAGACAAAGAAAGTAAAAAAAAGAAATCAGAGAAATTTACTAAAGATATAAAAATGAATCCGAGAAACTTACCAAAAATGATTGTGTTGTTTTTCTTCAGATTGCTTTTATGAGATGATCGTTGTGTCTTTTGTTTGCAAAGTGAAACTATTATATAGAAGACATTAAAAGATCTCAGATTTTTTAGTGTAACAAACTATTTTTTGGGGATTCGAAACTCTATTAACAAACATTTCTATCTAATAGGGGCATATTCATAGAAAATAATAACAAATATGCTTAGAATATTATCGTTTAACTTCGGAGATGCAAATTAGCAGAGGCTATAAGATCCAAGATAATATTCGAGGTTTGTTAATATATTTGTTAAACGATAATATTTCTTATAAAAACTTAAATTGAAATTGAAATGAATTGTCCTCAATATTAAAATCAACGTTTAATACACTGACCTGAACATTTAAGTAATGCCATACATGATCTGATTCCGGCTCCAACTCCTGCAAAAGCCTCACAGTATTGTCCAACTAAATTAAGCAAAAAAATTTTAGCATCCAGCAAAGGAAGAAAATGGAGAGGAAAGATGCATGAATGTCTTGTATAAACATTAATTTTGTGACCCATAGTTTTATAAAAGGGAAGCATGAAAAGTTTAATAATGGTACACTTATAACAAAAGCACCAGGATCCTTAACTTATTTAAATGATGGAATGTACATTCCATTATTACTTCACATAATAAAAGAAGTAGTATTATATTCAACTTACACTTGTTAGAAGTTATATTCATAGAAGAACTTGTTACAAAGTTATAGAAACAAAAACAAGGGACTTGAATATGACTACTGCACCATCACCATAGCATTACACAAAAACAGTGTCAATAGTAGCTGATATTGTGTCTAAACAACAGAAAAAATCGCAGCTGAATCATTTCAAACAGAATCACAATCTCCATAAAAAACACGGACTACTACATAGACCAACAGATCTTATTAGATGTTTACTATACAATACGCAGAAGTTTTTGTTGTTAAACACAAATCGAAAGCTCTTTTTGCACATATATTTACATCACTTTTTATATCATAAGGCTTTCACAGTGACACTCAAATAATTTGCAGTATAATATGGTTTACCAGGTCAGGACGAGAAGGGAAGAGTGCTTCCGAGAAGCCCAAACTAGTGCAATCCGCAGGGGTTCCTTCAGAGCTTACAGAACCAAGTTATCCAGAGGATAAAAGACAAGAGATTACATAAGTGACAAACCATATGATTAACGAGATAAAGTGCTCAGTAGCAAATCAATTTCAAGAATGAAGAATTAATTGAGAAAGAAGGATCAAGAAGAAGACGAATCAAATCATCACCGACTTGTTTCTTCTCGTTAGGGGTGCCATTATGTTGAAAAATCTCAAGCTCGACAAGACCAAGAGACATAAGTCCCAAAGTGAGACCAGACATAACTACGAGGAAGAGAACGAGATCGATTCACCTCCGTTACCATTAAATTGTCCGAGTCCAGACAACATCCTCGCCGCTGCCACCACATTAATCTTCTTCTCGATAACAGCTGATAATTAGAATCAATCCAATTCCAAGTAATTGGAAATCTCATTTCAATTAGAAATTTATCAGCGGCTTACATAGTTCGACGATTACCTGGACACATAGAAGAACAAGTTCCGACGATGAAGGAAACATCAGCAGGATCTCCGTATGTCTTTATCAATGTTTCGTTTGATTGGTACATCGGCGAGATTGTTGAGAGCAGGAGTGGAGAAGGGAGAAGCAATGAAGAAGAGAAGGCGGTGGCCATGGCGGAGAGCAGAACTGGCGGGGAGAGGGGTGCGCCGGATAAGTGAACCAAAGGATAAGTGAGTGCATCCCAAATATTCTTTTCTTTTTTGAGTTTCTCACTATTTGAGGTTAGAATTGTTTCTTCACGTTTTTCACTAAAATTTCTCTTGAATTCTAGTTAAATCATGTTGTCATGTAAATTTACATAACACTGAATAACACTTGAATTCAATAGAATTAAAAAATTTACAATTTGAATAACAGAAAAATTTGAAGGAATGAGAGAATCTACAACTTAAATAACACACGAATTTAAAAGAATTTGTAAAATGTCCGATTGAATAACACTAGAATTCAACTTTCCATTAAATTCAACTATGGAAAGCGATAGAATTTAATGGAAAGTTGAATTATAGTGTTATTCAAAATGAGTAGAGACGAAACTACATTGCGATTTCGCAGATAACTATTTACCACTCAGAAAGGGTATTCGTATTTCTTATTTAATCAACGTTCGTCTGGGGATGACTCAGCAATGACGAAATTTTGATAGATTTAACAACTTGTTTAACATTAACCACTATAGTAATAATAAGACATTTTGTATAATTCTTTTAAACAATTCAAGGTTAGTAAGCTTGAAACATCACAAAAATAATTTTGATGCTTTTATCGTTATGATGTTCGTTTGAAAAATTATTTAAAGGAATAAATAAATATAATCTACATCAATACTTGTAAATTATTTAATAATAAGAAATATTGTATGTTGGCATATGGTTAAAATAAAAGTTAAAGAAATTGTATAGACTTCAGCGGTACGACATACTCAAAAGGAAGGAGCGAGGCTTTGGTGGTCACAAAATTGCTCAAACCACATTGTGAGATTGATGCCATTTTGATAGAAATATATGGATAGCTTTGAGGATTATTAGTATTTTCCTAGAAGACATCTTCTTATGCATTAATTGCGTAGTTGTGATTTTAATATTACTGAGACGACTTGGTCAACTTTTTATCCTTCTTTAAAAGCCATCCCATTAGTTCTTTCTTTTTGCAAAAAGAAAGATAGTTAATCATTGTGTTTTTGGATTAAGAGCATAATTATTAGTTAACTTTTATGGTTGTAATATATGTTATCAAAATATATTTTTGCCGAATATCTCATGTTTTATTTTCTAGCAAAAAGCCTTATATAACATTTTCTACTTTATAAATAGAAAACTTAAATATACACATTCATAATCATGGATATAATTAAAAAATTTACATATTTATGCCTATAGTTATAAGTTTTTCAAAAAAAAAACAATAATAATAATAATAAAGAGTTTTTATGGATTTTCATTCTCTCAAAACAGTGATTTTATCCATATGATTATATAAGAATTAGAAATATATCTTAATATAAAATTATCATAAAATTTAATTAAAATAGTAACAATATTAGATTAAGGAAAATAAAATAAATTAATAATAGCCTTCCCAATATAAAAAGCTTGCATAGTCTTTATATACTAAAATATTAATTATTTTCTACAATTCGAAAATATATTATTACAAAAAAAATTGATTGGCATATCAGTTTTTGTCTTGGTCTTTAATAAAAATATAACTTAAAAAGTAATGAAATAAACTTTTAAAAAATAATAAAAATAATAAAAATTATTATTATTATTATTATTATTATTATTATTATAAACATGGTTGGGATGTTAGATGTCAAAAGCCACTATTTCCTCCCATCAAATACAGTTTCCTGGCTTTAATAAGTTAGACAATAAAAATGATTAGGTAAAAGCATAACTAAACATATGTTTACTTTACATATACTAATAAACGAAAAATATGTTTAAATATAAGCATTATATTAAAAACAAAAATATTTCATCAATTCATTCAAACCAAAGTAAGAACCTTTAAAAAAATACCAATGACATATCAACTAAACAATTGTTTTCTAAATAACGATTCCAAATGTAAGATTGCACTCATTCAAAAATTGAAGAAAAAGACGTCTCAAATATTAACATGTCCTACCAAAACCGTACACGTATACACTACATCTACAAAAAAAATATAATAAATAAAATAGCCAAACATACAAATACATAACAAAAAACAATAGCAAACACACCCGCGCATTGCGCGGATTCTATCCCTAGTATAGAAAATGGCGGAAGTTTCTTAGTCATTTACTTATTCAAAGTCGGTAAGAGACGAATTTACATAGCAATTGTGTGGATAACTATTTACATATGAAAAGGGTAGTAATCTATATATCTTCTATTAATATTTGACTAGGAACGGAACCCACGTAAATATGTTTCTTTTCTACTTAGAGTCTTCTCTATTCCACATAAATATGTTTTATAATGTATACCTTTGCTCGCGGCTAAATTTGAATTGAGACAAAAGCTTTATAAAACCTTTTGTAAAGATCCCAATCTTCCCAAAGAAGGCGGAAATCGAGATGTGAGAAAAAGAATAGCTATTCACTCTCCAAAGTATCTTTAATCACTAATTTTTCGTTTTGACAATTGTTTTTTATTAACTGTTGTGTATGTTTAACAGTTATGTCGTTTAAACTATTTTTTGGGGCAATATGTCTTTTTTAACCTTTTTTTTTTATTACCCTAAACGTCCTCACTATTTCATAACTTACATACTTTTGAGTTTGAATTTTCTTTTTAATTCTTAATTGTTTAGAACTATTTGGAATTTTTTCTTCTTCGGCGGTGGCAGGAAGAATCGCGAAAAGAATAAAAGCAAGAAAAAGAATAAGGTTGTTACTTTACAGAAATAAGCAGTTATTTTCGCAAGATGCAAAACAATAATGAATAAGAAAGGGATGTAACCTCCACTTCAACATAATAGAAAAGAAAACACGTTGTCATGCAATACAAAAAGTTACAAACAAGAGACGTAACAGTGCGGGTATAAACTAACACGAAATATTAAAAGCACAGTAGAGGAGTTCTTATGAAATATTTTATTAATTTTGAGGAGTAAACTAACAAATTACAAAAAATGTTTTTCTTTTTCTTAGATCGAAACTGTGGAGTTCTCTATTGCTAAGCAAGTCTAAAGTTTTTCGAGTTAATTGGATATATCTCCAAAGATCTCCGACCGAGAATATTATCAAGTTATCTTAGATCTCGAGTCAAGATAAGAAAAACCGATCCATTTGATCTTTTCCACTTTCTAGAAGATGTCAAGCTATGTTTCCATTTCTCAAAGCTCGACATTGGGTTTGATGGGCTTAGAGCCTTCTTTCTGGCTATCCATGTCCAAATTGAATTGAGGCTGGTTTACTATGTTTTGATGAGATTGTGCTAAATTTATATATCTCCCACTGTAACCTACTTTGTTATTTTTCAGGCATACATGTCATCAAATCGATTTTGTAGATTTGGTAAATTTATTTTATTGTTGTAAAGTTTCATTGAAGATAAATATTCAAAGCCTCTTAATCTTTACTCATTCAAAGTCCATAAGAGACGCATTTACATAGCAATTTTACAAATAATCACTCACCAATCGAAAAGGGTATTCGTTTACTATACCATTTAATAATCAACATTCGCTGGGAAGTGACAAAGCAGTGACCAAATCCAATATTTTCCATGATCCCATGTAATCGTGAGTAAGCAAACAGTGGCCAAAAGAATTGATTATTTTGCAACTTAATATTGTTCATATATTGGTCAGAGAATTGTGAGATTGATGCCATTTTGATAGAAATCGAATTCGGTAACGTTAAAAATATATTGTCAACCACATTATATTATATGAATGACTTAATCAAACCATGTCACTAAAATATTGTTTACATATGATACATACCGCGGTTGAACACGAACAATTCATGACAATTTGTCCGCTATTGTATTAGCTTGACGAGAATTAAAGATAACGAAAAAGAATAATACGCTTCTTTGACAAGTTTTGTTGACTAGAAATTAAATATATATATTTGTTTTTTAACGTTACCGAATTCCTTTGAAAATTATTAGTATTTTCTTATAAGACCTCATTTTTAATTATGCAGTAGTTGCGTAATTGTGATTTTAATATTGAATGCATGCTTACGAGTTACTAAGATGACTTGGCCAACTTTTGAACCCTCTTTAAAAGCCATCCCATTAGTTTAGGTGAAATACGAACTCAAATCTGTTTGAATTCAAATCATCAAACAATCCTTATAATGTCATCAGCCTGTAGCAGTAGCCGTGGTAGTTACAATAGTTCTAACTACGGTCGCTATGACGAAAACGTCGCCAAAAGCAATGCTAAACCTAGTTGGTATAACCAATCTACCATTGACTATCTGTTTCCTTCAAATTGGTCCAACAGTTCTAGTCAAGCAACCCTCAACTATCCCCACGGTGCTTCACCTCAGATAGACCATGTTTTTTTACAGGAATCCATCCAATGCTTCAGGTGGCAATCAGGTCCTGCTATATTCACAAGCTCGTAAAAATGGCCAGGTTCTTACTTCAGTCGGTTCAGGGTTACCTCACGCAACGGGTTCGCAGGTTATTGGCCAGACCTTTCCAAGTAACCGTTCACAGGACAGATCTACTATGACATATAACGACGATGGAAGCAGCAGCAACGATAGCAGTAAAGAAGTTCAGACAACAGAACCGAGATTGTTTCCTCATGTTGCTTGTTCCCCGAGGGTAAAACGGTTTGAAGCAATTACTTATTTATTGGTGCAACTGATGCGTGATCGAGAAAAGGAGTTGGCTAGTTTATTAGAACGCCATAGTGTTTCAAAGTTTATGCATCCCGGGCGGATTCAGGTATGTATAATTACTTGATCTATCATCAAGGTGTTTGGAATTTAGGACTTGATTAGAGCTAATATTTTATTGCTATTCTGTTTTGTACTTCTGTTAGTCGACGCTTAGGATTCGATGTTACAAAAGGTGCATTGCGATTCAAGAAAAATATAGGTGTATATCATCATCAGCAGGATCTGATCATATAAACCGGCTACCTCAGGGGTTTGGTGTGATGCATCTTCTCAGGTAAAATTTATATTTTTTTTACTGCAGTTCTTAGAGAGATATTAAACTATGAAGTTAATTTAAAGAATTGAATTAAAACGCAGGGAGAAATATAACACCAATTCTGAGAACATTGAGACTGGGGCATCGTCTAGTTCTGTGTCTTCCCGGGGTCGGATTCTGGATAAGGATCCTCACATGGCTACAGAAGAGAAGGTTTTGCAAGAAACAATAGACAAGAGTGATTTAATGAAGGAGGAAGCTGTTTCCAAAGAAAGTCATGAGAGAGGGCAGAACCGAGAATTAATGAAGGAGAAAATTATTTCTAAGGAAAGTGTAGAAGGGAATGCTTTGATTGGAATAGCTGAGAAGGTGAATCTAAGGAACTCCAAGAAGAAAAAGAATAGGAGAAGAGTTGTAAAGAAAGGTAAAGGTAAAACCGAAGGCAGAGATAATAAGGAGACAAATGAAGTATTGAAAGAAGCTTCAGGAAGGATCAGTAATTTCGAAACTGCGGAGAGAAGCATTGCTAGTTCAAAGGAAACAGTGGGGAAAGAAGAAATGATGGATAGAAATGAGATTAACATAGAAACTACGCGGCGTGAATCTGCAGAGAAGGGGAGAACAAAGAAAGTGGAAGATTTTGCTTCTGTAGAAGCCAAGTCAAAAGAGATTATTGAGGATAAAAACATGAATCCACACGAAGAAAAATCTACGAGTCACGGCTCTAGGGTGAGCAATAAAGAGAAGAATTCGTCACAACACGGTTTAGGAATGTGGATTCTGAAAAACCCAGATGTTATCTTTACTAATGAGATTGAAAAAAACTATTGGGATGAAAACGAAAAGGAAGAAGAAGAAGAAGAGAAAGGAAAATATGAAGATTATGATGTTTATAATGGAGAAAATCTGGATAATTGGATTCATGATATACCGTGGCCTCGAAGTTGCTGGAAAGATCTAAGGAAAGAAAGGTATCTTGGGATTCCCAACGATCAATCAGAGAAAGGTATCTTGAAATTCGAGGATTTGATGAACGATCAATTGGTGAGTTTTAGTTTTGTTCTTGCTCTGTCTTTTCGTAGGTTAAGTGTTGGTTAAATAACTAAGATCTTAACTTAACAGACGCAGGAAACGCGGGATATAAGTAATCTCAAGGGACAAATGGAGCAAGTTCAACGAGAAATGCTCGAGCTACGAAATTCCGTTAAATCTTGCATTGATATGCAACTTAATTTCCAGAAATCTGTAACTCAAGATCTTTCTCGTTCTGGTCAGTTTTATCATCATTACATTCAACATGTTTAAGAATTCATCATTTCCAGCAAACTGATGAATTATCTTTTAGGCTCATCTTCAGAAGAACGTGTAGATATGAAGAAAGATCCTTTGAAAAGCAAATGTTGCGTTTGCTCTAAAATGCCATTTGACTCCCTACTGTATAGGTACGTTACGTTTGCTACATCGCGATTTCAATGTTCAAATTGCAACGCTTAAATAATAATTAGTGGTCTTGTTTTTTTTGCAGGTGTGGACATATGTGCGCTTGTCTGAAATGTGCTCATGAATTGCAATGGAGCACTATGAAATGTCCGATATGTATCGCTCCAATCGTCGACGTTGTGAGTTTTTTTTTGTATTCTTAGGATTGAAGAAACCAAGAAATATACTAATAGTTTCTCCATTAATTTGGAATGTTACACATCTAAACTAATCTTACCATATTCCGATCGTTACAAAGTGTAGTTCCGATACGTATATAAACATTTTCGAACTTATTAACGATTGAACATTCCAATAGAAAAATCAAAATCGCTTATATACAATAAACAACTCAACCTACAGAATACAAGAGAGTAGACATCATGGTGTTGTTATGGCTTGTACGTGTTCGAAAACGCAATTTAGGTATTTTGTCCATCCTAAGATTTAGAAAACAAAAATTTCTTTTGTTATTGATTAAATTCAGCCAAGAGGCTATTTATACAAATATATACAGTATGTGGGAAGGTATCTCGTATAAAACTTTCCCATATCTGTTTTTATATTTTTGAAGTATATTACAACAAAATCAAAACAAATTCGAGCCGTAATGTTCTATGAACACTCGGATTTTGAGGATAAACTTGCTGAAATCTTTCTTATTTTAGGACGGGTATAATCACGATCCCACATCAACTGTGGAGTCATTGTAGTCATTTAACACTGATTTTTCGTTTTATGTTTTATGATGAATCCAAATAATTTGAATTTCTATAACTATTATACATTCTCTAAACTATTTCTTAACACACAACATTTTAAGTTCAAAAAAAAATCATATAATGTTTTATCTAACTAAAGATTTTTGGAAATGATAATAACAATGTAGAAATTTTAGTCAATTGTAAATTTGTCTTCTTTTATTTATCATAAATTGTAAGGTATATTTTTGAAATTTTAATTATTAAATAGTTCTGTTTTAGAAAATAGCATCTCTATATTATAAACTTTCTTTGATTTATCTTTATTTAAGGTTGTGTTTTTTCACCGTAATTTTACTTTCACGATTTTTCATCAGAATTTTTTGTTTAAACGGTTGTGTAACAGTCTCAGTAAATGTTTTTGAAATTGCGTCTCTTTATCGTACGTAGTTTTTCGTAAACATATTTTAGTTTTTCGTAAAAACTCTTTGAATATATATGAGACTCATACTGCATATTAAATTCAATTTCGTGAGTTTGTCATGCATTTTTTAGAGAATTTATTTAAAATAGCATATGATATATAGAGAATTTCTTTAAGATGAAAAGAAAATAGCTGATGCATTCTCGTTTTTTAAAGTCTTCAAATCTAGTTTTTTTATGCCACACACGTAAAAATAGTTTCTTCTCCAACTAAGTAATGTAATTTGAGTTTGCTTTTGTGAATATTTAAAAAAGTTCAAAGTCGGTAAGAGACGAATTTACATAGCAATTGTGTGGATAACTATTTACATATGAAAAGGGTAGTAATCTATATATCTTCTATTAATATTTGACTAGGAACGGAACCCACGTAAATATGTTTTCTTTTCTACTTAGAGTCTTCTCTCTTCCACATAAATATGTTTAATAATGTATACCTTTGCTCTGAAAGTAGCTTTAGATTGAAGAAAGTTCTTGTTTTCTTATTCAATACTCTCTTAAACATTACAATGGCTTTTAGCCCTTATTTATACTTTTATGATTAACCTAATACACGTCATTGGATAGACAGCTAAGGGAATCAAATCTGTTGCTCATTGTTATCCTCGAAGCCGTACCACAGGTGACTGCACCTTCCTCTGCAGCTTCCTTCACTTTGTCTTCTTTTGTGTTTTGCAGGTTTGGTGACCGTTGCAGAGTGATGGGCTTCGTTTCAATGTTGCAGTTGAGCTGGGCCGAGCCTCTTTCCAATCTTGAAGCATCTGCTTGTGGTGGAGGGTTCTGTTCTCTTATACTCCCCCGCAAACTTAGTGTGGGTGGATAATCCATACCAAGTTTGAATCGTAGAGATGAGAAGGCTTCAAATGGCAGAGACTTGGTGAAGATATCAGCCAGCTGCTGGTGAGTTGGGACATGTTTAACAATCAAAGCTCCCAAGGTTACTCTTTCTCGAACATAGTGATAGTGAGTTTCAAAATGCTTAGACTTGGAGTGAAGAACTGGATTGGCAGCAAGGTAAATAGAAGATAGGCTGTCTCCATAAATCTCAGGAGGTTCATGCTGGGGAACCTTTAGATCTCTGAGCATGTTGTTGATCCAAGTAGCTCAGAGGTGGTGTCAGACAGTGATCTGTACTCTGCTTCTGTGGAGCTTTTGGAGACTGTAGGCTGCTTCTTAGAAGACCAGGAGATAAGATTTATCCAGGGTTCATATTTCACCAATGATATACTGGTGATTCCTCGGTCGATTCATGAACCTTCTCAGGCACGTCAGCTAGTTGAACATTCTTTGATGCAACCATATATGTACGACAGTAGCTAAATCATTCCCAAGTTTCAATCTTTTGATCTCTTGGAGAGGTGAAGTTGTGTCTAAGATTCCCTGAATCTCATTTTTAGAATGAACATCCACATTTGCCTGTCATCTGTTGCATAGATCATCACCATCGCAAGAAATACCGTTCAACTTATTTAGAATAGGTGTCTTGTGTTTTTTTTGCTGGCCAGAGAATTGGTTGCTAACTGATGGGAGACCGTCGAGTGGAAGTGCCCTCGGGTGTATAACAACTTCAAAAAACATGAGAGCGTGAGCACATAATCCGGTAACTTCCATTCTCACATGAAGTTTACATGTTCAGAACCAATATAAATGCATCAAATGCCCAAGATTTCTGGTTTTTAACGCTTTAAAAATCATGGCAACAATCTTAGTTACCTGTTCAGAAAAACTCAAACCCTTCAGCTACTCGTGATGTCCAAAAAGGCATGGAGTGCTGCAAGCTGAAACTCAACCAGACTGTAGTAGACTTATTGGGTAAACACTGGTAGCCGGTCCATCTTCCTTGACAAGCATTTGTTGTTGTGCTCATTAGAAGACTATCTACACGTTTTCTCCAGCTTTCTGATCCCAATGCTCCACACTGAAACCCAAGAGAATAATATTTGATAACCCTAAAAGAAATATACAAAATCAAAACATATAACAAAAAAAAAAAAAAAAAAAAAATAGAAAAATGAAAAGATAAAGAAAAAAACAAATAGGGTTATCAAATATTATTCTCTTGGGTTTCAGAGTGGAGCATTGGGATCAGAAAGCTGGAGAAAACGTGTAGATAGTCTTCTAATGAGCACAACAACAAATGCTTGTCAAGGAAGATGGACCGGCTACCAGTGTTTACCCAATAAGTCTACTACAGTCTGGTTGAGTTTCAGCTTGCAGCACTCCATGCCTTTTTGGACATCACGAGTAGCTGAAGGGTTTGAGTTTTTCTGAACAGGTAACTAAGATTGTTGCCATGATTTTTAAAGCGTTAAAAACCAGAAATCTTGGGCATTTGATGCATTTATATTGGTTCTGAACAAGTAAACTTCAAGAGAGAATGGAAGTTACCGGATTATGTGCTCACGCTCTCATGTTTTTTGAAGTTGTTATACACCCGAGGGCACTTCCACTCGACGGTCTCCCATCAGTTAGCAACCAATTCTCTGGCCAGCAAAAAAAACACAAGACACCTATTCTA
The DNA here is from genome assembly GCA_004349715.1 of Crucihimalaya himalaica. Classification (NCBI taxonomy): domain Eukaryota; kingdom Viridiplantae; phylum Streptophyta; class Magnoliopsida; order Brassicales; family Brassicaceae; genus Crucihimalaya; species Crucihimalaya himalaica. The sequence goes on from SMJT01000029.1 coordinate 2,024,156, forward strand.
AATAAGTTGAACGGTATTTCTTGCGATGGTGATGATCTATGCAACAGATGACAGGCAAATGAGGATGTTCATTCTAAAAATGAGATTCAGGGAATCTTAGACACAACTTCACCTCTCCAAGAGATCAAAAGATTGAAACTTGGGAATGATTTAGCTACTGTCGTACATATATGGTTGCATCAAAGAATGTTCAACTAGCTGACGTGCCTGAGAAGGTTCGACCGAGGAATCTCCAGTATATCATTGGTGAAATATGAACCCTGGATAAAAATATTGGGATGCCTCATGCCATATAATAAGCCAAAGCAAATACTCGTGTGATCAAAGGAAGGATGAAGGATCTTTGCACCAAAGAACCAGTAGTCTTATTAATACAAGAATCAGATTATAAGTCAATCTCTCTCAAGTAAAGGAAGGATCTTTGCACCACTCCTCTAGATTATAACTCAAATTACTATCAGAATAGCTGATTATCATATCAAAATCAAGAAATTTACAAGCAATTCCACGATTATTCAAGATGTTAACTCATTATCTTTGAATATTCAGCACTCTTGGTCTGAATCTTTCATAGTTATGATCGGTTATGATGAAGCTTCAATTGAGTTTAATAATGCAAGACCATACCGTAATTCTGTTGTTGACTCCAACAGAAGATTCCATAAGAAAATGAAAATTCATAGAATTACTCTAATGAACTAAGTGATATAGCAGCATCTATCATATACTCATAGCAAGAAGTTGAAGCAATACATCATAAAAACGACAGGTAAGCTCTAAATCGAGAACTTTTTTGGATCTTCAGCAACAACAAAGCTCCCATAGTTATGTCTGAGAACGAATCTTGTTGATTTCAGATTTTGCGTAGTCAAGTTGTTTCTGTGCAGAGGTTTTCGCTTTCTCCGCGGTAGTGAGGAAGAAGAGGTTGCAATTCTTCTGGTAGACACTTCGAGAAGAAGAGAGACAGCTCAATTCATCTAACGAAACTTCTTGCCTCTTTATCTCCTTCTCAAGTTCGGATTCGCGACCAGAAGAAGACGAAATAGTCGCCATTTTTTCTCCTGCTGCGGCTGCAAGACTAATTATCTTTAGGTTTCTAGAATAGTAAAGATAATTGCCACATCTGAAATATCTTTTATTATATTGATATACATAAGACCCACATCGGAATAAATTATAAGAGGAGAGGTTTTGTTCGGGTATAAGAAAAGAAGGTGTAGTTTGGGGCAATGACGCAGCTTATGAGGTTCTAACCCAGGTGCGTCTATGGAATGACGCAGATTCCGAAGTCAAACTTCAACTAACATTTAAAGTTCAGATTTCTATAGACAAAAGGAAGTCAAAGAATCTGGATCCATGGTAAATACAACAAGGTAGATCAAGTCAAACATCAATCGTTGAGCTCTAATCGGAGCCCAGATCAAAACATTTCATATAGTTAGACCGATCTAAATCCAACCAACATCAAATCCGAAACACATTTTGAAGTAACTTCGAATCATAATCGAGATCCAACACAAGAGCAAGTAGATCGGAGGATTTATTTACCTAAATCGGAGAAAAGCAGAAGATCGAGAGATAGAGGAAGAAACAAGAACCACGCCGATGAGGATCTGGCTCACTCTCTCTCCTCTTTCTCTCTCTCTATCTTATCACCGGAAAATACAACGGCCGACGAAGCTGAAGACGACGCAACAATTCAAAGAGGGGAGAAATATTAAGTGTATTCAACTATTTATATAGTCGGGTTTATCTGAATAACGTTTTTTTTTCCTCGTTTCGGAAAAAAAAAAAGGCGAGAAAGACGAATCATTTCCGACCAGAGGAAAAGATAACGTGACAGGGCTGTTTGACAGCTTCATTAAAAAAGATTTTTTAGGACTTTTAAAAAACGTTTGTGAAAATTTAAGAGCCGTTGGATTTACAGATGGCTATTGGATTGAATGTGATAGGTTTATGTGACAGCTTCATTAATCATATTGCTTTCAGTTCTATTGTTTTTATGTTTTCAAGTCGGCGATTGGCGTTGCCGAGTCGAGGAGACAACGATGGTCGTATTTTGAATATTTTTTATTAAGGAATAATTAAGCCATGATTTCAACAAATTTAATTACTACTGTATATTGAAAAAGGGTATTTTTTTCCTGAAAACGTAATATAATTCCATTATCATTTTGATGACTAATTTAAAAAAGACAAACAAATAAATGATTGTGCCATGTGAATGTTTTTGTTTTGTGTCGAGAGTACTCGAGACCCATGTACGCCCTGTAAAACATAATTCATACAAAAATAATAACAATTAACTATATAAAAATTTAAAAACAATATTCAGCATTCTGATTGAAGCTACATATTCATATAGATTGTGAGACTTAAAAAAAAGAAGGGTATATGAATCTTAAAAGAGATAAAGTGATTGGAAATTTTTTTTTGTGTATCACTTCTTTGAAAAAAAGAATTAAAAAACTAAGTTTGACGTAAAAGTACGGTGGTTATTGTAAAAGTCAAATGTTTGTGTAGGTGATCAAATTTATTCTGCGCGTGAATCAACAAAATCGATAAAGTGTGGAATCCTAACTTTTTACGCCTACATAAAGAAGTGTTTGGAAAATCATTTTGCAACAATCAGAAATCAAAACATAGTAAAGATTCTCTCGTTTTCTATGAGTGTTTTATTTTTCTGAAGGTATAAATTTTTTCAACTACTTCATAATTTTTTTTACAATAAGTATCATCATCATTTTATAACACGTTATCAGCATGATCACTTTATAAATTTAAGTTTTATATGTATGCTTATAATAACATATAGTAAACGGATTGTCACTTCTATAGTAATATATTACTTTTACAGTTGTTGTTTAACGCACCATTGTTTATTTATTTATGTTCATAGACGGTTTTGCCACGTGATAATTTATTTACTTTTTAATGTGGTTGATTCTGTCACCATAATTATGTTACTAAATTTCTGTTTATTTTATGGTTATTAAATAATATGATTAACCATCTAAGTATTAAATTATATCTGAATTGGTAAATATTATCTGATTAATTATTAAATATTTTCAGATTAATCTTTATTTTAAATCTCTAACTTCCAACGATCACAAAGAAAAATTTAAAATATTTTTGTAAACTTTCAAACGGTAATGAACAGTGTTTTCAATATATAAATATACTCATCTTCACTCATTCATTTCACTCATTCATTTCATTAAAATTTTTCATCTCCTCTTAAATACTTTAAAAAAAAAATCTTTTAATTTTATACAAGAAAGTGGTTCATCCGCTTTTAGTATTTGTAATAGGTTTTATACTTGTTGCTTTTTATGGTGTACTCGTTGGAGATTTTTCTTCCAAAAAAATGTAATGATTTTTATTATGATATTTTATGTCCTTGTATTCCTTGTAATTTTGCTATGTATTCCACCGCCTATCATATTTTAAAAATAAAATCATCTATCTAATAATATTGTTTACTTTGTCTCATTTTATAAAATCAAATGACAAATATTGAGAAGTTTAAGATCCCACCTCTCCAAATCTGGAGCAAACTACATAGCATGAACCATTGATGTTGAACTTCATCTATATTCAAAGAACTTATTGGATACAATAAGAGAGAAAAATGAATCATTTGCCCATGAAAAGGCAAAGACGATAAATTTTCTAAGAAAACATCTAGATAAAAACTTTCCGCAAGAGGAACTATGTTCTTGCAGAACAATACATGATCTGCATGTACAAAAGATTTTCCGAGCTAATTGTGGCACTCATGATAGCAGAGAAGAATAATGAACTTCTCATTAAAAACCACAACGCTTGACCTGTAGGAACCAAAACAATCCCTGAAGTGAATGCAACACATGTGAAAAATCCAGAGAAAACAGATGTGAAAAATCCAGGGAGAGAAAGTCAAACATATCGGGGTCGTGGTGGTCGATTTAATCGCGAACATGGAAATTTTTACAATCCACAAGGACGAAAGTAATTCAAATGGGTTCGATCTGAACAAAATTCTAAAGGAAATGAAACAATCGGGAATATCACCCAGAAGCGTGAAAACATTTGTGGCAGATGCGGATCCAACGGACATTGGTCCCAAGCGTGTCGAACTCCTTTGCATCTATGTAAGTTATACCAAGAGTCCATTAAAGGCAAAGAAAGGAAGTGAAACTTATGGAACACTTTGAGGGTGAAACACACCTCGATGCTTCGGACTTTGAGAATGATATTGATGAGCCCACCCTTACGAATAATTGAAATGCTTGTAATGAGACTGCTGAATATTCTCTAAGCCATGTCATATTTAATTATTATGCTTTTCCAAAAAATAATGTTGTTTTAACAACAAACTAATGTATAGTTATTGTGTGTTTTATTTTATATAAAAAATAATATTGTATAATTATTGTGTGTTTAATTCTAATGAAGTTTACTTTCTTTTATTGATGTTTATCTTAATTACAGAAATGGACAACGATACAAATAGAACTGTATCCAAAGGAAACATTAGAGAAAATTGTATACAAGATAATGGAACAACGCACACGGTTTTGAAACATTAAAAAATACTTCTCTAACTTAAAACTGATAAGAATTATTGTCAACACAATATCTGGTCCTGCAGACTTGATTGAGGGAACTGGTAAAACCAACTTTACGTTGCCTAATGGAACTAAATTTTGCATAAATGATGCCTTATTTTCTCCGAATTCTAAAAAAAATTGTTGAGTTTTAATGACATATATCTTCAAGAATTTGACACTCATTCTGCAAACGAGAATGGAAAGAAGTATATATTCATAACTTCTAATAAATCAAGAGAAATACAAATTCTAGAGAAAATAACAAATCTTGCAATAAAATGAAATCCAGAAGATTTAACATTATGGCATGATCGACTTGGTCACCCGGACACCTCGATGATGCAAAAAATCATACAGAACTCACATGGACACCCATTGAAAATCTAGGAGATAAATCAGAGGAATAAAAGGACATGTGCTGCATGTTCTCTTGGAAAGTTAATATTAAGACCATCACCTACAAAAATTGATAAAGAATCACCAAAGTTTCTTGAACGAATTCAAAGGGATATTTGTGGACCAAAATATCCACCATGTGGACACTTCCACTATTTTTTTGATATTAATTGACACATCAAGCAAATGATCACATGTTAGTTTATTATCGACTTAGAATCCAACATTTGCGAGGTTTATGACTCAGATGATCAAACTGAGAGCTCAGTTTCATGATTATCATATTAAAAATATTATATTGGACAACTCTGGTGAATTTATATCCCAAGCATTTATTGATTATTGTATGGAAACAAGATTGATTTTGAAAATCATATAGCTTATGTTCATACGCAAAATGGTTTGGACGAATCTTTGATTAAACGTCTGCAATTAATTGCAAGACCATTGATCATAAAATCAAAACTCCCAACCTCTGTATGGGAACACACTATTTTACATGATGAAGCACTTATCTGAGTAAGACTGAGTGCATATCACAAGTATTCCCCATTATAACTAGTATCTGGTCGTGCGGTGTACGTGCATGTAGCACCACCAAAACATACAAATATGGAACCACAACGAAGGTTAGGGATATATGTCGGTTATGATTCTCCATCCATTATACGATACGTAGAACCTAAAACTGGTGATATCTTTATGGCACGGTTTGCTGATTGTCATTTTGATGAAAAATAGTTCTCAGTTCTATGGGAGAAAATTAACAAGTAAGAGAGGATATTAAGTGGAATGTACACTCTCTATTACACCTTGACCCTTCTACAAAACAGTCAGAATTGGAAGTTTGATGAATTATGTAGTTGCTAAGCATAGCAAATCAGTTACCTGATGTTTTTGCAGATACTAAAACAGTAACTAAGTCACATATTCCAGCTGTAAATGTTCCTGGTCGGATTGAAATTCCACAAGAACATGGAAGAGCAGATGATACATGTAAATCTAGAACACGTTTGAAGTGTGGTAGACCTGTTGGTTCTGAGGATAAAAATCCTAGAAATCAAAAGGAACTTGAAAAGCTTAATGTTCCCAAAATAGCAGATAATTTGGAAGAATCAAATCATGAAACAAATAACGATGTAGAACATCATGAGCCTGAAGAAAATCATGAGATTTCTATCAACTACATTCATAATGGAAAGGTATGAAATCAAAATGAAATAGATATTATGGATGATATTTTCTCATACTTTGTATCGAAAGAAAAAAATGAAGAAAACAAAGATCCAAAACCATACTCTGTATATGAATGTCAAAAGAGACATGACTGGATAAAATAGAAAGAAGTCATCCAAGGAGAACTTGATTCATTGAACAAAAAAAAAGATATTCGAACCTATTGTACTTACAATTGTAGATGTAAGACTAGAGTGATACAAATAGATTTTTGTTCGAAAACAAAATGAGAAAAACAAAATTGCTAGATAAGAAGCTCGTCTTGTAGCCTATTCCCCCATTATGAAGATGGTTTTTCTCAAAGACCAGAAATAGATTATGAAGAAACTTATTCCCCCGTTATGGATACAATCACATTTAGATTCTTTATGAGTCTAGTAGCTCATGAAAACTTATAAATGCGTCATTAGATACCAATATCTATATGAGAATTTATGATGGGTTTAAATGCTAGAAGCATTAGGTGTTATGTGCAATAAAATTGCAAAGATAATTATATGGGTTGAAGCAATCTAGATGTATGTGGTATAATCTTCTTAGTGAGCATTTAACAAAAGAAGTATATGTGAATGACCCTATATGCCCATGTGTTTTAATCAAGAAAACAACATCCAAATTTGTAATTATTGCAATATATGTTGATGATCTAAATTTAATTGGAACTCAAGGAGAAATACAGAAAGCATCAAAATATTTAAAAGGAGAATTTGAAATGAAAGATATCGCACATACAAAGTATTATCTTGGTTTACAAATTGAGTATTCTCAAAAAGCTATATTTGTGCATCAGTCCACATATACCCAAAGAGTGCTTAAACGATTAAACATGAATAAAGCAACTCCTCTGATTACTCCTATGTTGTTAGATCACTCCAAGATGAAAATGATCCATTTCGGCAATATGAGGAAAATGAAGAGATACTTGGTCCTGAAGTACCCTATCTAAGTGCAATTGGAACCCTCATGTACCTTGCAAATTGTACTCGATCTGATATATCATTTGCTGTTAATATTTTGGCAAGATTTAGCTCGTCTCCTACACGAAGACATTAGAATGGGATTAAACATGTTTTCCGATATCTTCAAGGGACGATTGATATAGGATTATTTTATCCTAAAAATTCAAAAGTCCAAATGGTTGGATTTGCAGATGCATGGTATTTGTCAGACCATCACAAAGACAAATCACAAACAGGATATGTTTTCACGATCAGAGACACTACTATATCCTGACGTTCTCAGAAGCAAAAGCTTCTTGCTCGAATCTTGCTGAAATCATTGCAGTCCATGAAACAAGTAGAGAATGTGTATGGCTAAGGTCAATATATCAACACATTCGATCATGCAGTGGACTAAACGTAAACATGGAGCTGACAACCTTATATAAAAATAACGTTGCATGCGTTGCCTAGACAAAGGAAGGATATATTAAAAGTGATAGACCCAAATATATCCCTTTAAATTTTTTCTCATACACCCAAGAACTTGCGAAGAATAAAGACATTGAAGTGAGATATGTCCAATCATGTGACAATGCTGCAGATCTCTCCACAAAATCACTACATACCTCGGTGTTCAAGAAGCATGTCTATAACATTAGAATACGCCATCAACGAGATTTATAAGCTTGATCATTCAAGGGGGATTTTACGTTGTTGCACTCTTTTTATCCTACTAGATTTTCTCCATTGGGTTTTTCCTAAAAATATTTTTAACAAGGAAACATAATACATGACGCAAGAGACATAGTGACATTGGTTTCCAAGGGGGATTGTTGTAAAAGTCAAAAGTTTCTGCAAGTGAAGATCAACAAATTGTGTGCGTGAATCAACGAAATCAACAAAGCGTGGAGCCCACTATCACTATGCATGCACAATAAAATTTTTTTTAAGAGTAAGCGGGTTCGAGTGCACTTCGGAGAGGTCTCTTACGAAGGCGTAACTTTAACATAGTTTGAACTTCGCTCCAGGAATGTATGAGCCCGCGGACTCGGAACCCGGTTTACAAAAAAAAAGATTATCTTTTTACGTATATAAAAAAGTGTTTCGAACATCATTTTACAACAATTAGAAATCAAAACATAATAAAAAAAATTATCTCCTTCCCTCTAAGTGTCTTACTCTTATGAGAATATAAATTTTCTCACATATTATCATAAAACTCTTTACCATAAATATCATTTACCACTTTATAACAATGGTTGAATTTTGACAAAAATAAAATAAAATATAAAAATGATTTTGATCCAAATAAATAAATTTAAGTGATATCTACAAAATATATATAGTAGTATTAGATACGTGAAGTTAATAGTAAAATAGTAAAAACATAAGATTGACAACTTTACCAGTACAACACAAAACCACGATAAACTACTATTTCTGTAACTATTTTTGTATTTTGTAGTTTTGTATAATATTTTTGTAAACACAATTTGAAATAAATAATCTATGGTTTTTACGAATCATCAGATTATAAGGTTCAAATTATTTTTCTAATCAAAAAACCTCCATGATTATTTTTTCCGGTTAAAGCCTCTTTGAAATTATTTTTCAATGCTTTTACCTCTCTTGTATCTGCTTCTCTCTCTTCTCAATATCTTTTTAAATTTATTCGTTATGAACTCAACCTCTCTTTTTCTTCTTTCCTTGAGCTTAAGTCACCTAAAAATATTTTCATCTGCTTAATCGGATTCATCCGTGAAAATGTTTTCCCTAAATACCATAATTATATTTCAATTATTCTCTTACAATAATTTCAATAAAAATTTACCAAAATAATATTTTTTTAAGATCAAAAAACTCTGAATCATTGGTCTTTTTTACAACAACATCATCAGTTCAATCCACAGTCAAATATTATTATTTTTTACTCCTACAATATTTTAAGAAACAATATCTCCAGATTTATCTTGACTCTTTTATCAATCGTGCCAACAAAAAAGCTTGAATCTTTTTTAAAACAACTTTGGTGAGTAGATTCAAAAATTTTTTAATGATATAAAATTCTAACAAAGTTTGATTCACATAATCAACTCACATATTAGATCTCACTGTAGCTCGGAGACAATTGCCGGTCATTACAAAATCTCTGACTCTTACGTACAACAATCTAATTGTGTGATCTATGAGTCACTGTCTTTTCTATCTTTGCTATACATTTTTGGTCTTTCCGAACAACATCTTCGATTCGTTCCCAAAGAGTATCCTATAGAGTTTTGAATTTGTTGAAATATTGCTTCTCACCAACAATCTCACATCGGAGAATTTTCAACTTTAATATTTGCATGTACGAGATTGAGATGCTAATTTCAGCTCAAATTAGTATTTCAGCGTGATTTCAATAGATTTATGATTAAAATAGATTTTCAAAAGAAAAATCCGCTATATATTGCATATATTTTCTAATAATATTTTTTATAATAATTATTTTCAAATATTTTATTGATTTAATGTTTAAATTGTATATATGATATATTTTTTATTAAAAAAAAAATTGTATATTCTTGGTATGTTTTGGAGTAAAAAAAAAACGGATAGTTAAAAAAAACGGATAGTTAAATTGTATATTCTTGGTATGTTTTTGAAACATCAAATAAACTTTAACTTTAAGTAAATAAAATTAATCACTTATATCGTATGAATTTATATATAACTTAGTTTACATTGTACTAAAATTAATTGGTTCTTTTAATTAAATAAACTATATTATTAAAAATATTAAATTAACCTCACATCTAGCTATTACAAATATATGAAATTTTAGTAAAGGTAAAAAACTGATATGTCAAATTTGAGTATGATGTGTATTAATTATCATAATTTTACTGGTTACATGTTTTGATTGAGATGTCATCTTGTAGTGTCATTTTTTTAATTAATTTTGCATTTTACAAAATAACTTTAAAATTTGTAGCCCTTCTAATTATTTTTGCATTTTACAAAGTAAGCATATACTTTAAAATATGTAGTCCATCACAATAAATCTTAGCCTATCATAATTTTCTAATTATTTTTGCATTTTACGAAGTAAGCACATACTTTAAAATTTGTAGCCCTTCTAATTATTTTTGCATTTTACAAAGTAAGCATACCTTAAAATATGTAGCCCATCACAATAAATTTGTAGTCCATCACAATAAATATGGCTTATATGTATTAATTAAAATGTTTTGATTGGATAATAGTTTTTGTTGATGTGTCAGATGGAAGATGACTGAAAATGCTGATGTGTCAATCTATGGAAAGACACAAGGCTCGTTCGTTATCGCTCATGAGTTTTAAAACCACGCTGACGTCTCGAGAATAAATGTTAGTTCTTCAAGTTTGCTAAGTTTTGTAGCGAAAGGTGACCAATCATCCGGTCGTGATACCATTTGCATTAGATCCTGTAAATCGATAATAAAAAAGATGCTAAAATGGTGATGTTTTATTTTATTTTATTTTACAAAAATATAGTTTTGTATTTTCAATACATATTTTAAAAACATATTTAGCTTTACCCCTATTATTATATATTAATATTCTGCTAACCAAACTTATAGTACATGCATAAGATAAAAGTATATTAAAAAGCATAAACAATATTTATAAATTATAACAAAACAGATGTATATAATATGTTAATGTCCCTCAGATTCCTAACAAATCAAAGCCTAGGGCCATAGTTATTTAAATTAATATAAATAATTAAATTATTCGATATAGTTATTTGTATTAATTACAACATTACTGATCGTTGTATTTTAAAGTTAGAGGTGTTATTCGATAGTGATTTATGTAAAATTATAATGATTATAGAACTTAAAAAATTTATAGAGAGTTTTAAAAGGTTTCATAGATTCTCAAAGATTTTTGTTGAAAATTTCTAAGAATCTTTCCTTAAATACCATCTAGTATTTTGACAATTTTTAAAAATTGTTTCAAATGAACTAAAATTTTGAAAGTCAATCAACCAATAACTCTAAATTTTAATATAATCTGAAAGTTAGTAAAAATATTTCTTAATCCAATAACTCATGATTTTGAATGAATTTTAAAATCATTAATTCGAAAGCACATGAATTTTGAAGAATATAAACAACCTTTTTATAAATATTGAGCCAGTAACAAATGATTTTAATGGAGTATTTATAATTGAAGCTTCTGAGGCTTCTGAGATTATCCACATCAGGCAAAGGCACTCTTTCTCATACTTTCCAAATCTATCGTTTGACATTTATATCACCTAGAGGAGGTTGAACAATTTTGCCTGAAGGAAGATGAGTAGCTAGCCCATGTCTTCATTGGAATGCATGTTTGTTATCTTAACAATATGGACATGATAAACGTCCATGAGTTGTCCAGCCAGATAACATACCAAGTGCTGGAAAATCGCTTATAGTCCACATAAGTACCCCACGCATCTGGAAATTTTGTTGGATCGATACATCATATGCTTCAACACCGTGTTTCCATAACATGTTGAGCTCATAAATCAATGGCTGGAGAAACACGTCAAGTGATCTCCATGAACTAGAACTATGAGAAACAGAAACTCCCAACGCATACACAACAATGACGGCAAGTTGTATGGTGTTATGATTACTGGCCACAAAGAATATTGTCTTCCATGCTTTCCAAACGGATTAAAACCATCAATAGATAATCCAAGGTATACATTCCTTCGCTCATATGCAAAATCAGGATATACTCTCTGAAAATGTTTCCATGCTTTTGCATCTGAAGGATGTGTAATCTCTTCTTCTCTTAAGTGCTCTGCATGCCATCTCATTGCCTATGCCGTCCGCTCAGATTGATATAACCTCTTCAACCTGTCTGTTAACGGTAAATACCACATCCTCTTATATGGTACCCGAACTCGCCCACTAGTTTCTTGAAATCTTGGTTTCCTACACCGTTTACACCTTCTGCGGTTTTCATCCTCTCTCCAATATATCATACCGTTATCGATGCAAACATCAATCGTCTGATATGGTAAACCAAGACCAGCAACTAATTTTTGAATCTCGTAATATGATGCCGGAAACAAATTATCCTCAGGCAAAATATCTTTAACAAAATCTGCTATCGCATCTACACAATCTTCAGCCAAATTAAAATCCGTCTTTATGGGCATCAATCTACTAGCAGAAGATAAAGGCGAGTGACCGTCTCTGCATCCATTGTCTAGAGATTGTTTTGCTGAATCTAACATATCAAAAAACTGTCGGGCTTCTAAATTTGGTTCTTTTGCTCTTTCTAAAGAAAGTCCCGCCTCTTGCGCTATATTTTCTCTATACACATCATTAACCATCTGAACAATACCAACACCATAATCTACTTCCGTTCTATGTTCCTCTACCCTATCCGCAATATAAAGTTCTCTAGTAATACTAGAAGCAGGTATTTCCCAATGGAGATACCAAACCTTATAACCATGAGTAAATCTGTAGCGATATAAGTGATTTCATACTAAATCAATCCTAACATTACGCGAATTGTGGCATACAGGACATGGACATTTCAACTTACGGGTTTGTTGGGCTGATGGTTGCCGACATGCCAATTCCATGAATTCTCCGACACTTCGTGAATAATCATCGTTTAATAAGTTTGACTCCGGATCCACCATTGGGTCGTCTATCCACGAACGAAAATAATTTGAAGACAACATAACAAAAAGTTTTTTTTTCTTAAAAAGAGACGAGACGAATGTTTGTTTGGAATGAGAAATGTGGAGTAGAAAATGAGGGTGGTTTCAAATATATAATGACGCGTCCGTCGGTTTTCCGTCGGTTTTTTTAAAAATATAACGGCTATGTAACGAATATATTTACCGACGGGTCTCGACGAAAACTGAATGGTCGGTTTTCCGTGAGTATTCTGTCGGTTTTTACCGACGGAAATTGAACCCGTCGGTTTTTACCGACGAAAATTGAACCTGTCGGTTCCGCCGTCGGTTTTTACAGTGTTTTCTTGTAGTGATAGTTATAGACAAAAACGACGTTATGTGATGCCACCTCAACAATCCGAGGTTGACTAACATCCATTGATATCGATTTTGATTTAGACATTTTTAATGAAATTCATATATATTATTTGAATTTTTTTGATTGTTCGGGTTGGAATACGTACTATAGTTTTGTTCATATAGAAAAAGGCACGATGAAAAAAATCCAATTTGAAATAGGCCATTCTCCCTTTATCAACTCAAGTCACTCAGAAAATTAACATATCCATTTTATTCGCAATTCATGCAAAGACTTAACACAAATCCATAGTACCTTATTAATAAATTTCAGTTTAACAAATCAACATATAGCTCTAACAATTCAAAATCACATTCTTCCACCGGATTTATGTTCAGGTCGATTAAAACGGTACCTTGCACCGGATGTATGAACCGGAGTTTCACCCCCTCCCCAATATCTTCAATTGGAAGGCTTTCATATACACTAATTCGTTGAAGAAAAAATTCAAGTAAGACGATTTATTTGACTTCATTAGTTTTTACGTGAATTGTTTAAATCAAAACGATCAAAAACCATATATGAACATTTGTTTATTGTTTTATTTGCTCTATTAAATGAAGTTTTTGACAAGACAAAATTTCGCCTTCAAATAGTTTTTCCGTCAAACCAAATTCCAAACATATGTATTTAAGTAATTCAATCAAATAATATATATTTAATATAGGGAAGAATACTAAGAAAACCTTTGATACGACAATTGAAATTTAGTAATAAAATTATAAAAAATCAATACAATTACTTATTTCTTGGGGCAACCTGAAGATGACAGATGAGCTACTTTGTGATATACTTAAAAGCAGTACAAGAAGTAAGTCAGAAGAACAAAAATTGATGTGAAGACTTGAAGAATCGTCTTTAAGATTTGAGAAACATCTACAAAACTTGGAGAAACATTTAGAAAACTTGGAAGAACGTATACAAACTTGAAGATAATTAGAAATTATACTTCAAGAAGAAAAAACAAATATAGTGGATAATTTCCTTATCTTAAAAGGAAAAAGGAAATTATCAATTCCTATTAGTATAGCCACGACCTATTTAGTATAAATAGGGTGCTAAGGCTTTAGAGAAGTGTAGCGCAAATAAGAGAAAGCATTCTTAAAATAAAATTTTGTAGTTTCGGAAAAGAAAGCTAGCAAACTTAAGAGGGCTAAGTGATTTTGTGTCTTGAGAGGTTCTAAATCAAGGGTGTTGATTTGAGAACATTTGAGAGAGATAATAGAAAATAATGTGAGGAAAACCCTTGTAAAACATATTTTCTATTAATCAAATTTGTTGGAGAAAAACCCTTGTGTTACTTCTTGATACAATTTCTGTATTAGATAGCTCTTGCACTTTCAATTGGTATCAGAGCAGACACTTGTGAGGATTGCATACATGTAATATCCTATGGAGAAGATGGAGAGCTATCATGAACTCGTCAACAACACGAAAGTGATACTAGAAGATGGAAACTATGGATTTTGGAAATCACGTCTGTAATAAGGGGTATTGATGTGTTTGGTTGGAAAGTTGTCTTAGAGAAGTGGGTGGAACCCAAGATCAGGAACGAAGCTGGTGCAGAGATAGCCAAACCTGAGAATGATTGGACCAATGATGAATTGAAAAAATCGAAACACAACGCCAGAGCTCTCACGGCTATTCATTGTAGCGTTGGAAGAAAGCAATTTGAGTTGATTCAAGGATGTGGAACAGCAAAAGAAGCATGGGATATTCTACAAATTCACTTTGAAGGTACCACCAAGGTTCAAACCTCCAGAAAAGACATGTTGGCTTCAAAGTTTGAGAATCTAAGAATGGAAGAGCATGAATCAATCTCAGATTTTAGTTCAAGAATCAGTTCTCTAGCTCTGGAAGCATTAACTCTTGGGAAGAAATATAAAGATAAGAAGCTGGTGAAGAAATTTCTCAGATGCTTACAGTCAAAATTCATGCCCTATAAAACTGCCTTAAGTGTATCTAACAACATGGATGAACTCAGTTTGAAGAAGTGGTGGGGATGCTCCAAGCTCATGAGATGGAATTAGGAGGGAAAAAGAAAAGAAAAGAGAAGGATTGGCATTAATATCTCTTGATAATAAAGCTCAAACAAATGAAGAAAATCTCGTAAGTTTGCTAGCCCGAAGATTTGATCGAGCATTAAGGAAAGTAGAGCAAGGACAAGGACAAGGACAAAGATGTTTCAGCTCAGAGGAAGAAAAATCATTTAAGAAAGCAAATATGTAGAGTCATGAATGCAGAGGCTATGGGCACTTTGTTCGTGAATGTCCGACGATCAATAGAGTATGCAAAGGTTTGGGACATACTCAAGATGAATGTGTTGGTGATTAGAGAAATAGAAATGAAAAAATGCAGGATATTGAAGATGATTCAGAAGAAGATAGTGAAGATGAAGAAGTAGTAAACAACTTCGTTGCCTTTATAGGAATCACTGATTTTATTAACGAACAAGAAGCTTCAGACTCTGATTCTGAGGAAGAAGAGGAAATCGATATTGATAAAAGCTATAATGAGCTTTGAGAAGCACTCATCATAATTGGGCAAGAGAATCAAGATTTGATCAAAGAAAAACTCCGATTAAAAACGATCATTCAATCTCTTCAAGAAGAACTAAAAGCTGAAAAGAAGATTAGTCAAGAAAAGACAAACAAAGACTTAGGTTATATTGGACATGGAGGAGCTAGTTCATGACAAACCAAGTTTGTGTTAGGAGAACTTGCAGTAGACTCTGGATCTGCAACGGAACGTAAAACAACAACAGATGATGCAACTGCAACATTAGCAAAATCTGCATCAGGATCAGAATCTGCAACTGCAACAGAAGATACAACTGCAACAGAACCTGTAACAGGAGGGAAACCTGCATCAGGAGCAGAACCTGCAACTGCAATAGAACCTGCAACAACAACAAAATCTGCAATGATGAAGAATTTGAAATGAACTAAAAGATGTTGTATGAACATTGGCTTATAGTAGTTGAAGAGAATTCTAAGTTGATAAAGGAGAAACTCAAGCTAGAGGCTAAGATATTTGAAGCACAAAGGTATGCAACAGAGAAAGAGGAAGAAGCATCACAAGTTAGAGTTCAACTTGAAGAAACTCAAAAGAATTTGAGGATGCTTAATAATGGCACAAAGCAGTTAGATCATATTCTGAATATTGGCAAAACTGATAGATATGGCCTTGGATTTAAAAGGAATCCTTCAAAATCAGATCCAAAATTTGTTTCTAGTGGAAAAATCACATCTGCATCAGGAACTGCGTCAAAAACTGCAACTGTGACAGAAACTGCGTTAAAGACTATTCAACTGTGAAATCAAAGTTGCAGAGTGAACCTCAACGAATCTTTCAACCTATTTGCCATCATTGTGGAGTTGTTGGGCATATTAGGCCAAGGTGTCTCAGATTGTTGAGGGAGAGAAATCGAATGGAGAAGGCTTATGATGTGAGATTTTGTGTGCCTACATTTTATCATTGTGGAATTCAAGGACATATTAAGTGTAACTGTTTTAGATTCACTCAAGAATCCAGTCATGAAGGTATAAGGCTCAGAAATGTTTGGATTAGGAAAGATGATCTCTATGGAGATGGTACACAAGGCTATCAACCTCGGTTTGCAAAGCGGGGACAATTTTCTAATTAGTTTTGACTATGTTGTGATTCAGGCATGGGGAGAAGGGTGATGTCCTTGATAATGTTTTTAACTTTGAGTTCTCAAGCTGGGGGAGAAAATAGGAACAATTACATTTTAGAGGAGCTATGATTTTGGGGGAGTGTTATTTTTCACTTTAGTTTCTTTTTGGATTAATGAATTTTGGGGGAGTTTTGAATTCTGGGGGAGTTTGGTTTGATGTTGAAGTCTTTTAAGTATGGCAGATGCTTGAGGGACTCAAAATTAAAAAAAAGGAGATTGAAGATGCAAGATGAGCTACTTTGTGGTATACTTAAAAGTAGTACATGAAATAAGTCAGAAGAACAAAGATTGATGTGAAGACTTGAAGAATCGCCTAGAAGATTGGAGAAACATCTTCAAGACTTGGAGAAACATCTAAAAAACTTGGAAGAATGTCTAGAAGATTGAAGATAATTGGGAATTATCCTCTGAGAAGAAAAAGAAACTATAGTGGATAATTTCCTTATCCTAAAAAGAAAAAGAAAATTATCAATTCCTATTAGGTTTAGGAATTGTAAGTGGCTTGTTGTATAGCCACGATCTATTTAGTATAAATAGGGTGCTAAGGCTTTAGAGAAGTGTAGCACAAATAAGAGAAAGCATTCTTAGTATTAAGTTTTGTAGTTTCGGAAAAGAAAACTAGCAAACTTAAGAGGGCTAAATGATTTTAAGTCTTGAGAGGTTCTAAATCAAGGATGTTGATTTGAGAACATTTGAGAGAGATAATAGAAAATAGTGTGAGGAAAAACCTTGTAAAACATATTTTCTATTAATCAAATTTGTTGGAGAAAAACTCTTGTGTTACTTCGTGATATATTTTCTGTATTAGATAGCTCTTGCACTTTCACAACCATGTAGTAATAATTTAATTGAATAGCGGCATATTAAATTTGTATCAAAAGGATACTAATTTTAGAAGGGATGTAATATATAAAAGCTACTGTTTCCATTGAAGAAATTCCATTTTCTGGAGGGAAAATACATGATTTCAATATCAATATTTCTATAGTTAATCATCTTTAATTTATATGGTTTTAAAAAATATGGTTGATAAATAAAAGACAAAAAGATAGGAGTCTTTTTCTTTTAGAACATGACGTAAAGTTGAGAATTGTTTAGAAACTTTACTTTTAATTAAAATAATTTGAAATAAGTGTATTTTCTTCAAACAGAGTATGACTAGTTTTGAAAACATGTTTTTATTAATGATTTTTCATTTGGGAATTTGTAACAAACGTTGATTTAAGTTGCCGTTTTTGAAATGGTGACAAAAAAAAATTACCACTTTTGAAAGTAGTGTATTTTGGAACAGACTAGTTTGACAAAGATTGTTCCGAAAACAGCAGTGTCTTTTAAATCAACTAGATAAATACCCGCGCTATGGTGCGGTAATTTGTTTAAATAATTTATTTTATATTTATTAATTTAAAATATTTTGTTTATTTTTTTTGTTTTAAACACAAAAATATTAAAAACAAATACATGCACACATTATTATTCTTGTAATCAAAACATCTTAAAATTAATCTTTCAGGTATTAACCTCTCTAAACAACAAAATCGCCAGTTCAATTTTCCGTTTTTTCTTTATTCATGCGATTCTTTGTTGTATATCTATTTCCCTGGAAAAAATATCTTAAAGGTTATCTTGAATTTCTCATCAATTGTAACATCAAAATCTTGAATCATTTTTACAATAACTCTGATGAAATTTTTTTGAAGTTTTTATGTGAAATTAAATTCTAACAAATTTTGGACATTTCCCATAACGACTCACATATTGGATCACACTTGAATTTGGAGACGATTCCCATTCATTACAATTTTTTTGACTCTTACAAAAATATAGTTAGTGTAATCTCTGAGTCGTTGTGTTCTTCATTTTTGCTACAAAATTTTAGTATTTCCAAATAACAACATCTTTGGTCAATTCCCAAATAATATTTTCTTGAATTTTGAATATCTTCAAATTTTGTTTCTCACATCTAGAGTGTTTTCAACCTTAATATTTGCTTATAAGAGTTTGAGACACCAAATTCAGATCGACATAGTTCAACTTTATTTATTTTGTATTTACGAATTTAATATATTTTTTTTTATAAAAAAAATTATTTTAGACAAAAAATATACAAAAAAGAAATACACCATAAATTTTTATACTTATAATCAAAACATCTCCGAAATTGATATATCCAGTAGCTGCTTCTTTGAAATCATTTTTCTTTGATTTTACCTCTCTTGTTTCTCTCTCTATTCTAAAATCTCTCTGCAAATTTATTTGTTTTGAACTCAACATTCTATTTTCTTCTTCTCTTGAGCTTAAGTCAACTTAAAATATTTTATTCTGCTTAATCGAAATCATAAATGAAAATTTCTTTCCAAAATACTGAAATCATATTTCCACCACTCTCTCTTACAGTAAGTTTATCAAAAAGTTACCAAAATAATATTTTCTTAGGAGCAAGAAACTACAAAACCTTGGTATTTATTACAACAATATCGCCAGCTCAATCTCTAGTTAAATATATTTCTCTATTCCTGAGATTTTTTGTCGTATCTTAATTTCTCTGGGAACAGTATCTCCAGACTTATCTTAACTCTCTCATCAAATCTACCAACATAAAAATTGAATCTTTTTATTACAATAACTTTTATGGTCAAATTCTTAATTTTTTGTAGAATAAAATTGTAACAAAATTTGGATCTTTCACATAATCGACTCACATATTGGATCTCACTCGAGCTTAGAAACTTTTGTTGGTCATTAAAAATATTTAAATTTATTACAACAATCTAACTGGTGTGATCTTTGAGTCGTTGTCTTCTTTATCGTTGCTAAAAAAATTTTAGTATTCCAAACAACATCTTTGGTCCATTCCCAAAGAGTATCCTCTTGAGTTTGAGATCTTCTCAAATCTTGCTTCTCACCAACAATCTCGCATTCGTAGAGTTTCCAACTTTATTTTTTTTTCAACAAAAACAATTATATTAACTTAATAGGAAATTTCACGATACATTTGTTGAAGAAGCCAAGAAGGCGGATTAGAAATAGCAGAATAATAACTAGAAGAGGAGCAGCCAAATCGAGCTAACTTATGGGCCGATTCATTACAACTACGGTTAGTATATCGAAATAGAATAGAATGAAATTTTCGAGCCCAACAAACAATGTCAAAACACAGATTTTCGATGGAAATGTCCATATATAAGCCATTGACCGAGTGAATAAGCAATTCGAAATCGCCTTCGAAGAAAACTGAAGAGAATCCTTTGATCCAAACTTGTTGCAAAGCCGCTAATAAAGCCAAAGATTCAACTTCTAGAGGAGACTGCGCGGAAGGAAGTCGAGCGGATCCCCACATCAGTGGACGGCAGCAAAAATCCCTAACAATCCAACCACCCGTTACCTGAGAAGACAAAGGATCATAGCCAGCATCAAAGTTACATTTGACCATCGGAGCTAGCGGGAGTGACCACTGGAGCCGTGGTGGCAAGGTGGACGTATCTTGCAACTCTGACATAGAAGGATGGAGACGAACAGTGACACGATTCCACTCTAAGACCTCCGTCTTTGTTAGTAGAATTAGTTGGTCAGGACTTTCGCGGATACCAGTGAAGATCAGCTTATTCAGCGACTTCCAAAGTCGCCAAAGGAGCCAGAATGGCATAAGATATTGATCCGGCAATAAAGAAGAAAGATTCTGTAAGTCAAAAAAACTTAAGAACATATCTTCCATATTATCCGGAGTATGGTTAAGAACCAAGAATGGTATATTAGCAAGGCGCCATACCAATATAGCATATGGGCATTCAAAAAAGATATGGTATATTGTTTCATCCGAAGATCCACATTGGACACAAGTTGGATCCAAATGCATACCAAGAGTATTCAACCAAGTAGTCGAACCTAAGGCATGTGATAACATGTTCCATAGAAAATGCTTAATCTTAGGTAATATAGGTAATTTCCAAATCTTGTTCTTAAGGTCGATGGACCCTTTCGGAGGAGCTGGCCGAATAATTTGGTAACTTGGGTGATGTGTAAGAAACCAATATCCAGACTTCACTGTATATTCACCCGTTCGAAAATAAGACCAAATTAGTTTATCAGGTTTAATTGTTGGGGAATATTGATATGCTCAAATATAATACCCTAAAGTATCTAAGCAGTAGCTGTAGTATTCTAGGGGTCGAACCACAAAGACTCAAGATGTTCAGTCAATAAATTCCGGAATGTAAATTAAGCTAAGCTAAATAAATGTAATCAAAGGTAGCAAAACAATTAAAACAAAGTAGTAAATCAATGGGGAAAAACGCTAGGCTTAGGGAAGTTTGCAGGCAAATCAGAATTATCAATCAAATCAATTGTCAGGAATGAATTAAGTTCCGCTCTTGAACTTGAAACACAAATGTAAAGTAAACCAACTGTGACTCAAGATAACACTCAATAGATCCTAAGATATGAATTAAGCTAAGCTAAATGAATGTAATTAAGAAAGACAAAAAAATTAAATCGAGGAAGTAAATCAATGGAGGAAAACGCTAGGCTTAGGGAAACTTGCAGGCAAATCAGAATTATCAAATCAAATCAATTATCAGGAATAAATTAAGCTCCGCTTTCGAACTTGAAACACATATATAAAGTAAACCAACTGTCGTTGCGAAAACTATCTATGACTAAACCTAGAATTCCAAATTTCTTTGCAAATTATATAAATTAAAACAAGCATTAAAGATCAAGTTCAATTGTTCACAAAATCCCTAAACCAAATTTCTTTGCGAATAGGGTTTTTGCTCAACAAACACTAGATCAAGCAATCAATCACACTTTCGTGCCAATCAAACAACCTAACATCAGATTCTAGTTCACGAGGCTAGAATAAGCATTAATCTCAAGTCTAGGTGAAAAGTTTTATAGATTATTCCCTAATCAATTAATTCGGATCTAATAATTCATCAAATACCTTTAAGCAACCCTAATCCTAACAAGGAATCTACTCAGACATGGTGAATGCAACAAACATCATGAATAGAATAGATATCATAATAGAATGAAATAGAGTAAGAATACAAAGAGGTTCAAGAAATCTTCTCCAAAAACTCAAGTGCAGAAAACTCTATCTCCTGAAAAATCCAAGGTATCTTCTAAGAGGCTCAAAAACCTAATTATATTGTTTCTAAAACGTTTAGGAGTCTATCTCGAAAAATAAGGAAAACTTCTGGTTTATTTCGGGTCTTTTTTCGCGTCTGATCACTGGTATCGACCGATACCATAAATGGTATCGATCGATGCTGGGGACTTTGGTCGTGACTCTTAAAAGGGATGGTGTCGATCGATGCTTCGCATGGTGTCGATCGATGCTAGACTTGTCCCCGAACGGCTTCAACTCCAGATTACTTCAAAAGCTTTCAAATACTCCAATTTAGCTCCATACGTACCTATAGCTTGAAAAGAACCTGAAAGACTCTAAAACTAGGAAAAGACTCAACAAAAAGGACTTATATCATGGTTAAAAGTGGGTAAAAACCATGATATATCAACTCCCCCAGACTTAGTCTTTGCTTGCCCTCAAGCAAACAGAAAACTAAATAGAGAAAGAGGTTTGAAAAAACGAAGACTCACCTTCTTCTTGAGACATAGTAATGACCCTTCTTCCAAGCTTCCAGTTGTCACCTAACCAGTTTCAGATCGGACCACCATGTACTTCTCCGTAGACAATCGCAATTTCCCAGTATCCACTCATTATCTCACAGCATCAAACATACTAGATCCTTCATTGCCGTTTCATCAATGTTGTTGATATTCAGGAACCTTCTAGATTCTTCCTCATACTATATCATGACTTAGGAACCACCCAAGTTTCATACTTCGGTATTAATTTCCTCTCCCCCAGACTTATCTCTTATTATGTTTTTGATTTTAAATTAAGCTTCGCATACACAAATCAAGGTTCGAGACGCGAGTATTGATGGTGATAGCCACCTAATCCCCGGTTCTTTCCTCTCAAAGTGTCAAAAGTCTTAGGCGAATAATGGGGTCTCGGGAAATGTTCCTACCCCTCGCTTCAGAATTTTGTGTGATCATTCCTTATCCAAGTAAAATAATGGGATCACAGGAAGTGTTCCTAGCCCTCTACTCGGCGGAAATCATCTCATCTTTCATGCTTTTTTATTTATTTTGTGTGTAGGGGAGAGGTATACCATATTTTTAACGCATGGGTTCCTTTGTCAGATATGAATGATGACTCAAGTTCAGTGAATACCAACCTCAGGAGTGAAGTGCAAAGTTGGCTCAGGATCTAGAAGAAATATGCTGGAGACATGGGTGTTTCCTGGTCAACTGGTTAGTCTTTGTATTTTTCATTAGTCAACCTGAGAACTGATTATGTGACAAAGATTACTTAAAAACAAAATCAGAACACTGAAATCAAGCAAAGGTTCATAATCTCCAACAAGCTTTGACTCAATAAAACAAAAATTTTGACTCAAAAAGATTCAAAAATGGACTAACTCTAAGAAAAACAAACACAATGTCAGTAATCACCTCCCCCAGACTTAAACAACACTGTCCCCAGTGTTATCTAGCCTAGAGGAAGCAAAAGAAAACACAAGAACATAAATGGCTGAAAGTTAGCTCGACACTACCGTGGAAAAATAATGGGTATCGATCGATACTGAGGGAGTATCGATCGATACCAAGGTCTTTGTCGGGGATCTGAAACTCGAAATCGTGTCTACTGATGCCAAAAGTTAGATGAAGGAACTGTCAGATCAGAGAACACAGTTAGAAGCAACATAATCAATAGATAGCCATAAGTTCCAACAAGTACTGACAATGAGATGGTGAAGTTCAGAAAAGAAAGCAAAACAAAAGAAATGAAAAGAAAAGAAAATGTGAAACCCAGGAGCAGAGACTTGGCATCAGAGTCTGAATCATCGCCGTCGTCAGAAACAGCATAGCGCGAGGAGGGACCGGGAGTGGAGTGGTGCGCATCTGTGGAAGACATGCAGCGGCAGCGAGAGATGGTGGACCATATGCTCTGTAGACTCTCCACCACGTATCTCTGAAAAGTAGCTGTCTCTATAGGCAACTCTGGTGGTGGAGGAAATGAAGGTACATGAGCAGAAGTCTGGCGGCGCTGTGATCGGCGAGGCAGAGTCCCAGCAAAGTCAGTGGCTGGTGTCTCATCTGTAGCAACAGGAATGGACGGGAGCTGACGTGGACCTCAGACACGAGTGGATGGCGCAACTGAAAGCAGACTCGGGTCTGGGTCGAAGTGCAGCTGAGAAGGGTCATCGCCAATGTGGGTTAGATCGCGGTTGGGGAGCTGCACAAAGATCTCTCCATCTATCGTGGGCAGGCACCATCGATGAGTGACCTTCATCCAACGCATATACTGCTCATCCATAAGTGAGCGAGTAGTGACGATCGAGCATGCCGCAGTAGAGATGTTGAAATGCTCGAAGATAGGGGTGAGAAGGCTGCCAACTGACTCAGTCTTCCGCGCGGTGGCATAGTTGTGGCCAGAGAAGGGCTTGGTCTTCAAAGAGACCAAGTGGTGTGCAAACAGGGCGCCAATGTTGACCGCGAGGTTCAACTCGGGCCACTCATATCTATCCTCAGGGATAATGTCGCCAACAGCCTTGTGCAATAACATCAGCTCTGAGATCCTCAGCTTGTTCGGCTCCATCTTGCAGAGTAGGGTGGTGCTCAGAATGCGGGTAATGCAACGCAGAGTCGGGTGGCGGATATCAATCTGGGTCGTGGTCTTGGAGTTGTAGGCTCCAAGACCAATATGTCGCCAAAAGACCTGCACATCCTGAAATTGGGAGGGCAAAGCTATCTGCTGAGGATAAGGATCGAACCCGTAGATGGCGCAGAGATCAGGAATAGGCAGCCTGTAGCGAACTCCTCTGATCAGGAAAGTCAGGGTCCCCTCAGAAGCAGTGCGGTGGACCTCATCTCTATAGTACACTCGAGTTGTTGCGAGGAACTGACGAACGAGGTCTGGAGAAATATCATACTGCCGTGAGTAAAGAGTACCCAACCCAATCTTTTCGAGCATGGTAGAAAGATCCACGTCGATGCCTAGACGACGCATGGTGTGAGGATCGATAAAGCGTGTAGGCAGGATGACGACGCGCAGCCACTCGTTGTAGTTTAGAGTGTCGTAGTCATCCCACTCCTCAACAATGGGTCTTTAAACGCAAGCCTCACTCTCAGTCTCATCCTTAGGCTAACCAGCCAAATCGCGTCGCGGCATGATCCTCTTCCCCTCCAACTTAGGCCAGGGAGGCCTAGTAACAGGAACAGGTGCAGAAGGAGAAGAGGAACGTGGTGGCGCAGGCCTCAGATCACTGATGTGGCACTCAATGTAGCTCATGCGACCAGTGTCTTCTGTGAAACCACCCTTCAGTACTCTGTATCGGTCTCTGGTCAGACAAGCCGTGATCACTCCGGCATGCCAGAATGAACCACAAAACGCCTCTACTTCGTCTTGGAGACTGTATTCGCGACGTGGAAGATTGGAACCGGAAGCGTCATCCTGTCGTGCTTTCTTGCGGGGAGCCATCTGAGAAGAACCAAAACAAAAAACAGAATATCAATTCAGGATTTGTAACAGATAAGCATAGGTATCGATCGATACCAAGAGGGTATCGATCGATACTAGGGAAATTTTCACAGATGCATTTAACAGACACTCTAAACCGTTAAGTGCAGGTATCGATCGACACCGAGAGGGTATCGATCGATACTAGGGGCGTAGGCATACAGGTTCCCGATAGAAATATCGCAAACATCACTCTAACAACCTAGAGTCAGATTCCTCTATCTATTCCACCTATATCACATCCATTCTAAGCCTAATACATCAATTCCATTCCCTAGAGCTAAAGATGACAGAATACAGAGCAAGTACTTGGGCAATTCCAAACCAAATCTGTCAACTCGCCTAAAAGGAGTGATTTCGAGTACATTACCTTGCAGATCAAAGGGATGAGTAATAGAATTGAAATGTGGGCAAAAATCTGAGTGGAATTGGGTTTAAAATCGAAGAAAACGGTGAAGAATCGAAAAAGTTGTGAGAGAATGGGTGAGAAGGGGGCGGTGTCGAGCGATATGATCGTGATGGAATGAATGATAGAACTCGAAGTTTTATAGAAAAACCTACCTGGATGCTGAGTATCGATCGATACCGTAAATGGTATCGATCGATGCTCAGCGTATCAGCATAATCCTCGTTTGGCCATAGTATCGATCGATACTCCTAGGTGTCGATCGATGCTCGTCGTCTGGACCTGGTTCCACGTGAAAACACAAGACAAAAACAAATCAAATGAATCAAAACAAAAACCTATATACAGACTCACCAGTGGGTTGCCTCCCACCAAGCGCTTGTTTAATGTCATTAGCTTGACATGGAGATCAGTAAGGCCGCTGGTGGCTCAGCCAGAGGCACAATGTGGCCATCTGGAATGGTGGCTTTCGCCCAATAGTGTTTCACCCTTTGTCCATTGACAGTGAACTCCTTTCCTTCAGCATTCGCCAAGACTACCGCGCCGTGAGGTTGAACCACCTTGATCGTGAAAGGACCTGACCAACGAGAACGCAATTTCCCAGGAAACAGCTGTAAACGAGAATTATACAGGAGTACCTGGTCATTTGGTTCAAAGTGGCGAGAGAGAATCTTCTTGTCATGATAAGCCTTGGTCCTCTCCTTGTACAGCTTGGAGTTCTCATAGGCAAAGTTTCTGATCTCATCCAACTCATTGAACTGAACCAGTCGCCTTTGAGCAGCAAACTTAATGTCGAAATTCAGAAGTTTGGTAGCCCAAGCTGCTTTGTGCTCTATCTCAAATGGAAGATGACATGCTTTTCCATATAGCAAATGGAATGGAGTCGTACCAAGTGGCGTCTCGAACGTTGTTCTGTAAGCCCAAAGAGCGTCATCGAGTTTCAGCGCCTAATCCTTCCGGGTAGCACCAACTGTCTTCTTCAAGATCTCTTTGATCTGTCTGTTGGAGACCTCTACTTGTCCACTGGTCAGAGGGTGATATGGTGTGGCAACGCGGTGGTGAACGCCATACTTCCTCAGCAGCTTCTCAAAGATCTTGTTGATGAAGTGAGTACCTCTATCACTGATGACAACTCTAGGCACTCCAAACCGTAGAAAAATGATAGTCTTGAACAGTTTCAGGACCACGGCAGAATCGTTGGTAGGACTAGCAATTACTTCTACCCACTTAGAGACGTAATCGACGGCGACTAAGATGTAGCGGTTCTGTCGCGATGGAGGGAATGGTCCCATGAAGTCAATACCCCAACAATCAAAGACTTCGACCTCCAGGATGAAGTTTTGCGGCATCTCGTGGCGTTTGCTGATCTTTCCTCGTCTCTGACACACATCACATTGAGAAATGAAAATGTTAGCATCCTTAAACATTGTTGGCCACCAGAAACCGGCCTGCATCACCTTAGAAGCAGTCTTGAATGTAGCAAAGTGCCCAGCATACTCAGAACCATGGCAATGAAATAGGATTTCCGGCACCTCAGATTCAGCTATACACCTTCGGTAAATCCCATTAGAACAGTGGTTGTATAAATATGGCTCATCCCAAAAGTAGCGTCTGACATCTCTCATGAACTTCTTCTTGACATACTTCTTTAGGTGCTTTGGTTCGTAGTCTACAGCAAGGTAATTGGCTATATCGGCGTACCAAGGATCAGCAGGGAAAGTGACAGCAAAAATCTCATATGTATCAGGTAGGTTTGCAAACGAATCGGCAGTGGGGAGTCTCTGGTATCGATCGACACAAAGGGAGTATCGATCGATGCTTGCATCATGATTGGACAACAGCAAATCCTAAGGGTATCGATCGATACACCAAGGGTATCGATCGATACTCGTTGTCTGATTCGGCAGAAACAAAGCAGAACTGGTCTCAACGTAGTATATCTTCTCCTCGAGCAAGGAATCGTCAATGGGAACCTCTTCACTGATCTTCATACGTGAGAGATGATCTGCAACCCCATTCTCTACCCCTTTCTTGTCCTTGATCTCAATGTCAAAACCTTGGAGCAGTAAAACCCAACGACACAATCGAGGCTTCATATCCTTATTCTGCAGCAGGTACTTGAGAGCAGCGTGGTCAGTATGCACAATCACCTTACTTCCTATCAGATAGGAACGAAATTTCTTGAAAGAGAACACAACAGCAAACAATTCCTTCTCAGTGGTGATGTAGTTCTTCTGGGCGTCATCCACTGTTCTGCTGGCATAGTATATAACATGAAGCTTCTTGTCTTTCCTCTGTCCCAGAACAGACCCAACAGCTCCAATCTGGTGGTTGAACAATAGGAGCAGAAACCAATGCCTTCTTGATCATTTCGAACGCAGCAAGACACTCTGGTGTAAAATTGAAGGTGACATCTTTGCACAGAAGAGCAGTGAGTGGACGAGCTATCTTGGAGAAATCCTGAATGAACCTGCGATAGAACACGGTGTGACCAAGGAAACTCTGAATGTCCTTCACAGATGTAGGCGGTAGAAGGCTCGTCATGACCTGAATCTTGGCTTTATCGACTTCAATCCCAGCCTTAGACACCTTGTCTCCCAGAACGATGCCGTCTTGGACCATAAAGTGGCACTTCTCCCAGTTCAAAACTAGATGCTTCTCCTCACAGCGCTGAAGTACCTTGCAAAGATTATCCAGACATCCTTTAAATGAAGATCCATACACAGAAAAATCGTCCATAAATACCTCCATGAACTCCTCAATCATGTCTGAGAAGATGGACATCATACATCTCTGAAATGTAGCTGGAGCATTACACAATCCAAATGGCATCCTCCTATAGGCAAACGTGCCATAGGGACAAGTGAATGTCGTCTTCTCCTGATAATCTGGATGTATTGGGATCTGGAAGAAGCCTGAGTATCCATCCAGGAAGCAATAGTAAGGATGACTAGCCAATCGCTCTAGCATCTGATCAATAAATGGCAGTGGGAAGTGATCTTACCTTGTCGCCGCATTCAGCTTCCTGTAATCGATACACATGCGGTGTCCAGTGATCGTCCTTGTCGGGACCAGCTCATCCCTCTCATTCTTTACCACTGTGAATCCTCCTTTCTTAGGAACCACATGAACCGGACTGACCCAACTGCTGTTAGAAATGGCGTAGATTACTCCTATTTCCAGAAGTTTCAAGATCTCTTTCTTTATCACTTCTTTCAAATTTGGATTGAGTCTCCTTTGATGCTCTACAGAAGCTTTCGACTCGTCCTCCAGATGAATTCGATGCATGCACAGATCTGGTGAGATACCTGAAATATCATCAAGAGAATAGCCGAGAGCTTTGCGATACTTGCGCAGCTTGCTCAGCAGTAAGGCGACCTCTGCGTTGTTCAAAGAAGAATTGACAATAACAGGGTAAGTAGAGTTAGGGCCAAGGAAAACATACCTCAAGCTAGCTGGGAGTGGCTTAAGATCAAGCTTAGGAGCTTTTGCTTCACTCCAATCAAGCAAAGAATCGGGTTTAGTGCGAGAGACGTTCAGTTCTTTGGGAAGAAGTGGTTGGTATCGATCGATACCACAAGAGGTATCGATCGATGCCTCTGCTTGGTTGTCAAGAATCGTCGCATAGTCAGCAACAACCTCTGTGGGAACTGTCCCTGTCTCAGCTGAGCAAACCAAAGCTCTCTCCAAGGGATTCTCAGGGTGTAATCTCAAGAAATACTCATCTGATAGCTCACCGAAAGTGTCGATGAAGAAAGTCTGTCCGTCGATGGTTGGTTTCTTCATCATCTTATCCATGTTGAAAGTCATAACCAGATCACCGATGTTGAGAGATATCCGCCCATTCTTGCAATCAATTAGGGCTCCAGCTGTAGCTAAGAACGGTCTGCCCAATATTAATGGATCTCTGGGTTCAGCATCATACTCGAGGACAATGAATTCGGTTGGAACTAAGCAGTTCCCAATGGTAATCGGGACATCCTCAAGCAAACCTTCAGGGAATCGGACTGATCGATTAGCAAAGACCAAGGAGATCCTAGTTGGTGTGAAGTCTGTCATCCCCATTCTCTTAGCTACCGAATACGACATGAGGTTCACACTCGAACCAAGGTCGCAAAGAGAACGTTCAAACCTCTCCGTGAAGATTGTGCAGTCCAAAACAAAACTACTGGGGTCTGGTAGTTTATCTGGAATCTTGTTGAGAAGAATCACACTGCACTTGTGGGTGATTCACAACACACCTTCTTCAAGATTCACGTTGCTCGAAACCATCCTCTTGATATACCTTCTGAAAGCTAGTGCAGTCTTGAGAGCTTTTACGAATGGGAGTTCGACAACTAACTTCTCTAACATCGCTCTGCATCGAGCCTCTTCTATCTCTTTCTTCAACTTAGCACGGAACCGAGGGAAATGAATCTTTGGAACATAAACTCTCTCGACATGTCCTGTGGTCTACTTCTGCTTCTGATCGACCTTCGGAGGAGTATCGATCGATACAGGGGGAGTATCGATCGATGCTTGTGGTTTTTCAACTGATTCTGTAGAAGTCTGATCAGGCAACGATTTATGAAGGGAGGTATCGATCGATACTACTTATGATGGATGTTCAGAGCCTCAATTTTCCCATTCAGATCAGTGTATAAGGCGTCCATCTTCCCGTTGAAGTCAACGGTCATCTTCTGCTGCCCCTCAAGAATCTGATCAAGCATAGTTTCAACTTTGCTTTCCTGAGTCTTGGGAGGTGGTGTCTGATAAGACGAATTCCCATAAGTACGAGTGTACCCACTGTTCTGAAATGGCTTCTGAGCATAGGAGTTTGCTCGCTTGAAATCAGATTTGAATCCTCCTCTCTGAGAGTTGTTAGTGAAGTCGCGGTTGTACGAATTCTGAAACCCATTACCACCTATGTAGTTGACATCCTCTGCTTCACCATCTTCGATGTTCTCAACATCCTCAGCAAAGTGCACTGCCTTATGCTGATTACCCAATAACAGACTGTGAACTGAATCAAACTTAACATGTAACTCAGCAATCTACAAACCATCAGCATTACCATTCTGCTTCTTCCTCTCGAAATCTTCATTCTTGGTACTGTTGCTTGATGCCAAGTTTTCTATCAACACATAAGCGTCCTCAGGATACCTGGTGTTGAAGTTACCATTGCTTGCAGCGTCCAAAGCCATTTGATACCTCCAATCGATTCCTCTAAAGAAGATACCCAACAACTGAACCTGCGAGAAGCCGTGGTGAGGGCAGCCCCTCTGATAAGACTGAAATCGAACTCAGGCGGCCTTAAATGCCTCAGTCGCTCCATGAGAAAACCGGGAGATCTTGTTCCTGAGTTATTCTGATCTCGCATCATCATAAAAATTGTTCAGAAAAGCAGTCTTAGTCTCCTCCCAGGTGGTCAACAAACCAGGAGGCAACTGCTTCAGCCAGTAAGCTGCATCTCCACTAAGAGAGCAGGGGAAGAGCTTACAGAAGAGGAAATCAATGGACACTCCATTGTATTTGATACTGGTGACCAAATCCTCAAACCTCTTGATATGATCCATGGGATGCTCGTGAGAAAGACCATGAAATGGATGCTGCCCTACAAGAGTGTAGTAGGCAGGCTTCAGCTCAAAGTCATTCCTCTGGAAAGTAGGAATACGAATAGCAGATCGGTTGGCATAGAACTGATCAGGAAAGTTGTAATCACCAAGCATTCTAGAGCAATTACCCAGAGCATTCCCAACATTCCCACGCACAGCTGGTGGGATAACAGCATTAGCAACCGGTGCAGGGGCAACAATGTTTCCTTCTGCATCAATTCTCTGTCCTTGCGCGTCACACAGGTGACCTTCCTGATTTCTCAAAACCCCAGCCTCATCACGAGCGAGCACAATCGGATTATTCATCTCAGCTTGTTTCTTTTGCTTTCTGATTGTACGCTCTAATTTAGCTAGTTCTTCGTTCGATAGGTTGATCTACTGCTTGTTCTTGCTTCCTCTGGTCTCACAATGCTGCATACACCTGAAACACAGAAGTTAAAACGCTTAAGTGACGGAAGTAACAACGAGTATCGATCGATACTAAGAGGGTATCGATCGATGCTCAACACTTAGTCGAAATTCTTAAACCGTAATCTAATGGTGAAATTAGAGTCCCCGGCAACGGCGCCAAAATTTGATGTGCTCAAATATAATACCCTAAAGTATCTAAGCAGTCGCTGTAATATTCTAGAGGTCGATCCACAAAGACTCAAGATAACACTCAATAGATCCTAAGATATGAATTAAGCTAAGCTAAATGAATGTAATTAAGAAAGACAAAACAATTAAATCGAGGAAGTAAATCAATGGAAGAAAACGCTAGGCTTAGGGAAACTTGCAGGCAAATCAGAATTATCTAATCAAATCAATTATCAGGAATAAATTAAGCTCCGCTTTCGAACTTGAAACACATATATAAAGTAAACCAACTGTCGTTGCGAAAACTAGTCTAAACCTAGAATTCCAAATTTCTTTGCAAATTCTATGAATTCAAACAAGCATTAATGGTCAAGTTCAATTGTTCACAAAATTCCTAAACCAAATTTCCTTGCGAATAGGGCTTTTGCTCACCAAATACTAGATCAGACAATCAATCACACTTTCGTGCCAATCAAACTACCTAACATCAGATTCTAGTTTGCGAGGCTAGAATAAGCATTAATCTCAAGTCTAGGTGAAAAGCTCTATAGATTATTCCCTAATCAATTAATTCGGATCTAACAATTCATCAAATACCTTTAAGCAACCCTAATCGTAACAGGGAATCTACTCAGACATGGTGAATGCAACAAACATCATGAATAGAATAGATATCATATAATAAAATGAAATAGAGTAAGAATACAAAGAGGTTCAAGAAATCTTCTCCAAAAACTCAAGTGCAGAAAACTCTATCTCCTCAAAAATCCAAGGTATCTTCTAAGAGGCTCAAAAACCTAATTATATTGTTTCTAAAACGTTTAGGAGTCTATCTCGAAAAATAAGGAAAACTTATGGTTTATTTCGGGTCTTGTTTCGCGTCTGATCACTGGTATCGACCGATACCATAAATGGTATTGATCGATGCTGGGGACTTTGGTCGTGACTCTCAAAAGGGATGGTGTCGATCGATGCTTCGCATGGTGTCGATCGATGCTAGACTGGTCCCCGAACGGCTTCAACTCCAGATTACTTCAAAAGCTTCCAAATACTCCAATTTAGCTCCATATTTACCTATAGCTTGAAAAGAACCTGAAAGACTCTAAAACTAGGAAAAGACTCAACAAAAAGGACTTATATCATGGTTAAAAGTGGGTAAAAACCATTATAAACCTAAAAACACGTTTTGGAGTTCATTCAAAAGAATAAGGAAAGCTTCTGTTTTTCTTCGGGTCTTCTGGAAACCGCACGTTCTGACTATTGGTATCGACCGATACTAAGGGAGTGTCGATCGATACTGGGATCTTTAGTCGTGTCTTTTCTAGATGCTGGTGTCGATCGATGCTGCATAGGTGTCGATCGATGATATGCTCAAAATAATACCCTAAGGATACTAAAGCAGTAGCTGCAGTATAGTAGGGGTCGAACCACAAAGACTCAGAGAATCACACAATAGATTTCAAGAATCAAATTACGCTAAGCCAAATCAATCAAGCGAGAATATAAATATGCAGAATTAAAAGATGTAAAATCAATGGAGAGGATATAGGCCTAGGGTACTTCTCAAGAAATCAAGGAATGTAGACAAATCAATCAACAAGGTTCAGGTTAAGCACTGTTCTCGAACTCAAATCACTAGGATATAATTAAGCAACTTTCGTTGCGAAAACTATCTAAGTCTAAATCCTAGAATTCCAAATTTCTTTGCAAATCCTAAACATCTAAACCAGCTTTAATGTCCAAGTTTGATATGTTCACAAAATAATTAAACCAAATTTCTTTGCAGATAATTATTTTGCTCATCCTAGGTTCTGTCAGGTTATCAATCTCACTTTCGTGACTAATCAACAATCCTAAAATCTAGATTCCAGATTCGTCAACCTAGAACTAGCTTTGAGAACAACCTATGGTGAAGAACTCAATTGATTATGAACCCTAACAGATCAATCTATCTAACAAACCATGAAATCCTTAATGAGAAAACCCTAAACCTAAAAGGGATCTACTCAGACATGCAGAATGAAGCAAACAACATGATTGAATAGATCATCAAAGTAATAGTCCCCGCACGGCGCAATTTTGATATGCTCAAATAATAACCTAAAAAAAAAAAAAAAAAAAAAAAAAAAAAAAAAAAAAAAAAAAAAAAAAAAAAAAAAAAAAAAAAAAAAAAAAAAAAAAAAAAAAAAACAAAATAAAAAAAAAAAAAAAAAAAAAAAAAAAAAAAAAATAAAAAAAAAAAAAAAAAAAAAAAAAAAAAAAAAAAAAACAAAGCGATACTAAAGCAGTAGCTGCAGTATAGTAGGGGTCGAACCACATAGACTCAGAGAATCACACAATAGATTTCAAGAATCAAATTACGCTAAGCCAAAAAAATCAAGCGAGAATATAAATATGCAGAATTAAAAGATGTAAAATCAATGGAGAGGATATAGGCCTAGGGTACTTCTCAAGAAATCAAGGAATGTAGACAAATCAATCAACAAGGTTCAGGTTAAGCACTGTTCTCGAACTCAAATCACTAGGATATAATTAACCAACTTTCGTTGCGAAAACATCTAAGTCTAAATCCTAGAATTCAAATTTCTTTGCAAATCCTAAACATCTA